>CM053594.1:174082177-174142133 GCA_028646575.1 Pseudocheirus occidentalis | reverse complement strand
GGAGGGAGCTGGGACCAGGGAAGGGGATCCAGGGAATCAGAGAGACCACCCAGAGTCAAAGTGAAGAAAAGGCCTCCCCTTGGACTAAACTGAGGTTTGTTGGAAATCAAGGGGTGGAAGGATTTGTGTGGTTGTCTAAGAACTTTATTTGGAAACTAAAATAATGGTTGCTCCATGAGTGGAAGATCAGTATATTGTGAATTGTTAATTGAATCTTTAAGTGAGAAGGGTTTCCCCCTTAGGGAAACTAGGTGATTCTTTTGTTGATTGATTGAATCTTAAAGTGTGAAGCTGGTTTCTCCCTTAGGGAAATCAGCTGATTCCTCTCTTATTCCTTATTCCTTTCTGTAATAAGATATAACATAGAGTCTTTCCTTGTTCTGAAGATTGTATGTAATATTGTGAATTGTGGAAACTGTGAACATTGTACTGAATAAAGATTTGTAATGGAATAAAGAGAGTGTTCACTAATACTACATAATCTGAATCTTAAAAGCTCCTCACAGTAGCATTCTCTCAGAAATCTACTGCTGATTGGCTTTACAACAATACAATACAGAATACAGAATACATACATAATACAAAATGGTCATTCAGTGAAATAGAAGGATTTCAAGCTTTCATAAGAAGAACAGAACTAAACCAAAAATCGACTTCCAATATTAAAAGAAGCATATGCAAGTTAAAAAGGGAAAAGAAAACTTAAGTGATTCAATAGAGCTAAAGTGTTTATATCCCTACATGGGAAAATGATACTTGTAACTCTTAAAAATTATATCACTGGAGAGGCTAGGTGGCACTGGCTCTGGAGTCAGGAGGACCTGAGTTCAAATCTAGCCTCAGACACTTAGCACTTACTAGCCATGAGACCTTGGGCAAGTCACTTGACCCCAATTTCCCTGCCCCCTCCAAAAAAATTATATCACTAATAGTACAGATAGAAGGAATACACATAGATAGAGGGTATAAGTATAAGGTGAATTTGAGGGAATGATGTAAAAAATTAAGGAACGAGTAAGAGGAGTACAATGGGCACAGAAGAAAAGGAGAGGTAGAATGGAATAAATTATCTCACATAAAGAAGTGAGAAAGACCTATTTGCAATGTAGGGGAAAATGGGTGGGGGAAGAACAATGCACATTACTTGAACCTTGAACCATCAGTAGTGGCTCAAAGAGGGAATAATACACATGATCAGTTGAATATAGAAATCTTATCTTTACCTGACTGAGACAGTAGGAATGGAGAAGATTTGGTAAAAGACTGGGGTGGGGGGCGAGTTTGGGGAGGAATATTGACAGAAGGGAGGGTGGATTGGGGAGGTGATAGAAGCAAAACACTAGTGAGGTAGGAAAGGGTGAAAGGAGGGAGATGAAGAATAGGAAGAAGAATAGGATGGAGGAGAATATACAGGTAGTAATCATAACTGCAAATGTGGATGGTATGAACTCTCCCATAAAACAGAGTTGATAGTAAAGTGGGTCAAAACCAGAATCCTACAATATTTTGCTTATAAGAAACACACTTAAAGCGGAGAGAGACACACAGACTAAAGGTAAGGGGCTGGAGAAGAATCTATTATACTTCAGCTAAAGTAAAAAAAAGAAGGGGTGGCTATTCTGATCTTAGAAAAAGTAATAGCAAAAATAGATTTAATTAAAAGAGGTAAGGAAGGAAAATACATCTTGCTAAAATGTGCCATAGGCAATGAATCAATCCAATTAGAAGAGCAAGGAATAGTCTGTCAGATCTATGGGGAGAGGAAGAACTCATGACCAAACAAGCATTAAGAAATGTAGACTAGATCATTTGGTCATATTAAATTAAAAGCTTTTATACAAACAAAACCAGTGCAATGAAGATTAGATTGAAATCAGAAAGCTAGGAGACAATCTTTACAAGAGTCTCTAACAAAGGTCTCATTTCTCAAATATTTAGAGAACTGAATCAAATTTATGAGAATTCAAGCCATTTCCTAGATGATAAATGGTCAAACAATATGTCAGTTTTCAGATGAAGAAATCAAAGCTATCTATAAGCATATGAAGAAATGCTCTAAATCACTTTTTATTAGAAAAATGCAATTTAAAACAACTCTGAAATACCACCTCACAGCAATCAGATTGACTAATATGACAAAAAAGGACGATGATAAATGTTGGAGAAGATATGGGAAAATTGGGACACTAATGGTGGAGTTGAAAACTGATCCAATTATTCTGGAGAGCAATTTGAACCTATGCCCAAAAGGCAACCAAACTATGCATACCCTTTGATCCAGAAATACCACTACCATGTCTGTATCCAAAAGACAGCATAAAAAGGGAAGAAACCTACATGTGCAAAAAATATTTATAACAGACTTCTTTGTGGTGGCAAAATATTGTAAACTGAGGGGATGTTCATCAATTGGGGAATGGCTGAAAAGGCTGTGGTATATGTAATGGAATACTATTGTGTAATAAGAAATTATGAATAGTCAAATTTCAGAAAAACCTGGAAAGACTTGTACAAACTGATGCAAAATGAAATGAGCAAAAGTAGCAAAACATTGTACACCACATCATGTAATGATCAACTATGAAAGATTCGGTTTCTCTCAGCAACACAGTGATCCAAGACAAATACAAAAGATTCACATGAAAATGCTAGCCATATCCAGATAAAGAACTGGTACAGATCAAAGCATATTTTTCACTTACTTTATTCTTTCGTATTTTTTCCTTTTGATCTGTTTCTTCTTCCACAAGTGTATGAATATAGAAACATGTTTTACATAGTAGCATATGTATGAACTATATCAAACTGCCTACCATTTTCTGAAGAGAGGAAAGAAGGGAGAAAGGCAGAAAAATTTGGAGCTCAAAATCTTGTAAAAATAAATGCTAAAAATTTTCTTGATATGTAATAGTACAGAAAGAAATTAAATACTATTTAGAACATACCTACACAATTTGGCAGTAGGTAGGGGCCAAAGTTAAAACAGGCTAAACTTCTTTGGGCCACAGATAGATTTTTAGCAGCTGACTTTCCAAATAAAGGTATAATTAATGACTAAACTATTTTGCAAATAAGTTATATTTTAAAAAGGAAAATTTCAATTAATATCAATCAATTGCACTTATTACTTAAGATCTTTATTATCATGAAATCACATTAATGTTTTAAAAAATTATTTTTCTAAGCAGTACAAGTTTTAATACATTTTTCAGGTTTTCTTACTATTTACAGCAATCAGTTTATCATACTCTGGAATCATGTTTGAAATCGATTTCTTTAGAAATCTGAAAACTAAGGTTAGTAGCTGCCTTATTTTCTGAGTTTATTTTCTTGAAAAACCATTGTTCCCCACTGAAATTTTCAACAATCTGGATGCTTTAATTTGTTTTCCATTGGTGTCCAATTTGCTTAAGCTGACTTATGCTTTGATTCAAAATGGCAATAAATATTGTATTTCTTCAGAACAGCTATTACTTCTCAGCACACAAGGCACAATATTTTGTCCCTTGTGTAAGCAAACAAGTATGTATTTGTCCACTCCGGATTAAACACTCTATGTTCTGTTTCAATTTGCCCTTTCTCTTTATCACCCATTTTACAAAGTCACCCCCAAAACTGTAATGTTGGAACCAAAAACTCTGCATAGCGACTGCTCACATACAAAAAAATACTGAACTGAGTTTCTGACCTTGGAGAGAACTTCAGACACTCATGTAACTCAGAGGGTGGCCATGCAGCCAGAGGGGGAAGAAGCCCTCACATTGTTGCTGTTCATCATATAGAGTGTGTCAGTACTCACTTTGTCACTTGTCAACGCCAGTAATGACTGAAAATACAGCGAAAAGATACAACTCTCACTCCTCTCAGACTAGAGACAGAATGAGATGGTTGGTTGCTATGGGTCACTTGACAAATAGGAGAAAGTGCACAGTGGCAACCCACCCACCAAGTTACACTATGGGCACAAAAATGACTAGTGGAAGGTGGGTTAAGTGGGGCATAGACAAAGCATTCATTATATCTTTACTTTGTTTTACAGCCTCTACATTTTTCGGAGGCTGCCAAAATCCTCTGGTGGACCACAAGCAGCAGCCCACGGGCTTAATGTCTAGGCCTGTCCTAGACACAAACTTTCAGCTCACAAACCATGTCATTTTCAGGATTGTCTATTTGGACTCCTTAATTCAAAAGTCCCCTTTCTCCAAACCCTCTTCCACATATTAACAAAATTATCTTCCTAAAGCACTGGTTTGATCAGGCCAGTCCATTTGACAAAAAGTTTTCATGGCTCCCTACTACCTTTAAGTCAAAGTACAAACTTTTTAGCTTGGTATTTAAAGCCCTTCTCAGTCCAGCTCCGTCTTTTTCATATTATTTCATATTACTTATTTTATATTACTCTTCTTCATTCACTCTAGATTCTAGCCAAATTAAGTGTGGTTCCCTAAGCTTAGCATCCCATCTCCTTCCTCCTGGATTTTGCTGGCTCACATCCATGGAATTCATTGTTTCCTCACCTTCACTTGATCGAATCTTTCACTTCCTTCAAGGTTCATTTCAGATGGCACTTCCTACAGAGAGCCTTGTTTGAATCATCGCTCTCCAATTTATATGGTATTTACTTCTCTCTGTAAATGTTGTTGCTTTTCTAGTAGAATCTAATCTCCTTTAAGGCAGGAACTGTACTTTCATTTTGTCTTTGAATCTCCAATACCTAGCACAGACCCTTAAAGGCCACAAGCACTTAATAAGAGCTTGTTGAATTGAACCAAGTTGCATTTGATCTGTCTCTATTCATTCTAAGTGTGACCAATTCATTGTTTACCTAACGATTTCTGATACAAAGAGATTACACAATTTCTAAGGCTTTACCTTACCAATTGCTGGTCTGAATCAGTAGAAGGAGTTTCCATGCTGGGAGCTCTCCATATTCATGAAATCACAAGTTCAAACATCAATCCCCAAATATGGGTAGGAGATGGATCAGGAAACAAAAAAATTAACATGGAATAAAGTATTAGAAATGTCTACTATTTGAAATTAGAGATAGGAGTAACATTCAGAATTAGCTCCTTGAAAGAAATTTGAAAGCATAATACTGTAGATTATGAGTTGAAAAGAATTTTAGGGGTTACTTAATCCAATTTCTCCACATACAGATGGGGAAGCTAAGGCCCAAAAAAAGTTAAATGACTTGTCCAAGTGGTCACACTGGTAGTAAATGGCATAACTAAGACTAAACCCAGGTCCTCTGAGTCCAAATCCAATAGAACCAGACCCAACCTAGGTTGTTCTCTGGAACTGACATGATGAACTTTTGAGTAAAGTTGGATTTTATTTTTTTTTGTTAGTATGAAGGAACGTGCCTCAAAGGTTTGTTTTCCCTGAAAAGTCTAAGTTTTAGCCCAACTTTCATTCTGGATGAAGCAAAATATTCATTTAATACAGTTGTTTCTTCTTGAAGCAACAGGCTGGCCTGATGCTGAGTTCTGCTTTTGGAGTCAGAAGACCTGCCTTGAAATCTTGGATCTGTTATTTGCTATCTATGTGACCTTGGAATGAACGTTTCATGTCTCTGAACCTCTGTCTTATCAGTCAGGTGAGGGGAGCTGACAAGATGATTGCTAAGGCTCCTTCTAGCTCTAAACCCAGGATCTTATCATCTACAGTGGGGGGAGGAGGGCAAAGGAGCATCACCTATATTTTTAAACTTCATTATTCTCTCCCTCTTAATTTTTGGGACAGACCTTAATTGCTTAAATAAGTAAAAATGCCAGTTTGATGTTGAGAAGACAGACAAGTACCAACTTGAGAATGATGTTGCCAAAAAAAAAAAGGCGGGCAAAATGGAAAATGGAAAGTAGTGACTGAATATGAGCAGGTATCCCTAAAGCTGATTTTATATCTCTGAAGTTGTAGTCAAGGAAGATTTATGTTCTGGCTGATCTCCGTTCTGACTGGGACAAGAACTGCCCACTTTCTTTGTGGTACCAGGGATACCTAGAGACCTCAGTATACTTAACTCTTTGTCCTGGTCTGCTCTGTGCTTTTTCTGACCTACCAACCCGGACAAGGATAGGCTCCTTCTTTGGGAAGACAGTGGGTGGTGAGGTAGATAATGATATTAATATGAACGGCTGTATCTCATTGGGGGTGGAAGTCTAATTGGCTAGATCTGCTTCTTGGCTGAATTTCCAGAAGGCAAGAATGTTATTCCACCCAAGTCTATCCACTGTTCTTTGTTTCTCTTTTTCCATGCACACACACCTCTTTACAAGAGGCAATTTGTTGTAATGGTTAGAAAGCTGGCCTCAGAGGAGGATGTTCTTTGTTACTGTTCATTCGTTTCATTTGTGTCCAACTCTTCATGGCCCCATTTTGGGATTTTCTTGGAGAAGGTACTGGTGTGGTTTGACATTTCCTTCTCCAGTTCATTTTACAGATGAGGAACCCAGGCAAACAAGTTAAGTGACTTGCCCAGGGTCACACAGTAAGTATCTGAGGCTGGGTTTCAACTCAGGAAGATGAGTCTTCCTGATTCTGAGCCTAGTGCTCTATCCACTGTGCCACCTAGATTCAAGTTCCATTTCTGATATGTATTGGCTACATGACCCTGAGTCAGTCCCTTAATCTCTCATGCTCTAGGCTGTTCTCTAGGCATTAAGGCAAAGTCACAGGCATTATTGTCTTTTTTTTTGGAGGGGGGAAGAGGTTAAGTGACTTGACCAAGGTCACACAGTTAGTGTTAAGTGTCTGAGGCCACATTTAAACTCAGATCCTCCTTATTCACTGCACCACCTAGCTGCTGCAATCACAGGCATTATTAAGCTTGTACTACACGCCAAGCACTGAGCTAAATACAAATCCAAAAGAGAGAGTTCCTGCCCTCAAGGAGTTTACATTCTAATGAAACAATACAATCTATAAAAGGGAGCCAAAAAATCCCAAACCAGGAATCATGGTCTAGGGTAAGGAATCTACATGGAGCTATGGTGTTGAAATCCAGAAAATTAAAACCACACCTGGGAAGGAATGAAGGTTGTCCGGTCTGAGTCCCTCCACAAAATGGAGGTGCTAGAAGGAATTCACCAATGGGAGGTGATGAGCATAGCAAAGATGTTCCAGGATAAGACAGCACCTGAGGAATAGCGACAATGTCCAGAATATAAGGGAAAAGACCACAAGGGGGGATGAAGGTTGAGCATACTGGACTTCTCTACAAAATGGAGGGCCCAGGAAGAACCCACCAAGGAGAACAGGAGGTCTCTAAGTCTCTAAGGCAATGAGCCTTGGATGAGGTAAGAATCTGCTTTGGAAGAGGGAGTTTTCTTCAACAGAGAGTTCTCTATACCAATGAAATCACACCTACCCTAATATATATATATATACATATATATATATATTTATCTTTTATTTAGGATCATAGATTTAGAGTTGGAAGGAACCTTAGAGATCATCTAGCCTAATACCTTCATTTTTACAGATAAGATTAAGTGACTTGGCTAAGGAAATACCAGTATTAAGTGGGAGATCTGGGACTTGAACTCAGGTCTTTAAATTCCAAATGCATTATTCATCCCACTGCACTATGTTTGTTGCCTCATGTTTTATCCCTTAGTACAGTGGTTCTCAAACTTTTTGGTCTTTGGTCCCATATACTCTTAAAAATTATTGAGGTCTCCAAAGAGCTTTAGTTTATATGAGCTATGTCTAGCCACCTTGGCCATGTTAGAAGTTAAAATGGATGAATTTTTAAAATATTAATTTATTTAAATAATAATAATAAATCCATTCTATATTAACATAAATAAAATATTTTTTATGAAAAGGGGAATATTTTTCTAAAACAAAAATGAGAATAGCAATGTTATATATTTTTTCTAATCTTTTTAATATCTGCCTTAATAGAGACAGCTGGGTTCTCATATTTGCTTCTGTATTCAATCTGTTGCAATATGTTGTTTAAATTGAAATATATGAGGAAAAGATGGCTTCACAAAGAATGCAGTTGAGGGTTGGCTAGGTGGCACAGTGAATAGAGTACTGGTCCTGGAGTCAAGAGAACCTGAGTTCAAATCCAGTCTGAGTTCAAATCCAGCCTCAGACATTTAACATTTACTAGCCATGTGACCTTGGGCAAGTCACTTAATCCCAATTGCCTTACTTCCCCCCTCCAAAAAGCAAAAAAAAAAAACCAAACTCTACATTCAATTTTTTTTATTTATGTATCCCTTAATTTATCCTCTCAGCCCCATGAGCCAATGACCTTTGACTGGAGAAAGCTTCTCCAACCCTCTTTTAAGGGGTTGATGCAGCTGGGTAGAATTCAATTTGAAAAGTCAAGGAGCACATTTCAGGTTTTGCTACAGGGAAAGAATACCTAGGAAACAGGTAATATCAATAATACCTAGGAAAAGATCTGGGCAAGTTTCCATGGTGGAATGGGGGAAATAAGCGTTTTCCTTGCCCACACCCTTGGAAGGATTTAATAGGTCTTGCTGAGCATGATGAGGGATGTTGCTAGGGCTGATCTCAGAACAGCTCTTTCATATGTGAATATTTAGATTGAACAACATATGCTAAAGTCAAAATATGCAAAACCCACAGAGAGTCAAACAGAGGGATAGAGTTCATAAGCAAATTTTTTCCTTGTGAAACAATGTAAATTGGAGATTAAAAAATAAAAAATCCCCAACAGGGAAAAATGACATATCTAGGAGACTGCAGTACATAACTTTGTAGCACGATTACTGTCTCCAGCGCCTGCACTTTCAGATTCAACTCCTGTAGAGAATTAATTATGCATGTTGTATATTGAGTTTTTCCCTGCTTGCAATTCAGAGCTGAGATTTTTCCATGCAAAGTGGATTAAAAAGGCAAGGACACATTGTGGTATGTAAGTTAGGACACTGAGTACTATGTAGTTTGTGCCTGTCAATTTCCACTCCTTTTAGTCTCAATGATTGTTATTGACCATTTCCATTTGGTGCAAATAACCATGTCCAAAAAGAGGGAACAAATATGGATGTGCTGGGAGTTCAAAAGGGGGAAAAAAAATGCCACGCACTTAAAAGATGGCACCTATGTTCTGTTGCCATGGGAACAGTGCTGCAAGAGAGGATTGTAGCCTATAATGCAAGACAGAAGCCAAGTGAATGTGTAAAGAATTGCTTTTCCGTAGAAAAATATTTAAAATTATTTTGAAACCATCCCACTTGGTTTATGTTTCTTGAAGCAAAATACAAATACATATCGTTGTCCCTCAAATAGTTCTTGATCTGTGTGTCCGCATGGATCATGGAAATTGCACGGCTCCTTGATATTGCAAAACCATGAGGTGAGATGCAGCCAAACAGGTACATTTCCTAATGAGTCAACAGTAGTGGTTCTTTCTGCTTGTTTATAGGCCTTTGCTTGACAGTGTATGTGATTGCAGCTTATAGTTCCCTCCAAGGGAAAACTGGTATTTAACTCAATTGTTCAAATAGAGTATTAACCTAGAAAATCTATGCTTGAACATTACATGCTTGGCTGTATCTGTCACAAAAGAACATGCATTTTCAGAAAGAGTACTTTCTCCAAAATTCTTTCTGCCTTACACATAATCTAGGTACACATCTGAAACTTATGGAAAAGTTTACCTATCTGATTTGTCATTATCTTATTATGATGGAGTTGTTAGGAGTAGAAAGAACACCAACCTATCAGACAAAAGACCTGGGTAATAATCCTGGCTTTGCCCTTTGCCCTTAACAGCTTCCATGGTGAGAGGGAGGAGGCATTTAAAGACCTTCACAGTTTGTCTCCTTCCTATATTTCTAGCCTGATTTCATGTGTCTCCCCTAAACTGTTTTACATACCAGGCAAACTAGCCTGCTTGAAATTGATCACAGAGGACATCCCACCTTCTGCCTTACTGCTCAAACTATGCACCATTCTTAGAAAACTCTCTTTCCTCCTCGCCACTCTTTGTAATCCTTAGTTCCCTTTTAGGCTCATATTAAGTATCATCTCTTCCATAAGGCCTTTCCTAACTGGGAGTGCTCTCCTCCACTTCCCAGAATTGTTCTATGTATTTTGTGTATAGTTATCTGTGTACATGTTTCTTTAATCAATCAACAAGTCAATCAAATAAGATTTATTAAGTGCCTACTTGTATACCAGGCACTGTCCTAAACACAGGAGATGACAAAAAGAAGCAAGACAGTCCCTCCCTTCAAGGACCTTACAATCTAATGCATGTAATGCAGTGGAGGAGACAACGTGCAAACAAATATATACAAAGCTAGCTACCTACAGGATAAATAAGATAATTTAAAAAGGAAAGACGCTAGAATTAAGAGGGGTTAGAGAAGGCTTTCTGTAGAAGTAGGGATTTTAGATGGTACTTAAAGGAAGCTGGGGAGGTCAAGAGTTAGAAGGAGGAAAAGTGCTCCTAGTGTTTATTAAGTACCTACTATGTGTGAAGCTCTATGGTTAAAAGAACAAAAAATAAAATAATTACTATTCTTTTTTTCACTATTTTAAAATAATCCCTATTCTTAAAGAGCTTTCACTCTTACATTTCATCCCAGGAGAATGTAAGCTCCTTAGAAGCAAGGACATTTTTTTTGTTATCCCCAGTCCCTAGCACATAGTAGGTACTTACTAAATATTTGTTGGATTTAATTTCCTCCTTTATAAAATAAGAATCATAGTACCTGCCCAATCTGCTTCCCAGAGTTGTTGTGAGGCTGAAATGAATTTGAACAATACAAATGCTTCAGAGAAAAAAATTGTAAGCTTGCTTGATGGTGTTGTCATCATCATTTCTCAGTCACCTCTGCCTCTCAACAACACTGTATAGTCATGCCAATGGGCTGCAAGTCTAGTTAATTCAATTTTATGCAAAAAAGATATCATTTGAATCTCTCTTACTCTTTTTGGCGAGAAAGTACCATTGCAAAGTATAACTCTGAGTTGCAGTTTCCTATGTCATTTAGTAATGTAGTGACCACTTTTTCCCTAGTTTCTGCTACAACTGATATTATAAAGTAATGAATACTCTTGGCAATTTATTTGGTTTCCTGCTCCCTCTTTTCTACAGAGAAATTCCAAGTTTCAGTTAAGTCTTTGCTTCTTGCTTGTCAAAGAGATTCTTGATTGTTTTAAGTTGTATTGATCCTTTTTGTCTCCCTCTCCCCCCAACACACACCAAAGTGAGTCTTGGAACCCTCTTTTGTAAAAAAGATAGACAGACAGACAGAAACAGACAGACTGACAGACAGATAGACAGACTGATAGAGAGATAGACAGACAGATAGATAGATAGATAGATAGATAGATAGATAGATAGATAGATAGATAGATAGATAAAAATAAAACAAAACTAACTGACTCAGCAACTGTATCTGGCAGTGTATGCAGCATTTCATAACCGTAGTTCCCACTGCCTAGTTCTCTACCAAGAGAAATAAGGCATGTTTCATCATCTACTCTAGGACATACATTTTATAGAGTAGTAAATGCACCATAAACAGGGCAGTGCTGTGTTCTCATAGTTGGAATAAGGGACGAGGTAGAATGAAGTCTTCAAGTTGTCAAGAGATTATGTATATCTTCTTTATAACAAATAGCATAATAAAGCAATATGAATTCACACATTGATCATGTATGAAAATATATGTCTCCCTCTGCACTTTTAGTCCATCATCTCTTGGTCATCATCTCAGGTAGAAAGCCTGCTTCATCATTTGTCTTCTGGAGTTGTGGTTGAGCTATATTTCATTGGCTACAGTTCTCAAGTCTTTCAAAGTTGCTTTTCTTTCCAATGCTACAGTCACTGTATACATTGTTCTTCTATTACTGGTCATTTCATTCTGCATTAGTTCATATAAGTCTTTCCAGTTTCCTCTGAACACTTCCCTTTCATCAATTCTAATGATATGATATTTCATTATATTCATAGATCATTTGTTTTCACCCTATAATTGATGAGTCCTTCTTAATTTCCAGGGTTTTGCTAGAACAAAAAGTACCTCTATGAATATTCTCATACACATAGATCCTTTTCTATTTTCTTTGATTTCACTGGGGCATAGACCAAGTAGTTGCACTTCTGGATCAAACAGTATGCAACATTTAGTGACTGGTGACATAGTTCCAAATTGTTTCTCAGAATGGCTAAACCAGTTCATAGCTCTATCTATGGATTAGTGAGCATATCCTCCCAAATTCCCTCCAGCAAATGCCATTTTCCAATCTGATGTATGTGGAGTGTGTGAAGGAACCTCAGTGTTATTCTAATTTGCATTTCTCTTCTTACTAGTGATTTGGAATATCTTTCATATGACTGTTGTTAGTTTGTCTTTTTTTCTTTTGAGAATTGCTTGTTTATATCCTTTGATCATTTATTTGTAGGGGAATGACTCTTGTTCCTAATATACAAGGTATTACAAAAGTATTACTTCAGTTTTAGACTATTAAAGTTTAAATACAGGAGACCCTGTATTTGAATCTGTTTTCTATATATCTTGCATAGCAGATTTTTATTAGAAAATCTTGTTACAAATATTCTTCTCAATTAACAATTACCCCTCTAATTTAACTACACTGATTCTGTTTGCACAAAAGCTTCTCAATTTTATAGAATAAAATTGGCCATTTAACTTCTTATGCTCTTCTCTGTGCCTTTTTTGGTCAAGACCTTTTCCCCTCTCCATTATTGCAAAAAGTATCTCCTACTCTGCTACAATAATTTATTTATTAAGTGATTTATTAGATCTAGGTCATGTTTCCACTCCAAAGTTTGTGATATAAGATCTCTGTTTAAACTTAATTTCTGCCAGTCTACTTTCCTATTTTTCCTCCATTTTGGTTGAATAATGAGTCCTTATGGCAGTAGTTGGGGTCCTTAAGTTTATCAAATAATATGCTACTGTATTTATTTACGTAAGTGCTTTATATGCCTAATCTGTTCTAATCATAAATTTTTCTATTTTTTTAACCAATACCAAATAATTTTGATAATTACTGCCCTGTACTATACTGCTTTGAGATCTGTTAGTGCTAGGCTTCCTAAACCCACTTTATTTCATTTCTTTTGAGATCCTTGACCTTTTGTTCCTTCAGGTGAGATTTGTTATTAGTTTTTCTAGTTCTATAAGTAACCTTTCAATAGTTTGATTGGTGTGGCATTAAATAGGTAAATTATTTAGGTAATATTGTCATTTTTATTACATTGGCATGGACTAGCCATGAACAATGTCCCTCAATTACTTTTGTCTTTGTTTTTTTATATTTGCATCTGTTATTGCTATATTTCTTGATATATGGGTTCCCAAATATTATATACATCCTGCGGTTTTTTAATGGTATTCCTCTCACTGTCTTTTCTTACTGAGTTCTGCTGGTAACAAACACAGAGCCTGATGAGTTATGTGGGTTCTATCCTGCTACTTTGCTAGAGTTATTATTTCAGTCCATTTTAGTTTAACCTCTGTTATGCTATTTTTATGCTATTTGTTGAGCATCACATCATCTGCAAAAAGTGACAATATTGTTTCTTCTTTGTCTATACTTCTCTCCTTGATTTTTGAGTCATTATTGCAGTCGATTTGCAGCAATAGCATTTACCACATAACCATTAGATTCAGCGGGAAAATATCTTTGAGAGACTGATGACTTCTCTAGTTCCATTTGGACCCTCCACATACAAGAAGGTAGAAATTAACTTGCCTGAATTGCCCACCAAAGTGCTCCATCCTCCAAATTTACTTATTTTGCTTCAGTCAAAGCCCTCCTCTTCTCAGGATCTTTGATCTCAGGTGTATACTAGGAGGAAAGAAATGCATTCAAGTGATTCACATCAAATCACAAATTATTCACAAATAACTCTATAACTCTTCTAGACGTATCTTTTATGGGGAGAAGGATGTTTGAGTCCAGTTTTTTTAATTTGTATTTATTTTATTTTATTATTTTTTAAATTTTTTATATTTTATTTATTTTTATTTTTATTTCTTGTTTTTATATTACCTACCATTCCCAATATATGCCCAACACTAAGAGCCATTCCTTATAACAAAGAATAAAAAAGAGAAAAGTTCAGCAAAGTTAACAGGTACATTGAATAAGATATATATTCTACAATGTCCTCCATTCCCCTCTGCAAAAAAGAAAAGCACCATCTCACATCTCTTCTCCTATCTTCTTGCTGGAATATAAGCTCCTTGAGGGCAGAAACTATTTCCTTTTTGCCTTTGTATCCCTACCACCTAGAACAATATGCCTACACTGAATAAATGCTTGTTGAATTAAACTGAGTTGAATTAACTAGCCTAGCTAAGCTCAGAGAGGCCCTTTATCTGATTGGCTATAGGATGACCAGTTTTTCAGGTACTCTCAAAGCCTATCCACTAAATTGTAGAGGAACTGCAGTCTGTACAATACGTAGAGTATTGAAGGAAGTACCTAGTACAGTGAAATAAAAACAATAGGTACTTAATGATGATAATAATAACATCACATATGAATAAATGAAATGAATGAAAAAGCATTTATTAACTGATTACTATGTACAAGACTCTGTGGTAAGCACTGATAACACAAAAACAAAAAGTAAGAGAGAATAGAAGAATATATAGATAAAGGAAAGTAGAGTCCAGGGAAGGAAGTTTTGATCTGGGGAATCACAAGACTGAAGAGCTGTTGTTTAGGAAAAGTCATCAAGTGTAGAAATGACCTTGAAATCTTGAAAGCTATATATGCCAGTGGGGAGCAAGTTTTGGCAGGTTCTAGAGAGCTGAAACATCTCCAAAGATGATCCTAGTGATATTCGGTGTGTCTGCTGTGACCCACCCTAGGTAAACTGGGAAAGGCTTATCATCATGTTGGCCCCTGAGTAATGAGTTATTTGACCACATCAGCTCAAAACAATCATCTCCTAAGATAGCATTTTCCCTCTGTGTCAATGAAGAATTCACTCAGATAAAACTACTTATTAAGTTTTGAAGAACTGTTCCCTTAAAAATGTATTGATTGGAGTTACATTTTAATCCTTATATCTCAGATATAGAAGGAAAAAGGCAAAACTATGAATGGGTGGTCTAGGGTTTTGTTTTTGTGCGGAAGGGTTTTGTGTGTGTGTGTGTGTGTGTGTGTGTGTGTGTGTGTGTGCGTGTGTGTATTTGAGCCAATCAGGGTTCAGTGACTTGCCCAGGATCACACAGTTAATGTTTGAGGCCTGATTTAAGCTCAGGTCCTCCTGACTCCAGGGTCAATGCTCTATCCACTATGCCTAGCTGCCCCCATTCCTAACTTATTAATTAAACAATACCTAAATATGGATTGAGAATGCCAAACTAATGGGCATTCTAAACTGATACTTTATTGCAATACAGCATAAAGACCAGGAGTTTGGAATTACTTTGATGATAGTAATGCTAACAACAATGAACATCATAGACTCTGTTTTGCTACTATGTATCATCATGCTGTGAGTTCACATTTTAAATCTCATGAGCATTGTTCTTTCTGCAATCACCATAATTGAAAGTTTCTCAAAGTCAGGAGCTCCTAATCAGTCCTTAACCACGAATAGCTTTCAGGGGGTCCACGAACTTGAATGGAAAAAATGCATCTTTTATTTTCAATAACAGCCAAATTAAATTTAACATTTCTTTCAGTTGTTAATGTGGGAAACAACATTATTTCAAAAGGCGTCTTCTGAATATCAAAGGGATCTGTGACACAAAAAAGTTTACAAACCCCTATTTTAAGAGAAGTCAGACATACTCTATTCCTATGTGCTATAATCAAACATTCTATCATCTGTTGTTCACATTTTAAATTACAGCATAGACATAGCATAGCTATTAGATTTGTCCAGACAGGACAAGCCTCCAACTTGCCCATGAGTCAGAATAGTTTCATCATTTTAGAGTCCCACCATGAGGAACAAAGCATAATCTCAACATCTATTTCTCATTTCATATAATCGAGCACTTGTTAATAGTTCCATTAGAAAAAAATTCTGGGCCTCAAAATGTACTCTTTTCCTTCAAAAAGCATGTTGATCTAAAAAGCCAAAATAATTATTCTTTATGGATGTCTCTTACATGAGAAGCAGAAATCAGGACTCTATTTTGGGAATGAACTATCATGTGACTCTTGGAAAAATTCTATGTATTCAAGGCTCCCTCTGTTGGAAAAACAACAAAGAACAAGGTTATGTGTAGTTCTGTCTATGCACAAAACAATGGCTAATCACCCAATCCACAAGCATTTATAAAGTGCCTATAAAGTGCCAGCTGCTGTGCTAGATGCTATGGATACAGATTTTTAAAAACAGAAAAAAATGTAAAATAGTATAAAGGTATTAGTTGCACAAAGAGAAAAAAATCTCTATTCTCAAGAATACAATAGAACACAAGAAAATATGTGTGTTTATATGTATGAATACATATATAATTATACAGAGAATGAACTAAAAATAATTCATAAATACAAGATACTTGGAGAGGGAATGATTAGCGTGATCAGAAAAACTCCTGTAGAAGGTAATGCATGAGCTGCATCTCAATGGAAGAGAGGAATGATAGACTGATGGGATAGTAGGGTCAAGTGAAGTGTTTTTTTTAAGATGGGGAAGATTTAGGTATGTCTATATTTAGCAATTAATGAATTAATTTTATAACAGCATTGATGTAAAATCCCAGCACAATACTGGTGATTATCACAGTGAAGGATAACATTGGCCATCATTTTGCTCCCTCTTCCCTACTAGGTAAGAGGAGGACTGAATCCTTCCCTCTTCTTTCCTATCTCCTCCCAGGAGGATGTTTTACAGCATTATTTTTTTCTCCAGGTATCACCTTCTGCTTCCTATTCCCTTTCTCTCTGGAGATTTAATCAGCCACACCCTAAATGTGAAAATTATCTTACTCTGAGATGTTTGTAAAGCATTTTGCAAACCTTAAAGTGCTATACAAATGCTAGCTATCATTGCTATTGTTTATTATTGTTGTTGCTGGTATAAGGGAAAATGCAACGGCCTCAGGTCTACATGTTTCCTTTCTTCATTTTATGAATTGTATAAAAAACTTATTCATGCAATCACAATAAATTGAAGTCCCCTTTTAGGAAAAATCCCAACATGCAAACACGATTGATTCTCCACCATAATTTAATGTTATATACCTCTAGCAAACCCCTGGCCTTTCCATGTTTAAGATCAGGATACAGCAAACATTTAGGTAAAAGATGACAGCAAAATATATTACAGTATCTGTTACTGGACAGGCATAGGGAGGGAAAGTTGGGGGGAAATCAGCCCTTTTGGGGAGAACTTCCCTCTGTCCTTGAAGAGTTGCATGTAACTGAGATCTTTAGATTAAATCCTATTCTAAGATGCTTGCAGGACCCATCAGCCTGTCTCAATTCCTCTCTTCTCTGCCACAGTTCAGATCTTTCAGTTTCTCCTTTTTAGTTGTAGTTTTTCCCTTTAATTATTACCTCTTTGCTGTTGATTATTTCCCACCCAACTCATTGAGTCCCATGGAACTCTGTCTGACAACTGTTGGCATTGCTACTCTAGTCCTTGTTCATTCCTCTCAATCTATCTATCTCTCACAAATTGTTTATGTTCTTCTAAGATGTCCTGGTTATGACTGAAATCCACCTTTCAGCTCAAAGATTATAGTTGTCCAGAATCTTATTCAGAACTGTGACGGGATGCATGTCACTTTGTACTACAAATCCTAGCATGTCAGTCAGTTCTCAAACCCCTGTTACACCAGAACCACAAAATGCCAGTGTTGAAAAGTACATCAGAGATAACTTAATATAACCCACCCCTGAACACCAACGTCCTTTACATCATGCAGACAGATAGTCATCTGGCAAAGACTTGTGTCGAAAAAAAATGATGTGCATTTCTTTTGTCCCAGAGTGTTAACTAATCCAATGTAAAAAAAATCCACTAAACAGAAATTTAGCTAATTCTGGGGAGAAATAGTAATTAACACATGTAAATAAGCTAGCTTCTTTTGGCTGAAGAGCAAAAAATCTAATTATACATTTATCTGAAAGATGGGATTTTTCAGTAATTGTGGTAAAATTCATAAAAATCATGTTTACCTAATTATTACACACAAGTCATACAAAATACTCTTCAAAATTCTAAACAAATTGCAAACTTTTGTATTAAAATATTTTTCTTATATTAGTTTATTAAAGAAAATCAGGGAAAGGGTTTTGGCTTCATAACACACCAAAATGGAGAAACCAGTTTTGAATATCTTATTTTTAAAACCTTATTATACATTACATATATATATGAATACATATAAATATATTTAGATAAATGTTATTATATACGCACATATGAAGAGGAGTGTCCTTTTGGGTGATGTCTGTAGCAGAGGGCTGCTGCTGCTGTTACCATAGCAACAGGATCTCTAACATCATTGCAGTCCCACTGCTCAGAATGGAGGACAGCAGCTGCATTATTATTCTGCCCTCATCTGTGTTTGTCTGATTAAAAATGTCCTCCAATATGTTTCTGAAATATGAACTTCAGTCTCAATAAATATTAATGTCTTCGTACCTGCTTCTCTCTTCTTCTTCCTAACACTTCCATTTTGGATGGTAAAAAAGACAATCAAGTTCTATTATTTTACCCATGAAAAGGAGAGTGTTATATCATGAACATCCAGTTCAATGCTAGAGGTTAAGTTGAAGAGCTAGAGTGAAATTAAAATTCTTCACCCCCTATCTCATTCTCTTCAAGCTTCCTCCTGATCGTCTATGTGAAAACATTCTTCTTCTCCTTTCTTATGTAGTGAAACTCTCAACTCAATCTGCAGAGTGAAAGTGTTACATCTCCCCCTCAATAATTTAAAGGTATCCCTACGAAGTAGTGGGTGGCTTTCTTTTATGATAACAGCTTCAGCCCCATATTGGAATGCTCATTCACTATTAGCTGCCCAAGGCTGATGTTGTAGTTCTATTTATCCAATTAGTATTAATTAGTTTTTATAAAAGGATATTCACTTCAAAAAGATATAACAAGGACAGAAGTAAAACATTTCCCTTCAATACCTAGTGGCACACTTTCTTTTATACCACCTCCTTCTCTGGGGAGAGTGGCCTCAAACTTAACACAAACTTAACTACATAGCATTTGTTCTACCGAGTTCACTTTAAACTGTAGCATGGCCAATAAAGTCTCTGCTTCTCTGATACTGCTGCATTGGGTTGGGCAAGTTGCTCAGGATTTTGCTCCTCTCCATCTGGCTTCCAATTAATCTCAGCAGGGACTCCTAACTCCTAAACTCCCAATGAATCACTCTTCTGACCTTTCAAAGCTCACAGAGTGGTAACCTTTTTTGGTTTCTTTCACCTAAAAGAAGGAAAGAATAGACACAACAGACAAAAACAACAACAAGGTTATGTGATCTTGGCATCATACTGGTATAAAGGTATGTATGTGTGGGGTTCTATAGATTATGTGCATCCACATGTGTATAGCTAGTTGTATCTCGCTGGGAGGAAGAACAGATATCTCTAGAGTCTAGAATATTCTAGATATCAGTAGAATATTGTCCCTCAACTCTTCTTCAAGGAAAACTTTGATTCCTGCCAAGAAGGGAAGTAGGAGGTTGGGGCCAAGAGATAGTCACTCCTTAGAGAGAGGGGGTACCAGGCTAGAATTATATTTATCTGCTCTTTTAAATATTATTAGTCTAAGGGAAGTAATTTTTAGGTTCAAGCTAAACTATGTGTTGCTATCCCTTAATCGGGAAAGCCTCAAGCTATATATCCAAGGCTTCACTCTCTTCCCAATGAATGCCAGTTCCACAATGAACACACTTGGAAAATAACAAATAAACCCATTTATCCAAGTCAAGAGCAAAACAGAAATCAGAGAAAGTATACACAGAAGAATATTTACCAGACCTTTTGGATCAAGTTAACTCATTACAACCAAGAGCAAGAGACTCAGATCTCATCAAAGGGGAAATTCTCAGAAGTCTCTAGCATAGCAAGCCAGGGATAGAGATATGACAATGGTTGCCAGCCTCTCTATATGTTGGCTTCTTTCCAAAGTCTTCATCTCCTCATGACCTGAAGAAAGGTTGGATTTTCATGCCTTCTATCTCAACACTGGAAGCCAGGAGAGCACAGAACTCTCTTCTTTTCTCCTCTGACTAAATTCAATCTCATAAAGGCTTGGAACATTGAGTAATCAGTCTCTGCCAATGAGCAGCCCATACAATTGACTCTTTGAGCCAAAGATTACACTGGATACAGGTGAGAGAGGCCCAAGGCTCTTCCCCAACCCAAAAAACCTTCAAGGCCTTATCCTATTTCTCTGATCCCTGCTAGGACAGAAACATCAGAGTCAAAATACACCCTAGCTGGTTAATGTGTCTTTTGAATATATCCCAGTTCTTGCTACACAGTCAATCAACAATCTGTCTCCTCACTACATCATTAACAGACTGTAACTGGTTACACAATGTACATGCTGCAAATCAGAGAGTAGTGCTCTGCCATTACAAGTCATTCTGCCTTTCTGGAAGTAGGCTTCCTATTCTCATCCATGTGGGGATTGTCCCCTATTATTCCAGTTTTTCAGAAAAAACATTATTCCCACACCTCAAAGTCAAACAATTAGCCCATTTTTAGAAGAACTGCTTGAACAAACTCATGCCACATGTCATGAAGCCACAGACACATGTGTTATCCTGGGCCCAGCCTCAGAAGTACTGGCTTAAGGATGTCAGTAGTGGAATGAGACAATCAGCAAGTATTTCTCTGAAGCAATGCTATCATAGACTTGTAGAAGGGTTGTAACTATATTTTCATTCCCTTCTTGGTGAAACCAAAGGTCCTGTCTGCCAGTCTGACCCACTTCTTCTGTGACAGAAAGAGCTTAATAGGGAATGGTGTCAGGATTGGCCACAAAAATACAATTAAGTACATGGATGACAGATGAGTTTTTTTCTTTCAAGGAGAATTAACAGAGAAAAGATGACTATAGATTTAGAACCAGCATGCCTTTTCATCCCTTGCTCTAATAAAATATTAACAGCAAATCTTCATCCTTTGGGCATGAGTAGATTCAGGGGCAGGCAGTGAATAAATGTGGCAACAAGAAGTTGGATCTAGTCATATGACCTCATTAACAGATAATGTATTTCCCTTCCCATTTTATCCAAAGGTTCACATTTGAGCATCAAAATACATTCTTTCAACTCCTCTGTTTGAAGCCTGACTTCTAGGCTCTCTAAGCTTAGGAAGATTTGAAGGTTGAAAGCAAATGCCCTGAGTAGTTATGTGAAGTATTTGTTCTTATTTCTTTGCCTGTCACTATGCTTAAAGAACTGTATAAAATTATGCTATCCTTATATGAATAGGCTATATTAAAATGAAGCAAACGTGAGAGTGAGTAGAAGAACTATGAACCAAGTGTCTGATTGGATAAATCTATATATCCTAAACCCTTACGGTAATGAAAGTAGTACTGTCACCAGTGAAAGGAACAGAGACAGAGGAAAGAGCCAGAGAGAGCTTGGATGTAGCTCAAAGTGACTTCTGGTCTTTGGCAGAGTGCATAATCATTGAGTATGAGTATATTTTGTCTATATTAGTGAACAGGATCAGGCAACTGGCCAGCAGCACCTCCTGGTGGTTAAGGACTCCAAGAATGTTGGCAACTGAAAGGAAACTCAGAGGTCATTCAATCCAATATCTTCATTTTACAGATGATGAAAACTGATGATTTGCCCAAAATTATATAGCAAGTACTCACCAAAAACTTACCAAAAGCTATACATGGAGCCAAAGAACATAAGAATGAGCTAGTGGCAGCTTTTTATTATTTCTTACCTGTCAGAAGACAAAGAGGAATCAATTTTACAAATATGAAGAGCATGAGAAGAAAGCAAGCCTGTCATGTCTCACACATTGTAACTATTAGGGAGCATATGCAGGTAAAGTAATAGTAGTATGATTGGCTAAAGAAAGAAGAAGACTGTCAGGCAGGGGCCATGATAATGAAAGTCATGGTAGCCATTCAGGTAGGAAATCTGGGAATTTCAATATCTACAATTTTGCAAGTTACAATGTAGAGTCCAGAGAGCCAAGTAATTGGGAACAAGACTGCAGAGTATGGGAGCAGCTAGGTGGCCCAGTGAAAAGAGCACAAGCCCTGGAGTCAGGAAGACCTGAATTCAAATCCGGACTCAGAAACTTAACATTTACTAGCCGTGTGACCTTGGGCAAGTCACTTAACCCCAATTGCCTGGCATTCTCCCCTCCAAAAAAAAAAAAAAGACTTCAGAGTACACAAGACCCTAGGTCAGAAACAAACTAGAAGGAAAAAATCCAGGGTTTCTGAAGACTCAAACTGGTTTTAGAGATCATGAAGAGTATAGATCCAAAGTCTAGGTAGTCATTCATCCATTCAACAAGCATTTATTAATCAACTACAATCTCCCAACACTGTGCCTAGAAATGGAACAGTCCTTGCCCTCAAGAAGCTTACATACTATTCAGGGAAACAAATTTACACATATGCATGAATATAATATTCATGCAAAGTAAACACACAGTAATTTGGGTCACTCTAGCAGTTGGAGAGTTAGGAGAGGCCTCATATAGTTCCTGAGCTTTGGAGGAGCTCAAAGAGAAAGGGGCAAGTAGGGAGCACATTCTGCACATTGTGGACACCTTCCACAAAGGCTCTGAGACAGGAGATGGACATTTTATACAAGGAACAGCAACTGGGCCAGCATGGTCAGGACATACTAAGAAAAGTCAAATACTCCAGCAAGAGGGTTATTGTAAGGAGAGTGTTCTCTTCCTGAGATTTTCCAGTATATCCTCTATGCCAAGATAGTATATGGCATCAAGAGTATAGATGAACCTGACAGATGCTTATCAAACCAAAGAGCTATGTATGACTGGCTGGAGACAAAGAGGTGAAGGTGTGATTTTGGAATTAAGAAAAACTGATTGAGAAAGTTACAGCTACAGATAGGCTCTACCGTATCCTTAACGTACAATGCACAAGACTGAAAACAAAAGTCCTGCCCTTTTTAACCCTAGAAACAACATGGTCCTAGCCAGAATTGCGTCAGAGGAAAGGCAGTTACTAGCAATGGTGAGGGGCGTGTTATGATCAAGGCAAGACATGTCAAAATCAAATAATCACAGGGTAAGCTAGGACCAGAGGGCAGTGCTTGTGGAGCAGGTGGAGGAAAGGACATGACCAGAAGGCTCCTACTTAGAGAGAGACTAGCTACAAGTGTCATAAAGGTCATACATAAATTCAGAGATGTTAATTGTGCACAAAGGAGACAGAGTTAAGCTGTCATGAACGTAAGGCAAAATTAGAGTCAAACAAGGACAGCTAAGAGCCATGGTCAGGGGTCACCTTCAGGGTATGATATAGGGATAACACAGAGAGTCTATATTCCACAGAGCTTCCACAGTTTGTTGCATTTAGCTTTCTTCAGTTATGTGCATATTTTTATTGTTGGCTTGTAGATGCTGGCCCACTTTCCAATTTCCTCTAAATTAGCTACAGCCAGATAGCTCCTGCTGCTGCCCACATTACTCTCCAGAAACAGCAGATGCCAGGCAGAATTGACTCCAACGTTTCCACAAAATTCAAGTAGGTTTGAGCATGAAGCTCACTAACATGCCTGCCTACATGTTTTCCAAATGTGGACCAACTTCTTAAATGACTGACGAAAAAGAAAATTTTAGGATTCAGCATCTCTAATAGACAATCCAACACATTCATATGATCCAAAATGGTCTGCATCATAAGAACAAGGTCTGTCTACTCATGTGAATTTTTCTTTTTTTAAATATGCCTGCAACAGAACAGTATAGGAGATTCTATCCCCTATGTCATCAGGATGACATCTCTCAGACTTCAAAAAATCTTCCCCAAAGATGTGTCTTCAAAAGATATAGACAATGCTCTCAGAACTTAAAACTGGTGAGTTCTCCATGAGTTTAAGTAAAAACTCATTTTTGAAGATTCCATACCAGACACCCAACTTCTCTCCTGTTGAGCTTGTGAGAATGTCAACAAATAATATCATTTGAATGCCAGATAAAAAAATTGCTTTTGTTCCCCTGATGTTTTTACAAATTAATCAATCACATCAGAGAGCTGAAGAATGGTACTGTATATTTTTTTAAATACACTTGTGTGGAAAGTCATGTTCTGAATATGAAGGAAAGCATGGTGGGGTGGATTTGGGCAAAGATGGAGAGACAAAAAGTAACGGCTTACATTTATACTGTGTTTTAAAGTCTACAAAGAATATTTGCATCCATTTTCTCACTTGAACCTCACAATAAACCTATGAGGCAGGAAAGTAATACAGATAATATTATTCCCATTTTATAGATGGGGAACTGAGGCTTAGATAGGGGGAGTGATTTGCCCATAGTCATATAACTAGTAAGTGGTAGAGTCAGTATTTAAACTCAGGTTTTCTGATTCCAGATTGAGTAGTCTTTCCACTACATTAGAATTCCCTTAACACAAAAATTGTTAGAAAACATAAAATGTAAAATCTTAGAACCTAGAACATGGCTCTCAGTGCTAGAAAAAATATTGAAGCATAAAACAGAATATGAACATGCACACACCTTCTAAGGGACCTTAAAAACCATCTAGTCCGAGAGTTCTTAACCTTTTCTGTGCCATGGATCCCTTTTGCCAAAGGGAAGTCTAATACTATTATGGTTTGTTTTGTGTTGTTCCGTCATGCCCAACTCTTCATGATGCTATTTGGAATTTTCTTGGCAAAGAATACTTGAGTGGTTCACCATTTCCTTCTCCAGCACATTTTACAGATGAAGAACTAAGGCAAACAGGGTTAAGTGATTTGCCCAGGGTCATACAACTAGTAAGGATCTGAGGCCAGATTTGAACTCACAAAGATGAGTCTTTGTGATTCCAGACTCAGAGTTCTATGCGCTGTGCGACTAGCTGCCCACTGTGATTTGTTACCTGCATTCATAATTGAATTGAATGCTAAATTTTCATTAGAAATTAATGAAAATTAGGGAAATTAGAAATTAGTGAAAATAAAAATAGAATTCCTCAAGATCATGGAACTCATGAAACCTATCCACATTTTTAGGCATCTGTGTACCCCAGTTTAAGAACCCCTGATCTAGTCTAATCCTCATTTTATAAATGAGGAAGGATCTTGTCTCCTCAAAGTTTGATTATTACTTCTTTCCAACAATTCTGGTACCTCTTAAGGTCAAGATAGAGAAGATATTCTATCAATAAAATTTTTGAGAACTGCATATAGTAACATTTGATACTCTTTGAAATTTCTCTTCTAAAACAAGCAAACAATTAATACATTAATACCATGGAATGAAAAAGAATGGGGATTGGAGAGGGAAGGAAGCTCCAGTTAAGATGGTAGTGTGAAAGTTCTTAGAAGGGCCCCGCTCTCTTATATATACTTCAATAATGATCTAAGAAAGGCAAAAGATTGAATAATGACCAAAATAGCCAAAGAGAAATATCATTAAGCACCTTCATCCAACCCACTACTGCATAGCTCCTTTAAGAAGCCTTTCTTGGTATGCACAGCTACTAGAGCCTTCCCCTCTGAAATTACCTTCCCTCTACTCTGAATACGTATTTTACGTACCTGGTTGTTTACAAGTTGTCTTACACATTTGAATATGAGTTCCATAAGAGCATGGGCTATTTTTATCTTTCAATGTATGCTTTTCACTTAGCACAGTGCCTGGCACTTGGCAACCACTTAATAAATGACTCTTGATGATGATGATAATGATGAAAAGCCACAAGTGGAGCACTAGAAAAGAGATCCTGCCAGGAAAACCAGCATGGCTTCAGGTAAACAGGCTGTAAACCACAGCAGCGAAGGCAGGGAGACAGAAGCCCCCAACAGTGCACAGACTGGAGACAGTCACCCACAGAGCTTGGACCAGGGACACTGAAGCCTTGCCATGCCAGCCCTTTGTTGCAGCCAAATTGGACTAATTGTTCTTCTCCAAAGGCGTTTTTGCACCTTTGTGACTTTGCTCATTCTGTTCCCTTCACCTGGAATGCCCTCTCCTTCCAGCTCCATTTGGCAAAATCCTACCTATCTCTCAAAGCTCAGCTTAAATACCACTTCTACGATCACTCCAGGATATATCTTTCCCTCTTCTAAATACTATAGGATTTTATTGTACCTTTCTTATCACATTTCTCACAAATTTCTTTGCATTTTAATATTTGAGTTCATGATTCATCCCTCCTATTGGACTTTAGATCAGGTACCATATCCTATTAAAAAGACAGGTTGGTTGTTCTAAGAGGACCAAAATGGAATCATTATGTTGGAATCAAGGTACAATATGTCCAACTATGACTGATCAGACCAACCTGAGCTCAGAAGGCTCTAGTGTAGTTCAGGCACAAATAGTCCATATGAACATCTGAAGTGAAGATGCCACTAAATTTGTGCATCTCACATTTCTTTTAAGCTCTTACAATTCTGCTTTGCTCATAGAGCATATATCTTCTTCTCTGATGTGGACACACCATGATGGACCATCCTGTGCCAATATCTCCCATATCTCACAATCAATTCCAGAGTTCTTCAGAGAGACCTGGAGAGTGTCCTTGTATCACTTTTTCTGACCTTTGTGTGAGTTCTTGCCTCATGAGTTCTCCATAAAGTGGTCTTTTAAGCAAAGATACACTTGACATTTGAATAATGTGTCCAGGACACTGGAACCTGCCATCCCTGCAGTAGGGGTTGAATGCTCGGCAGTTCAGCTCAACAAAAGACCTCAGTGTCCTGTATCTTATCTTTCCAGGAGATCTTCAGAGTCTTCCTAAGACAGTTCAGATGGAAACAATTCTGTTTCCTGTCATGGAACTGGTATACTGTCCAGGTTTCACAAACAAATACCAATGAGATCAGCACAACAGCCCTGTAACTTTCAGTTTGGTAGATAATGTGATACCTCTTCTCCTCCACACTTTTCTTTGGAGTCTTCCAAACACTGAGCTGCTAGCTCTGGCAATTTGAGCATCAACCTCATCATCTATGTGCACATCACTGGAAAGGATACTGTCAAAGTAAGTGAACTTATCTAGAGCATTCAAAATTTCTCCATTTGCTGTAACTAATGGTTCTGCTTATGCATAGTGTGGCACTGACTGGTGGAGAACCTCTGTCTTCTTGGTGTTGTCAGGCCAAAATTAGCACAAGAAGCAGAGAATTGATCTGTATTTTATGGCATCTCAGCCTCAGAGACTGCATTGAATGCACAATCATCTGCAAACAAAAAAAATCATATACCAACTCTCCCTTGACTTTACTCTTGGCTTGTAGCTCTTTTGAGTTAAAAAATTTACCATGAGCACAGTAAGTAGCCGACCTTGATGCTGCATTCATCCACATTGAAGGCATTTGACAACATTACTGAAAACATCATTCTAAAAAGCATGTGAGCAAGCACACAGCCCTACTTCACTCTATTGGTGGCCAGGAAAGGACATTGAACTTGAAAGCAAGGACTATTAAAAAATAGGACAATGTAGGGGAAAGAACACTGGTTTGGGAATCAGAAAGTGTAAGTTCAAGTCCCAGTTCTGGTACTAACTAGTTGTGGGACAATGCATTAGGAACTTAAACTCTCTGAGCCTCAGTTCCCATCATCTGAAAAATAATACACTATTTGCCTCACAGAGTTGTTGTAAAGAAAGTGTTTTGTAAACACTTAAGTTTCAATATGGAGGCAGCTGGTGATACAGTAGAGCACTGGGTCTGGAATCAGGAAGACCTGCGTTCAATCCCAGACTCAGACACTGTCTGACCTTGAGCAAATCATTTAACCTTTGTTTTCCTCAGTTTCCTCATTTGTAAAATGGGAATAATAAGAGGACCTACTTCTCAGAGTTGCTGCGAGGATCAAATGACATGTTATTTGTGTTGTTGTTTTCACAGAGGACCAGTGACATTGTGGGGTAATATTTTGACTCATATGTGAATTGGATTCAAGTGAGGCAGAGGTGCACAAAGTCATCAGCATCACTCTCTCTTTAAGAGTCATCAAAGTCCAGTGGCAAAACAAAAATCAAGATGACTTTGGTGACTTCAATGCCTGACCAAGCTCTAAGCACTCCACAGTGCCTGCTTCAGCCACCTTCGTGGCCATTGGAATAAATTGTTCTCATGTACTCATTCAAACAGGAAAGTCATTACATGCTTGGGGTAGACACCTCCCTAACTCACTGACAGGTTTAAGGTCCATTGGCTGCCCTTAACCTGGCTTAGCCCATCTGCTAAGATGGTTTACCAGGGTGTAATCACTGTACACGCTACAGTTTCTGGGAACCACAGGTGAGAGTTGGGTGGCAGGTGGACACCTAAGATGGATGACGAGTCCTGAAAAGGGCTTGGCAAGCCCTCACACCAGAGGTGCCAGTCCTTCTTGAAAACCTCATGTACCCTGATGATAGGTGTAAAAATTTCTTTACATAATGCCTACCAATTCATAGGTGTTATATAAATGTTTATTTCCTTCCCCTTTGCCCTAAACAAATATTTATTGTTCAGTCATTTCAGTCATATCCCAACTCTTCATGACCCTATTTAGGGTTTCCTTGGCAAAGATACTGGAATGGTTTGCTATTTCCATCTCCACTTCATTTTATACTGAGGAAACTGAGGTAAACAGGGTTAAGACTCTTGCAGGGACATATGGCTAGTGAGCCTGCAAGGTTACATTTGAACTCAGGTCTTTCTGACACCAGGTCCAGCTCTCTATCCACTGAGCCACCTAGCCGCCTTTATCAAACCTAAATATAAGTTATTCATCTGTGTTCCCACCAACAAACATTAAATACCTCAGTTCCTTGCACAGTGCTTTGTTCAATAAATGGTTACTAAACAAAGAAACAAATGTCTTATTCCTCTTACCCTCTTTCCAACACTAAATCATACCTTAGGAATGGTTATTTATGGTTATATATATATATATATATATATATACATATATAATAATGGCTAATTAGCCAGGAGCTAATTAAGGTGATGCTGTGGCAGTGGAGATCCAGGAGGCAACACTCACAGCCTATTTCCTTGGTTACAGTTTGGCCACTTCCAAGATCTTCCCTTAGGTCACTAGCAACATGGCCATGAAGGACTGCAAAGATACCAGATGGGTTGAAGAACCATCCTCAGCAGTTACTTGAGGGTGTTAAACCAGCTTAATTTTTAAATTTATTTATTTATTTTCTTTTAGTTTACAGAATTCAGTTCCATAATCTCTTGAGTTCCAAATTGTCTCCCCCTCTTTCTCACCCCCCACCATGGCAGCATGCCATGGGTTCTACAAATACCTTCACATTTAAGTTAGTCAAGTTGTAAAAAAGGATTATAACCCATGGAGTGAACAATGAGAAAGAAGGGATAAAACAAAACAAATATAAAAGAGAGAGACAGAGACAGAGACAGAGAGAGAGACAGAGACAGAGAGAGACAGAGAAAGAGAGAGAGCAAGTAGTTTGCTTCAGTCTGCATTCAGACTCTGTAGTTCTTTCTTGGGGTGTGGATAGCCCTTTCCATCATGAGTCTTTTGGGGTTGCCTTCTAAACTTGCATTGCTGAGAGGAGCCCAATCTATCAAAGTTAGTCATCATACATATGATATGCCTGTAATTATGTACAAAATTCTCCTCATTCTGCACCCCTGACTCAGCATTAGTTTATATGCCTCTCCAGGTTATTATGAAGTCCTGTCTGCTCCCCATTTCTTATAGCACAATAGTATTCAATTACATTCATATACCACAACTTGTTTAGCCATTCCCCAATTGATGGGCATCCCCTTGATTTCCAATTCTTTGCCACCACAAAAAGAGCTCCTATAAAAATATTTTTGTACAAAAGGGTCTTCCTCCAACTCACATGATCTCTTTGGGATCCTGTCCTAAAAGTCAAACCAGCTTAATTTTGAAGTATGTCAGAGCTTGGAATTAAATTCCAATATTTTCACCAGGCACTTTATCTCATTTATTCCCAGTGATCACACAAATACGTCAATCGTGCCCTGCAGCCAGAGGAGACTTCTTGTCTCTCTAGTTAGTTACCTTTTTTGTTTGCTTCAGTCAAGCCCCAGAGGTGTCTCCTCACTTCTGAACTGGTCACCTCACTCTCTTCTCCTGGTGCTCCTTCTTCTTCCTGGTGCTGGTGTCCTATCTAATGCCCTGCTTCACAGACACATCCTGCGCATCTTTGCCTCTGCTTAAGTCCAGCTCCCCTCTACAGAAACCAATTCAATTCATCAAAAAATTAGTAAGTACCTGCTGCATGCAAAAATGCTAAGTGGGGTGCTGGGTAGATATGACACAGGTTCTGGTCTCAAAGAATTTGAAATCTAATGGGGACAGGGAAGGAAACTTGCAAAAATAAGTTTGACATAAGGGAGATGAGAAAGAGAACAGCACAGTGGAGATAATCCAGGTAAACTGCTGTGAAAAATTTGAGGAAGGAGAAATCACAAGACCCATAAGGAGAAGAAGACAGAAGTCAAGTAAAGCTTCATGGAGGTGATGGCACTAAAATTGGGCCTTGAAGAAAAGGAGTAATTTCAAAAGGGAAGAAATAAAGAGAGAGCATGGAAATCTAAACATGGGGGACAGCATGGGGAGGAGAGGCAGGGGAGAACAGACAAGAATGGGAAAAAGAATACAATTCAATTTGGCTAGAACACAGAGTATCTGGTAGAAGATAAGACAGTAAAGGAATGTTGGAGTTAAATTGTGAAGGATCTCTACTGCTGTGATCCAGATCTTTTGCTTTATTTTATAGGCAATGAACAACTACTGATGGGTTTTTGGTCTAGTAAGGACAAGATCAAAACTGTATCTGATTGCTCAGGTAACAATGTAAAGGATTAAATAGAAGGAGCATAGACTAGAATGAGGAAGACCAGTTAAAAGTAATTATGATGAAAAGACATAAAGGCTCAGAATGAGAGTGGGAAGGAGGGGCAGATGTGAAAGACATTATAAAGGTAGAATTGATGGGACTTTGCAACTGATTAAATTCAAGGATGAGAAAAAGGAAAGAGATGATGATCACTCTGAAGTTACTGTCCTGCATGAATGGAAGCCACCAAAAGCACTATAGAAATCAGGAAGCAGCTCAGGTTGGGGAGAAATATGAAGTGAATTTGTGTGATATATTGAATAGAAGATCCTGGCATCTGGAAAGAGAAGTTAAAGGTACGAATTTGAGGGTTATCGGCATAAAAGCATAATTGAAGTTATGGGAAAGGATGAGGTCATCAAGAGAGAGAATGTTGAGAAGAAACAGAGAAGAGCCGGTGACAGAGGGCTATACTTCATACTTAAGAGCTGAAGAAGGATGAATAGCCAGTAAAAGTGACAGAGAAAAGTACAGCTAGAAGTCAAAGGAAAATCGTGCGAAACAGGGTCACAGAAGCCAAGAAAGAAAAGATCATCGGTGAAAGTAGAGGTGACCGATATTATAAAATACCACAGAAAGATAAAGGAGGATGAAAATCTAAAAACAGTGTATTGACTTAGGGTGAAGAAGGTGATTAATAACCTTGGAGAGAACTGCTTTGGTAGAATGATGGAGATGGAAGCCCATTTACCAGGGCTTGAGGAGTAAATTGGTGGCAAAGAAGTAGAAGTAGTGAATATGGACTATCCTTTCTATAAGTTTGATAGCAAAGGAGAGGAGAAATATGGGGAAATAACCAATAGCTAGTACATTCACCTCAGTATCACAGTTTCACCCTTAAAATTTCAAACTGGTTGCTGCCTTTCTCTGCTCATCTCTGTAACTGTTATCTCTATCACTCCCCTATACCTAATGAAAATGTCCCTCTCTCTAAATGGGGTTCCTAATAGTTATTTAAGATATATGTCATAGTTCTTTGACAAAAGTCCTGTTATAATGCTTCATTGCAACATAAAAGTTAGTCTAGTCAGACAATCCTTACAGGGAAAAAAAGTGGATGAAGAATCCTTCTTATCTATGTAATGGAATGCAATTAGATAATCAGTCAGTTAAGTTCATCTACCAATATGTATATCTAGAACAGGCAATGCAGATGTATAAGTTGTACCCAGAATCAAAGAGGAGGAAGTGGGCTGAATTTCATTTAAGAACATTAAAAGTACTTTTAATGATGCCAAGTTGTATTTGTTCTCTCTCTCTCTTTCCCTCTCTCTCTCTCTCTCTCTCTCTCTCTCTCTCTCTCTCTCTCTCTCTCTCTCTCTCTTCCTTCTCTCTTCTCCTCTCCCCCCCTCCCCTGTCCTCCATTTTCCTCTTCTCTCCTCACCTCTTTTCTCCTCTCCTCTCCTATCTCCACATATTTACCCCAAAATTCTCAGTGGTCATTGCAAATCATACACTATAATCTCCAAAGAATCAAAATTGATCCAAAAAGCAACGAATAGGGGCAGCTAGGTGGCAGAGTGAATAGAGCACCAGCCCTAGAGTCAGGAGGACTTGAGTTCAAATGCGGCCTTAGACATTTGACACACTTACTAGCGGTTTGACCTCGGGCAAGTCACTTAACCCCAATTGCCTTGTCTTCTCCCCTCCAAAAGACCTAATTAACAAAAATAAAACGAAAAGCAATGAAGGAACAAATAAAGGGCATAAGGGGGTTATGGTACCTTACTAATAATGACTTATGTATAAAATATCATTCATGTATAATAGGAAAAGTAGATAAATGACTAATATTGTGAGACAAAAGGGTGACAGTCAGAACTTTACACTGATACCTACAAAATGCTAAAATACCCAGAAGACTACCAATGATCTGACATCCTTTTTGTAGGATTTATGGGAAGAAATGGGCAGGGATTATAAAGGATGAGGAGGAATGGATATACATTGATCTGTTATGACAAAGGAGGTACCCACATGAAAAAAATGTACAAATCTATTCAAATATCACTGAAATACAGGGGGGGACGTCTCTATATCCCAGGAGGATGATAATACTGACAAGTAGGACTCAGAGCCCAGATCCTCATCCTCTAGGACATCTATATTCTTCTCTGTACCCCACTATTCTTCTGGTCAAGATGTAGCTGCCAGAGAATTCTGAAAACAAGAAAGACTTGTTACAGATTAGTGGAAATCCTTTAAATATGTAGGTATAGGTGCTATACCATTTAAATATACATAAGTTGTTCTAACATTAAAGGTAGCAGAAATTGTTAAAAGGCTAATTTTGAAAGAACTAAAAGACAAATTAAAACCAACTATGGAAGAGTGTCATCTGTGCTTTTCCCAGCACTTAGCAATACAGTAGGTGCTTAATGTTTGCTGAGTGAACGAGCCTCCACTATAAAAGACAGATAAGTAGTTCATAAGTTTTCCCTGAAGAGAGGCTCAGAAGGGAGGTTATTGCTCCAGGATGGTTGTTCTAGAAGGTTGTGTTGTTTCAGCAAATTTGAAAAGATTCGGCTCTTAAAATAAAGAAGACTAATAAGCCAAAAGAATCAGATAAGATAAAGGCAAAACACTATGACTCTTGGTTACTTAGTATGCAGCAAAATGTTATTAATATGGTATTTAAACACTGGGACTTAATGGGCTGAGAGAAGGCCAAAAGCAGAGTTATCCATCAGCATAATTGTGATTGACTCATAGGGCAATGCAAAGACATACAATGTGCATTAAGTAGACTATAGCATAAGAAGAAAGGCAGCATCTGTTTTAGTGACTTAAAATCATGAGATTAAAATTTAGAGCCGAATAGGCATTTAAGGATAACCTAATTAAGCCCAATCACTTATTTTTTACAAAAGAGGCAGCTAAGGAACAGAGGGTCTGTGATTTACCCAGATAGTTAATGTCAGAGCCAGTTCTGGAAATCAGGCCTTGGTGTTTCCAATCCAAAATTCCTTTAACTACATTATATTGCTTTCTGTTTAGGGTTTGTTGGGGTTTTTTCCCTTGTTCCATTTGTCATGATTTGGCTTATCTGTTACATAAGTGAATTAACTAACTTTATTTCATAAGTGAATTAACTAATTTATGCTTTGATAGAAATAGACTGTGACCTACTACCAAGCACTTGTTCTCCAGATGTGGCATTCATATATTAGTCATCAAGGACATTTATGAGTGGAAAAGAAGGTAGGGAGTCATATATTGAAAGAAGAGAGAGCCAGCCAACTCAAGGGCTACACTGGTATCTGAGATTTCTTTTTTTTTTAATCAAAGAAAGTCCTCCAGCATGCTGGATAACTCTTTTATGGAGAATTTGTGGAAAGATATAGATAAGACTTACAGATTGAAGAGATAATGAGCTGTAGCCTATAGATCACAGGGATGAGATGAGGGGTCCACAGAAATAGTGTATCAAAGAGTTGTTGTTATAAATACACATTTATCTTTTTAAAGGTATAGATGCTTTAAAATATGACTGGTTGTAAGAAGAGAAAAGGGATGTATTAGAAAAGGAAGGTGATGTCAAGAAAAGATGTCAAGAAAAATGAAAACAAACCACAAAAAAAAACACACTGGTATTATTTTCCTGAGGTCCTTGTTTCTGCTAAATCTGTCAACACCTAAAATTAAACAAGTTGTCATATCTGTTCCATTATTCAAAAAAGAAGCACCAATACTCATATATTGACAGAAGAGAGAGCCAGTTTTATTGGCCAGTCGTTTTTCAGTCATATCTGACTCTTTTGAGGTTTTCTAGGCAAAGATATTAGAGTGGTTTACATTTCCTTCTCCAACTCATTTTACAGATGAAGAAACTGAGGTAAAAAGGGCCAAGCAACTTGTCAAGGGTCACACAGATGGGAAGTGTCTGAGGCCAGATTTGAATTCTGCGAGTGGGGTTTTTCTGACTCCAGATCCGGCGCTCTATCCACTGTACCATCTACCTGCCAACCATGTGGCAGCCCTTTTTAGGTGACACCATGTAAAGAGTGCCGGACCTGGAGTCAAGAAGACTCATCTTTATGAGTTCAAATCCAACCTCAGACAAGTACTAGCTGTCTGAGTCTGGTTAAGTCCCTTTGCCCTTTTTAACCTCCATTACTCATCTGTAAAATGAGCTGGAGATGAAAATGGCAAACCACTCCAGTATCTTTGCCAAGAAGACCTCAGATAGGGCCACGAAACAACGTAACAACAACCTAACAAAAACAAACAAACTTCAAACTGATTATGGGTACATCACAGTCTGTGCACTACATATTTATATATCTGGGTGACGGTAGAAGGAAAAGGAGAAAAATAAGGCAGGAATCAGAGCAAAAGATGCCAGACACTAGAGACTAAGCAAACCTAGCCATCTGAAACTGAGAGCTTTCAAAAGCCATGGGTTTCTAATTCCTGCCAATGAGCTCTGGGTTGAGTTCAAAGACTAGGCAGGACCAGAGAGGAAATGGGAACAAAGAAGAATTCCTCTGGCCTGGAACAAGAACATGCAAATATGGATGTTGGTGCAAAATTGCTACAGAGTCAAGTATAAGAAAGCACTCACTGAACAAATAAATGGCAGCAATTGCTTCGCCCTAACGGGACTCACTTTTTCACATTGGGTCATAAGACATGCACTAATGATAGCACTGCTTCCCTCTCTCACATCTGTACTATCACACCTTCTATCTTGGCAGGAAGGGGCTTAAAATTGTGGCCTGTTAGACTGTTTCTGTCAATCCTCACCAACCCCCTCACCTTTGAGCCTGGGCAGGGCAGGGAGGAAGGTGGCTGCTCAGCGTATCCATTTTATTTGCTTCAACGATATTCTGTCTCTTGTCCCCTGTGACTTTGCAGAGGCTGTTCCACTGGGGCCTGTATCATCCTCCTTCTCCATCTTTGCCTCTTGAAATCCTTGGCATCCTTCAAAATTCAGCTCAAAGTCTATCTTTGTCATGAAGACTTTTCTGATCCCCTTCTCTCAAAATCATCCTGCATTTACTTTATATATACATATACACACACACATATATATATACATGTATCTATTACACACGTATTATATTTACTTACATGTACATATTTCTCCTGACAGACCTAAGCTCCTTGAGAGCAGGGACTCTTTCACTCCTTGAAGAGTACCTTGCAGGAAGTAGGTACTTAATAAATGCTTACCAATTGACTGACTTGCCAATTATATGCAAATCATATGTGAATACATTTGCAAGTCACCTATATCATATACAGAGATATGGCTTTTCTGGAAAATTATGAGGAAGGGTGCAAATCATGGAAAATTGCCAAGAGCTAATCAGTCTTTTAAGTGGGACAAGGAGCTAATCTCTTCCAATTCCCTAACTAAATTGTGAATAAGTTTTCCCACTGGGGGGTCAGAAGATTTAAAGAAGAAAAGAAGAAAAAAAAGAAGTACTAAGGGTAAAAGGAAAGAACCCTAGAGAAACCAATGTTGACTGGAAGGGACAGAGAAATATAAAGGTCAATCAAAGCCGACTTGGAAGCTAATTCTAATAATAGCTAGCATTTATACAGCAAGCACTGGAAGGCTGGCAGAGCACATTACATATGCTATTTCATTTGACCCTGACAACAATCCTGTAAGACGAATGCTATTATTATCCCCATTTTACAGAAAGAAAAAAAAATTGATGCTGATAGAGGCTAAATGATTCGCCCAGGGTCCCACAGCTAGGAAATGTCTAAGACAGGATTTGAACTCCCGATTCCATGACCTTTGTTCTATTCACCATGAAGAGAATCATATTATTCACCCCTGACTCACAAACAGAAACAGTTGAAGTCAATTAATTAAAAGTAATTAGCTATCTCCTAAGTCAGCGGTTCTCAACCTGTGGTTCGCAATCCCTTTGGGGGTTGAACAACCCTTTCACAGGGGTTGCCTAAGACCATTGGAAAAAACATATTTCCAATGGTCTTAGGAACCAAGACACTGCTCCTCTATCCATCTCCAGGTGGGTCCACCCGCATGCAGATATGCCCACATATGAGTATTATAGGGTCTCCGCATTAGGAAGGTTGAGAACCACTATCCTAAATGATCTGAACCAAGTGACGTTAATGTCAGTCACCTAATAATGTATATTAATCAATAATGGACATTGGTTATAACTAGGGAGTTTCACAGTTCCAGTTCCTCTGACACCCTCATTCTTTTTCAGATCTTGCCTCTAGAGAAATGCTATTCTAGAGCAATGATTTGCAAGGCATGCTTCAAAGGCACTGTGGTGCATAACTTTATCATGGTTTTCATCATGTCACTTTACTTACTCAAAAATCATCAGCTGCTCCCAATTTTGATTACAGGATGTAATACAGATACATTACTCAGTCTGGCATTTAAGGCCCTCAACAAATTTGACTTACTAACTTTTAAAACCTTTTAACAAAATCTCAGAATTAGAAGAGACCATAGTGGCCATCCAGTCTAACCAATCTGGGCCTACATGAGATCCTCCTCTGTGATACTCCCAACAAATACTCATCCACCCTTCACTTGAAGACTTCTAATCAAGGGAAAGAAACACCTTGGGCTAGCTCTAGCTGTTAAGAAGTTTTCCCCTCACATCAAGCTAAAATCCATTTCTCTGTACTTTAAACCACTTGTTCCCAGTTCTAACTAATATGGCCAAGCCAAGCAAGTCCAATTTACTATTCTATATGCGAAAAATACTTGAAAACAGTCATCATGCCCTGCACCACTTTCTCCAGGCTAAATATCCCCAATGCATTGAATCAACCCTTATACAGCATGGTGAGACCCTTCACCATCCTCCTTGTTCATTCCAGGGGTCTCACTCATTTAATACTATGCTTTCTAAAGTGCAGTACCCAGACTCAGCACAATTATCCCACTGTCCTCTATCCTGATCAGGCCCTTGACTGGATCACTTTCCTAGTCTTAGACAATACACCCATCCAAATGCAGCCTAAGCTCACATTACCCAGTCCTCCATCTACTGTCTATGTGTCTTCTGTCTGACCATGCTCCATTCTTGGAATGTAATTCTTTGTTTCCTTCAAAACTCTCCCTTAGGCATCACTTTCTACATGAAGCCTTTCCTGCTTCCGCCAACTGTTAGTGCCCTGTAACTGTGCAGCTTATATCTACTGTGTATAGATTTTGTACATATTAATCTACATACATCTTATCTCTCCCAGTAAAATGCATGTTACTTAAATTAATTAAATTAAGGAATCAGAGGCTGTTACATTTTTGTCTTTGAGTCCCCAAAGCAAAGTGCTTGGGACCTATTGGAGGCAGTAAGTAAATGCTAGCTGATTGATTGATTAGCTTTTTTGTTGCTGTATCATACTTACACATATGTCAGAGGTACAAGAGTTAGACTATAGGACTTGGAGGTAAGAAAATCTGGGTCTAAATTCCAACCTTAACTTTTATTATTTGTGGAAAAGTCTAAAAAAAGCAGAACAGAACTAAAAGTCAAGCAAAGCAGATTTAAAAGCAAAATAATAGCTAATATTCATAATAGCATTGAAGGTTTGCAAAGCACTTTATCTATCTTGAATCATTTGATCCTCACAACAATCCTATAAGGTAGATGCTATTCTTATTCCCATTTTACAGAAGAGCAAACAGAGGCTGAAAGAGGTTAAGTGACTTACCCAGTGTCACAAAGTCAGCAAGATTTGATTTTGACTCCATAATCTACATCTCTCCAACTCTTTCACAAGGATAAAATGAGGGAGTTTGTCAAATGTTTTGGTGAACTATAATGATAGCATTCTCCTGATCTACCTACAAAATAACCTTGTCATAAAAGGAAATTACATTAACCTGACAGAATCTAGCCTTAGTGAAGCCATATTGGCTCTTTGTGGTTGCTGCTTCCTCTTCTAAATGTTTTATAACTATCTCTTTAATAATATATTTTAGAATTTTACTAGGGATTCAAGTCAAGTTCATTGACCTCCAGTTTTCAGATTCTATTCTCTTCCTTTTTAAAAAATTGGGATTATATTTGCCCTCTTCCAAGTCTGTGGAACCTCTTCTGTTCATGATTTTTTCAAGTTCCACTATCACATCTGCCAATTCTTTCAGACTAGGATTATAATTCATTTGGGCTGGTGACCTAAGTAGAAATTCTCTCATTATATCTTATCTTGGGTTTCCCTTCCTTATTAGACAGTTTTGTTCTGTGCTTTTTGTCCAAAGATCATCCCATTTGCAGCAAACAGATGCAAAATTAGTTGAGCAGCTTTGTCTTCTATCTGTTATCTATTATCATCACACTCTAGGATGTATGGGATATATGGGATGCTCAGGAAGAACTAGCATATCTGGTATGAAGATCTGCTAAGTCCTTTTCAGGGCTGCTCATCCCACCTTTGGTGTCTACCTGCCACTCAACTCTTACCTGTGGCTCCAAGAAGCTGCAGCATGCACAGCAGTCACACCCTAGTAAAACCATATCAACAGGCTAAACCAGGTTGAGGGTAACAGACAGTCCTCAGACCCATTGGTGACTTAACAAGATATCTATCCCAATCACATGAAATCTTCCCCTGGTGGAATTGGCAAATGAGAACAATTGGTTCCAAGGCCATGAAGGCAGCTGAAGCAGGCACTGTGGAGTGCTTAAAACTTGGTCAAGCATCAAAGTCGCCAGTGTATCCCAGGGCATCACAAGTCTTCTTAGCTTTTGTCTTGTCATTGGAGTTTGATGCTTCTGGAAGAAAGAGTGAGGTTGGTGACTGCAGCTATGCCTCACTTAAATCTAATTCACGTGCAAGTCGAGACATCACCCCATGATGTCATTGGTCCCCTTGGAAAATGAAGGGCGAATGAAAATATCATAGCACTCTATTTCTTGAACTAGTCCTTTGTTCATATTCTTTTCCCCAACATAGCTTAATTTTTCCCCTTTCCTTACCTTTCCTTGCCAGGCATGGCTCATTCTGAGGTGTATTGTTCTTGACACACCTCCTACAAGTCTATGCCATTGTTTTTCTATTTGTCTTCCATTATCTGCCTTTGCTTCTGTCTTCTGTGCACATACTTTTAAAACCTAAAGGGTCAATAAGCGTTAGGTCACTGAGACCTCCCATGGGGTGGAGACTCCTAAGGCTGAGTCGTTGATACCTCGTGTGGTACTACCCTCTTAGCAAGCAGGAGTGCACGTGGTCGCCTGGGGGCTGTCTTTGGACTGGCAGCTAGTATCAGCATCTGTTCACGTGAAAGACTTGTGAATGTGGGCTGAATTACTTGGGCCAAGGATGTCTTCGGGGTGGTGCACAGTTGTCTAGCTGCTGCCGGAGCATGCGTACTGGAATAACAAAAAGGGAGATGTGGCACATAGAGGAAGGATGAAGGATTTATAGAGGGGAAGGCTTCTGCCATAGTTCAGTTCCCAATTAGCACACGAAGATGTGAAGACATATCAGATAATAAAGGTATCCTGACATAACTTCTGAGTCCTGGGTGTTCTGTGGGAGTGGATCTCCAGTGAAGATTTACTGGTGCCAGAGACGTCCAAACACTGGGAATGTAAATAACTGGGTGTTTGTGACCTAGTTATAGCCCAAGTGAACACAGTAGATTCTTACAAATAAGTTCCCTGATTATCAATGCAAATCTCTTTAGACAGTTTTTTCTCCTTCCCTTTACTAGACTTTCTCTTTCTATCTTCAGTTTCCTTCTTGAGCACCTAAGATGCTGCCCTACCTGACTTCTAAAAAAATTTAGTCCTATCCCTTCTGTGAACTCTTTGAAATGTGCTGTCCCAAAATGTAAGGTTCATGTCAGATTATCTTCAACTTTCCTTTTTTACCTTTTTTACTCTACCACTACTTCTAGGCAAAGTGGATAAAGTGATTAGATTGGAATCAGGAAGACCTGAGTTCAAAATGATTTGAATCACCAAGACCTGATACTTTCTAGCTGTGTGACCCAGGACAGTTCAGTTCCACTTCATTTTCTTCAATTGTAAAATAATGGAGGGAGGGGATGGACTCAGTGGCCTCTAAAGTTCCTTCCAATTCTATGTATATGAACCGAGAATAATATGGCCACTTCCAGATTCCATTCTCCAGCCAAACTGGTATCTCCTAAATATACCTCACACATAATCTATATCTTTACCCTGGTTCGTGACACTCTTCTAGTCCAGAATGCTTCCTTATTCCAGTTCTAATCCTTCTTATTCTTTCAGGCTCTTTTTGTATTATTGACTTGGCACTTAATGATATATACCACTTTGCATTGTTATCTTTTTTAAATTTATATGTGCTTTCTCTATCTAAAATTATATTACGTAGTGGCACATAGTCTATTAAACTTAGAGTGCCAGAAAGATCTGAGTTAATATTTCATTTCTGATATTTACTAGCAATAGTCACTTAGTGCCTCTAAGCCTCAGTTTCCTCATCTGCAAAATGTAATAACGCCTGTAGTACTTACTTCAAAGGATTGTTATAAGGCTCAGAAGAAATAATATATGCAAAATTATTTGCAAACAATAAAGTTATATGTAAATGTCATCATTATTATAACCTTGAGAACAGTGACCATGATATCTACCTCCTTATATCTCTCATTATGCCTTGCAAATAATAGGTGCTCAAATATTTGTTGAATATATTCTATGATCTGATCCAAAAATACAAGAATGAGGTGCTTTAGTGTTCTAATCAGGACAAGAAAAAACAGAGAAATAAAGGGAAGCACATGTCTTGCTTCATGATGATAGTCACCAACCCCACAAAAAAAGGTCCTTGAAAACAGTGACTTTTTGCCTTCTTTTGTATTCTCAGTATTAAATATAGTGACTGGCACATAGGAAGTGCTGCACTTGCCACTATGGCCAACCTGGCTAAGGAGAGATATGATTGAATTTGTCTTGACACTACACTGTGACTACCAACAATCACAAGAAAAGAGGAGAGGGAATAAAAAAGGAGAGGGGGAAGAGGAAGTCCAAGAGCACTTTCCAGGAGGGCATCAAATGTGAAACTCTCATCTCTTGTCTTCTCCATTTCTGTCTTCTTCTATGCTTGTAAATCCAGGATTCTGCCCCCTCTAATCACATTCATCTCCCAATTTTTGTGCCCTCACAACAAGGATGTGAATCATAGTGTTCAACACATTCAAGGGTCCTGTGTTTGGAGGAGTGAGACAATCAGGAAAAGAAGGGTTAAGTGGTACCTAGACACCACCTACAAAAAAATGATTTTTGGTTTAGAAAATTTGAGAATCACTGACCTATTTGCATGTAAACGTGCTACTCTGTGTGCACTTCATAAAGTTTTCATGAAAACCTGAAATGATTCTACCTTGAGTTGCCAAATGGATGAGGAAAATCAATTTATGAATGATATATGAACATTTTGGAAAGTACTTGGCTCTTATGATCGATTGCGGCTTAGACAACAAGCTTTACAGAGCATGAAACACAATCAAATATTAATAACTTAATCAAACGCCAGGACTTGGCAGTGTTGCAAGGATAATTTTTTCACATAGATAAAAGGGCTTTTTTTCTATGTACCCAATGGCAAATATCAACATATCCCTATTCCTCTTACCTCTGAGCCAACTGAACAGTATGCCAGAATTGATTGCACAGTATGTGTAGAATCCATCTTAAAGGGAGAAAACATTTTGAACTTGAAAAGAACCAAATTAGCTCCAAATATTCTCCTTGATCTGTCCCTTGGAGTTTTGTTCTGGAACAATGGCATTGAGTCTAAATCAATTCTCATGAAGACCCTTTAGATTTTGGCAATGACAGATGAAGGGGAAACAGTTCTGCAGCTCAGAGATAACAGCTGGCAGGATTAAACATGTTCAACGACCAAGGTACAGAACATTGATAGAATCATAGTCTATCCTTACGTTTCTTCTATTGGACAAATAACAACAGCACTGAATAAAATATCTGCCATTTCATCAAAGAATCATCTCATGTTAGCCAAATGGGGCTTTGGAGATTCAGGAGAGATAGAGGTGTTTTAGCACCTAAGACATGGAATTGATACAGCTATTAATAAAGGAAGCTAGTATTTTAGGTCCAAATGATGTACATGATATGCCAGATCCATTTTTAATTCGTCAAGGAGTTTGGGTGAAATGAACTGAAGCAACATACAGCACTGCCATACTAATTAAGGTGACCTATCCTAGACAAGGAAAGGGTAATGCAGAAGAAAATGAACCTTCGCTGGCCACTGATATCACTAGGAATGAGACAAAAGGTCAGACATCGCAAATGGTAGAGAGAAATTCTGTATCTATCTTATATATAAGTAGATTTTTGCAAGCCATCTCCATTAGAATATTAGCTCCTCGAGAGCAGGATCTGTGATTTTGTCCTTTTTTGCAACACCAATGCTTAGCTAGTGCTTGGCACACGCAGGAAGAGGTTAATAAATGCTTGTTGACTGACTGAGCATAGATCTGATAAATCTGAAGAAAGCACATAGCTATTCTGGAGAACACTGGCCAAAAAGTGAAATATGCATACTGACTATAGCTACTTAATAAACTGACTGGCATTTCTGTTCGGTTGACCAAGACTGCTCAGGCTTGGACTGTCTAGACATCCAATCGATGATTTATTTGATTTTTACATATTTGCTACCACTGTCAAAAAGGCAGGACAATTGAACCAGGAGAGCAAGAAAGCCAGTACTGCTGCCAAAATCCTTAACAAAAACATTGGCTTCTCTTATCTTGAATCTGTCTGTTATATATAAAAACAAGCAGACCAGGAGCTGCTGAGCTGATCTTCCTTAAACTGTCCTTTATGCTATAGCTTTAGCATTGGACATGTTGACAAGAAGGAAAATAAGTGAACCACAGTGCAGCTCTAGGGAGTCTGGTTACTAGGGATAGGAGGGGGAGTGACAGGGAGCAGGCGAGGCCTTACCCTGTTTGTCTCCGTTTATGCTTCATGCCTGGGAAAAAAAGTGTTATGCATTGGATTTACCACGAGTTGTCAAAGGTGCTTATGCATAAAATATGCCAAAGGGCTAGGCCTTGATGACTGTTTCATGAAGCCAGCAACAGCTATACCTTTGACAGTGTCTTCTAAGGCCTTCCCTAGTCTCCCATGCACTGTCTTTTGAGAATTTGCTAGAAATGTTTTTTCATGTCAGTGTTGAAAATTTATAGAAATAGAAATAGTCAATGATTAAGCTTGGCATAGCAGAAACACTTGCTTAATCAATTGCTTATGGGGGAGACCTGGGTTTGAGTATTGGTACTGCTGCTTACAGCATGATGCTGTGGAAAAAGCAATGGATTTGTAATCAGAGGACTTTGGTTCAAATCCCAGCTCTGCCATTTACCTTACCACCTGTTTGGAATTAGGTAAGTCATTGTCTGGAGCTCAGTTTCTTCACCTGTGAAATGAGAGGGCTAGGCCAAATAACAGATAGGGTTCCTTCTAACTCTAAGACTAGGGCCTGTTTTCTCACATCTTAAATGAGATTGAATCAGATAAATTCTAAGGTGCCTTCCAGAGTTGTGTTTGACTAAATGTTATCAAAATGAGTCCGTTCCCTTCTTAATATTGTAACTAAAGAGACTTTACCACATTCCGGAGTCATTCTAAAGAATTTAGGGATATGTTTTATTTTACTCATCCATGTAGCAGTTTTACTCACTGTTTTTGTTTTGTGTCGAATACTGGGGGGAAATGGAGCCAGATAAAAGGCGTGCTGCACTCTATGTGGCTAAAAGATGGAAAGATGAGGAGAGAACACTGCCACCTTGTGGTCACAGACTTAGATAACACTTTAAAAAATACTTTTCCAGATCCAGTTGTCAAACGTCAACATTGTTCTGATGTCTCTCTGTGGCCAAATCCCAAAACAATTGTTTGCATCACTATAAAGTCAAAGATATCTTTTTTTCTCATGATAGATCACAAAGTGATATCTAAAATCTGAACCCTTAAATCCTTCTCACAACCTCAATATAGATAGCACCTCAACTGATTCCTGGATACTTCTTTAGATTTAATTTCTCATTTTGTGGTATGAACAGAAAGATTTGAGCTTTGAACCAGAGGAGCATTCATATCTTTTCCAGATCTGTAGTTCAAAGGTAATAAGTACTCCTATGACCATAGATGCAGCCATAGATGGACAGGAATCTGGATAAGAATCTTTAGTGTGTTCTGACTCAAGGATTATAGGGACTGAGATTGTCTAGAAGGGATATAAGGAATGATGAGCAGATGGATTCAGAAAATCCTGGAAAGACTTGCATGAACTGATGCAGAGTGAAGTGAGCAGAACCAGGAGAACATTACACATAGTAACAGCAACATTGTGTGATGATCAACTTTTTAGCAATACAATGATCCAAGACAATTCCAAAAGACTTGATGGAAAATGCTATCCACATCCAGAGAAAGAACTATGGAGTTTGAATGCAGATGGAAGCATACTATTTTCACTTTATTTGGTTTTTATTTCTCATGGTTTTTCCCTTTTGTAATTATTCTTTCACAACATGACTTATGTGGAAATGTGTTTAACATGATTGTACATGTATAACCTATATCAGATTGCTTGCTGACTTGGGGAGAGGGAGAAGAAAGAGGGAGGGAGAAAAATTTGGAACTCAAAATCTTATAAAAATGAATGTTGAAAGCTATCTTTACATGTAATTGGGGAAAAAATAAAATACTACTAAAATAAAAACTAAAAGCTCATAGCAGAAGAAAAAGTAATATAAAATAGTTAAAATAAATTTTAAAAATTTAATTTTTTTAATCCTAAAGTATAGATCAGACTACATAACTACCAGGCTCAGAAAACTTCAGTGGCTGCCTGTTGTCTTTAGAATAAGATATATATTCCTTTATTTGACATTTATAGCCTTTCAAAATCTGTCTTCAGCTTGTCTTTCCAGGCTGATTACACATTATTCATAATATGCCCTATATGCTACACAACCCATACATGACATTACATCTCTCACTTTTGTCCTCCCTGCCTGGAACACCTCACTTCTGCCTCTTGAAACCCCTAGCTTCCTTCAAGGATCATCTGAAGTGCCTCCTCAACATGCCCCTTCTTTGAAAAAGTCTTTCCTGATTCCCCCAAACATTAGCACCTCCCTCCCCTTTCTAAAATCACTTTTAATTTTTTTTAATTTTTGGAAATTGTAATTTGGAAATTTTGGAAATCTCTAAATTATTGTTCGATTGTTTTTCAATCATGTCCAACTCTTCATGACCCCCTTTGGGGTTTTCTTGGCAAAGATACTGGAGTGGTTTGCCATTGTCCTTTTCCAGATGAGAAAACTGAAGCAAGTTAAGTTGTTTTCCCAGGGTCACACAGCTATTGAGCTTCTGAGGCTGGATTTGAACTCATGAAGTTGAATCTTCCTGGTCCCCAGCCCAGCACTCCCTCCACTATGCCACCCAACTGCCATTTTCTGTAAATGCAAAAGAATTATAAGCTTCTTGAAGGCTGGGACTGTCTCACTTCAGTAGTTGTACTTCTAATACTAAGTAGTTCCTGAATAAATGCTTAGTGACTGATAAGTCAATTGATTGATACATAAATTACAGATAGGGAAATTTAGAACTGAATTCATATCAAAGAATAGTTATTAATAGGATGAAGACAAATTAGAAGGAGACTATAGTGCAGGTCTCATTATCAGTGATCAAGGTACAGATGGTATACTTGACAAATATGCAGAAGACTCAAAGGTGAGAAAGTGAGCTAATTGGTTCATGACAGGGCACAAAAAGATTTCTACAATCTAATACAAGATCTAATAAGAATAAATGAAACACTTTATACTTAGATTGTTAAAATAACTTCACAAATACAAGATGGCTAGATAACAGGTTTTTTTTAAGATTGGGGCGTTTTAGTGGAATACAAGCTCAATTTGAGTCAATATTACAACATTGCAATCCAAAAATTTTACATGAACTTTTATTCCTGAAAACAAACAAACAAACCAAAAATCCAAACCTGGCCAAAGAGAGACAACCACTCTTTCAGTTGCTAAATAATAAATATTGTCTCATCCTATGAACTTCAGTGAAAAGGCAGAATTCTGAACAAATCAGCAAGTGTATTGTGAGTTCCTTGCATCCAATTAAATAGTAACCTAATTCCCTTCTTTTTTAGTGTAAAAATAGCCTATGGTTAATCCTAGTATTGAACAACTCAGAGCTATGGATTTCTTCATTCTTTTTTTTTAACATTTGTTTTTAAAACTTTCATTTCCAGATTATTTCCCTTCTTAGCTCCTTACCCACCCCCGCACTGGGGAGTCAAGCAGTTCAATATAGGTAGTACATGTGTAGTTATACAAAATGTTTCCACAGTAGTTATATTGTGAAAGACTGACTATATTGCCCTCCATCCTATCCTGCCCCCCAACTTACTCTATTTTCTGCTTTGACCCTGTCCCTTTTCAAAAGTGTTTGCTTCTAACTACCCTCTCACCCAATCTGCCCTCCCTTCTATCATCTCCCCTCTTATCCCCTTCCTTTTACCCTACTTTCCCATAGGGTAAAATACCCAATTTGATACATATAAATGTATAAAAAAGCTATCTGAGTGTGTATGTTAATTCCTCCTCAAGCCAAATCCAATGTGAGTAAGGTTGACGCATTCCCTTTCACCTTCCTGCTCTTCCCCTCCATTGTAACAGTTTTCTACTTCCTCTTTTATATGAGATAAGTTACACTATTCTATCTCTCCCTTTCTCCTTCTCCCAATATAGTCCTCTCTCACTTCTTAATTTTATTTTTTAGAATCATCCCTTCATATTCAACTCATCCTGTGACCTCCGTCTATGTATACATGTACACATATATACATATACTCACATATGTAATTATATACACATAAACTCTCCTATACATACATATATGTATGTATACATATATATATATTCCTTTCAACTATCCTCATATTAAGAAAAAGCTTCATGAGTTACAATTATCATTTTTCTATGTAAGAATGTAAATGGTTCGACATTAATAAGTTCCTTATGATTTCTTTTTTCCTGTTTACCTTCTCATGCTTCTCTTGCTTCATGTATTTGAAAATAAGATTTTTTGTTCAGCTCTGGTTTTTTCATCCAGAATACTTAAAAGTCCTCTCTTTCATTGAGTATCCATATTTTCCCCTGACGCATTATACTCAGTTTTACTGGGTAGGTGATTCTTGGTTTTAGTCCTAGCTCCTTTGACCTCCAAAATATCATATTCCAAGCCCTTCAGTCCCTTAATGTAGAAGCTGCTAGATCCTGTGTTATCCTGATTGTGTTTCCACAATACTCAAATTGTTTCTTCCTGACTGCTTGTAATAATATTTTCTCCTTGACTTGGGAACTCTAGGATTTGGCTATAATATTCCTAGGAGTTTTCTTTTTGGGATCTTTTACAAGAGGTGATTGGCGAATGCTTTCAAGTTCTATTTTGCCTTCTGGTTCTAGAATATCAGAGCAACTTTCCTTGCAAATTTCTTGAAGGATGATTTATTTCTAGGTTCTTTTCTTGATGGTGGCTTTCAGGTAGTCCAATAATTGGGGGGGGTGGGCTTTTTGGAGGGGGAAAGGTAAGGCAGTTGGGGTTAAGTGATTTGCCCACGGTCACATAGCTAGTTTTTTGTGTTATGTCTGAGGCCAGATTGAACTCAGGTCCTCCTGATTCCAAGGCGAGTGCTCTATTCACTGTACCACCTAGCTGCCTCAATAATTTTTAAATTGTCTCTCCTGGATCTATTTTCCAGGTCAGTGGTTTTTCCAATGAGATATTTCACATTGCCTTCTATTTTTTTTCATTTGTTTGGATGTGTTTTATAGTTTCATGATTTCTCATAAAGTCATTAGCTTCCATTTGTTCCAATCTAATTTTGAAAGAATTATTCTCTTCAGTGAGCTTTTGAGTCTCCTTTTCCATCTGGTCAATTTGGTTTTTTAAGGCATTCTTCTCTTCACTGGCTTTTTGGGCCTCTTTTGCCATATGAGTTAGTCTATTTTTTAAGGTGTTATTGTCTTCAGTATTTTGGGGGGGTCTCTTTTAGCAGGCTTTTGACTCATTTTTCATGATTTTCTTCCATCATTCTCATTTCTCTTCCCAATTTATCCTCTGCTTCTCATATTTGATTTTCAAAATTCTTCTTGAGCTCCTCCATGGCCTGTAATCAGTTCATATTTTTCTTGGAAGCTTTTGATGCAGGAGTTTTGTCTTTGTTCTCTTCTTCTGAGTCCATGTTTTGATCCTTTTTGTCTCCAAAAAATGTTTCTATGGTCTGATTGTGCTTCCTCTGCCTGCTCATCTTGCCAGCCAATTACTTGACTTTTTAGCTCTTTGCCATGGTAGAACTCTGCTTTGGGGAGGAGCCAAGATGGTGGAAAGGAAGCAGGAATTTTCTAAGCTCCTCCATAAATTCCATCACTAAACTTTAAAAAGTGAATCTGAACAGATTTTAGAGTGACAGAACCCATTAGGAGACAGAGCACGGCAGATTTCCCAGCCCAGAAAAGTTGCCACATAGGCCTGAGCAGGGGGAGCATGGAGCACACAGGGGCTGCACCAGCATGGACCTGAGAGCAGACTACTGAGGAGTTAGAAGGAGCCCCAGCCAGCAGACTCACTCAGCCCAAGGGCAATTTGCAGCCATCTCAGCACAGGATGGAGAATTGTTCAGAGCTGGGTAAAAGAAAGTGACGGACCCACAGCAGCAACAACAGCTTCTCCTGGGGCCACCAGGCCACAGCCTGGATATTTAAAAATCACCTACCTGATTTTCCAGGAGCCAAGATAGCAGAGTAAACCCTAGCTGCTCTAATCTCCCTCCCTGACCCAGAAAACCCAGAAATAAATGTCTCACCCAGAGTAAAATCCTGAACTAGTGGAAACAGCCTCAGGCTTGGGAGACCTAGAAAAAGGGTGTAACTGAAGACTGAAGTCTGAAGTGAAGGGTGGGAGGTGTCTCAACAACCCCACCTAAGCTAACCTGTAGGAGCTCCTGAAGCTCAGGGGAGTGGAGCCAGCAAGCCTTAACAACACAAGCCCAGGTGGGCCTTAGTACCACCAGGGCAATCTGCAGACACAAGCTGCTGAGCCTGCATGAGTTGTAACCCAGAGGCACAGAGGTGGAAACCTGAAGTGGCCAAACTACCCCTCACCTACAGGTTACTCTGTAAGCCTCAGGGGAACTCAGGGGAAACACTGAGAGTCCTGGCCTTGGCTTCACTCTAGACACCCAGAGGCTAAAGCACACAATTTTAACAACCAAAATCCTACCTCCCAGCCAGAGAAGCGTGGTAATCTGTATCCCAGAAGCAGATATCCACTCTAGAAATTCAGGATATAGGCAATCACAATTGGTAAGAAGGAATCTGTGAAATCAAGAACTATATGATCGAGCAACAAGCCACCCCACAGTTGTTCTCTCTTCTTCTTCCAGGTACTGGCTTGCTGCCGTGCACTGGGAGCTGCCAAGGAAGGTCCTGGAGATGTACCGACCATGCCTCTGCTGAGCCTCCTCCTTTGCCTCCATCTGTGACCCTGCTGAAGGGGAGGGCACAAGGTGCCACCCCTTAATGGAGTGAGGTTCCAGAGTATGAGGCCCCAGCCTAGGCCTGAGACATGATGGACTTCTCGCCCACACTATTCCTGTGGGAAAGTGGCTCTCAAACAGCCAGGCAGCCAGCTCTGGCTCCAGCTTCCTCACCACCTATGCAATGCTCCTGACCTAGCTCAGAGTCAAAAAGTCTGAATGAGAAAATAAACTATGCTTGCATACTTAAAAAAAAAGGATGATACAATCCTATTATAGTGAGCAAGAACAACCAAATTCAGAGGACAACATGGACTCTATACTCATACCTGAGACCACAGAAGGAGGGGAAGATTTTATGACAAAACAGGAGTTAAAGAGCATTATGAAATGCAAAATGGATAATTTTGATTACATTAAATTGAAAAGTTTCTGTACAAATAAAGCCAATGTAACCAAGATTAAGAAGGAAGTGGAAATGGGGAAAGAATTTTTACAACTAGTGTCTCTGATAAAGGCCTCATTTCTAAACTATACAAAGGATTGAGTGAAATCTATAAGAACACAAGCCACTCCCCAATTGATAAACGGTCAAAGGATATGAACAAGCAGTTCTCAAATGAAATTAGAGATAACGATAAACATATGAAAAAATGCTCTAAATCACTATTGATTAGAGAAATGAAAAATCAAAACAGCTCTGAGATACCACATCTCATTGACCAGATTGGCTAAGATGACAAAACAGGAAAATGACAAATGCTGGAGAGGATATGGAAAAATTGGAACTCTAATGCACTGTTGGTGGAGTTGTGAACTGATCCAAGCATTCTGGAGAGTAATCTGGAACTATGCCCAAAGGGCTATAAATAAGTGCATACCCTTTGACCCAGCAATACCACTTCTAGGGTTATATCCCAAAGAGATCAGAGAAGTGGGAGTAGTACTTGTATGTACAAAAATATTTATAGCTGCTCTTTTTGTGTTGGTAAAGAATTGGCAATCAAGGATGCCCATCAATTGAAGAATGGCTGAACAAGTTGTGGTATATGAATGTAATGGAATACTATTGTGCAATAAGAAATGAGGAGCAGACGGACTTCATAATAACCAGGAGAGACTTGTATAAACTGATGCTAAGTGAAAAGAGCAGAATCGGAAGAAATCTGTACATAGTCACAGACACAACATAGGTGTAATGACTAACTTCAATAGACTGGGCTCCTCTCAGCAATGTAAGGTTATAAGACCACTCTAAAAGACTCATGATGGAAAGAGATATCCACATCCAGAAACAGAACTTCAGAGTCTGCATACAGATTGAAACAAACTACTTGCTCTGTTTCTTTTTCTTATTTTGTTTTGTTTTCTCTTTCCCACTAATTACTCCATTGGTTACAATCCTTCTTTACAACCTGACTAACGTCTAACGTGAAAGTGTTTGCAGATCCTATACTTGATTGCATGGCACCATTGTGGGGGGCAGGGTTTGAGACTGGGGAAGGAAGGAGAGGGAGAGGGAGAAAATTTCAAACTCAAGGGATTGTGGAACTGAATCTTGTAAACTAAAAGTAAACAAACAAATTAATAAAAAAAAAGAATAATAATAAAACATTTTCCTTACCAAAAAAATTGAGCAGAGAGAACTGTGTCCCAAATCGCTGGGGTTTTTGCAGTTGCCAGAGCTATAAGGAGGGTGCCCTCTCTACAGCCCCCACAAGCTCTGGCACACTGGTCAACACACCCCAGGACCACCACCCAAGACCATGATGCAGATCCAAGCAGGTCAAAGCAAGAACAATTACCCTCTGAATGGTCACTTGGTCCCCCTACTATCTGGAGACCAGGAGCTCTGGAGATAGTGATGCAGCAGCAGCTGTAGCCACTGTTCTTCCTCTACTTCTCACTCTAGGGGCAAGGGTTCCAACAGAGTTCCCCACTGACTTTTTACTTTCTCTTTGGCGTTTATGTGTTGAGAAATCTGGAAACCACCACAGCTGCCAGTGATTCACTGTCCCGATGTCTGCTTCCGCCAATCTGTGCTGCTGATGGAGGCTGCCCCAGGTCTGGGACCGTGCGACTCAATCAGTACTATGCTTGGCTCCCAGTCTGATTCAATAGACCCTCCCTATTGGCCTGCCAGGCTGCCTTGAGCGGGAGATTGTTTCCCTCTGTCATTCTGTGGATTCTATAGCTCTAAAATTTGTTTAGAGTTATTTTTTTTTCCAGTACTGAAGTGGTTGGAGTAGGAGCTGAAACAAGTTCCTGCTTTTACTCTGCCATCTTGACTCTTCCCGGAGCTCTTCATTATTATAGAGACAAAGATTCAAGCTGAAGGTTCTTGGTAAAATCTAAAATCACCAGTAGGATTTTGATTTACAGAAGGAAATACATATCAGACCTAACAAGTTTATAATTCTTTTTAATCCAAATTCATATCTGTCTCACCTGCTTGTTTTCTGCTGGGCTAGGACCCCAGTATAGCTTGGTGAACTGGCATGTCCATAGTACCTATAAACTGATCAACTTGTTACTCAGTTTCTCTAAAGCACCCAGGAAAAACAACAGAGTCCTGTAATGCCTGAGACATGAGTTGCCTTGGCCATGTATGTACCTCAAGTGTGCTACTGTATTACTATGCTCTATATGTGCACCCATTCCTACCACTGATGCTATTCGGATTTATAGGGAAATCTGCCCCAGAATTATGGGGAAAATGTTTTGTTACTACTCTTTATGATATGATATTTCAATAAATGCCTTTGCTTTGACTAATTATACCACCTGTCTGCCTATTAAAAGTGAAAGTACTGGCTTGTAAGCTTTAGTTTTAGGAGAGGTAACACAGAGTATAGATACTTTCTTCTTGGGTAATTAAGTCAGGGGCTGTGCAGAAGTATAGTATATAGGACTAGGGGATAATAGTCCCATTTTACTATGACTTGGTCAAACCACACATGAAATTTTGTGCTCAGTTCTAGGTAAGACATTTCTGGGTAAGGAAACTGCCAAGCTGGAAACTAGTCAGAGGAGGGTGATCCAGTTGGTGAGGGGCCTTGAGATTTGGTGAGGATCAACTGAAGCAAGGTGGTGTTTACCTTAGAGGGGATTCTTATATATGCATTAGCTGAATTAGATAACCTTAGAGGTCTCTTGCAACTCTAAGATTCTAAATTTTCTTAAGATCTATTGCTGTCATAAAATAGGTCCACAAGTTAAAGAAACTCTGTGACTGGTGTAACAGTCCCTAGGGCAAATGCTGCTTTATCCTTTCAATACAATCCTGACCAAAGCACGTAAAAAAAGAATTTCTTCCTTTTCCCAGCCCTGATGCTGCTTCCCAGCAACAATACCTAAAGTGTTTCTCTCTCTCTCTCTCATGACCAGTCCCCCAGGAAGAAAGTAATTATCTCTCTATCTTTAGACTCAGACAGATTCTGATTACCCACAAAATCACTTCTGTAGTAACATAAAGTGTTTGGATCAGTGCTCTTCATTTTTTTTAATTATGGAGAAACTTCCATTAATTCACCCACTGTCTTGAAAGAACACTGATTCAGAGACTTTGTAATTAAAGGATTTCCTTTTGTCTGACATGGTAGCAAAAGAGAAAGGAAATATTTAGAGTCTAAGTTGGTAGCATCATTCATTGCTGATCCACATTTCAATTTAAGATTTTGCACCTTGTATTTTTGTATGCAAATGTATATAATAGTTGAGTAATATAAAATCCTGCAGGTCAATATGGCACAGAGGATAAATTTGTATGAGGGAGGAAAGAATCATAACCTTTGGTTCTACTCACAGACACAAGAAGCACTCTATAAAATATAAGTTGTATACATGCATTCTGCAGTTCTTGTTTCTCATTGAGTAGCTTTCTACAGCTAGATGACACAGTAGATAAAGCACTAGACCTGGAGGCAGGAAGACCTGAGTTGAAATGCAGTCTCAGAAATTTACTAGCTGTGTGATCCTGGGCAAGTCACTTAACCTCTGTTTGCCTCAGTTTTCTTAATTATAAAATGGGGCTAATAATAGCTCCAGGTTTCTAAGGATCAAATAAAATATTTGTAAAGCACTGTGCACATAGTAGGCAATTAATAAATGTTTGTTTTCTTCTTTGTTCTGTTTTTGGATTGTAGTTTTAGAGGTAAAAGGGACTTCAGGGGCCATATAGTACTTCCACTTCATTTTACATGTAAAGAAAATTATATAGGATTAGTTATTGACTTGTCCAGAGTCATAGCAATAGTATATCATTTATTAATTACTTGAATCAAAGAAAGAAAATTAAAGTTATTGTCTTATACAATAAACCTTACTTTTTACATTTTTTAAAAAAACTTTTAAAATGCAACATGTCCATGTGCTGCAATCACTTTATTTTATATGATTTGGCATTGAATTCACAAGCTTTTGACAAATATCAGTTAATTCTTTATCATAAAGCCACACATCTCATTGGAAATTAATTATTAATTTATAACTATATATAATGTGGTTATTAATTAATTCTTAATATTACTTTGACAAATAGTACATGTTTTCCAAGTCTAACTGTGATTATAGCCCATCCATTTCCAGTGGGTTTTAAATCAGGCAAATTTCCAAGCCATTAAAAAGCATGTTTACTTTCTTATCTTGGAAAACTTAGCCATTTGTGACAAGAGGCATTGTACAAGGTTGGGTTGCAGCATTCCATTTCCATTGTGTAATTCTGAAAAATTCAATCTGTCAGTATATTTATTTAGGTTCATTATTCCCTCAGGAATAATGGGCTCATTGGAAGTTTTAAAAAATCTCTAAAACATTTTTGGTGACTATTTTACAATCTGATTGAGAGCTTATAGCTTCACCAGGAGTTCTGATAATGATTTTGTTATATGTTTGAATGAAAAAGTGAATTTTATCAGTAAAATTTTTCTCATACTCAGTGTTCTAGTTTGTGTTGGCTTGCCCTTGACACAAACTTTTTCTTCTTAGCAATGCATAGCAGCTCTTTTTTAATTGGTCTTCTCACTGTTCTTCTAATTTAAAGAACTGTACAGGAATCAGTACCAACATCTCCAGCTGCCAGGCCCCCTGAAGGACTTTGCTTGTCTTCTTAAGATTATAGCAATAGTTTGTCAGTTCTTCATATTATTTTCTGTTTTCAACCTCACTTTCCTTTGCCCTTCAGTGTAACTAATTCTGTTTCATTGTTGGCTTGAATTATCCTTGAAACACTTGTTTCTCCATGCCAATAGCTGCTGCAATATCTCTAACAGTCATTAATATGTGATCTTTAAAAGCTACAACTTTGGCATGTCCTTGGAGAAATATCTATTCTTATAAACCATAGAATTAATTAACACAAAAGTGAGTGCCAAAATGTGTGCATACCACAAAATCCAGATTCGATTGACAGAGAACTAACTTGGTAGGGAAAACTAGCCAACCCAATTTCAAGACATTCTGAGTCAGTCCAGGACAGAAATACACATGCTGTAAAATAAAACCAAATCAAAATTACATGCAAAAACTATTGCATACCACTATAATTGACAGAGTCGGGATTTGAATCCAAGGAGAGCAACTTAGGTCAAAAAAATATTACAAGAATGGTGAGTATCTGAATTTAGATATTAATGGCAAGAAGCATTCTCTAGCCTTGCATTTACATGCAACTACAGTAAAAAAAATTATTCATATTCTTCACTTCTCAGTCTTCTCAACCTGGACTAATTTAGGTTAGTTAACCATGAAAGTCTGAGGAACTAGAGTGGGATTGGTAGAAACCATTCATATTAACTAAGAGTAAGAATTGAATCTATGTTGCAATTTCAAATCTAATGCAATATTACTTACTCATTCATTACTCTTTAGTCACCACTTCTCACCTCATTCTGTCTCTGTGGGCCCCTTTCTCTTGTTCATCATTTCCTCACAGAACTTCCATTTTAAGGAAGGACCCAAGGAATCCAGGCTCCACTCCTGACTCTCCTGACCTCTCCTTCATTCCTCTGTTCTCTGCCCCACCCTCTGCTTTTCAATTTCCTTTTATACATTGTCTTATATACTGTTTTATACACTGAATGAAAGCTTTCTGTGGGTAGGGACTATTTTTCTCTTTGCTTATATTTGTATTCCCAGAACTTAGCATAATGGTTGGCATATAATAAATACTTGCCAACTGTATTCTGAAATGAATAATATGTAAGTTCTGTTGGAAATTTACAGAAATTCATTTCATCCCATCCTTCCTGTTTATATAACTAATTTCAACACAGAAATATCTTTGTTCCTAAACAGCTTAAAGAAGTCAGAAAATGAGTTCATTCTTCATATAATATGTAACGTAAAATTTGCATAATGGATCCTCTTTCTATGTTTAATTTTTCCTGCCGTTCTTATAATGAGTACATTTTTTTGAAGAGCATTATTTCCTCTACTAGAAACACAGTGTGTGGTAGAATCCTACACTTGGAATCAGGAAGGCCTCAGTTCAAATCCTGTGTTTGCTAGTTACTGCCCATGTGAACTTGGGCATATTTTGTTTAACCGTTCTGGGCCTAATAATAGTTGGCTTGCAATCTGTATTAGAGAAGGGAGTTCCATCACTGAAACAATCACAGGTCCTTAATTTATGTCACTCCTTCAATACCTTGCAGTTATGTCAATGGAGCAAAAGCACTTGCTACTTCTACCAAGATGAAGCCTTTGAATATGGGACAAGCAATAAACTGTAGGTGTGTGGTCTGAAGATTAGTCCAATTAAGTTCACTGAGCACCATCACCAGAGGGTTGGATACAAGGTGATGAGTTTTTTCTTCCATAACAACTCATCAGGTTGTCTACAAAAGTATAAAGGGTCTCTGAATTGACAAAATCATGTGTCCTTGAATTTGAAGCTAAAAATAAATGTAAATATTTACTAAAATAGGCTAGCCCATCCTCCATTGTTCTCCCAGTTCCTCTTAGGGCTCTATAATCCTCTACTACTATGATGGATGGCCTACTGAGGGTATTTGATAACCATCACTGACTGCCCAGACTGCTGTCGTGGAGAAGAAGGCCTGGAGAAGAGGTAAGAGGGAATATCTTTCAATGGTAAAGGAGCTGAATATTCCACAGGATGGGCCTGACCTAACCTGGCCTCCTTGAAAGTAAATAGGAAACTGGCTCTTTCTGTACCTAATAAACTTGAATCTTCCCTTCAGGCGTTACTGCCCATTCTCCTACCCTTTGACACAAGTAAGGTCCATGTTTTAGGATTGTTTGTTTGTTTGTTTCAAGAATCATAGGATTTCTTTTTTTCCATGTTAATTTAAAATGTTGATTCAAAGTGCTTTTCATTCCACTTTCAATAAACTTATGATCAGCTTTTGTCTGAATAACTAACCATGAACTGGGGCCCTTCAGCTATTTCTAGTCAAATATCATCTTTCCTCTTAATCTTTGTGTCTCAAAGTCCTAGTTATTAAATTATCTTGATCTTTTTTCATCAATTATTTCATTAATTTCATTCACTTGGCTTTGCTTTTTTTAATTTCCCTTTTTCCAGAATCTATGCCCCAAATTAGCTACGGAAACAGCATGATGTAGCAGAAAGAATACTATACTTGGTATTAGGAGAGATCTGGATTCAAATGTTGCTTCTGACACTTACTAGCTGGGTAATAAAGGCAAGTCACTTAACCTCTCTGCTTGGTGTCATACCTATAGAATAAGGCTCTTAATGTCTGCTGTGCCTCTCAGAATACTTATTTGTGAGGCTCAGTGAGATAACATTTTGTAAAATATAAGATATGTAAATGTTAGTGGTTAATAAGTGTACTAAACACTGAGATCATTTTACTACAAGCTAGGTGGCACAGTGGTTAGAGTCAGGGGCCTGGAATCAGGAGGATCTGAATGCAAAACTGTCCTCAAATAATCACTAGCTATGTGACCCCTAGACAAGGCACTTAAACCTGTTTGCCTCAGTTTTTTCATCTGTAAAATGAGCTGAAATAGGAAATGGCAAATAATTCCAGAAACTTTGTAAAGAAAACCCCAAATCAGGTCACAAAGAGTGAAACACAACTGAACAACAAACACTAGTAATATACTTAGACCCCTAAATGGCCCCTCGTCTTATTCTCCCCATATCACCTTCCATTTCTCCTCCTTTGTTCTTCTCCTACCCCCTGTTCTTTCCCATTGCTGTTCTCTCTCATCATCTCAGGCAACTCCTTTCTTCCTTGCCACCTAATTTCTTACTTGTATCTGATGTCTCAGAGGCTGCCATAGGCACCAAGGCAGAAGCATCAACAAGACAGAGATGCCAAGTGTGTGGATGACCAGATGTTTTTAATGGTTGTTCTCTGATTTGTAAAGTCAAAGCTGTCTTCTGTGTCTCCAGTTTGTTGTTAATCTACTTGAAGCAGTATTAAATTAGAAATTCATGAGTTAATCAATAAACTGGTTGCTTTATGACCATATTCCAGCAACCATTGGCAATATGCCACTTTGATATAAGTTCTTGCAGCTGCTCAAACACAGGTTTAATGTAATTCACAGGCACAATGTGACTTATAGCGCCCCAGTAAGCTTATGGAATGAGAGGTCTAAGGTTAGGAGGGGCCTCAGAAGTTCTCTGGTCTATAGATGAGCAAAATGAAATCCAAAAAGCTTAAGGGATGACTTACTCAAAGCCATACAGTTAATAAGTGACAGAGGCAGGATTCAAACTCAGATCCTCTTTTCACAGCACCACAAAGATGGTGTCTACCTGAAAATATCTCCCACAACCCAATTGCCACAGTACTTGGATTAATGACACTTAAGATTCATTTCTGGAGATTAAATCTGGCCTCTTATTTCCCGTCAAATGTAAAGTACAAAGTCAGGACAGAAGCAAAGAGAACAGGTTTCCAAGACCTTAATTTTCTTCCTGTTCCTAGAAAGTAATGGGTATTTGATGTGGCAGGGAGCACAGAGAGCACAAGAGAATGTGGAAAAGGAAGTAAAAAGAAGGGTGGGAGGCCTTATGGTGGATAGCACAAACCACATGGCACCCATTTTCACCAACTATGCTCCAATGGATTCTGTGGCCCTGTAAGCTGTCAAATTGAAAAACACCCATAATGATATCACGCTTCCAGAAAGAGAAGTGTCAAAGGGTCCCTATTCTCCAGAAGTAATAATAATAACAAGCATTTATATAGCCCCTTAAGGTTTACAATGCACTTTACAGATGTTAGTTCATTTTATGCAAAAAAGCTGAAGGAGTGGGAGAAACCACACAGCTAAAAATGTGTGTGTATCAATAATGAGATATTCACAACACCCATGATGGTTATGAATATGCTGGTATAGTTTTAGATCACAAAATGTAGCAAACTCTCCACATGGAAGGCAGAATCAAGGTCTTTATTCAGAAACCAGAACACTGAGTCC
>CM053594.1:174070650-174081677 GCA_028646575.1 Pseudocheirus occidentalis | reverse complement strand
TATTGTTAAGGGTGCTACTATCCTTATAGTCACCCAGGCTCATACAACCTAGGCATCATCCTTTACTCATCTCTCTAGCGTGTTGTTAAATCCTGTCATTTCTGCATTCATAACATCTCACAAATAACAGCCCTTTCTGTCCTCTGGCATTGCCAGCATCATGGTGTAGGCCCTTGTCGCCCACACCTAGACTGTTGTAATAACCTTTGCTTGATCTGCCTCTCCCACTCCCCATTTAACTGTCAAATTGATCTTGCTGAAGAGCAGATCTGACCATATCACCTCCCCTGTTCAATAAATTCTGCTGGTTCCCTCTTAGTTCCATGATCAAATATAAAACCTTCTGTTTGGCATTGAAATCTCTTCATAATCACACACACAGACACACACCAGTTCAGGGGTACTGGCCTCTTTACTTTTCCTCAAACAAGACCTCTCACCTCCAACTGACTGTTCCTCATGCCTAGACTGCCCTCCATCTCTGCCTCCTGGTCCTCCTTCAGGAACCAATTAAAATCTCTCCTTCTGCAGCAATCCTTTCCGAGTCCTCCTTAACCTCTATTGTCTTCCGCTCCATTTATTATTTTCAATTTATTCTATATGTACGTTGTTTGTACATAGTTGTTCACTTGTTATCTCCCCCATTATATATTGTGAATTCAAGAGCAAGAATTCTTTTAACCTTTTTTCCTAACCTTTTCATTTAGTGTAGTGCCTGGCAAGTGGTAGGTGCTTAGTACATGTTTACTGACTTAGAGTTATTCAGTTCCATGCTGCCCCATCCAGTTTGGAGGAGAGGCAGAAGATAACTTTCTGGCATCCTGAATTGGTTTTCTCAGTGCATTTTGCTATAGAATCTTCATTTTGCATTAGTTAGACTCTCTACTCTTATATTTAAATTTGCAATACTTGTTATGTTTACTATATTACTTTGCTTCTGACCCATTTAGGGTAATGGACTATCATACAAACCTCTTATATTATTTTTAGAGAAAAGTGCTTTCTGATTTCCCAAAAGTGACTTACATATTAACTCTATTTGAATAGAGATAATAACTGAATCCATGTGAAGCGATGAGATCTCCAAGTGTGATAGTATTTAGAAGAGGACCCAGGACAGAGTCTTGAGGGATACCCACAATTAGCAGGCATGACCTGGTTGAACATCCAGCAAAGGAGCCTGGGAAGGAGTGGTCAGACAGGTAGAAAGAGAACCAGGAAAGAGTAGTGTCACGACAATCTAGAGAGAAGAGAGAGTATCAAGGAGAAGAGAGTGATCAGTAATTTCAGAGGCTGCAGAGAGGTGAGAAAAGATGAGAAGTGAGAAAAGTCTGTTAGATTTGGCAATTAAGAAGTCATTGGTGACTTGAGGGAGAGAAGTTTCTGAGCAGTTTTTGAATAAGTACTGAAGCCAGAAGGCTGGGAGTGTGGAAGAGAAGAAGAGGAGTAATGGAAGCACTGATTACAGAGGGCTTTCTTAAGAGTTTTAGCCACGAAAACAGCAGTTCTCAACCTGTGGGTTGCGACCCCTTTGGGGGGTTTGAACAACCGTTTCACAGGGGTTACCTAAGACCATTGGAAAACACATTTCGGATGATCTTACGAACCGAGACACTGCTCCTCTATCCCTCTCCAGGCGGGTCCACCCACATGCAGATACGTCCAGATACGGGTATTAAAGGGTTATGGTATTAGGAAGGTTGAGAACCACTGCACTAAAAGGAGGAGAAATATAGCTAGAGTGTATGGGCAGATCAAGTGAAGGATTTTTTTTTAAAAAGGATAAGAGAGACATGGGAGTGTTTGGGCTATAGGGAAGCAGCCGGCAGACAGGAAGAGATTGAAGGTTTGTGAAAGAGTGGAGATGGTAGGGGAAAATCTTCTGAAGAAGGCAGGATGGAATAGTATCACTTGTGTATGTTAGAGGGGTTAGTTTTGGGAAGGAAAAAGGCCACCACTTCATATGAGACAAGGATGGAGTAGATGGTGAGCAAAGATATTTATGTGATGTGAGTTGAGGGAAGAAGTTCTTGGAGAATGGCCTTAATTTTGTCATTAGAGTCCGAGGCGCAGGGTTCTCAACTGAGAATGTAAAGGGTGTGGTGGTATATCATGGGAAGCTTGAGAAGGGATGAAAAGCTTGGAGTAGCTCTCTAGTAGTGAGAAAATGACTTGATTAGGGAGATATTAAAGTACTGCTTTGTTGCATCAAGGGCCTAGTTGGAGTGATGCAACCCAAAATTGTCTTGGATCCAGTCAGCACGGTTTCATAATCTTTTCCAGCTTTATTCAGTAGCATGAAGGAGAACAAAGGCATCAGGTGGTAGGAATAATCCTTGCTTATGGTTTGGGTTTGGCAAGACATGATGGATGATAAGGTAAGGAAGCGGAGAACATGAGTATAGAGTTTAATTGATTCATTATAGGGTCAAGAGAGAGAAAGAGAGCAGCGTATAGGCAATACAGGGGTGATAGCCTGGGAAAGAATTGAGGAAAAGAGGCATTGAGTGGGGGATAATGGTGAGGATGAAGACTAGAAATGAGGGTTGTAGGGATTGAATGATTATGATCAGTTAAAGGAATTTCATAAACATGGAAAAGGAACAGTTTTGGTATTGGTAAAACTTTTTTTGTAGCCAAGGTAGAGTTTAGGAGTAGGTTATGGGAATTCAGTAGATTGAGGAGCTTTGAACTGAGGTTATTTGAAAGAGTATTGTATCAGAGCTCCCTAGTATTGAGAGTGGGAGGTGGGGTGGAAAGAACCTGACCTAAGCATTAAAGAAGGAAGGAGAATGTCTTGAGAGTCAGTAGATAACAGCTACCAGATTTCTAAAAATTAAGATTAGAAAAATGGAGTTTAGTCAGGTTTGGTGACACATGTGTAATAATATTTACTGCCATAGATATTGGTTGATTGCTTTAGTTTGGGTATTCTGAGCTGCAGTAGAACTAAAACCTACTGAGTATCTGAACTGAGCCCAGCATCAATGCAGTGAGCCCTAAGATCAGAAGGCTGCCGGGCTACCTAAGGATAGGCACTCAGATGAGGAAAATGAGCCAATTAAAACTTCCAGGGTTCCTGTTGGTGTTAGGATCAGATCTATAAGTGACCACTGAACTTCTAGTCTGAGAGCAAGACTAGGTGCCAAAAAAAGAAAAATGGAGTTTGATGAATTTTGAAAAACATTCTTTCAGGACAATCCTTTTTATAATACGGTTTTACCTTTTAAATTGCATGCTTATTTCATAGATATTATGTCTATGAGTCTATAAACTATAGAGGTTAATTTTTAAATATCTCAAAATTTAAGCGTAATTGTTTTAAGAGTTTTTTTTCACATAAAACCATTTAATTGGAACTGAGAAGTCCTTTTATTTCCTTCTCATTTAACAAACTAGGATGATGAAATTAGTGAACTTAATATGCATTGAGCCAAATTTATCCCTGGGCTGTTACTATATTAGACAGGTAAAGTCTTTTCTCTAAACTTCTAGATTTTTTTGATTAGACATTCCTTTTAACTTGTCAAGACACATGAGGCAACCTTTCTTTCCATTTCTATAACTATGTATCAGTTTGTAACCTCTATCTTGAACATCTTACATATACATAAACAGAATAAAAATCTCAGAATTGGATGGGACTTCAGAGTCTGTCCCTGTATCTTAATAAGAACCATTCTGCAACATACCCAACAAATAATCATCTAAGCTTTATCTAAAAATCTCCAGTGATGTACAATGGTGAGTGTATCAACTTTGGACAGCTCTAATTTTCAGAAATCTGATTTGGTTAATAACAAGTCTAAACCAGTCCCTTGGACACCTGCTCATCTGGGGAAAAGTAGAATAAGTCTTTACTTTTGTTCATAAGATAGTCTTTGAAGACAATTGTCATGTCTTCCCCTTAAGTCTTCTTAAAACTAAATATCCCTTTTTCCCTTGGAGAGGGAATGTTGAGGCCTTTCACTATGCTGGTATCGTTTCTCTGCAGCTTATAAATGCCCTCTCTAAAAGGTACCTTCCAGAACTGAGCACAGTACTCCAGATGTGGTGGAACCAAGACCCTGACTCTCTGCTCATACACACTCTTTCTCTCTGAATTTAGCCTAAGGTTGCATCCACTTCCTTGGTTATCATATCACATTAAGGAGAGTCCATTTGGAAGATGCAGTCCAGTAAACACCCAGCTCCCTTTTTCAGATAAACTTCCCAGCCACTTCCCCATTTTGTGTTTGGGAAGTTGATTTAAAAAAAAAAAAGACAAACTAAAGTAAATGACAACATTTATTGCTATTAATTTTCTCCTCGAAAAATATCCATTGTTAGAAAAAAAAATTAGCAAAGGGAAGTGAGGAAACCCAGGATATAGTAACAGACAAATGACTCTCCAAAGAGGCCTAACAGGCGTACCACATACTTGAGAGTCGTGTCAGTATGTCGAGGATCTCATACCTCTGCCCTAGTATCAGATCATGTGATTTTCCCAAAGTTACAGAGCTTGTAAGTGTTAGAGTTTTGAATGTAGCTCTTGCTGACTCCCAAGTCCCAATATTCTCTCTACTTGGTTTCATTGCTTCTGGTGAGGTTTAAAGTTTCAACAGCAAATTGTTTGGAATTTAGAACTTCTTTACCAGTAGCAACACTGGCCAGGACGTAGCCTTGTGGCTAGATTTTTGTTACTTCCTAGCAAGGTTGTGATGGGAAAGCCATTTAATTTCTGTGAAGCTCAGTTTCTTCATTTATATGTATTACCTTATGTAATATTATGTACATAGTCACTGCTGGTGATAGTAGACTTCCAGAATACTGGAAATGAGCATTTCTCAAATAGAGCCCCTACCTTACATATGCCTGACTTTTAGGGATACTTTACATATGAACAAAAACTCCATAAATTCCATATTGCATTTGTAGCACTTTTCCTGAAGCTGGGTAAAGGGAAACCCCAGTCCTATGAAATGTTATCTTGTCCTTAGCTCCTCCTCTTCCTTCTCACAGGTATCAGGGTTCTTACCTCATCTATTTATTCCCTATTCTAGATTTCTCAGGACCCCTTACATCTTCATACACATACTATTTCTTCTTCCTGCTCATACCATTCCTACTTCTCACCCCTACCACTGTAGAAATACCCTCATACTTCTGGAGCTACAACGTAAAAGAGACATATGTTTCTGGCATCTGCTAGAGCCCAAGAAGTCATTTTAAGTCATTGTTAATAAAAATAGTGGTTAGGTTCTACTTGTACAGAATTACTTTTTGAGCATCGTATTTGCACTGGCCTGGAAAGCTAACCTCCATTTAAAACAGCTTTTTATGGAGAAATAGCTTCTAAGTTCTGGTTAACTTTCCTCAAAACTTTTAAACACCATCAGTAATTGGGGGATATCTGTAATTCACTTGAGGGTACTATTTCCTGGTAGCCCAAACACAGTTGGGTTATTCCAGGTGTGCAGCTTACTGCATACACAGTGACTTAGGCACTAGAAGTAATGCTTTATTTATAAAGCAAGAATTCTTTTCTAAATTCTGCCCAAAATCCTAGCCACAGTAAATTAAATGATAGTAGATATTTCCCTGTTTTTTAATGAGTGTAATTTTTTAAATTTAAATTTCCTTTATATTTAATCTGACTGTAAAAGTAATTAAAAATGGCTTACTTCTACAGCCTTACCCAAATGGTTTTGCCTTTACCAGCATCATTTCCAAATACTGTTATCTTAGTCTTACACATTTTTTTTATAGTTAACCTGTGTCTGAAAAGCAGTGTAGTATAGTATATAGAAAGGTGGCCTTGAAGCCAGGAAGACCTGAGTGCAAGACCCTCCAACATATAGTGTAACTCTGGGCAAGTTACTTAACATCCCAGCACTCTAAGCAACTGAGACTAAGTTGCAGAGAAGATGCACACCTACTTTGGTAGAGGGAGTTCTTCGCCAGAAGAGAGAGGAGGGCATAACATTTATTAAGCACCTTCTGTGAGCCAGGCACAGTGCTTTACAAATCTCTCATTTGATCCTTACACCAACCTGGAAGGTAGGTTCTGTTATTAATCCCCATTGGATAGTTGAGGAAACTGAGGCAGAAAGGACTAAGGATCACACAGCTATTAAGTATCTTAGGCTGTATTTGAATTCAAGTCTTACTTTAGGTCCATTCTATCCATTGTGCCACATTATTCCACCAGGAGCTGTTATGAAAAAAAATATGAAAAAATATTTTCATATGTTAATAGTCCATAGTATACTTCATAAGACCATAACTTTATTAATTTTGATATATAATATGTATTTTTTAAATAAAGCAGCATCTTTGTTACTAGGAAATTATGTAATTTAGAACAATAAATGCTAAATAATTCATAAGATATCAAGCATGGTGAATTTTACAACTGAATTTTGTACAAAAGTTGGAAAACAAATTAGGTTTATAGGCCAATAGTATTCTTTCACCTCTTTTTAAGGGCTCATGGTAATATGACTGTTGGACTTTAATAGTTCCTCAATGAATAGGAATGTATGTGTAAAATAGAGAAATGATATTTTTGTTACTTTTTAATTTCCATTGTTTTGGTTTCTTATTTTTTTCTCTTTACTCTGTTTTATTCATAGGTGTTGATTTTAAAATCAAAACAGTAGAGTTAAGGGGAAAGAAAATTAGATTACAAATCTGGTAAGTAAAATAGTATGCACCAATGCATCCAGCAGTGTGTGTTTGTCTCTGTGTGTGTTTTTTTTTAACATGGATCCATATGCTTGTCTAATAAAATTAACTGTTCCTAAGCTGGTTTTCTGTATTTCCATTTTCTTCCTCTTACTCATTTCAAAACATATTTAATTTAGATTGCTTCTTCCTTCCTCAGAAGTCTAAGAAGCAATAACTTAATTGCACTTCATAAGTGGTCTAGCATATTTTAAATGTGAAAATATAAAAAATAAACAGGATAGGGAGACAACACTATGACCTCAGGAGTCAAGGGACAATCTTTTTAGTTCTGGTTCTGTTTAGTTATTAATTGTGTGACTCGAGACTCAGTAAGTCTGTTTCTTTATTTAACAGAACTCTGTTAAATACTATTAAACTGTAAAATGTCATGCAAAGTAAGGAGTTATTATTATTGTTTTAAAGTGAGACTTGATCTTTGGGGGGAAAATAATTTAGTTAGAGAAGACAGTGTTCACCAATTTTACCATTTCTTACAAATAAGGCATTTTAGGAAGATGAAAACTACTGTAATAAAGAGGCAGTTTGTTAGTTCCTAATTTTATTTCTTTGACATAAGTAATAAAAATGACTAGTAAAATAGCTCAAATGTTAATCTTTAAAACATTATTTGTATTTATATGAAATTTTGTAATAGTATCTAAAGGAAATCCCAATATTCAAAGCCATATCAGGTCAGTTAAAAAGAAAAAATTGTCCCTAGGAAGTAGAGGCACCTTTGAATAAAACAGCAGGAGCGTTTGCAGTGAGTCATATGTGAGTAACCCTTCTAACCATGATTTTGATGTTGCTTCATTGTGTTTAAAATCCCGTTTATGCAGATTAGAAGGCTAGAATCCAGTCTCAGAAAAGCTTTTTATTCTTTAGCTTTAACAGCGTATTCTTTGATAGTATTTTAGTATAACTTATATTGCAACTATAATGACAGAATAAACCAGCTCTCTTATTAGCTACCTTTTAAGCTGCTAACTAGCTTTTCTTCAACTGTTAACATTGCTTAATGCACAGATGGCATTAGAAGCTACATCTAGTGCTCACAGTTCTGTGGGAAAAAAAAGAGGAAATGAAATCTAGTGGTGGTTTTAAAAAGACACCATTGAGATTTTCTATTATGCCATTTTGTTTTTAATGACATAGATGCAGTATACTCAGCTTACTAACTCCTCTTGGCAGGTCAACCTCAACTCTGTTTGTCACACCATGTGTTTGTTTGCTTCCATCTGCGTTAATTGCTGCTTCATCTTTGGCATCACCGGTCACCTAATGCTTGAATGTTAGTGGCATGTCTTCATTCTTCATCTGTGTCCCTGTTTGGGACATAGCCACAGCAGAGCCAGCATTGCTTGTCAGTGGCCTCCTGGAGTTGTCTGAGGTAATAATCTTTTTTTTTTTTTTTTAAGTCATTTGAAGCTCACTTTAGTTTTTGCTTTTTAATTATGAAATCTCAAGTTTTTGTTTAAAGTATCTTATGGAATTAGGCCCTTTCTAAAAAGGCAGCAAATTTTGGTTTGTAAAACATGATCTTTTTAAAAAGCATATGAAAATACTCATTTTTACAAGCAGCTTAAGAGAGAAAACTAGGAAAGATTTAAATTGACAACCTTTTAATGATAGAATCCAAGAACAGTGAAAAGTTGTTTTTCTGTATAAACTATTTCTGTAAGTATCTCTGAAGTAAAAAAAATTTACATTTTTAAAACTTATTTTATATAGCAATCACAAAAACATAATGCCCCAATGGGCACCTTAGGTATTTTTGATGATATGGATGAGTTTGAGTTTCTAGGATATCTTTTGAGTATTGTAATTCATATAACCATCTTTTAAAGGTTGATACAATTAATCATTGTAGACACTTCCTTACTTTGGTGACTGTAGCCTGTCTAAAAAGATTCTTGTCTTGCATAATGTGCTTGATGTTTTAAAGGAAAAAATTAGTAGTGGATAATAATCAGATCCCTTAAATTGTCCCAGTATACTAAAGCATCACTGTAATCACACTTACCTCTGTAAGACTGCTTTATAATGAGTATCTTTTGGTACTTTACTTAGTAAAAACAGCTTTGGCTAGAGACTAAGATGACCTTTATACTGAATTTCATGTTATGGGAGATAAGTAGTTTTAGAATAAAGGCCTGTTGTATACACTGATTTTTAAGACAATACTATTATAATATACCATTCACAAAATACCAGCTTTCTTTTTAATTGAAAAACATTTCTTCTGAGACAGCTGTCTCTACTGCCATTTCCTTTAATTCTTCACTCCCCTGCCCTAAGTTGCTCACATTTTCAAAATTCTTGGCATTGAATTTAAAAAATCAGACTATCCATTTATGGAATGATTTAATGATACCACTTTTTCTGACATTCAGTTTAAATTTGTATTATTTTATATGTTGTCCATGCCTAGAGTTGTGAACATAAGTAGATCTTATGCCCATACTGGACCAAGTGCTTTTAAGCATATGACCTAATTTCATATGAGATCCTATTTGTTAACTGCTTAGCACAGTGCCTCGCACATAGTAGGCACTTAATAAATACTTATTCCATAGCCTTCCTGCTTTGAAAGAGGAGTTCTTGCTTTCCAGATGCAAAAATGGAGAAATATAATTAGTATTTTTTGAAATTATATTTACTTACTGTTCTTGGGTTGAATATGTAGAAAAACATAAGGAAAATTGTAGGACTTAATGTTTCACTCTTTTGCAATTAAAGCTATGTATCTTTTGTTTGTTTCATTTCAAACAACTGATATACTACCTCATGCTATTGTAATGTTTTGTGTCATGGACTTCAAGAATGTGTTGATGCCTCAGTCAGAATTAAGTGCTAGAAATGTAGTTTGAAAACATTACTGGTACAGCAGTCAGATGGTGGTCTCTCCCACTTGTTCTCCTTCCTTTCTTTCTTAGGGAATTCAGTATCTGACTCACAGACTTCCTCTCGCCCTAGTTTCTGCCGTCATGCTTGGGGGCTTCAGGATGTGTGTTGATGGTCCCTCGTATAGCTTATTTGTCCAATTCGTTGACCAGCTCCTGTGTCCTCCATCTTAACGATGGCGATAATACTAATAGCAGCAATGACAATAGCTTTTATTTAGAACTTCAGTGTTTGCAAAGCGTTTTGATGAAGAAACTAAGGCAGACACAGAGTCCTCAGTGACCTGCCCAGGATCACACTGACAGGGACTGTTTGAACTCAAGTCTTCCTCACTTCAGGTGAGCTTTTTATTCTCCTGTCTCTTCATTTTACCTCATACACACAGGAATAGTGATGCCCTTGGATCTCACCTGGAAGTATTGTACTCCATGATCTTCAGCTTCAGAATTCCTGTCTGTCCTGACAGCCTCCTGTTACTCTGTCTCTGCTTCTGCCTCACACTCTTAAACTTGTTCTTTACCTTCACTGTGACCTCTAGTCCTGCCCATCTCTTTTCTTAAGCCCTCTGCTGTCTGGCTTCCACCTACCTTAAAACTTTTGGCATTCAAAGTACTTCCTAACTTGACCCCTTCCTACCTTTCCTTTTTATACCTCACTCCCTCTCCCAGTATGGTGTAATCTGCATTTCAGTGACAATTGCCATTTTCCTGTTCCTCAAACAAGACATTCCACCTCCTGACTGAAATGGGTAGTTTACATTTTCACTGGAAGTTCCCTATGCCTGGAGTTCTCTCCCTTTTCATTTCTACCCCTTTGCTTCCCTGTCTTCCTTCAGTCCCCACCAATATTCCACCCTCTACAAGATCCCCCTGAATGTTTGTGCCTTCCCTCTGTTGATTATCTCCAATTTGTCCTTTATATCTCATGTTTGTATGTAGTTGTTTTCATGTTATCTCCCCCATTAGACTGTGAGCTCCTTGAGAGCAGGGGCTGTCATTTACCTTTCTTTGTATTCCGTAACTTAGTACTGTGCCTGGCACAGGGTAGGCACTTAATAAATGCTTGTTGACTGACTGCTTTTCAAATCTTATTTCATACTACTCCCCAGCAGGTACTCTGCATTCCAGGGAAGACTGGTCTGCAGGCCATGTCCTTGGCCTTTGCTTAGGCTGATCCCCGTTTCTGACATGCACTCCTTCCTCACTTCTGCCCCCCAGGATTCTGAGCTTGCTTCAAACACAGCTTTCGTGTCACCTAGACAAAGCATGTTGTGTCTTATGCCCTTTACCTCTCCCTTCTAACCCTTAGTTTTTAGTATGTGCTCCCTTTTGAAATTGCTTTGAGTACATACTTAGTGGTAGCTTAGATAGATGATGGCAGTGGATAGAGTACCCAACCTGGTGTCAAGAAGATGA
>CM053594.1:174045087-174063464 GCA_028646575.1 Pseudocheirus occidentalis | reverse complement strand
CTTTCTAAGCTATGCAGGTTTTCACTAAGGGCTTCAGTATAAATAGGCAAAATCACATTCAAATTTCACAGTTTCAAACCTCCCAAATTTTGTAACTAGTTTGATTTAAGGAAAATTTTTACTCTTAGAATAGGAGAACTTGTATTTGCTTAGCATGTAGTGAATTTTTGTTCGTTTCTATGAAATTCACAGAATTTCAGAAAATGTTTGACCTCATTTTACAGATGAGAAAGTGAGATATAGAAACTTTAAATGAGTAATGTATCCATGGTCATACAGCTAAGTATTAGCTGAGCTAGTGCTAAAACATAATTGCATTGTGCTGCTGCCAACAATTGAGAGTTTGGGTTTTTATTTTTTGTGTGTGTCTCTTTCCATCAGTTTGCACAACAGATAACTGGGATGAGATTTTGTGAAGCAAGTGCCAAGGATAATTTCAATGTGGATGAGATATTTCTAAAACTTGTTGATGATATTCTGAAAAAGGTAAAAAGTCTTTTTGTTATTCATAGTGGGATATGAAATCTCAAACTTTTACCTTTGCTATGATGTAGTTTAAAGACTTTAATATAGATACTAAATTCCCTTGTTTATTTTGAACTACCAGAACCAGGTACAATATTAAACTGTGTCATTGATCTTAGGTCATACCAGAATTTGCAATGCAGGTCAGAGCTAACATGTAAGACATTTAAGTGACTAAATATTGAGGTTTAAATAGAATAACCAGATATGATAAAAGGAACATGCTCTGTTACCAGGTTGCATTTGCTCCCTTTTTTTCCCTTTCTTGAATTGAAATGGATTCAGTATAAAGGATCTCAGTAAAGCATGATCTTTGTACCTCCTGAGTATTGAATACTCTTTAAAGTGATATTTATCTTTCCATCGTGTCTGATTTATTTTAAACAATATTATATAGCATAGAGGTACTTAACAAAGTCATAAAACCAAGGAGTTAGAAATCATTTTTGAACATGTTGATTTAAACTTTTTTTTTACTTAAAGGCTTATTTAATCAGTATTGTAACTTATGTGAAGTCTTGAGGGTTCAAACATGATTTCAAAATTTTTGAACGTATTTATTGGTCTCAAAGCTTTTTTATAAAGACAGTTATACTTATAGTAATATACTTCAGTGGAAGTAGATTATTGGTGTGGCTTTTCCCTCCACTTGTATAAGATAGCCAGTCCCATGCCTTCTCATCCTGAATGATTTGTGTTTCTTATCTCCTCTGCTTTCTTATCTAATATGCCACCAGCATCATGGTGGACATGACATGCGAGAGGGCTACATGGAGCTGGGCCGTGTGTTTGTCATGTATTTCCTTCAGCATTCGGCCTCTTGTGGGCAGTGTCCTGGCAGTGAGGCCATCCATGCTTCACTAGACTCAGCCTTGGAGCACAAACCAGGACTGTTGCTCAGATTTGACAGTGACTCTGAGGAGCTGTCACTGGCATAGCCTTAAGTAGAGTGACTTTCATACCACAGGGAGGTGACAGTAGAGGTGGCTCTGCCAGTGAGATGCAGTTTTCTTCTTTACCAATGTACCAAATTACAGTTTTGTAGAAAACATATTGCAGTTCTTCATCCAAAAAGTAATTCAAGCATTTCTCTTAACTTTTTCTCCCCCAAAATAATGCATCAAATGTACTTTAATTTGATGTGAAGCTAAGTTTCTCACAATCATTTTTTAATGAAAGATTTTGCAAACCCAAAGGGGGCAATACAAATGGGAGTGATGGCTCTTGTTTGGGGTTATTATGCAGATGTTATTTGTTTGGGGAGTAATGGGATTTTCATTTGTTTAATTTTTACTGTTTGAAAAACTGTGTTAAAGATAACTTAGTTATATACTTAAGCATTCTTTCCCTCTCATCTTAAAGATGCCTCTGGATGTTTTAAGAAATGAATTATCCAACAGTATCCTTTCCTTACAACCAGAACCAGAAATACCACCAGAACTGCCTCCACCAAGACCACATGTCCGTTGCTGTTGATTTGCTCCTTAGGGACATAGTAAAAAAAAAAAAAAAAAAAAAGATTCTTGGGAAGGGGGAAGAATGTCCGTTGCTGTTGATTTGCTCCTTAGGGACATAGTAAAAAAAAAAAGATTCTTGGGAACGGGGAAGAATATCTGTTCAACTCTGCACTACAATCATTTTGACAATTTCATGTCGCACTTTGTTATCCAAGTCAGAGCTACACACTAACTTGTAAATATGCAAATATTTAATCCTGTGTAGGATTTAACTATGTTACACATTTCCTACACACACACACATTTGTATATTTCCTTCATTATCTCAGTGTTATAAATATTGTGTAGGCACTGGGGAAACTGCAGTACTCCTGATACAAAGGAGTGGGAGAAATGAAATCTATAATACTTCAAATAAATGTTTTAATAGTTCTTGTCAATTATATTAAAATGGCAGAAATTATTCTGGTATGAAGAGAGTATTTGGTGCTTTGCTAACTATTTTAAAGATAAATTTGTAAAACTGAAGAATTTTTTGAATAAAGCTTCCATAAGTCATAGTTCATTTGTTTTTTTCTTTATTCAAAAGACTTTTTCAGCTGTAGCATCTTTGTAGCATTGGAGTGGTTCTGCAGCAAAGCAAAAATCCATTTGATTTCCATCCTTTAAAATATATTTATTAATAGTATGTTAATAATTATAGCATATCACTAGAGTTAGAGATATTGGGCTTGACTTAGACCTAAGGCAGCAATATTGCTGTCACAGTTTCTTAATGAACAAACTGTACACAATACTTTTAAGAACCACAGAGATCGAGTAAAAGAGATGTATTTGAAACTATTACAGATGGTAAAATAACGCTGTTGTCCTAAGCAAATCCTGTTTAAAGGAATTTTTTGAAGATACCTTTCCTATATCAAGGAACATATGTGTATTTGCCTGATATCTTGATCCTTTTTAATGGTAAAACAAACAAAAAATCTTTTTTTTTTTTTTTCAAAAAAGAAAGTGAAGCTTATGTTATGTCCAGCATATACTGTATTCTATTTTTTGTTGGGGTGGAGCAGGGTGGGGGAGTCTGATAATGAATTTGTGAACTATCTTTGGTATATCTTTTATTAAGCTGCACTTTGTTTAGTTAAAGTAAATGAGTAGTAACATATTTGAATAACTTCGAGTGTCTTGAATGTTGTGGCATTGAAAAGCATTGTGGTCTTTCTAAACTAATGAAGTCCAAATAAAATTTTGTATTTATGAATGACAATGGAATTGCTGCCATTATTTGTGTTTATTATAAAATGTGTATGTATATATAGTGATGGCTAAGTGAAAACATCCTTTATCAAGAATAAATTTTGTATTTTAAATTTATTTTATACAGAAAAATATTAGTCCTAGGAAGGACATAGATGTATGTGCTAATACTTCAGAATATCTGTAATTGCATTGAGTACTCCTTTCACCTGTAAATAAACTTTACAATCAGCTACTGGGGAGATTCTGTGACTGAAAAAGTCATCACCTGGTGGCCAGCCGTCTTTTCTGGTTTCAGGTCACCTCCCCAGCCTTATTACAGTTATTACTCCCCTTCGCACACTCTGGCTGCTGTTCCTCACACATAACACTCCATTTCCCCTCTCCACACTTTTGCACAGGTTGTCCCCCTCATGCCTGGAATGCATTCACTCTTCACCTCTGCACTTAACAATCCCTGGTTTCCTCTAAAGCTCATCTCAGGCTTTTCCTGATCACCCCACTGCCAATGCCTTCTCCCCCAGAAACTCATGTACCTGTTTTGCATGTTTTTTGTATATACTTAAATGTACACATGTCACATCCTCTCTGTCTCTTCTCTGTAGAATGTAAGCTCTCAGAGGGCAGGAACTGTTTCATTTGTCTTTGTAATAACGCCAGCACTCCTAGCATACTGCCTGGTACGTAGGGAGTTAATAAATGCTTGTTGATTGACACTTTGGTGTCATCTTTTGACTTTACACTCTCCTTTCCCCCACACATCAAGTCAGTTGCAAAATTTTGTCACATCCTTCTCCACAGCATTGCTCAGATAGATATAGATATGCCCCTTTCACTCACAGCCACGTCAAGCCTTCATCAGCTCTTCCTGGGTTATTGCAACAGCCTCCCCGACCCGGGTGTCCTTATTTCGACTCATCCACTGTGCAGCTTTCTAAGTGACTTTTACTGAGGAGCAGACCTGCTTTACAGGTCTTTTACAGGTCTTTACCTGTCTTCTCCATCCCCGCTCAATATCTAAGGCTTCCCAAGATCACTTCTAGGATCAACTGTAAACTCCTTCCTGGCATTTAAAGCTTTTTGCAGCCTTGTTTCCTCCTATTTTTATACATTTCTTATAAGATACTCAGCTCCGTGCACTCTGAGTTCTAGCTATAGGGTTTAAACCAGGTGGCACAGTGATTAGCGTGCTGGATTTATTTTAGCGTGCTGGATTTATTTTCACAAAGACCTAAATTTGAATCCTGCCTCAGCCACTGACCCTGTACAAATCACTTAACCTCTCAGCCTTAGTTTCCTCACCTGTGAAATGGGAGAAATGGTGTCTACCTCACAGGGTTATAGGAAGGACTAAATGAGACGACATGTAAACTTAAAACCTTATGTAAATGCTAGTCACATCGGTCTATTTGCTGTTCCACAGTCCCAGTGGTTTTTAGTAACTTACAATCTTCAGAACTCATAGTATGAGAAAACTGAAGGCCAGAGAGAAGTGACTTGTGCCCTTACACCAGCAGTTCTCAACCTGTGGGTTGCGACCCCTTTGTGGGTCAAATGACCGTTTCACAGGAGTCACAGGGGTCGCCTAAGACCATTGGAAAACACATTTCCAATAGTCTTAGGAACTGAGACACTGCTCCTCTATCCATCTCCAGGTGGGTACGCCCACATATGAGTATTAAAGGGTCGTGGCATTAGAAGGTTGAAAACCACTGCCTTACAGTTTGCAGAAGTAGGATTCAATCACAGATCCTCTGCATGTGAACCCAGCATTCTTCTATGATACCCCAAACCACCAACCCGATTCCAAAGCTGAGACTTGGAGACCAACTCCTGGTAGGTATATCTTATACAGGATTGAAGGAGAGAAAGGAAAGAAGGAATAGTGTGTCTCATCATGCCTGTCTTCAACCTGATCTCCCTCCTGCCCCTGAGGTGAAGGGGAGAAGGCCATTTCATTCAGTTTTTATTTAGCCTGGTGTTCCTCAAAGAGAGTTCTCACCTGTGCTCCTACTCTAAGTTCTTACCTCCCAATTGTCCACTCTGAGATTATAGTACTGTTGACTTTGACAATCTTTTTAAATTTTTCACTTAATCATTAACAAGTCTTACCTGGTCATACCTTCCCTTTCCCAGTGATTCTGAACTCTTTTAGGTCATCATCCAAACCCCATTATCCACTACTGATTCCTTCTCCCATTCCCCTCAAACCCTCCTTTAGCCAACACCTCAAAACAAGATCTGCCAAACGCTGTGCCTTCTGAAATGGCTGTTCCATAGTCAACAGAACTGAGAGTGTGACTAATAGTCACAAATTCTTTCATCTTATTCCTTTCCCACTCTTAACATTTGGTTCACACTGAGGTCTGACTTCCTCCTGATGTCATGGCAGCCTCCTTGGTCTCCCTTTCTAGCACTGGTTGTATTTTCACTCAGCTCAATTTGGGAGATTTGTAATACTTGTTTCCCATTTCTAATTCCAGGTTTTCCTACAATCATCCCTCAGTAACCTCTCCTTTGAGGTTCATGCAGTCTATATCTACCACCCAATTAAAATCCTGTTGGCTGTTGTTTATCTGCAGGCTTTCAGGCCAATTCTTTTTTTCCTCAATGAATTCAGTACTCCACTATCTTTCCTTTCCAATTCTTGCCCCATACTAGGGGACTTTGACATATATATGATATTCCTTCCAACATTCTAACATCCTAGTTATTCAGCCTACATATTTCCTATGACCTACTCTATTACCTGTTATTAATATTTTTACTAAGCTAGTCTCTCAACCTGAGAACGACAAAGCAGCAGACCAAAGTGCCAGTTATCAGGTAGCTGTTTAATTAATTACATTATAAGGAACAGATTCACAAATTGGGAATTCTGATCAGAATTCCACCTTGCTGAAGTGAAGACAGATTATATACATAAATCACAATGGGAAGGCTGGGGAGGTGAATTACAATTGTTGTCTGGGCTTGAGCAGTTTCCCAGGACAAACCCATAAACCGAAGACAATACTGCAGTCCTGGAGTGACTTGGGTCACAGGACCAGAGTTCTGTGAGAAAAACAGGTTCTATGATCTTTGATTGGCTTCCCTTAAGTATAAGTGATTGTGAGCATTGTCAAAGTTTGACCTATCATTTCAAACTACATTTTGAGCCTTTTAACTCAGGCTGGGGAAAGGCAATTCTGAACAATCTAATTAGTATACTCATTACACATCTATTATTATGAAAATCATAATTCCCTTAACATACTCAACCTCAGGCACACATCAAGATGGTCATACTCTTGATTTTGCCATCACCCAATAATACACCACCTCCATGTTCATGAGCTCTGCTACCACTCCAGTGCTGGCCCTCATCATCTTGTACCTGGTCTATTGCAACAGCCTACTGGTGGATCAGTCAGCTCTCCACAAATCTGTTCCCACCCTAATCCCATCCTCCACTCTAGCCAAAGAGATTTTCCTAGAACACAGATTGGACCACGTCACCCCTTCCTACTCATTATATTCCAGTATAATCCTCACCTCTGCCTCTTTGATTTTCTGGATTCCTTCAAGTCCAGCTAAATTCCCATACAAGACCTATTTATGACATTCTGGCTCAGTGTCCCAGATCTAATAATTTAATTTCTTGGTGCTTTAATTGTAACTCTCATACTATAAGTTACAAAGTCAATCAATTAAGTATTTTTATGCTACTGGGTAGTAGATACTATAAATATATGATTGTGGTTTTGTAGCCAAGAGCTTGGCATGGTGCTTGGTATATAGCAGACACTTAATGTGTGTTCCTTTATTTCATTTTATTCATACACAAATCTGCAAAATAGAAGGTCATTTTAGAAGACACGAGCAGTTAGGAAAATCAGGAAAGATGTCATGGAAGGCAGCACTAGAGTTAGCCTTGAAGGAAATTTGGGACTCTTAAGAGACAGAAGAAAGAAGGTCAGGCTTTTCAGGCATTGAAGGACAGCTAGAATGATGATATGGAGGTGGGAAATTATGACGTGTCAGAGGAGCTGTAAGGTAAGTAGTTTGGCTGGACTCTGATGGGAAAGGTAGGTTGGGGTCAAGTTATGACAGACTTTTAATGCTAGAGGAGTTTTCATTTGATCCTAAAGGTAATAACCATTGGAATTCATTGGGTAGAATAAGGATGTGGTCATACTTGGAACTGTAAGAAAATCATTTTGGCAGTTTGGAGAATGGTTTGGAGTGGAGCAAGACTTGAGGCCAAGGGATTGATTTAGGAGGCTAATTCACTAATCTAGCTAAGCAGGACCTGAATTAGGGCAGTGACTATGTAAGTGGGGAAAAGGGACGGTTATGACAGGTGGGGAGGTAGGAACAAGATCTGACAACTGATTGGACATATGGGGTTAGGGAGAGGGAAGAGTTGAGGATGTGCATTGGCAAAAAGAGCTTCCATTGCTACAGATTTTGAATCCTCTCAGGCTCTACTGTGTACCTGACATGCTTTTATTTTGTATTTAAGTTTTGATATTTAAATTTATGTTTCTTTTTCTTTTCTTAATGTGTTTTTGAGTTTCAGTAATAAAGAAAGAAAAAAAAAGAGACTTTACACTAGTAAAGTCGAGCAAAAAATATTCTGGTGATATCGAATTGCTGCAAATCATAGAATGCCATTCTTTTATCCAGGGGTCAAATATTTATCATGTGGCTTATTCATTTTGTTTGTGATCATTTTTGTCTGTATTTCTGCTTTTTGTCTGCCTGCTGACTCTTTGTAACTCCAAAAACTGGCAAAAAATAAATGATTCTCACTGCAAAATTATAGAATTTTAGAATGATTGAGCTAGAAAGGATGTCAGGAATTGTCAGTCCATTCCTTTAATTTTACATATAAGGAAACTGACAGAACTTCACTGATATGTCCATGGTCAACTTGGTCCTTTTTCTCTATGTCTTTTTTTACTATTTGATGTTCATAGATTTGGTGGGTTGGTTTCTTTTTTTTTTTTTTGAGGTTTGGTTTTAACAATAATGATAGTTTGCACTTAGATAGTTATTTATAATTCTCAAGCACTTTCACAGATACTGTCTATATCACAGGTCATTGTAAAGATTAAATGAGATATATGAAGTACTTTGTAGAACCTTATAATTTACCCTTTATTTTTAGTATTATCTTTCCTCTGATCTCATTTGAAACACACAATAATCCTTATGTGGTGGGAAGGGCAGGTATAATTCAGGGCTTCATCATTGTCAGGGTGAAGAGAAGGGACTAGAATTTCAGAAAGTGCAATGGAAACCAGCAGTGGATCTTTGGATTACATTTTGCTGCCGTGGAATCCAGTGTAATCTAGTCCTATAAGCATTTAAACAGTGCCAAGCACTGTACTAAACCCTAGGAATACAATTAATAAAAAGATATCCATGTCCTCAGAGAATTTATAATCCAAAGGGGAAATCTAATTCTTTATGACTCCATTTGGCATTTTCTTGGCAAAGTTACTGGGGTAGTTTTGCCATTTCCTTCTCTGGGTCATTTTTACAGATGAGGAAACTGAGGCAAACAGGGTTAAATGACTTGCCCAGGGTCACAGAGCTAGTAAGTGTCTGAGGCCAGATTTGAACTCAGGAAGATGAGTCTTCCTGTCTCCAAGCCCAGCATTCTATACACTGAGCTAAAATAGGAGGACTCCAAGAACTTTTCTAGCCCTAATTCTATGATCCTGGGATCACACCCTGCCCCATCCCCCTCAGACATTTAACTGGGCAAGTCACTTAACCTTATTGAGGTGTGGGGTTTAGGGGTGCTCAGCATCCCAAAAAACAGACAGGCTGGGTCCTGCCAAATGAATTCAACTTAAGCCTTCTCTCAGCCAAAGTAAAACAAGGTTTATTAAAGATTTGCCATAATGGGTAGACTCTTAAGGAGCCAAAGTATTTGTGATTCTTGTATTGACAAGCAGGCCAGAACAATCTGACACAGACTGAGTCTGCGCTAGATTGAGTCTCAGCCCTTCATGGAACCAGGATGGATCTTATATACAGAAAGATTATGGGAGGGATCTAGAGGTGGTGTGGGAAGGGGTTTGGGGAGGGTCTTGAGGAGGAGTCTAAGGAGGATCTGGATTAGACTGAGGTCAAACTGGGAATGGGATTAAGGTGGGAAATATCCAAAGACAGGGGTGTCTCCGTAGCACAGTGAATAGAGCACTGGTCCTGGAATCAGGAGGACCTGAATTCAAATCTGGCCTCAGACACTTAACACTTACTAGCCCTGTGACCTTGGGTACATCACTTAATTCTGATTGCCCCACCTTCCACCTTCCAAAAAGCAAAAAAAAAAAAAAAAAAGAAATATCTAAAGGCTACCTGGACATACCAGACAATGGAGAGCTAGGCTAGTTTAAGGATAACAGATTTGGGTATAGGTATTTTGGTAGGATCAAGAGTGGGAAGTAGCTGGACAATGGAGGGCTAGGCTAGTAAGAGTAAGAGATTTGGTTCTAGCAATAATGAGAGGCTTATGATCTCAGGCAAACACCTCATCAAATGGGAAGATGCAAGGAGAGTTCAAAGGGGCTCCCAGAGCCTGTACCCCATCAACCTCAGTTTCCTCATCCATAAAATGAGAAGGCTGGGCATGATGATCTCTGAAGTCCCTTCCATCTCTGAATTTATGATCTATGAAAAAGGGGAGAAGTCTTGATTCCACAGTGAACGTTCAAAGAACCAGACTACAGGTTTCTTAAGGGGAACTTTACTGGGACTACACAACCTCTTACATGTGGGCCATGGGCACACCAAAGAATTTTAGGTGTCGTGCACACGAGGTAGCGGGTGTTTCCTCTGTATTTTCCGCTGGCTGCCAGAAATGTTTTGGTGTTCCACAAGCAGCCCAGAAGCCGCGGGTTATGCAGGACTGCTTTAGCGTGGAGCCAATCTGGACAGCTTGGCAGTAGGTGAGGGACAAAACTGAAATAGGCTACATTTCTAGTCCCTAGAGAGGGACGTCAGTCTGTTGGTTGGTTGCTGCAAATCACATGACAAACAAGAAAGTGTGCAGTGGTGACCCTACGTTTTTTCAAGGGCCTCCTGAAATCCTTTGGTGGGCCACAAGTAGCCCACAGGCTGATGTAAAGACAATAAACTGATGGGTGCTTGGGTTCCTGTGCTTGAACCCCAGTTTGTACAATCGTTTCTCCCTAGCCTCAAAACACTGTCTCAGACAATTTGTCTCTAGCTCAGTGGTTCTCAACCTTCCTAAGGCCATGACCCTTTAATACTTGTATGTAGGTGTATCTGCATGTGGGCAGACCCACCTGGAGACCGCTAGAGGAGCCGTGTCTCAGTTCCCAAGACCATCAGAAATATGTGTTTTCTGATGGTCTTAGGTGACTCCTGTGACCCCTGTTAAAGGGTCATTCGACCCCCAAAGGGATCATAACCCACAGGTTGAGAACCACTGCCAAGAGCAGCACACTTTAGCAAAATACTTAAATCTCTTTCTGATACAGTGGCCAGCTGCACCTACAGAATTTACTAGTTTGACCCAGCTGTGTGCTGGCTGAAGCAGCTGTGTACTGGGTCATACCTATCATATGTATCCTAGATTCAGTCATTATATACATCCTGAATCCCTTGTTAGCTTGGGATATGCTAAACTCCCAACATCCATCTTGTCAAACACAACATTGATGGGTCACAGCTTGGTCAGCCCTGACCACTAGCTGACTTAGTGATGTTTCAAGCCTAAAACTACTCTTCCACGCAACCCCACCTTGGGCTGTTTCCTGGTGAATTCTGGACAATATGCCTGTGCAGTAGATATTAAAAGTGCATGTTCCTTTAAGAACTGATTACTCCTTAACTCCTCCCTAATCCCCACCCTAACTCACTTAGTTAACATATTTGGCACAGATTCTACTATAGAATATCCTGTATAAACTTTAACTGTACCTCTCTAAGGTTGCAGGTTCCCTAAGAACTCTAGCCCGCTGTATAGTGTAACAATGAGTCTTTGCCACCTTGACTCAGAGAATGCTTGAGTCCATGAATTCATTCCAGACTGCTTCCAGGGACTCTGGACACCTTGAACTCTCTAATCCCCCCTCCCCCATCAAAACCACAATGGATAGGTGTTTGAATCCTTCCTCAAGCACAACCTGGGTGATCATGGGCTCTTGGCACCTCCATTTCTTCATTTGTAAATTGGCAATAACAACATTTGCACTAGCTATCTCAAAGGAGTACTGCTAGGGAACTACTTTGCAAAGTATAAAGCAGGAGTGTGGAATCTGTGGCCTCAATATAATCATCATTCTACAAATTTCAGACAAAATGTAATCAGTTAGTCCATCTTTGCTACTTTGCATATGGGGTAGAGAGAAGAAATGATAGATCTGGAGCTTTGGGTACCTAAGGGATTTCTTTTTTCATGTGGCTGCCATCACAGATAGCTCTGCTTCATATAAAGGAGTTTCATTCCCAAGAGATTTTTTAATAAAGGAAGATATCACTCTAAGCTTTCCAGGATGTGAGGCAGTATTTGGTAGAATAATAAATACACCAAATTGAGTAGTCAATAAAGACTATATGATTTTGAGCTGAAAGGGACTCAAATTCATTTAGTTTAAAAGCCTTCACATTTTAAACCTGGAAGAGGAAGGAATTCAGGGAGAAATGACTGCAAACTAGACTTAGAATTGGAAATGTCTACAGAGATCAATCCCTTATTTTTTTTATTTGGTTTTAGGTTTTATAACTCACTTTCATAAGATTTTGAGTTCTAAATTTTTCCCCCTCTCCTCTGACCTCACCAAGATGGTATGCAATATGATATAGGCTTACATGTATGATCATACATGTATGATTATAATAAGTTAACCAGGATGGGTGAAATGCAAGAGGGGCAAGAATAGAGACGGAAAGAGAAGTCAGGAAATTCATATCAGAGTTTAAAGGAGAGGCACTGAGAGCCAGAATTGAGGTAGAGCGTTGGAGTGGAATTTGTTGTTTAGTTACTTCAGTCATATCCATATCTTTGTGATCCTATTTGGAGTTTCCTTGGCAAAGATACTGCAGTGGTTTGTCATTTCCTTCTCCAGATCATTTTACAGATGAGGAAACTGAGGCAAACAGGGGTAAGTGACTTGCCCAGGGTCACACAGCTATTAAGTGTCCAAAGCTAGATTTGTACTTACATCCAGCATTCTAGAAGATAGATACAAAAGATATTATAAAGCAACAACAACAGTGTCAAAAACAGATTAAAATATAAATGGGAAATACTTAACAAAATACATAAAAGTATAATAGAACACAGATAATGTTAATATGTGGTTTCTTAAGCCTATTGTGATACTTATCTATGGTTTAGTTACCACTGATGTAGAGGAAGTGGTAATAGACTGAATGTGATAGATGTGAGGAGACTATAAAAACTGATTTCAAGGTTTAGAATTTGGAGAATGGTGGAGCCACAAACAAAACGGGGCAGGTAAGGTAAGGTACAGTTTGGTGAGGAGGGAAATAATGAGGTCAGTCTGGGACCCCTTAAGTTTCTTGCCTCACTTCACATTGGTAGAGAGTCTCAGAGGCAGGATTTGAACCCTCATTTTCCTGACTCCAAGTTCCAATATTCTATCCACAGTGACATCAAACTGTAGTAGAAATGGGGGCCCCTGTGGGCTACATCTTGACCTAGAAGACCATATATTAACATTATCTCTGTTTTATTGTAATTTTATTTATTTTGTTAAATATTTCCCAATTGCATTTAATCTGGTGGTGCATTGCCCTACAACATGCTGTCTCATTTTTGCAGTGCTTTAAGGCTGCCAAATCTCTTTACAAATTTTGTCTGATTTTAACTTTATAAAAACCTAGGAAGTGCTATTTGTTATTCCCATTTTTATAAATGAAGAGACATTTTATACATGAAGGTTAAGTGATTTGCAAAGAGTCACCCAGCTAGCAAGTGTCTGAGGCAGGATTTGAAGCCAGGTTTTCCTGAGTCCTGATACAGTGTTCTACCTGCTTTACCTACAATAACAAAACTATTATAATTTTAAAAGTTACGTTATTAAAATTTTCACCCCATCTAGGCCAATAACCCATTAGTACAATCTTATATAGACCAAATTCCTGATTATAACGTCCATTTCTATAGTTGATCCTAAAATGAATATGTAAATTTACTAGCATATAAATTTTGCTTTACTATACTAAAAATATACTTGCCTGTATAATATACCTAACTATATTTTAAATAATGAATTTTTATGTAATAAATTTATAAATTAAAATAACTTTTAAGATAATGAAGGGATTAGGTCAGACCTGGTCTAAGAATATCTATTTTTCTTTTTAAATTTTGGAATGTCCTAAAGATATGGGAAAATTTTGACTTGCACGTGTAATAATGTCAACTGCCCATTAGGTGTTGCTAAAGTACTAACAAAAGTATTACACAGCACAGTGTTCACTGCAGTTTATAAAGTGTATTCCTTTTAGAATCTTTTCTAAATTATTTACAGACTAAGATCTTTGAAATAAAAGTGCCTTCAACTAACACTAGAAATAATACATGGTTAAAGATATAGTTCCTATGAATGGTATTTTTAGAGCTTTTTAGAATACATGAAATCTACTTTCAATATTTCAAGGATCTGGTTTTGTCAGCGTGGACACTCGCTTGCATGGTGCAGATTGCAACCTCTCTAGAGTTTTAATGAGGGATCTTTGGCAATTGTGTATGACCAAAAAAGTCATCACCCTCCAGGCAATCTGGTGATGAATCTGAAGAGCCAGATTTAGCTGGGCTTATAAAACACACACTCAGACCATGAAGGAGCCATCAATGTAATCAAAAGGTTGAACTCTACTGGAGGACTGCCAGTAACTGGATTGAGAATTAGGAATAACTCACAGAGCAGTGGAAAGATGCATTGTGGGCGTAGGTTGGTTATAGCATTTTACCGATGATCACTAACACATAAAAAGTGATGTAATTGAAGCATTTTAGAAGATGAGAAAGGCGCTAGACCAGTTGTGTAGCTATAGAATCATACAATTTTACAGAAAGAAAGGACCTCAGTGACCATCTAGTCAGCCATGTTTAAAAGACAAGAGTGAGAATGAGGAACAACACACAGACAGCAGAGTGACAAAGTAGATAGAAAAAAAAAAGAATAAAACAGGTATCTCTGCTACTGGCAGAGCTGGGGCACCATCATCTGTATGAGACTTTCTGCTCCCCACAGCTGCTAGGGCGTCCCCCACAAGAGTTGCATTTATTTTGTATTTTGCATTTTGTATATGCAATTTACATATATATATTCTCTCCCCCGATAGATGGCACATTTCTTGACAGTGGAAACTATTTAACTGATGTCTTTGAACCACCAGTGGTTGGGACATGGCAGACACTTAATGAATGTTTATTGCTTGCTTCATAGGATTCAGGTCTCTTCATTCCCAGACCAGTGCCCTTTCTAGTACACCATGCTGTTTTTAATAATAATGTGAGAAAGAACCCTTTTGATAAAAGTCAAATCAGCTTTGTTATACCACTTTAGTAATGCTTGAGCACCACTTAAGAAGGAAATAATCTATTTTATTTCTTGAAAATATCTGGCTGTAGTTTTTAAGTCCTGTAATAAAAGCCACCACTTCCATAAGAGTATTTCAGAGCCCTTTCCTTTGAACAGCCGTCTGAGAAAGGTAAGGCCAGTATTACTTTTCCTATTTTGTAGAATGACAGTTTCATAGTCAGAGGAACTGAATTCAAATCCTGACTTTCTCATTACCTTTGTGATGTTGGGTGAATCACTGAAAGTCTCTGTGCTTCGGTTTCCTTATCTCTAAAATAAAGGATTGAACTGGATGCTCTGTGAGATACCTTCCAGTTCTAAATCTTTGTAACTGTCAAGGATGGGATTAAAGCCAAATCAGAGATGGGGAACCTGTGGCCTCAAGGCCGCATGTGACCTGTGAAGTCCTCAAGTGTGGCCCTTTGAATCCAAACCTCACAGAACAAATCCCCTTAATAAAAGGATTTTTTCTATAAAAGTTGGATTCAGTCAAAGGCCACGTGTGGCCTTGAGGCCACCAAGATTCCCCACCCCCGAGCCTAACTCTTCAGACCCCCAAACTATCGCTCTTTTTCACTTTGGGATTATACTAATCCCAAAGAAGAGTTTTCATTCAATTACATTTTGACTATTGGGAGCATGAGTTCTGGGAGTCAAGAATGCTGTGTACATTCCCAAATGCCAGTCATTGTACTATCACTGCACAGTCTTTGGTAGCATCTTCTAAGGATATTTATAGAGTATGTTTAAAGAAAGGCATCAACTCTATCTTCCTTTAATTCTCACTGAACTCCTATTAATTCCTAGAGGGATTTAAAAGTAATGTTTTTAAATTCTGGTCAACAGGATTCAACAGAGCTCTTGAGGAGGTGCACATATGGCTAATGATTTCCCTAACAGGCCCAATATGGCAAGAAGGATTTATTTATATTGGTCCATGATTTTGCAAAAAATAATATTGATTCTGCTGTGGAAGTAATATACAGTATGAGTTTACTTTTCATTCAGTTCATTAGAAAATGAATTTACTTCTACAGATTGGGAAATAATTTGGCAAATTGTGGCATTGGAGCATAATGGTATATTTTTTGCCCTGTAAGAAATGAAGAATTCAGAAAAATACTTCATGAACCAGTGCAGACTGAAGTAAGCAGAACCAGGAGAACAAAGTATGTAATGACTACAATAATGTAAATAGAAATAACACAAAAACACAACTGAACACAAAAAAGCGCAAAGACCCATTTTGAATCTAGACATCAAATGAGTATAGATGCCTAATGTGGTAGATGGGAAGACAATTGCTATATTAGTTGGTATTCTTGGCTATTTTTCTTTACTACAAGCAAAATTCTAATTCCTACAATAACAGTATTATAAAGACAAACCTATTTGAAAGAATTAAAAAGTCTGATTCTGATTAATGGAAAGACCAGCCATAGTTCCAGAGGCCTGATGCTAATATATGCTACCTGTCTCTTAGGTGATGGATATTTTTTTTCCCATCATGGCCAATGAGGAACTTTGCTTTGCCTGTTTCTTTTTATTAGGAATGAGAATGAGAGAAAATTGATTTTTGTTCATTCAAAAATGTTAAAAGAAGGGAGGGAGAGTTCTAGTATTGGAGATGGGGAATAATGGTATATAAGAAATGATTGTGATATTAAAGCAGATACATTTTAAAAATAAACTTACTGATTTTTTTTTAAGAAAATCCATTTCTACTCAAATAAAACACTAATTGTCACTTAGTCAAGAGCTAACTCCACTTTTCTCCGGAGTTCTTTCAATGTGACCCTATGTGATGTGGAGGGGAGACCTTCAAGGTCAGCTGAGGTGTCTATTGGAATGATGGATGAACAACACCTGTACTCTCAGTACTTGTATGGATCTCTGATCTCCTTTGTGCATATGTTCTCTCCAGTGATGAAGATGAGAAATCCTCTTATCCAGGACAACTCTTGTCCCTGTTTTCCAATATATTTTACCCAAAGTACTGGGGCTCTTCCTTCCTCTCTCTTCTTGATATTGTGTGGGTGACAATGGACCACACTAACTCCCCATTTTTCACCATCCCTATGTACTCTAAGCAGTCATATTTACAAGATTGTAGGGCCTACAGGTCGATAGAGCCCTGATTTCTTGATTATCTCCTGAATTCTTTTTCAATTGCCTAAAAATATGGATGATCACTAAAAACACTAGAATTTCCAAGTCATAATCAATCTAATTCAATAAGCATTTATTAAACATTTACTTCTATGTTCAAGGCACTGAGTATACAAGACAAATATTGAAAAACAGTCTTACCCTCAAGAAGCTTACATCTTACTGGGGGGATATGTACAAAGAGGTAAATATAAAATAATTTTAGAAGGGAGAGATCTAACAATTAGAAGGATCAGACAAGGCTCCCCGTAGAAGAAAGTGGTAACTAAGCCACAGGCAATATTGCCTCAAAGGGCAGATTTAATGAAACCAAGACAATCTGAAAAATAAAATATTTCCCCCTATTTCTCAAATTTTTTTCTTAAAGTAAAACATTTTTCATAATTTTCTCATTTGTATCTTTTTTTAAAGTAGAACTCGTATTGGCTGTTGCCAATGGACATTTAAATAAAATTCATATTGTACATGGTAATAAGGGGGAAAATATGATTCTATTATCCTAATTTATTTTTTTTTGCTTTTTTTTTTGGAATGGGGAATGCAGGGCAGTTTGGGTTAAGTGACTTGCCCAAGGTCACACGGCTAGTAAATGATAAGTATCTGAGGCCAGATTTGAACTCAGGTCCTCCAGACTCCAGGGCCAGTGCTCTATTCACTGTACCACCTAGCCGCCCCATCATTATCCTAATTTCAAGTTATGTAAAAAAAAGCTTTGCCTTTCAATATGTCTTTTGAAATAGAATTTTTAGTCTCCATATCTTCCTTGGCCACAGAGCAATGTTAGCAAGGTTCAGTTTCAAACACAAGCCTATCTTTGTCCAAGGCTCCCTGGTCAGCTGAACTCCCACCTTCTTTCTCCAGTCTACTGGGGATGAGTTATGTTACAGTTTTTTCCTGGCTTCTCCATTGTAAGGCCTTGGGGCTCAGACTTGCTATAAGACCATAGATTTAGAGTTAGAGAGGAAATAAAAGTCTATCTCCTTTTTACAGATGAGGAAACTAAATGGCAAAGATTTGCTGGAATACACAGGTAGTTAAATAGCAAGCTAGAATCTGAATCCAGGTTTTCTGATTTCATATCCAGCCCTCTTTCCACTCAGCGGCTGCTTCTTCCTGCAAACAAGCTCATCTGTATCTAATGCTTGACTAGCACACTTTTCCTATCTCTTCCTTTTGTTCATTTGTATCTTACTTTTCTTTCTTCCTCTTCTTTCCTTTCTCTTCCTTCTTTTCTCTCTCTTTTCTTCTTCCTTTCTTTCTCTTCCTTTCCCTTTCTCTTTATTTCCTTCTTCCTTCCTCTCTTCTTTCTTTCCTTCCTTCCTCTCTCTCCTTCCTTTCTCTTTCTTTCTTCCTCTCTTCCTTCCTCTCTTTCTTTCTTCTTTCCTCTCTTCCT
>CM053594.1:174009626-174044587 GCA_028646575.1 Pseudocheirus occidentalis | reverse complement strand
TCTTCCTTTCCTCAGTTCAGCTGAGTGCAAGGTGCTAAGATGGATGAGAGGTATCGTGGAATAACAGAGATAATTCAGGACTGGGAGCTGGGAAGACCTAGTTTTAAATCTAGCCTCTGATTCTTATCAGCTGTGTGGCTAGACATGTCTCTGTGGAGGCTCTTTGAGCTTCAGTTTCATCATCTATAAAATAAGGGCAACAGTACCTACAGTATCCACCTCAAAAGCTTATTGTCAGGTTCAAATAAAATAATATATTAAAATCCTTTGCAAACTGTAAAACATTATAATAAGGCCAGTGATTATCAGGTACCTTATCCAGGAGAAAATGGGGAGTCATTGAAGATTTTGAACAGGAGAGTCACCAGAATTTTCCCCTTTAAACTACAGTATGTAAAATAAAATCTCAGTTAATTCAGGTTCCCAGATAACATAAAAATCAATTCTCTTCAACATTATAATTCTTTCTCTCCTTTTGGATTCCCTTTCTCTCACTACTCTCACCTCTGCTCCCTCCCCTCTCCCCAAAAGTGCCTAGTGATTTCTCTCCATCCAATATCCCTTCCTTGCATTTAGCCTTAGCCCATCCCCTACTGCATTTGAGCCCTTGCAGCTGCCTGACCCTCCCTCCCATTAAGGCAATCTAGAAAGCAGGCCCAGATTCTGCCCGCCTTGGGAGGCTAAGTGTCATGTTGCCATGGAAACTGGCAGCCTGGCCCAGGAGAGTACCAAGCCAGCCAGCTCTGTGTCAGGTTGCCCGGGTAATGTGGCCAGTTGCTGGTGCTGGTACAGACAGCTGACCCTTTCTTTGTGTTGCAGTGAAATGGAAACAACACTTGGCAAGCTTTTGGCCCCTGGAGAAGCCCCCATTACAGGGCCAACTAGGGAGATTTCACCAGGTCCCTTTTCTAGTCTGCCTTCATAAAGAGTAATTAATTAGGTGGTAAGGTGGGACAAGGCAGTAATTCCCAAGAAAGAGTTAACCGTCGGGAAACTCATTAATGACCTTATTTTCTAAACCCAATACCCCCACACCCCCACCCCCTTTAGCAAAAAGCATTTATTAAATGCCTACTATGTGCTGGGCTTTGGGGATTCAAAGATAGAAATGAAACAGCTGCCTTCAAAGAGCTTGCCCTCTATTTGGGTACAAAACTACACAATGTGACCAAGGTGAAGAACTAGACATTTTCTCCCATTTACACCATCTTTGTGACCTCTCAAACCTCTGCAAAGTCAAATTAAAGGTGCAATCAAGTGCAGCAGTCTCCAATCTAAGAAGGACAAGAACTATTACAAGGTAACAGCTTGATGAGCTAACAAATGAGACCCCTAAAATGGGGGAGAGAGAGGCTTCTGGAGGAGGGGCCCAACTCCAGTACTACCTCCTCAGTGAAGTCTTCCTCCACCTCCATTTGAAAGTCATCTTGCCTTCAATTCTTCTCAGTATTCAAATTTTTCATAGCATTTTCTCGTGAAAGTACCTTTCTCTGAACTTCCTTGAAATAAACTTTATGGGATGTTGTTGCTGTTTGGTTGTTTTTCTCTTCATGATCCTGTTTGGGGTTTTCTTGGCAAAGATATTGGAGGGCCTTGCCATTTCCTTCTCCAGCTCGTTTTTCAGAGGAGAAAACTGAAGCAAACAGGATTAAGTGACTTACCCAGTGTCATACAGCTAATAAGTATCTAAGGCTGGATTTGAATTTAGGAAAAGGATTTAGAAAGCCAGATGTTAATATTCATCTATTTTTATTATATTTTTTATTTTGTTAAATATTTCCCAATTTCATTTTAATCCCAATTACAAGGTAACTGCACGTTACCTTCAGTCCCCTATTTGACTGTTCTGACCTACAGCTCTAAGAAATCAAATGATTTGCCCAGGCTCACATACCCATTATGTGTCAAGGGCAGGACCTGAACCCAGATCTTCCTGATTGAGGAGTAAGATTTCTATCTACTACACCAATATTGTATCATGCTACTCCTGCCTACCTTCCCAAATCTAAATATATGTAGATATAGATATTTGCATACATGTGTGTATGTGTTTAAAAATATGTGCAATTGAGTTGAAATATGTTTATCATCAAGGAAACTCAGTGTCTCATCTTTAGAATATAGCAAAAAGAGAGATTATTTAATTCCTGTTTCCCATTTGACATTCTCTTCTGGAGACTGGATAGAGAGGAAATTAAAAAAAAAAAGCAACAGTGAGCTTTTGCATCAAGAGAAAACCAGAACAATAACTATTATATGAGTTGTGTAGCACATACTCTGGAATCATTCTCCCAACCCACATTTGGACTAACAGGTATAGTCTCCAGAGTAATATCAGTTACTGCTTTCCTTAAGGTTCTAGGAGCAATCCTGAGGGGCTATGAGGAGGGAGCTGTCAGTATTAATACTGTCACTCATGATGTGGTATCCCCCACCCAATATCAATCAACAGGTAATATCTCCCCAATATTGTTTAACCAATAAATAGGAAACTTTTTTTTTACTTCAAGAAATACTTTTATTACTAATCAATAACACTTGATTCAATAAACTTTCATCAAATGCCTAGTATTTTTCAAGCTAATGGCTAAGCATTCAGGATAGAGACAAAAATGAAGAGTCCCTTCCTGTATTTTTCTAGATGCAGCCAGATTTATTTTCCTTTTTTATTTAAATTTGTAAATGAAAAAAATAATTTATTTTAAAAAAATAAGCTTTTGCAAAGGAGTGTTTACTGCCATCCAAGAATGACAATCCCCCAAACCAGAAGCACACCTTCTTCCACCACCATGGTCCCTGCAGAGAGTAGGCTCAAAAGTTACAGTGGTTGCCAGAAAACATCCCACCCCCTTAACTTCTGGGAGTAGCATAGCTGATAGGCTATAGTTGTCTCCATGCTTGTAGGGCTCAGTGTCTTGGCTTCTGGGCTGATTCACTTCACAATTGACTCAAGCCAGTCCTGGCTCTGGCTGCAGAGGAGACTGACCCTTGATGGCTCTTTGAAGCTCATAAGGTCACAACTTGATCTATTCCATCTCCTTATACTCCTTCACCTAAAATAAGAAAGGAATGAAACACAACAGAAACAAATAAACAGAGGCACCTTGATTTCCCAAACATGTGGTGTCCAGGTGAGGAGGTAAGGCAGGTTGATGACACTTCTGATGTTGCTATTTCTCCCTCCCCTTACAATACTGCTTATAGAGAGAGCAGAGAGGAAAGGAGGGAGAAAGGGAGGAAAAGACAGAGACAAGAGGGGGGGAGAGATGGAGGGAAGAGAAGGGAGGGTGGAGAGAGAGGGGAGAGAAAGGGGGGAATGGAGAGAGAGGGAGGGAGGGAGGGAGGGAGGGGGAGAGAGAGAGAGAGACAGAGAGAGAGAGAGAGAGAGAGAGAGAGGAGAGAGGGAGGGGGAGAGACAGAGAGTGCTAATTTTTCAGGTCCTTTTGTATGCACAGTCCATTCTGGCTCAGATGCCAATGAAAAGGTTTTTCATTCACTGTGCAGTAAAGGGACAGGAAACAGATATAAGGTACCTGCTCATGCTTTGAATAAGAAAGGAAAAGGGTCCTTCCATTATGCATTTCCAAAAATCAGATTCAACAAGCCTCCACGTGAGCTGGTATTAGGTAGAATGTATTTCACATGGGCAGCTGGGTGATGTAGCGAATAGAGCACAGGACTTCCAGTTAGGAAAATCTGATTTCAAGTCTAGCCTCAGATGTTAACTTTTTGATCCTGGATAAGTCAATTAAGCTTCTATCTGCCTCAGTTTCCTCATCTATGAAATGGGACTGATAATAGTGTCTATTTCCCAGGATTATGTTGAGGATTAAAAATGAGATGATATTTTTAAGACACTTTTCAAACTTTTAAATGCTATATAAATGCTAATTATCATTAGCCAGTTCTCTTATTATACTGGGAGGCAGTTAGGTGGCTCAATGGTTAGAGTGTTGGGCCTGGAGTCAGAAAGACCTGAGTTCAAATCTGATCTCATACACTTACTAGCTGTGTGACTCTGGGTTATTTAACCTCTTTTTGCCTTAATCCACTGGAGAAGAAAATGACAAACCTTTCCAGTTTGCCAAGAAACCCTATGGACAACGTTGGCATCCTGTGATCCACAGTCATGAGGAGGTGGACTTGACTGAAACATGAAAGCAACCATCAAAACACTAGCAAGAAGGGATTTTCTCTATTAAACCCAACATTGCACCACTCCCAAAGAAACTGGGAAGATTTAAAGATCTTCCTCCTTGAGAAAAAAATTTTAAATTCCAAGAAACTGTCTTTTCAATAGTTCAATAGAACCTGGTATGAATGTAAACCTGAAAAGGCTCCAAACATGGTTCAGGCCACTTTTATTTAACAGACTTCAGTTGGTTGGAGAGATGACTGCATTGGAAGAACTAACCCTAGCAGAGAGGGCAAGAGGAGAGAAGGACCAAGCAACGTTATCAGCTTCCAGTTTATTGGTCCTGGTGTGACACAAGCTTCAGAAGCAATAAACCACTTGACCTTAACATTTAAATTGATCTGACTGCAGTCCACTACTCTATCCACTTATGAAGCTACAAAATGACTTGTTCCTTATCTTTGTCAGGCTGTTCTCTTCTAAAAATATTTCTGTTAATGGTCATGTCCAAATTGTAACTCAGTTTCTTCAGATAAGGTAATTTAAAGGAGAAGAAGAAAAATCAGAGGCTGGAAGGCCAGGAGCCTAGGCCTCATACCTTTAAGAATGGGTGACACCGTTTGTCTTGTGAAGCCGGTGGTGTAACGGTTCTAATAGCAGCCAAGTTGCAAAGACTCTTTAATGCTGCTCCTAGAGAGGTGCTGTCTTGCTTTGAGAACCAGGGCTGATCCCAGGCAGGATTGGGACTGAGCTACAGTTTAGCTGCAGCCCGGTTTTCTTCTCTTTTCTGCATTTCTCTCCTCCCCTTTGTTCCCTTTCCCCCAGCTATCTGGTCTCTTGGAGCTGCTATTACTATCTGTAAGGCTCATTGGATCTTATCCTCAGCAATGTGTCCTGTTTACCCAACTAGACTGTAAGCCCTTTGAGGAAAAGAACTCTGTGTCATATAGACCCTCAGACCCAAAAGGTTCCACATTGGGGCTTACTAAAACAGCTGATCAACATTGGCTTGCTGTGATAGTAATGAAGACAATAAAACTAATTACCACTGAGATAGATGTTAGTGGCAATGTATTTTCCCCTTTCTCCCACACAAATATTTTAATTTAGAATTGCATTTTTTGGTCTGAACTTATCAAACACCAAATAAAATGGACATTTCCAAATACACTGTAGAACAGGAAGAAGAAAAAAGTATTGCCCACGAAATTGCAGGTTTCTATTATGTACAGTGTGCTTTTCTCTTTTAAAAATAGTTATGTTGGGGCAGCTAGGTGGCACAGTAAATAGAGCACCAACTCTGGAATCAGGAGGACTGGAGACAGATACAGATACTTGACACTAGCTGTGTGACCTTGGGCAAGTCACTTAACCCCAATTGCCTTGGCTTCCCCCCTCCAAAAATTTACATACATATGTGTGTTCATGTGTATTTACATGTGTGTATATATACACATGCACATGCATATACACAGATACACATATACATACATATATACATATGTATATATTATTAGTTTGAACTGTAGCTTTTAAGATTGTTTTGGACTCAGGGGTGGGGATCTTGGGCCTCAAGGGCACAAGTGGCCCTCTAGGTCCTCAAGTGCAGTTCTTTGATTCCAAACTTCACAGAACAAATCCCTGGTTGGTAGTCTATGTTTCTTTCTGGCCTTCATTCTGTTTCTTTCTTTTTCTATCTCTTCTTTTTTAGATATCTGTATTTTGAAAGGGGACTCAGTAACAAGGACAATGATGTTATTTGTCCTTTGTCTTTTGAAGAGAAATCAGTGACATCATGGGTTGATATCTTGACTTGATCAAGAATTGGATTTGAGTGAGGCAGAGTTACAGTCTTCAGCCTCACTCTGTCTTCAAGAGTTATTGAAGTCTGGAGACAAAAGTCCAGAAAACTGGTAATGGCCTGGGATGCAGTGAATGACCTTGGCATCTGCAACATCTGACTGAACTCTAAGCATTCTGCAGCTCCTTCTTTAGCTGCCTTCCTGCTTGTTGGAACAGATTGTTCTCATCTGCCCATTCTGCCAGGGAAAGTCTTCACATGCTTGGGGTAGACGTCTCCCTAACTCATCAATGGATTTAAGGCCTGTCAGTTACCTTCAACCTGGTATAGCCCTTCTGCTGAGTGTGGTGGATGTGCATGCTACAGATTCTCAGAGTCACAGGAGAAGAGTTGGATAAGCAGACCTGAGAAGGGCTCAGCAAGCCCTCAGACCAGAGGTGCTAGTCCTCCCTGAGCACCCCTATGCCTCATTGGTAATCCAATGATTACCTACTTATAGGCAGACCTATTCTCAGCACACCTTCTACTGTCTTATAACTCAGTGAAGGAATAATAGAAATTTAGTGTTAGATAACTTCCTACCAATTGCTCATTAAATGTTTGTTTAATAAAGGAACTGATTTCAGATTTGGCAACCCCGTTCCTATTTGACTTCTTTTACCTCTGCTTGCCTGATCTAATTCCTAAATAACTTCCTTGGCTTCCTGAACATTTCTCTGAATCACTTTACATAATTATGCCTATGTATTTGAAGAAAACCCCATACATGAAAATCTAAATTTAGAGCTGTTCTGCATGGTGTAGTAGAATGAACAACTAACTGGCACAGGGGATAGATAGTGCAATGGGCTTAGAGTCAGGAAGAGCTGAGTTTGAATCTACCCCTCATATGCTAGCTGTGTGACCCTGGGCAAGTCATTTAACCTCTCCCTCACTTCTTTATCCATAAAATGGGAATGAAAGGGTACCATGCCTCCCAAGGTGAGGATGCAGAGATAATAATTGTAAAGCAGTTGGCATGTAGTAAGTAAGCACTCTTTAAATGTTAGCTATTATTATTTTAAATTTTTTATTATTATTATTAATTGGAAGGGAGGAGACTTGGGAAGTAGTCTCAGTTCCGACATAACAATGCAGCCTTAAACCAGTCACAAGCACTTTATGTAGCCTTTAGCTACCTCATCTGTGGAACGATGAGACAGGGCTAAACGATCTCTCAGGTTCCCTCTAGTTACAACGTTCTAATTATAATGAGGGTTGTTGTTGTTCAGTCATTTCAGTGACTCTTCATGATCCCATTTGGGGTTTTCTCGACAGAGATTACTGCAGTGGCTTGCCGTTTCTTTCTCCTGTTCATTTTATAGATGAGGAAACTGAGGCAAACAGGGTTAAGTGTCTGAGGTGGGGTGTGAGCTCAGCTCTTCCTGACTTTAGACCCCCATAGTAGCCTAGCAGTCCAGTTGTAATGAGTAGCTCATAGTAACATTGCACTTTATGGTCTGCAAAGTTCTTCCCTTATAAGAAAACCAAGGCTCAGAAAAGTTACACGACATAACCATCATGACATGCCCTAATAAGAATCAGAGCCGATCTGGAAGCCAAGTCTTTTGATTTCAATTTTGGTGTTCTTTCTGTTGCGGATAATTTATTACAAAAGGATCCCCTTGGTACTCCCTCCCTAGAATAATTCACAATAGTACATTTCCTTACTTTATTACGAGTAAAATATCGATTTCAGAAAATTATGTATTACATAAAACTGGATATAATTAGATATGGCCATGCTTCTACCTTCCTTGCAATAACTCAAGACTGTAGGTAACAATAATAAGCTGTGATCTGTTGAGAGAATTTTTCAGCCTGGGTTCCTTGGAAACCCAGGGAGAATCTCATCTACCAGCAGGACTGAGTGACTGGAGGTTAAACATAGTGAGTAGCTGTACTGAAAAGAAAAGCAATTTATTAACTTGCTAAAGATCACTTGCTGGAGGCATCTTCCACTTCTTAGGGAATGGCTTTGGTCTGTATAGTTTTCTCTGGCCTGCTCAGAGTACATCGCCAATCTGCTGCACACTGGGTCATTTGAATGGATCAGTGGGATACAATCTGTTCCTATAGAAAAGCTGGTTTGCAAATTCTCCAGTTGCTCCTTTGGTGGAGAAATTCAGGGGCACCTAGGCTTTGTGTATTCAGCCTAAGCAGGATGCAGATAATTGAGTCAGGTTTTGTTATTCAGTCTACTGCAGAAAGGGGTGGAATGGGGCCTGAAGATTCAATCAGATTTTATTATTTAGCCTGTCACAGAATAGGGGAAAGTCAATTCATGACAATAATGAGGCTGTTTTTCCTTCAGTTATCTTCAGAAATTTAATTTATCAATAGCTCTCATGATTACGTGTATATAACCTCATGTCTCCTCTCTTCTAATAAGTTTTCCGTGCTTCTTTAAGAGGCCCTTTCCCCGCACCTAATTAACAGATGAATTACACTGGAAATCTTCCCATCCTAACACAGCAGTGCCATTAGGCATTTCTATCTCAAACCAAGCTACAATTACATAGAGTCATTTAAATATTTGCTATCAATTATTACAAAAATGCAAATTTTGGTGCGAATCCAGCCTGTGGAGGGAGAAGACACGGATGGGTGGGGCTGCAATCAATTCCTAGCAACATAAATTGCATTGTTTTAGTGGTTCTTTTTCAGACTCTTAATGTTGCATTAATAACCAATGATTACTTAGTGGGGCTGGCTGGGAAAAAGGCTCATACGATGATCTCTCAAAGGATGAAAAAGATGCATGAGCTCTCAAAATGAGGAGGATGGTGGGCGGTGGTCAGTGTAATCACCAGGCTGGGCAGCACAAATGTAAAGGTTAAGCATCAGTCAAACTAATTTCCCTTCTCCTCCTCCCCTTCCCACCCACACTTCCGCCATTGCAAACTCAGAACTGCAGCAAAATTGAATACAAAGTCTAGGTTTTCCCAGAGAAAAATTTGTGTCGGTGGGAAGGAGGAAGAGAAAGTGGGAGGGAGGGAGGGAAGGAGAGACCCCTTTTAACCCTAGCTCAGGGCTTAATAATCAAACCAACATCACCCCTGTAGCTAGGTGAGACAACCTATTGTTCTAATGGCTTTCCTCAGGATTGTGAGTCATAGGCTGCTGAGGCTAAAGCAATCTTCCCTTAGTTACCTCTCCTGGCTCCCAGATACTCATCTGCGTCACCCCCTCCCTCTAGCGTGTCCCTGTCTCACTCTACCCTACTTTTCTGCTGTGCCCTCAGGAACCCTCCACTTATTGTTAACAAGCTGCCTTTTGTGCTAGACCTGCGCCTTCCCCCTCGCCCTCATAAATTACTTTGTATTTCCTTTTTATAGGCATGTTACTTTACCCATCATAATGTCAGCTCCTTGAGGGAGGTACTATATTCGTTTTTGTCATTTCATCACCAGGGACAAACATAATAGGCATTCAAGAAATGCTTATTGAATTGAAAGAGAAAGGAAGGGTGAAAGAAGGAGGTAAAATTGGGGTTCAGGTGGCTTATTGTTCCTCCTCACTATTTAGCACTGATTGCTTTAGAGGCGAGTGTTTTTTGTCGCAAACCAAGTCATACCAGAAAATGCAACAATCTAGTCAACAATCCTTCCTTTGGTGTTTCCTTTTTTGCTTTTCTCCAATTGATCCTGTATATAAGATGTTTGTACATAGTTGTCTGGGTGTCATCTCCCCTTTTAGACAGAGACCAGGGACTGTCCTTTGTTGTTTTGTTTTTGTTTTTTAATGCCCATTGCTTAGCCTTACACATAGGAAATGCTTGATAAGTTTGTATTGATTTGATTCCCTACCAAGTGCTGCTAAGGATGCCCCCAGGAGCTCACATTCTGATAGGAGAGAAAACATGCTGATCATTATGCATGTATAAGAGATCTAGTATAAATAGGAGATCATCTCAGAGGGAAGGATGGAGGCATGACTTCTGGAGATGATGCCTAGAAGGTGGGATTTGAGCTGATTTTGGAAGGAAAGCATGGAAATTAAGACAGTTGTTAGGAAGGAGAGCATTTAAGCGTGGAGGACAGCCAGTGTAGAGGCAAGGAGAGAAATGGGAGATGGGGTGTGCTGTGTGAGGGCAGGTTTACAGAGTGTGTGGAGGGTAACAAAGTAGAAGAAGATTGGAAAGGTAGGAAATGGCCAGGTTGGGAAGAGATTTTTGAATGACAAAGGATTTTAAACTTGATCCTTCAAGATAATCATTTTGGCCACTGTGGAGGATGGATTGGAATGGGAAAAATTTAACGGAGGGAGAGACTCTTAGAAGGTCCTTGTAGTAGTCTAAGTAAGAAGTGTAAGGGTCTCTACTAAGGCAATGACTGTGATTGGAGAGAAAAGGATAAATTTGAGAGATGGTGTGGAGGCTGAGAAGACAAGATTTGATAACTCATTGGAAATGTGAGATTATTTGTCAATTAATTGGATATGTCAAAGATGACATAGAAGTTGTGTGCCGCAGTGACTACAAGGATGGTGGTACCCTCAATAGAAAAAGAGAAAATCACAAGAGGATGACTTGGACATATAAGAGAAATTTTCAAGAAGGTAGAAACAAGGTTTAACAACAGATTGGATTTGTAGGATGAGTGAGCAGAGGAGCAGAGGAAGACAGCTAAGTTGTGAGTCTGCTGGACTGGGACAATTGTGGTATCCTCGGCAGTCACAGGAAATTTGGGAAGAGGGGAGGGTTTGGGGAAAGATAAAGAATTCTGTTTTAGACAAATTAAACTTGAAGTGCCATATAGTTAGAAACATTCAAAAAGCAGTGAGTTGGTAATTCAGGACAGGCACTCAGTAGAGAAAATAGAGTTGCTAGAATCATCTGCATAGAGATGAAGCCATAGCAGCATACACAAAACATAGAAACTAAGGCTAATTTATTAGGATGAAATTTATGAGGTGTAGTTGTTTGATAGTCGGTCTTAAAGAGGTCAGAAACAAAGCTACTTAGGGACCCCAGTGTGTTTCCGGTTGGGTGTGTGCCCTTCAGGCATCCAGAGGTCATTTGCTTTGGACTCTTTTTTGATTCCTACTGATAATAATCTCTACAAGCTGAGACTTAGGTCCTTGAAGTTTGTAGCAGCCTGGAAGGTAGAACTTTGGTTTTTTTCTTCTACATAAAAAAAAAGAGTTTCATGTTTACACACACAGTCTATGGGTTTCCTATCAGCCTCTATCTCTTTAACCTTATGAGGTCAGAAGTCAAACTTAAAGTTGAACTCTATAGCAGTCTTTGGGTCTGTATCTGTGAAAAGACATTCTTATCTGGCTGCAGGCCCAGGATGAGAGTCAGAATTTATCCACTGGGTGCTTTATCTATGAAGTCACAGGTCTTATCAAACAACAGGGGCAGAGACCAGGTCAATATTAGGAAATCATAGTCACTAATGAACAAGAAACCACTACAATATTTTTTATGTTTAGCAAAAGCTTAAGTAAGAAGTAATACACATATACCTAAGACTAAATTCTTGCAAATAAAACTTTAATGTATCCAAGAAGTAAACAAGAAAATTATAGGTATAATTTCTGGTAAAATATAGCAAGAGGAGTGTTGGTAAATAGTAGATAGAGAGCTAGACTAAAAATCAAAGGGTGGCACAGTGGATAAAGTGTCAAGCCCAGAGGCAGAAAAACTCATCTTCCTGAGTTCTAATTTGGTCTCAGACACTTATTAGTTGTGTGACCCTGGGTAAGTCACTTAACCCTGTACGCCTCAGTTTCTTCATATGTGAAATGAGCTGGAGAAGGAAATGGCAAATCATTCCAGTATCCTTGCCAAGAAAATCCCCAATGAAGAGTTGGATACAAGAACAGCCATTGTTATTAATACATCTATGATCCTGTGATGATACAGGTGTGTGTGAATAGACATATATATGATTTTATATATATATATATACACAAAAATATGTGTATATATATATAAACACTGACATACATAATTTAACAGTTCTTCCTGCCTGAGATTTTGCTAAGAAGTTACTGCAGATTTTCAAAAGAAAACAGCTTTTCCACTTAGTGATTGTCCTAGATTGAGAGAGGGACCATTAATAAGTACTTACCCAGCTGATTATCCTAGAGAGTGGGAAGGCTTTTGTCAACTACTCCCTCAGATGATTATAGATGAACTATAAGCAAATGAAAATTTAACATGAGAGAAAAGAAAGCCACAGCATGTTTTTTTCCACTGCTTTTTTAAAAAGGCCAGGTGGGTCTGGCATGCTAGGCAGTTATTTTGAGAGGGGAAAAAAACCAAACCTAGTAACATGCAAGTGGAAGAAAAACAGATTCACTGAGGAAACTTGACTCATTCTCTCGGGGTCTATCTTTGAAATGCCCTTGGATATAAATTTCAGCCTCTCTCTCCAGGGTTGAGAATGTAGTACCACATAGTTCAAGTTGCTCAAGGCTTATTTTAATGATCCATGTACCAGTGTCTCTTCCATCTATAATATGGCTAGTGGTCAAGTTAAGAGGGTTAGGAAAAGAAAATAAAGAAGGAAGAGAAGAAAAAGAGCAGGAAAGAAGAGAAGGAAGAAAAATAAGAGATGGTATTCAGGAGATTTGTACAGGAAAGTATTCAGGATCCCCTGCTTCTTGGGCCCGTCTTTCCCTCTAATTGGAGGGGATAGACTTTGGAGAACTTCTCCCAGATTCTCTGTTTAAGGAGGGATTCCAGGGCATCATATATCTCATCATGTCCCCTGGCTTCAGGACTTCATCATACACTGCTTTGGGTATTGTCATTTTTCAATCATGTCTGATTCTTCATGACCCCATTTGGGGTTTTCTTGGTAAAGATACTGGAGTGGTTTGCTATTTACTTCTCCAGCTCATTTCACAGACGAGGAAACTGAGACAAACAAGGTTAAGTGACTTGCCTAGGGTCACACATCTGGTAAGCTAGTAAAATCTGAAGTCATATTTGAACCTAGGTCTTCCTGACTCCAGGCTCAGTGCTCTATCTTCTGCATCAACTAGTTGTCCCAGCCTTGGGTATCTTTCCTCTTTTTGTCTTTTTAAAAAATATATATTATCTTTTCCCATTCAAGGACTGTCTGTTACCTTTCTATCCCCAGCACTTAGAAGAGTGCATGACATATGGTAGGAGCTCAATAAATGTTTATTGAATTACTGTGTGAACAGTAATGATTTTATAATATTTGATATCTGATTAAGACACCTATTCTAGACTTTGACAAGTCACTTCTTTCTTTGCACCATTATCTTCTTCTTCTTCTTCTTCTTCTTCTTCTTCTTCTTCTTCTTCTTCTTGCTTTTTGGAGAGGGAAGGTAGGGCCATTAGGGTTAAGTGACTTGCCCAAGGTCACACAACTAGTAAGTGTTAAGTGTCTGAGGCTGGATTTGAACTCAGGTCCTCCTGACTCCAGGGCTGTGTTCTATTTACTGCACCACCTAGCCACCCTCCTTATATACTTCTTAGGTACGGGCATGTCATCTACCAAAGTACTGTATACCCTGTACCCTATACTATTTGTTAAAATAGAGTTAGGTGAAATAAGACTACCAGGATCAGCTAGTTCCTTTGGAACTAGTCATCAGCTAAGTAACATCATTGTGAAGTTCAATTATAATATGTTAACATAACTCTTACAAAACAATTTTAGTTGGAGTAAGCATAGGTGTACCATAGCCTGTGATTTGGCAATATTAAAAGTTGCATATGGTTGTATAATGGGGAACTGGGGGCATATGTAGACCCTATAACCGTGCTTGGCTGATGCATCCTCTCCACATGGAAACCACTGAGGGGATGACTTCTGGGAGAATCATGCTAATATGTAAGAGAAATACCTGGAGAGCTTTTGAGACATGCATGGATGACTAGCCAACTGGTTTTAGATGGATAGCCATGTGGTTAGGAGGAACCTTTTTTTCTATATAGTAAGTAGTCAAAACTATTGTCATTTTCAAAAAGATTTGGGCTCTCTCCTCATTTTGCATCATTCAGGCCTTGGGGAACTCAATGACCCTTTGCTTACAGCGTCTGGTCATTTTGCCTTATAATAAGGGAAGGGGCCTCAGGTTCTCTTTCCCACATGAAATAATATGGCCCCTGATAAATGGGCCTGGATCTGTGGCCTTTGAACTCAGTTCTTTTCTGTTCTGGGTGAATAGAGTCCCCAGCTGGAGAGTATGAGCCATAGGAATACAGGCCAAGTATGGTAGCCAGAGTAGAAATGAGTCATTAAGAAACAAGAAGTGGTCTTTGGGAGTGACTTTTGGGACTCTGAACAGTGGAAAGACTCACCTGGCAGTTAAAGCACCTTTAGATGGGAACTTAGTGGGACTAAATGCTATGTAAGAATTAAACTCAATTATGAACCTAGTCTCCAATACCCTAGACTCTCAAATAGGGGGATGATGTTATAAATGGTTAAATGGAAGTGAGATGATATTCACTGGTTCCTAACAACTAAGGGAAACATAACTGATGGGGCTTCGAGTTAATGAGAGTAGAGAAAAAACCTCCCACAAACCATTCAGGGTACCTTGGAACCTGGAGGGAAGATGTAGACTGCCTGGCCCTGATAGATTAGGGTCAGAGGGTACAGGTTCTTTGATATTCAATCATTCAGTCACGTCCAACTCTTCATGACCTTGTATGGCATTTTCTTAGCAAAAATATTGGAGTGGTTTGACATTTTCTTCTCCAGTTCATTTTACAATGAGGCACTAAGGCAAACAGGGTTAAATGACTCGCCCAGGATCACACAGCTAGTTAATGTCTGAGGCTAGATTTGAACTCAGGTCTTCCTGACTCTACACCCAATGCTCTTTCCACTGAGCCACTTAGCTACCTCCGTACAGGTTACAGATGCTTTAATAAGTGCTTTGGAACCTTTTATTCTAAAGGGTGATGTGTGTATATGTGTGTATGTGTGTGTGTATAATATATATATACATATTAGTCTACTATTCATATATATATAATTATGGAAAAAAGTCTACTTTGAGTGAAAGAGAACCTTTTGATTCTGAAGCTATACGCCAGCCCATCCATCTGTCCTTACACTGTTGCTTCTGGGCTTGCCTTAGAAATATGTCTGTCTGTCTGTATATATATGCATGTGTATGTATATGTATATACATACACATGTGTGTATATTTACATATGTGTGTATGTATATATATTTATTTTTAATCAATCCCCCTCTCTCTACTCAAAGGTCCACTGCCCTGATCATCTTTCGTGTGGATTATTGCCTCCTAATTGGTCACTGTTTCAAGTTCCTCCTGTCTCCAGTCCACACACCACATAGCTACCTAAGTGATATTTCTAAAACATAGGTCAAACTATGTCACTCCCTTGCTCAGTAATCTCCAGTGGCTCCCTATTATCTCTAGGATCAAATTATATCTATCTGTCCAGCCTTTAACATCCTCATTTCCATCTTTATTATACATTACTTCCCTTTGTATGGTCTACAATGCAGTCAGATTTGTCCTTGCTGTTCCTCACGCATCACATTTCATTTCCTGCCTTTGTACCTTTGCAAAAGCCATTTCTTCCTTAGCTGGTTGTATTCCCTCCTTGTCTCTGCCTCTCAGAAGTTTTAGTTTCCTTTCAAAGTCAGATCAACAGCCGCTTTCCTCATAACAAACAACTGATGCCCCCACCCACTGGTACTTCCCCCATATAATTAACCTCTATTTATTTTGTACATACTCATATGGGTCCGTGTTATCTCTCTTTATAATGTAAGCTCCTTGAGGGCAGGAACTACTTCACTTATGTTTATGCATCCTCAGTGCCCAGCACACAGTTCTTGGCACATGGTCAGAATTTAAAAGCTGTTGAATGGTAAGTAGCTTTAGACAAGATCTCCCATTATTCAGAGGCTCTTAATAATTTCCTGTTCTGGATTGCTCTCCAGTCAGGGATAGAAGGTTAGTATGACATTATCTCATCTAAAATGATCAGTCTAGTGTAGCAGAAAGAGTTTATAGTAAAAGTTTATAGAGTTTAAAGAATACAGATTTATAGTCAGAAGACAAGTTCAGACACTGGTTTACCACTTGTTCAGTCATTTCTGTTGTATCCAACTCTTCATGACCCCATTTGGGGTTTTCTTGGCAAAGATCCTGGAGTGGTTTTTTCTTCTCTAGCACATTTGACAGATGAAGAAATTGAGGTACAGAGAAGTTAAGTGACTTGCCCAGGATCATACAGCTGGTAGGTGTCTGATACCACACTCGAACTCAGGTCTTCCTGACTCCAGCCCTGGTATATTACCCAGCTACCCTTAAGAACAAATGCTTTAGTATAAAGTCCTTGGTCCTACCAACATAAGATACCCTGATCAGTCTTTATCTATCAATTCCAAAACGATACCTTATACTAAATCCCCTTCTCGCCTTCTTACCAAGTCTACAAGATCTAAACACACCTTTTCTGTGGGCAAAAGTTGGGGGTAGGGAGGCAGTGTTCTTCTTGATGACAGAATTAGAGCACAAAGGGATTGATTCATTTAAGAGGAGTACTCTTTCCTCATCCCTTGACAATTGCAGGCATGGAGAACCTGCGGTCAATTCTGTGAAATTTGGATTCAGTCAAAGGGCTACTCTTAAGAACCTAGAGGGCCACATGTGGCTGCAGGTTCCCCACCCCTGGTAGAGCGATGATCAGACTAAGAAAAGGAAGAAAGCTTTGATTATTTCTGTTAATGGCAGCCTCTCTTGAATTTACCTTTTAGCCAGCAGGAAAGTCCTTAAAGAAAGTGATCAAAGAAGATTGATGGGTTTAGAAAAATGATTCTGGAGGACAATTTCAAACTTCTTGGTCTAAGGACTACTTTATACTTTAAAAAAATATTGAAGATCCCAAAGAGCATTTGTTTATGAAAGTTACATCTGTTGATAGTTACCATATTAAAAGCTAAAGTCAATAAACTCTTAAAATATTTAGTTCATTTGAATATTAATAAGCCCATTACATATTTACCTAGCATTTTCTATGAAAAATAGCCATATTTTCAAAAACAAAAAGAATTAGTGACCGGAGTAACATTGTTTTAAAAAATTTTGCAAACCTTTTTCTTGTGTGGTTTATTAGAAAGCTGCTGGATTTTCATATCTGCTTCTGCATTCAGTCCATTGAGATAAATAGTTTTGATTGAAACAGAAAGAAAATTTAGCTATATAGATACATAGTTGAAAAGCCAAAAATATTTTAAAAGACAAATAAAGGCTTAGTATTATTTTGAAAAGAATTTTGATCTCGTGTACTACCAAGGACCTTAGGACCATACTTTGAGACTCACTGCTCTGCAGTTCTCCTCTATTTTATGTTACCATTCTTTTGAGACTGTTACCTAAATTCTGAATCTTCAGTGAATCTTGGCTGTGGAATTTTGTCTTCTGTTTGAGGACATAATCAAATTGTTGCTCCAAAACAGTGTTATATTGTGTTATATATTGTGTTATATTTTGTTATTTGTGTTATATTTTCAAAGGCACATGACAATTCTGCCCATCTTCAGATCATCCTCTTTCTCTCTAAGCAGAAAAGTTTGCAATTATCTTAAATCGAAATGAATAAAATTGCTTCTGGCAGACTTGTGCTTAAAATACAGAGTAAAGGATTTTCTTCCACGTAAGGACCAGATAAAATACTCTGGAAAATGCTCCCTAAATGTGAATTGGGAGCTAATTTTTTTGCTGCGTACATTTCATTGTCCTAGGAACTCTGGGGTTACTGAAGTAGGGAGAAGTACCAAAATAAAATGTAGTATCTAAGGCAGAGTGACAGAATAACATACTTATTAATACCTAGGAACAGGTAAAGAGGATTCTGGGTAGAAATGTGCAATAATTACATATATACCCCCAGAAGTGGGAGGAAATTATGGTAACCAAGAAAGAGATTAGTGGTGTTTAGGGATTAAGTAAAGATTAGACAAGGAAAGTCATTCAGGTTGGACAGGAGTCAGTAACTGCTTTTAATTCACATACAATGAAATGGTAGAGACTTAGGGCAGTGATGAACTTAAGATGCAGAAAGACATGCATTCTTATACATGACTGATGTGGGGATTTGATTTGTTGGACTATACATCTATGTATGTAGGGTTTTGTTTTTCAGGATTTTAAAAAAAATTTACTCAAGAAGAACAGATAAATTTTAAAATGCTTGTTAATTGAAAAAATAAAAATAATAAACCATAAAAAAGAAGTGGTGGGAACAGAAAAGACAAATTAGGAGATAAAGTGAAAGGGAAAATGAAAGAGAGAATAAGGAAAGGGAGTGGGTAAGAAGAAAAAGAAATATCAAGAAAGTAAAAGGGAGAGATTTAGCAGCTGAAGAATGACATCAGAAGATTGTGTAGTCCAAGGTCTGACTCTATCATTTCCCTGCATACAAAAGTTTAGAACAGGGCTTCTTAACCTGTGGTCCCTCAACCCCCAAAAGACTGTGGAATAGATTTCATTGTCGGGGAGAGAGGAGCAAGAGTGAGGAAAAGAGGAGAAAGAAGATAGAAATTAGTGGAAAAGAATATCTTCCCTTCCCCTTACTTCAAGAAGTCTTTATCTCTCCCTATTAGGGAGTTGGTTTTTGCTTAAATGGCTTCTCTGCCTGGACCAACTCAGAGCCTATGAGCTCAGACTTCTAATGGCCATTGGGGGCATGGCCAATCCTGACCTATGGCCAGGTTCCCCTTCCAATTCAATCACGGAAAACTTCATCTAACTTCATAAAAAGATGACCCAGTGTTACTTCATCTTTTCACATAGTTAACATATTAATACCTTATTACTTCTGTTATCTGTCATCCCTTGCCCTTCATGATTATGTCAACTCTTGGTCCTTCTTGAGAAAGGAGCATCACCACCACCACCACAACCACCACCGCCATCACCACCAACAACAACTGGGGCAGTGGGAGACAGAAGAGCTTAACGGGACCGAGTCCCAATTTATCTCCCTCCACTTTTAAGATAGTATAAATAGAAGTAGAGAAACACAGGTGACATATGACCTGGGACCTCATTTCATCCAGCCTGTGGAGCATGTTTCAAGAGTTGGTTAAATTTAATTTTGTTCCCAACACAATTGTTATAGGGCCATACCACTCTTTTGTATTCATTTGCAGTTACATGACCTTGCTTCCATCTTCTGTATGTGTATTTTTTCATATATAAGTAGGCTGATGAATTCATTGCATACCGACAACATTCTTCTTTAAAAACAACTCCCTCTTTTCTTCATCAGATCTTTTTTCTTCGGATTTTCATTCTTGAGAGCTTCCCATCCTTCTGAGTCTATTTCCCCTAAAGATTTTTTAAGACATTGGGATCCCCCCTCTCCTTTCTTTGAACCCTTTGAAACAAATAGGACCCCGTGGAAAATAATACCCAACAGGCCCACAAAATATCTGTAGGGCTCAGTCACATGATAATTATTGCTCTCAGGGCATGAATGTTTGAAGGTTAGGGTACTATCACTGCCTGTGAAATATTTCTTCTCCTGTAGCTCATATCTACCTAAGCCTCAGCAGATAGGATGGTCATTGTTCCCTGTCTCAGCCTCCCCATCTTTAATAGCCCAGCCTATTGGACCTCAGACATCTCTCATTTACCTTGCTATTCATCCCAGCCTTCCATGTTTGTCCTCTCTGCTAGCCTTGGCCTTCATGGTCTCCATCAGTTTTTCTTAGCTCCCAGTGAATAGTGCTTGTTTGCTTTCCAGGATGATCAGCTCTCTGTCTCTAGAATCCTAGGCAGTGCCCATCATTGTCTGCACACATGCTTTCATTTCTGAAGCTTTCTCTTGTGCTGAAAGTCCAGGCGTCCTTGGCTAAACACTCAAAGTCTCCCAGGGGCCACCAAGCCCTTTCCCTTGCATGGATAAGCAGGGTCTTTCCCCTCATTCCATGTCGGCTCAGGGTGATCTTTCACAGGCTCATGTCTCTTCTCCTCTAATACCTGAAGACTTGTCAGAGCATCCTATTCTAACCCCTTGTAGTTCTCCTTGGGGGTACAGAGAGGAGTTTTCAAATTACCTGGAGCTGCTTCCCAAAATGTTTATAGAAGTGAGCTAAAGCCTTGTACCAGAGCAGTACAATACAATGGAAAGAGTTTTAGTAGCCAGAGGGCCTGGGTTCGAATGTCTTTGGACACCATCTGTGCGACTTGAAGTAATTTGCTTAATCTTCCAGGTCCTCAGTTTCCTCACCTATAAAATTAAAGGTTTTGCCAAAATGACCCTAGTTCTATATCTATGATTATACCTCTTTCTATTATCATATCCCAGAGAGAAAGAATATGATTTAATACAAACAGAAAGGGAGGGGCTGAAGAACTTTCATATTCTAAAATTTTAGGATAATAAATTCTTGCTATATTTACCTCCGTTCTTCAAAAAAAGAACCCAGAGTTAGGGCTTTCCCTCTCTTCATCTCTCTATCAATCTCTTTGTGTGTCTGTGTGTCTCCAATTCAGTCTTTCTTTATATTTACGTATATGAATATGATTTCTTCTTTCTCTCCCTTTTCTTTTGTAGCTATTACTTTGTTTTTCATATCATGCTCTCACCTTAATTAGTCATGATTTACCATTGATGTTTTAAAATCTGTTTACTCTATACACTCAATAATATTGTCATCCTTATTTCTTAACTTAAAAATCAGGTGATTATCTTTATATCTCTCTCAGAAAGAAAAGGAACTGAATAAGGAAAAAAAATTTAAAAAGTAAATAATTGCTTTTGTAACTTTTGTGGCAGTCACCTGATTTTTTTTCTAGTAGGACAGTGAAAATTCATTTTTTGAAAAGTTTGCCCATACCTACTCTAAAGACTGACTTAATATATTCCCTCACTTTACTACAAAAAAAAAACTGAAAGAAAGAAAAATGTTGCTACTGGTGTGAATTTTCACTGGTTGGTTAATTGAATCATCTTTGGGTGGTTACAGCTTTAATCCAGAAGGTGTTAGTGATAAAATTCTCATCTTGAAGAAGGCTGAGAAAATGGGCTGAATTTTTGTGCTTATAAATATAAAGTATGAGTGTCATCAGTTTCTCTCACTGATTTAAAATGGAATGTGAAAATGTTTACTTGAATCTGTAGGAAGTGAAACTTAGCTGAACAAACTTGAATCGACTTTTTCATTCAATGTCCAGTTCAGTGTTAAACAGGAAAACCATTTGAAACTCAGAAGGTTGTATCCATTCCATCCCAAATAGAGATTAGCCTAAGATCAGGAAAGAAGAGACACAACAGGGACAAGAGAAACACAGACAATTCAGGGAGAGAAGGAAGGTGCAGCAGCTATTTCTTCCTTCCCCTACCTGGAGGCTTACAGCATTTCTTCCTCTTCCTTACTCAAAAGCGGTTAGCAAAGAGAAAGAATTAGTATGCTTTTTCTGTGCACCAATAGCAAACAGTTAAAAGGCTTTCCTTCCTATGCTGTTGTATAACTAACTTAAAGTAGTCACAGAACACTCCTTTGCTTTGAAGCTGCCCCTCCATCAGATACTTCCAGAAGTAGGTTTACCAGGGAGTTTTGCTCTGAAAAACTCTTATATCAGAGGGGCTATAGGAGTAGATTTGTAATTTCATTGGTAACAGGAAGTTCCACGGAGTAAAGTCTTACCAATTCAAATTAACACCTTCTCTGCAATTTACAGTTTGAGAGAGTTGCCTGAGAGTACTGAGGCCCTGGGTCATGTAGTCACTAAGTGTCAGGAATAGGACTTAAACTTGAACACTGTTGACTCCTACATTGGGATCCTGTAGCCCCTACATCTTGCAGTCATTCTTTATCTATTTTTAGTGTCATTTTGTGGATAATTTTATTTTTTCAGTGTTTTTATTAATGACTTTTTTTTACATAAACAAAAATTTCCCAAGTATCTTTCCTCCTCTACCGCCCAGAGAGTCAGACTATATAACAACATTTTTTAAAGACAGAAAAAGATTTTTGAAAATTTGGAAGTCTGAATATGTTCATTATACCATACTCAGGGACTTCCTACTTATACAAAGGGGCATCTTTTCATATCTCTTTGGAGTTATGCTTGCTCTTTGTATCTCGTAGCATTAGCATTTTTTATATTTGTTCTTTTAGTTTATGTCATGCATATTGCTTTCTTGGCTTTGCTTTCTTCACTCTGTATCAGCATATTGGATCTTTCCATGACTCTCCATATTAATCATACTTGCCATTTCTTAAAGCACAGTTACATTTATGTACCATATTTTGTAAAGCCGTTCCCCAACTGATGGGAATCTACTTTATTTCAAATTCATTGCTATCACAATAAAGTGCTCCTATAAATATTTTGTTATATGTGGGGACTTTCTTATTGTTGGTGGTTTCCTTGATGTAAAGCTAGTAGTAGATTCTCTGGGTCAAAATGTATGGACATTTTAGTCATTTAATTTGCCTAAATCTAAACTATTTTACAAAATGTTTGTCCTGATTCACAGCTCCATCAAAAATACACTAGTATGGGGCGGCTAGGTGGTGCAGTGAATAGAGCACCGGCCCTGGAGTCAGGAGGACCTGAGTTCAAATCCGGCCTCAGACACTTAACACAAAAAACTAGCCGTGTGACCTTGGGCAAGTCACTTAACCCCAACTGCCCTCCAAAAAAAAAAAAGCAAAAAAAAATACACTAGTGTGCCAATCTTTCTACAACCTGTCTAATATTGATTATTCCAATGCTCTATTAACTTGGCCAATTTGTAAAATGTGAGGCGAAACCTCAGGGTTGTTTTGATTTGCATTTTTCTCAGTGATATGGAGGATTATTTCTTCATCCCATTAGACTGTAAGCTTCTTGAGGGTAGGGACTGTCTTTTGCCTGTTTTTCTATCCTCAGTATTTAGCACAGTACATAGTGTATAGTAGGTACTTAACAAATATTTATTGATTGATTAATATTATCGTTAATAGTTTGCAGTTCCTGTTTTGAGAGATATTTGTTTATAACCTTTGACCACTTATCTATTAGGGAATCATTTTTAGTCCTATCTGTGTGTGCATGTGCACACGCATGCTAGTAGATATATCTATACATAGATAATATAGATAGATATCTGTTACTTGTTCATATATCTTGGATCCTAATCAGAGAAATTTGTACAAAGATTTTTTTTTTCCATTTGACTACTTGCCTTCTTTTCCTCAGGTAACGTAGGACAGTGGATAGAGTGTGGAGCCTGGAGTCAGGAAGACTCCTCTTCCTGAGTTCAAAACCAGTTTCAGATGCTTACTAGCTGTATGACCCTGGGCAAGTCACTTAACCTTCTTTGCCTCAGTTTCCTCATCTGTAAAATGAACTGGAGAAGAAAATGGCAAACCACTCCAGTATCTCTGCCAGGAAAACCCTAGATGGGATCACAAAAGGTTGGATATGACTAAAAACAATTCAACAACAACTTTATATTCTCAGTATGCTTCTTTTTGTGTAGAATCTTTTCAGTTTCATATAATCAAAGTTATGATTCTGTCTTTTATAATTGCCCACTACCCAGAACAAAAGATCTTCATCTATTTAAAACATTTTTATGGCATGTATAAGTATGTATTTCATATTAAGGTCACATGTCCATTTAGAATGTGTTATGGGATATGGTATACAGTGTTGGTCTAAACTTATTTTCTGCCAGACTAAAAGCTAGTAATTTATATTTTCTGGTTTATCAAAAATTGGATTATTGAGTTACATTGTTTTTCATTCACCCTTGTCTAGTCTGCTCCACTGATCTACGTCTGTTTTTTCTAGATCTAAAGATGAGAGCTAATCCTTATTCAAAGCTCTGCTTTGCCAGCCCCTCAGGAGTCCTCTTTGAGTAACACTAGCATGAAATTAGGTAACTATTCAAGAGTGGGAATGAAGGCAGATACTGAGAAACAGGGGCCTGGGACTTTTTCATCCCACTTGAATACAAGTAAGTGAAAAACAATGCAATCAACATTCTAAGAGGAACTCGCTGCTATTCTCATCATTACGAGGAAAATATGACATCTAGGCATTTCTATGGTGCATGTGGGAATTTATTTTGCTAGATGATGCATGTTTATTACAAGGGGGCAGAGATATAGATTATAAACACATGTGTAAATAATTTTTTTAAAAAAGAAATAAAGGGATGATTTGCCTTAGAATTTCATTTGTCTAATTCTGCCTTTTCCCTTCTTTTATTTCCATGAAGGATATACTGAATGTGTGTGCAGTTAATTCTGATAAAAAAAATTTTTGTAGATATGAAAAAGTAAGCATGGGTAAAACTGGTGGTTATGGGTGTCATATTGGAAGGTACAGTTAGCCTCTGGTACTCATTACCACCCTCTCCTCTCAATACCCTTTATCTCTGGAGATTTAATCAGCCACTCCAAATTAAGATAATCAGCTTTTTTTTTTTAATCCTACAGGCAATGTCTACAGGTCCCTCAGGTTCACATAGTCTTCTCCCCTGATGCTTTTTAGAGTTTATATTAATTTAAAACTTAGAAATACAATATCAATAGTTCCTCAGTTAGGAAAATTCCTAGTATTTAGGAAAAAGTTTGGCTCTCCTCACTAAAGTGAATTTATTTTTATCACCAGTTAACCCCTGGACTCTTCAATTGAGACAAAAATTCATGTTATCATAAATGTTAGGGTAAGAAAAGTAGAATATGTCACAGTGTCTGTTACTGGACAGGCTCCAGGAAGGGAAGCTAGGGAAAGAACAGACTTTTTTCTTGGAATGTCCCACAGTCCTTGAAGAAATGGGTATAACTGGGAGCTTCATCCTGAATCTTCTGCCCTGAAATTCCTGCAGGGACAGAGACTCTCCATAATGTCTCCTTTCTCTGCCACAACTGAGCCCTACTTTTTCCTATTGTCTCAGTGCCATAGATTCTTTCTAGCTTTTCTCTAGAGGTCTCCCTTCTTCCTCTCAGGCACTCTTGCTGACTGTATGTATCTCTTTAATCACTGAGGCATGATGGGATTCCACTTTCCAGCTCAAAGACCTCAGTAGTCCAACATAGCTCTCAAGGATAAGGGGGGAATGCCCATCTTTCTGAACCACAGATTCCCATATGCCAATCATTTCTGGAACTCCTATTACACATGGAACAAAAACAATATAATTAAATGAAAGATAATATATTGAGAAATATATTTATGGTAAATACATACCTGACATCTAAAATACACATAAATAACTAACAACCACCCTGCTAATTCTCAGACTATAATCAATAAAGGTAAAAGAAAATAAACAAATAATTTTCAGAAAAAGAAAAGGAAACAACTTGCTAATAATCACTTGAAAACTATTCAACTGATCTCACTAATAACCAAAGACTTATAAAATAAAACAACCTTGAAATACCACCATCAAATTGTGGGTTAGTCATTTTCAGTCATGTCCAACTCTTTGTGATCCCATTTTGGGGTTTTCTTGACAAAGATATGGGAGGGATTTGCCATTTCTTTCTCCAGCTCATTTTACAGATGAGGAAATTGAAGCAAAAGGGAGGAAATAACTTGCCCAAAGTAACACAGCTAATCAGTGTCAGAGGCCACATTTGAACTCAGGTCTTCCTGACTCTAAGCCCAGCACCTTCTCTACTGCACCACCTAGATGCTCCGTCTTCAAATAACTAAAAATAAATAGAAGTTACAAAGATCATTGTTAATTTATGGAGAAACAGGTACACTCACTCATTGCTGGTAGAATTTCAACCTTGTAGAGTCTTTTTGGTGAGGGCAAGATGACGGCACCCACTAAAAATTAAACAAATAGCTGTACCTTTTGACCCAATAAATCTATTTGAAGCAGTCATATGATGTACTAGGCTTCACTCGGATGGAGGTTGATCCAGTCTTTGATTTATTCATAGCACTAGGAGGTAGAAAGGATACTAGAAAAGCCGCGCAGGGTCTCATCTCTGCCCAAATCTCCAGGTAGCGCTCAGGGCTCCAGATGTCCCAGATCACTCATCCAAGCACATCCTTTTGTCAGCCCTGTCTGTCTGAGCTACTCCTAACCTTCTAGTGCTCTTGGGAAAGATTTAGTTTCATTTTCTATAAGGAATGAAATATGAAAATTTCCTATAATAAATCATGGGATCAAAGCTGTGGAACTGGAAAGATACTCTAGTCTAGCCCCTTTTAAAGATGAGGACATTGAGATCACACGTGTAGAAACTGGTGGAATCAGATTTCATCTCAGATCTCGAGTCTTTGTGGCTCTTTCCCTTATACCAAACATTACTTGTGTAATTTGGTTTGCCCCGACTCCAGCCAGATTCTAATCTCCTTCAAATTTTTGCACAGCTCTAAAAGACTATTTATATTAAACTTATAATGAAATACAAAGTAAGAAGGCAGGCCCTGACTATAACATTGGAACATCTCAGCATCCATTCCTCGGTGCTTAGGGTTGTGATAGACACAGGCTTCTTCAACTTTTTCCACTCAACACCCCTTTGGCTCTTCTTAAACTATGGGGCTGAGACATAGACCATTTGGGTAGTGAGGGAGGTTGGGGCCTTCAGACCCAAAGGCCAAAGGACTGCTGGTATTTTGGGCTCACTATAATCACCTCTAGCTAAATAGGAGATCATTCTCATCGGTCTCATCACCTATAGGAAATGCATTAACTTCCTGGTCAGAGGCCGGGTGAAAGCTCTCTGCTGCTGAGATTCTAGCAGTCAAGCTGCTGAAGGGGTCAGTTAGGTGACTCAGAGGATAGAGAGCTAGCCTTGGAATCAGGAAGACTTGAGTTCAAATCCAGCCTCAGACATTTCCAAGCTATAGGACCCTGGTCAAGTCATTTAACCTTGGTCTACCTCAATTTCCTCACCACTGAAGGAGATAAAAATAGCACCTGCCTCCCAGGGGTGTCGTGAGGACCTAATGAGATAATATTTGTGAAGTTCTTAGACTGGCGCATAGTAGGCCCTTAACAAATGGTTGTTCTTTCCTTCCAAGGTGCAGAGTTATCTCAGTCTTCTTCTCTCACTGGTCTCCATCAGCTCACCTAGATATTTCTGGCATCACATGGTATCATTCCTAGGCTTCTATGGGAGGGGGACCCCCAATCAAAAAGACAGAGAAACCACCCTCCTACCCTCTTGTACATCTATTGTATTCTTGGGAATGTTTCTAGTTAAGTTTACTGGGTCTTTTTCAAATGTGCCCTTTAGCAGAATGCTGGAAAAACCTCAGGCAAATACTTTTATGTTCAGCTGGATAAGACCTCAGAAATAATTTAATTCAACTCCCTCATTTCACAGATGAGAAAACATAGGCATACAGAGATTAGGTAACATGTCTGAAGTCACACAGATAGTAAGCTTCAGAGGTGGGATTTGAACCCAGGTCTTTTAGATTCTCAAGTCAGTCTCTTCCCATTGTACCACACTGCCTTCTTAAACCCTGAGAAATTCAATTGTTCATCCTACATTTCTTGGCATCTAAAGATGCAGGAAGTTATAGGGGAGAAAACCCAAGCTGTTTCAAACATGGTTACACATCGTTGGAAATATGCCTGGAAAATGTCACGAAAAGTAAATGTAGTAACAGATCCAGTGACCTTAGAGGGTCTGGAGAACTTACCCTCTCCCATTGAGGAGCTCAAACTTGGGATGGATTGGGTTCAGTCCTGAGGGAATATGGGCTCTAAAGAGAAAAGCCATGTTCTTTCTCTTTGTCTCTCACTCTTAATACTTGCACCTTGGGGGAAAACTTAAAGAAAGCTTAAATTTGGCTCATTTTGGGGGTCTCCCCTAAATACTTCAGGTACAATGCTGATTAGGTACGGGACAGTTATTTCTTTCATATAAAAGAAATGTTTAAAACCCCAAAGCATATATTGACAATGACTTAGAGGGATTGATTAAAAAAATTGTTACAATTCTTGAAATTAATTAATTTAAACGTAAATATTTACTCAGGAAGTTTAATTAGTTGTATCGATGGGCGATGTTGAGTTTTAAATAAAAATTTAATTAAGCAAACAAAGTAGGCATGGAGACCATACTGCACCATCATATATTTATGCATCAAAATCTTTCTTTGCCTTTCTGGGTCATGTGGTTATATTGCAATGAGCCAAAACACAATTGACTAAAACAATAGACCCCTGATTCCAGAAAGTGCTGACACATGAGTTGGAAATATTTCTGAAAATTACATTTAAAACAACAAGGAAACTCCAACAAACTGCCTTAAGCTACTGTTAAAAACAAAGTTTGAATAAATTTCATGCCTATGTAAGTCTTTCATGCTTTAAAAAAAAACCATTACCTCTGCTTATTAAGATTAAAAGGCCTCTTTTATATTAAATGGGCATGAAATAACATGTACACTATGAAATCTATTTAATAGGGATTATGTTGCAGTTAATGATAGAGCATAAAACCTTGAGTGACAAGCTGTGCTTTTAAACATCCATAAGGTTTTCTGCCACTTTTTCTGTTAAAAAAAAATGAAACAAAAACAAAACTGCTGTGATAAAAGGTGAAGCATTTTACGTTGAGCTCAGTCAAAAATCTCAGTGTCTTAATGGTGTCAAGAGGCAGGATAAGACTGAGGACACTGGTTGAATGTAAAGAAAAAAAGTTGTAGCTTTTGTGTAAATAGAGTGAATTAAAGGCTCAGCTCAGGTCTCCCTTTATAAACGATATTATTCTTCAAAATCCAGTTTACCCAGAGAGACAAATCTCTGGACTAGATCCTTACTTCGGTGGAGAGTGGAAGAAAGCTTTTTGAAAGATGTTCTCAACTTGAGAAAGGAAAAGGGAAAAGAAGAGGGAGAAGGTGAGGAAGAGGAGGAGAGGAAGGATCGTCCAGTAGGAAGAAGAACAGTAGAGAGGAGGAGATGAGAGCTACAGATATCTCTAAATCCCATCGAAGCTCTGTTCAGTGGGGTTGGACTAAGGAGGAGATGGCTGTGTCTCTGGCAATTCATAGGATAATAGATTAGATCTGGAAGGGACCTGAGAGATGACCCCCTAATTTTACAGGTGAGGAAACTGAGACACAGAGAGGTTAAATATCTTACATAAGGTCATATAGCTGTGAAATGACAGAGTAGAGATTTGAAGCCAAGTTTTTGATTCGAAATTCTGGTTCCTAAGTCCCTTATCACTAATTGTGTCCCATCGTTTTCCTAACCCTATAAATATTCCTGATTAGACTGGACTAGGCAACACAAATACAACAAAAAAAACAGATCTTATTCATTTGACACTTCTCCAGCATTCTGTACTTTCCTCACCACTGTGTGAGATGGGTCTTACAAATGTACCACGTAGACTTTGGGTTCTCTCTCCCAAACCCACACTCAGACTAGCAGATTGAGTCCCTAGAACTTGGTTACTATAGCTATTCTTAGAATTGTGAGGGTGACACTGAGAGATTGTGAAATAATACTATTGCTTACTAATACCCAACTGGCGCTGCATTCCTTCCAATATTAATTCACCAGCTAATTTCTTGTCACTATCAATTAACCAATTAACATTAATTTACTTTTCCAAAGGAATATTTACTGAGAAAGTATAGTAAGGGCAATAGTACCAAAAACATCTTCCTCACTCAGGGACAAACTCTCCTTTCTACATACCTATCCCATCACTGGGAAGAATAGACGCCAACTGAGAATACTAATCATTTTCCCCCAACCAAATTCACTGCTGGACTATGTCGAGGTTGGCTGACTCCTCACTGGATTTGGCTGCTAGGTCTAACTGAAGACGTTGGACTATGGTCTTGTATGTCTGGTGACTCTTAGAATATTTAGAAGCTCACAAGACTGGAACTTGGTCTGTTAAGAAAGAATAAATCTAAAGTAATAGAAGAAACAGAGGAACAATATGTGTTCACAGCCACATGGCAAGTAGGGAGAATGGTCAGTCTGTAGGAAACAGAAGGCAGCAAGCCTCTGAGATTTCGGCAGATGCTGCCTCCCTCCCTCACCAAAACAAATAAACAAACTAGGCCTCCCTCCACCCCTCCCAACTCTGAAGCAGCTCTTCCTCCTCACCAGAGCCTATGAAAGCTGCCAGGGAAAGAGAGAGCTTTCCTCTGCGTAAGCCTTTTGTATACACGTTCAGTTTCGCCTCAATAGACAATGAAAAAGCTTTTTTCTCTCAAGTTGGCAAAGAGAAATAATAATAAAGCTGACAAATATATTTAAAAGGCAAGGTATTTTGTGCTTGACTTGCTTGGTAAGAGAGATTTCAAATGCCCTTGTATTTGACCTATTGAGAATTTGAAATGAGATATTTAAAGAGAATATTGCAAATCCTTTTTATGGGGAGAGAGGGATGGACGGTATGGATCTCTGATTTCATCCATGTGAAGAATTCCTGCTATGGAAACTTCATTCATGCAGATCAGCAACTCCTCAATAACTTAGTCTGAGAGAGTGGCCTAGGGGCACTGAGATTTAACAGTGACCTTTTATGGTCAGAGAGAGCACTTGAACTCTAGGATCAGTCCGCTACACACCATTTCATGCTACCTTACTCCAAATTATTTACCCATGTATAGGAATATATTAATTATTTTTAAAATAAAATTTTATTGGTATAACCTATACCTCAAGGCTATTTACATGGGATTCTCCTTATTGGAAGAGTTTGATTACTCAGTAAACATGCCCTTATTGAAAGGTATGCTGATTCAGTAACCCAGTGTTCCCAGCCCTGCTTGTCAATCAGCATTGGAGGAGGTGTCACTCACTCAGTCTGTCTGTAGCTTCCGTATTACCTGTTATCCAGCATGTGTCTCTGCCAGTCAGCACGTCATCTCCTGCCTTTTCGACTTTGCATACAGGTAACTGGGGAGGAACGGCAGTGCAATGATCCATCCTCTTTAACTGATGTCAACCTGTCCAAAATGTCTTTCTTTCATTACTCAAGTTATCAATAAAAACTGACTCCATCTTCAAACCCTTCCTCATCTCTAGCGGTCAGCCCACAAATGTATTATTATCTTGATGTATTTTAAATAAACTTCTAATTCTCTTTTTCCTGAGTTTTGCTCGATTAATCCTGGTGAATGCACAAAGAATTTTCCTTTTAACAAGGGTTGGGTGAGAAAATGGGAAAGGAGATATCATGGTCTTCTGGCTTCCAGCCTTGAGAAAGAAGACACATGGTTACAGATTCTCTTCAGGTCCCTGAAGGGGGAAAAACACTCTGGAGGGAAGCCAACATGTAGAGGAGCTGGCACCTGAATCATGCCCTTGTTCTCAGCTTGGTATACTAGATTTTGGGTGACACCTGGGATTCTGCCTTTGTCTTTCTCCGTCTGTCTATGTCTATTTGCCTTGCTTGAGCTGAGATTTCTCACTTCCACTTGGAGAGTTTCTTCACTCTGTGTATTGTCTGGTATATATTTTCATGTACTTTCTCATATATCTGTTTACTATTGGCTTGGATAAATGAGCTTATTTGCTATTTGCTACATGTTCATTTTGGAACTGGTATTTGGTGCAAAGGAAATTGAACTTTTCATAGGTGGTTTGAGGCACTGGTTTACTGTTAAAGGCTAGTGATCAGGAGTTCAGCTTGAACCTAAAAATTATTTCCCATAGACTAACAATATTTAAGGTGTGGAATAATATAATTTTAACCCATTGCCCTCTCTCTCAGAGAAGAGCATAGTTACCAGTCTCTGGCCCAACCTCCTGCTTCCTTCCTGGCAGGAATCAAAATCTCCCTTGGAGAAGAATTGGGGAAGGAAACAAATAGGAGACAATCTATTGAGGCCTCCCTGTTAGCCACGTCTAGGCAGATCCATGAGAATCTTCTGTAATTCTTTGGTATGTTTTCTTCATTCTAGGAAGTCAGTAAAACTTTTATCAAAATCTAAGCTTTTGATTTACTTGTAATGATATTAATCAATGCTGATCTCCCACTGACCTCCCTGCAATCATTAGCTGGGGATGACATCATTCTCTCCGCAGCAGGAGGTCTCACAGAAAGCAGATATCAGAAGCTGGTTGCTGTGAACTTTCAAAACAAATTTTACTTTAAAAAAAGAAATAAACTGCTTCCTGGGAGGGAAAGAATAAGCTTGAAAAAGTCCAGAACTGAAGCTTCACACCAGGACTTATATAAAAGCTGTTCAATGTATAACAAGAATGAAACCAACCAGCAATTTACCCCCCACAACAAAACAAAACAAAATTCGTTTGCTATTCTCTGATTACTTGGGTACCAGGTAATTTGACAGTTATTTCAGCTCACTTAAAATTCCTTTACAAGTTATTAATAAAATGCTCCAGAAGACTGTGATGATAGTTGGGTTCATTGAATGTATCCAAAGGATGGAGCTAATCTATAACCTGGCCGTGGTTTGATAGATAAACCCCATGGGTTGCCTGGGCCACAAAGATCTCAGCTGGTTTTCCCACAGGAACCTGACTGGTAAGCGTCAGAGCCCAGCTTTGGACCAAGGTCTTCTTGATTTCTGACGTGAGTGCACATTTGGTACAGGGTGGCTGGGTAGTGGTAATGAATCTCCAGATTGCTGGTCTATATAGTGATCACCATGAATAACCATTTGCATTTCCTTCATTATAAATTCTGGAGCTCTCCCACTACAATAATTACACATCAGTGGTGTTTCTCCATAGACTGCACTTTCTTAATCTTAAGTGGCTGTAATAACCAGTGAAAAAAGTACATGTGGAGAAAACGAAGACTGTAGACACGGTTAAGAGGAGAATTTTGTTCTTGTTTGGCCATTTTTTTCGGTCCTGTCCAAACTCTTTGTGGCCCTGTTTGGGGTTTTCTTGGCAAAGATCCTGGAGAGATTTGTCATTCCCTTCTCCAGCTAATTTTACATATGAGGAAACTGAAGCAAACAGGAACACACAGCTAGTAAGTGTCTGAGGTCAGTTTTGAATGCAGAAAGATGAGTCTTCCTGACTCCAGACCTGGTACTTTATCCACAATGCTACCTATCTGCCCTGAGATGAGAATATTTACCCACTTAAGAGAACCAGTTCTTCTCTTACTTTAGAAGGGTCATTTACATGTGAGTTTAATACATATGGAATGTTCAATTTGGAGTCAGGAAGAGCCGGGCTTGATTCCAACTTCCTCAATAGTTATATAACTGCTATTATGTCTCCTGTGATCAGTTTCCACATCTGTAAAATGGAGATGATAGTAGTATCTGCCTCTAGGACTGTTATAAGATTGAGGGAGATAATGTATGCAAGACAGGGGTCTTGTGTCAGAGGGGTCTTGTGTCAGAGACCCATTTGGCTGACTGATGAAAACTATGAAGCCATTTCCCAGAATAATATTTTTAAATATATAAGATGAAATATCTTATATGAAATAAGAAGGAAATCAAGAGAAACAATTGTATTGAAATGTTATAAAACATTTTTAAAAATAAATTCTGGGACATCAGGTTAAGAATCACTTATAGAAAGCTTCTTTTTTGCATATGATAAAGGCTATAAAATACTGGCTATTGTTATTACCTGGTAGAAATCAGTGTAAACAGAAACCAATATGAATTAGGCTGGAGCTGGATATGTTAAGGTAGAATCATTTTTTAATTGATCTGGCAATGATGATAACAAGAATTTACATGTACATTAAGGTTTGCAAAGCTCTTTGCATTTATTCCTCTCATTTGAGTGTCACAGCTACCCTGAGAGGTAGCTAGTGTTGATTTAGTTTATAAATGAGAAGACTGAGACTCAGAGGCGTTACATGATTCTTCCAGTGTCAATCAATTTCTGTTCAAAAGATGGATTCAAACTCAGTTTCTGACTCTAAATTTAGCACTCCACCTGTTCATTATGCAAGACAATATTGGGTCAACTTAAGAAAAGAATTTTAGAGAACAGGACATCAACAAACCTCCAGTGTAGCCCCATGATTTTACAGAAGGAATAAGGACCAAGGAGTTACAACATGCCCAAGACTACTGAAGCAATTACCTCCTGGAATGGATCTCAAACTTTCATTAAGGCACCAGCCTCTTTCTCCCTATTTCAATAGCCTCTAAGTGGTCTCCCTGTCACTCATATTTCACTTATTTAATCCCAGTTGCCAAAATGATATTCCTAGGTCTGAGACCTGAACATGTCACTCCCTTGCTCAAAAACCTTCACTGACAATGGGTGGGGCGGAGCCAAGATGGTGATATAGAAGCAGCAAGGTCCCGCAGCTCCCACACCACCACCCTACACACCCATAAAATTATGAGCCCAGACAAAGTCTAGGACTTTCAGACTCACAAAAATACAGAGAACACATCTCTTGCTGAAGGCAGCTCGTCAGCAGGGGCTCATCGCGGTGGCCAGGAGCGGAGGCTGGAACAGTCTGAAGCTGACCGTGGCCAGGCCCGGGGTGGTGGGAAGGAGCTGAGCTGAGCCAAGCCGAGCTGCGCAGCAGCCAGTCTTCAGAGGTTCTACAGCCTCCAGCACCTCCACATCTGCCAAGGCTGAGGAACGGGGATGGGAGAGGGGCAGCTCACACTGGAACAGAGATGGGCCCAGCCCAAAAACGGCAGCCTTGGCCAGGGCAGCAAGGAGGAGCAGAGCCTCCCAAGCCACAGCTTGAATCTACTTCAAAGAAAATCTAAAGCACCTGCCTGAGGGGAGCTTCAAATCCCATTCAGAGATGGTTAGTGAAAGTGACACTGTGAAAATTAATTTGGGGGTGGTAAAGCAGTTGGCCAATCTGCCCCCGGGGCAAGGAAACAGTGGGGGAAGGGAGCTGCTGGAACTGGCAGCCCCCACCAGGGCTTCAGAGCCCCTGGCCTGGAGACTCTGCAGAGGGGCTGAATCGATTGATCAGGGCCAAGTGCTCTTGCGTTGAATGGTCTGGATCTGGATTGTGGCCTTGAGTGATGGTCCTGGGGTGCACTTTCAGCAAGCCAAAGCTGGGGGGACTTGAAACACCCCCCTAATAGCTCCAGCAGCTGGGAAAACCCCAGCGATTTGGAACAGAGCTTCCCCCC
>CM053594.1:173978202-174009126 GCA_028646575.1 Pseudocheirus occidentalis | reverse complement strand
AACAAAAAAAAAAACAGAACTGAGGTTTCACTTCATACCCTCCAAATTGTCAAAGGTGACAAAAAGTGACAACGGAATAATAGTCTCACTAATACATTGTTGGTAGAGCTGTGAAATAATAAAACTATTTTTAGAAGTGATTTGGAGTTATGCAAATAAAGTGATTAAAATGTCCATTCTCTTTGAGCTACAGACTTTATTACTGACTGTATACCTCAAGGAAACCATCAATAAAAAGAAAGCCCCCATGAGCACCAAATATTTAAAGCAGCACTTTTTGTGATAGCAAAAAATAGGAAACAAAGTAGATGCCCATCGATTGGGGAATGGCTAAACATATTATGGTACATGAATGTAATGGAATATAACTATGCTATAGAAATTATGTATATTGTGTTTGTCCTTTGTTTTTGAAGAGGACCATGGCATCAGGGAAATGATGACTTGACTTGCAGTTGACTTTGATTTGATTGAGGGAGGGTTAGGTAAGGTCACTAGCCTCACTTTCTCCTACAGAGCCATTAGTATGTAATGAATACAGAAAAATATAGAAAGATCTGCATGAACTGTTGCAGAATGAAGAGCAGAGACAAGGAGACAATGTATACAATAATTACAATGCAAATTGGAAGAACAATCATACACCAAAAAATCAAAAGTGAATGTAACCAAATTTTAAAACTCAAGTATGACTCACTTGAAGAGATATGAGAGAACACCCCCCAAATCATCCATTATGAGAGGTAAGAGATCCACAGGTACCTATGTTTTCAGACTTTTTCAACGTATCAATCGTGCTAATTTTTTTTCTCTTTAAAAATACAATTTGTTATATGAGATGACCCTTTTGGAGAAGAAGAGGGAGGGATACTTTATGGATAACTATGATAATATTAGAAACAGAAGACAGCAATAAAAAAATTGAAAAAAAATTATTCAGAGATATACTACCTGGGGCTGGTTGGTGCCTACATCACAAAAGAGCAAACATAGCCAGGAGCTATAAGCTAAAAAACCTGGGAAGGGAGAATAGGTGTGTGAATTATAGAGATTTGAAAGAGATCTTGGAGATCATCTAGTCTAAGGTTCTTAACTTTTGTGTGTGTGTGTGTGCATCATAGACCCCTTTAAGAGTCTGATGAAGCCTGTGAACCCCTTCTCAGAATAAAGTTCAATGCCTACATTCAAAATTGAAGGAAATGCTAAATTTCAGTCAGACGTTAGTGAAAATAAAGACGTAAAAATTTTCCCATCCGAGGTCACAGAACCTATGAAATTAGGTCTATATGAAGAACCCCTGATGTCATCCAACTCTTTCATTTCAAAAATATGAAAACCAAGACTCAGAGAGGCTAGTTGACTTACCCAAAATTATAAAGGCATTAAGTGACAGATTTGTTGTTTTTCAGTCACATCTGACTCTTTCTGACCCCATTTGGGGTTTTCTTGCCAAAGATACTAGAGTGGTTTGCTATTTCCTTCTCTAGCTCATTTTATAGATGAGTAACTGAGGCAAATAGGATTAAGTGACTTGCCCAGGGTCACACAAAGAGTAAATGTCTGAGACCAGATTTGAACTCAGTAAGATCAATCTCCCTGGGACTCTAGGCTTGCTACTCTAGCCAATGCAGCATCTAATTTCTCCATTAAGTGACAGAGCCAGAATTTAAACCAGGCATCCTCTAACTTCAAACCCAGCACTTTTTTTTACTGCACATGATTCTGCTCCTACATCATCTGAAAATGCAAAAAAAAAATGGCAGTGGAATCCAGAAGAAGCTCTGCAAAGACAACCCAGCAAAGAACAGCTCTGAGAAAAACCCAGTAGAGAGCATCATGATAGTATGAAGCAGCCTACTGAACTGGATATAGCACTGGAGTTGGAGTCAGGATGTGAATGAATTCAATATCTGCCTTAGAAATTAACTGTAACTATGGACAAGTCAGTTAACTTCTGTCTGCCTCAACTTCCTTATCTCAAAATGAGGGAGTTGGATGCCATGACCTCTAAGATTCCTTCTAGCTCTAAATGTATATTCCTATGATCATTAAAGGACATAAACTGTAGTAGATCTTCAGCATGAGGTGGTCCTCAAGGAATGTCTTCTCTCCCACTAGTGGTGGGGCAATTTCTGTGGTAGAACATCGCTGTAAATACTATTTTGTGGGATGGGGGGATGTTTTTGTCACTAATTTTGGTATGTTGTTTGACTCAAGGGCTTTTGTTTGAAATATCTGTGTATAGATGCATATACATATGTGTGTGACTGGGTTAATAAAAGTAAACAGGTTGGGGTTTGAGACTTTGAATGGATGGAGAATGACAAAGTACTTCAACACAGCATAGTTTTTTGTGGACCTGAATGGTATGGGGGCCCTGGCTACTACATCTACAACTACTGTAGAAATCAGAGTCCCTTAAGAAAAGATTTTTTTTCCTATGTCCAACTTTGTTCACCATCATGGCCACAACAGATTTACCCTAGAGAAACCAGTGTCAATCCCTAGCCAGTACAAAACAAAACAAAACAAAACAAATAACCAAACAAAAAACTCTGCCATGCTGGAAGGATAAAAGCGCTGTTAAAGGCCATTCTTTGAAAGAGTTGGTGGTGGGAGCACATGGTGAAGTGCCATTGGCAGCTTTTCTTAGACATGCTCATAAACACAAAGTGCTTAAGCTACCATGAAAAGCCAATGAGAAAGTAAAGCACTAGTTAGCGTGTTAATGGACATAATAAGCGCTGAACCTTCCTAAACCTTGTTTTGTTGTGAGGATCAGACAAGAATATTTGTAAAGTACTTAGCACAGCTCCTGGCATATATTAGACATTACATAAATATTAACTATTATTATTACCCATAGGATATAGACTTTGATAAGCTTTCCTCTGCTATTTAGAGACATGGGATTTCTTTTCTTGGATCAAGAACAACTCAACCCAGAAAAACTTCAGGGACTTAGTGCACACTAGCACATTTGTCACTTTAAAATTAGAGCTGGCTGAAGTGTTTTTTTTTTCCCAAAAAAATTGTCTTGCATTTGGACTTATTAACCCAATAAGACTTCCTTCTATGGCTTTGTTGATTTCAGTCTTCTACTTGATGAGTTTTTAGTCATTTCAGCTCTCCACTGTGATAATTTCATAGCAATGGTGACAGCATGACCTACCTCAGAAAAGAAAGTAATACTTTATAGGCTCTTTCTTCCTGGATATCCAGGCCTAAAATTTCTAGGCTAAGAAATAAAAGCAATTGGCCAAGAGCATTCTACTAAAATCACAGAATCATAGAATGTTAGAGCTAGAAAGTATCTAAGAAATCACCTAGCCCAGCCACTCCCCGATCTCATAGTTTGGGAAATTATGGCCCACTGACTTGCCCAAGATCACACAACTAGTTTATGGGAGATAGGATTCTTGCTACGAAATAATGTGTTAATAGACAAATACTATTTGTAAACTAGTCTCACAATGGACAACAGCATAGAATACATGAAAAAATGATAGTTTTCTATATGGGAGACAATGTACCATAGCAAAAAGTACTGAACTTGGAGAAGATACTCAGCAACCTTTAGAAAATTTCCCAAGGCCCTATTTTCTCCCTAAATTTATCTTTTCTTTTTCTCCTTTGAATTAACAAAAAAAGTCTAAGTAAAATGCACATGCAATATTATTTATTGTTCTCATTTCACAACCAACTCTTCCAGATTGCCAACCCCTACATCTTCCTTTCTATGCAGAGGGGATGATGGGAAATAGATCATATGGATGGATGGTCATGGCTGGTCCTGGAATATACCTTAGAGAGTACATCATTTTCAACAAATTAACCATTTCCTCTGGGATCTGGCCTTCTGTTTGCACACATCCTGCCTACAGTCTCCATTATAAGCTAGCCAACCAGAAAGAAAACAAAAGCCCCTAAGGAAAGTTGGTATTGGGAACAGTTTAAGTAAGTAAAAAAAATTGTTTTAAATCATTATGTTCTCAAAAGAATATCCTTAGTGCTTGTCCTTGGACAAGACCAAACAACCAAGAAATGGATGTCTACACTGCATTCATGGAGGACTCAACTATACCAAAAGTTACCAGAGAAATGATGTCCAAAATAAAACACAAAAATAAATTCCCAGTAATGAATTCTGAAATGATAGAAATTGTCTTTTAAAATCAAGAATTTATGGGGAGTACCTTTTATTAAAAAAGAAAATAGGGTTTCTCATAATCGTGTACTTTAGGGCTCAGTAATTCTGAGAGTATATTAGAAGGAAGAAAGTTCAGTATTTATATTAGGCTGACATATAATACCTTGATTCCTTTTGCTTGTTTCCTTTTGAACTTAACCTTGTGGCCAATACAAAGAGGCGTGTGTATATACATACATTCATACATACATACATACATATATATAATTTAACTTCCCTTTTGATACCTCTCCCCCTAAGCTCTCAGAGACTCACTTTGCATATTACTCCTTTTGCTCATTAATATTAATGAAGATGATTATTATTTAACTCAGTTGGTTAAAGCACCTGCTAAAAGGTCCATTTTGGTAGATTTAGTACATGTATGGACAAGTTAATTAATAGACTAGGGACTTGGAAGGGACCATAGAGAACACTTTAGTCTGGGACCTGAGGCCCTGAGAGATTATGTGATTTATTTATGGTTACATATCCAGTTCATGGAAGAATTAGGACGAAAATCGAGGTCTTGTAACTCCCATTCTGTAGTCTTTCCACTCTGTTTTTGTTTAGACTGAAACATTCTCTCCAGCCACTACAGCTACCCTATAAGCTGCCTTAAATATGTATGTTCCTGTTTATAAGGCAGTTCCAGAAAGTGTGGGTGAATCAGTACAAGACAATCACTGCTACTAGGGGGAAAAAATGTAATTGAATGTTTAACTAGATGGCATGGGATAGGGTAATCATTTTTAGATTGAGAAGATTATAAATTAAGATCATAGTATTTATTTCTGCTATTGGTAATATAAATTGGAGATCCAAAGTAACTGACAATTAACAAAATCTTTATTTCCTCTTTTCCATCTTTCTTTTACTATCACAATAGCATTCAGACAAGCTGGTTATGCTAATGTCCCATGTTACCAGTAAGTATTATTTAGATATTCCTTTCTGCATGCCTGGCCCCAAGAGCCTCACAGAAAAGCCAGAGAGACAAACTATAAGCCATTATACAGCCGTAACTGTGGGACTATTGTTATGCAGTTCCTATTTTCAGACAATGAAGGGGGGAAATTAAAGATACAGCAGCAGAGGGCAGATGGAAGTGGCTATTCCCTGGAAAGTGCAGTGTTTGTGTGGAACAGAAAACAGAAGCTTCTCTTGGCAGATAAAAGGAAAACACAACTTGGGGGTTTCTCGCATAAGTATACACCAACTAAATCCAACCGTTTTACAGTTCATAGTGAACTAGAGGCTTCCAGGCTTCCTTACACAGTTTGTCTAGTTAAAACTCCCACCACTGGTCCTGGTCCTATATCCCTTCCTTTCAGTGTGGTCATCCTTATTCCAGATCAGAGCAGAATGTTCCTTTATTGCTGAGGGATTCTGCAGCTTAGTGGATTCAAGCCTCTCCACTGACACATATTGGCTGTGTAACTCTAGGCCAGTCTCTTGACCTCACAGTGCTCTACACAGCTCTCTAAGACTGTAGATTGTAGAGAAAGTGCAGACCTGCTGTGGGAGAGAGTTTCTTCACCTGCATGCAAGGTCTCTGTACAAATAAATCACAGGTACAATTCCTATCTATATTGAAGCCTGATCCTTGGTCTGCCAAGTCGACTCTTCATGAGAATGTTAAACCCTATAAGTGGTCTTACCTCTAACCCGCAATTACTTTCAGGAACAGAGTACATATTTTCCCCGCTATAATACTAACACACATTTTCCTTTCCTCTGTGTGTGTTTTTTTAACCAGGTAGAAAGGAGGGCCTGCAATGATTTTACTGCTGCTTAATTTATGAGGAAATACTAATACAGCTGCCCAGAGTGTGAAGACGCATTAGCACGGAGCAGAAGGCCAGCAATAAGAGAAACCGAAAGATTTGGAGAACCTGCCAAGAGCAATTCTCATCTGCCCACCCCCTAGCTCCCACCACTCCCTTCTTCCAGAGTTTTCTGCCCAAGTTAAGTATTAGGATGTGTAGGGGCGGGAAAAGAAAAGAGAAAAGGGGAGGGCAAGGGAGGAAGAATCATCACTGTCTTTTAAATGAAGCGGTGGTAGCTAATCCACCCCTCCCGCACCGGGCTTCGAGGGCTGGGAGGGAGCTTACAAGCATGTAATCAACAAGCTCCGGGCTCCCACCTACCTTCAGGCTCAGCCTGGTTCCCCTCCGCCCCTCTCACCTTGAGATAGTCGTTCTCCGAGCGCAGTTCCTCCATCTCCCGCAGCAGCTCCTCCTCCTCCTCCGCTAGCACCAGCTGCTGCAGCTCACACGGGCTGGGTGCCTGGTTGGTACCGCCGCTGCCAGGCCTCCCTTTTCCGTCTTCTCCCGGGCCGCCCCTCCCGGAGGTCGATTTCTGCTGGGTACGCCCCCCAGCATCCTCTCCCACTCCAGGCCCCAGCAGACCAGGGGAGACCACTGAAGGACTGGCCCTGCCGCCCCCGCTCCCGGGGGAGGCACAAGAAGGGTAGTGAGGTCCAAGGGGTTCGGGACTGCAAGGAGGTCCCGCTTTCCCGCTGGGATTCGGGGTAGGAGCTCCTCGGGGCTCGCGATCGCTGGAGCCGGTGCCCGACTCAGCGTCGCTGCTGGCTGTCGGGATCAGGCGTTGTTCGTCAGACAAGGGCTCAGAGGCGCAATCTGACAGGTCCGAGCTACTGTCTGTGTGGCTGATGCGGGAACCCAGAGCTAGGGAACCAGATAAGTTGGGGACTTGGGCAGTGGGGGCTGAGTGACTTGGGCTGGTCGAGGAGCAGACAACGGGAGCCGAGGCAGGGGCCGGAGTCTGGGCTGTAGTCCCTTGGGGACCCGAACCTCGCTTGCCTTTACGGCCTTTAGCAGAAGCGGTCCCCGGTTCCCCACCTGTAAGTGCCGGCTGCGGCTGCGGCTGCGGCTGCGGCTGCGGCTGCGGTTGTTGCTTTCCAGCCTTCGACGGCTGTTCTCCCGTCGGTGCCCGGGCTGCCTTCTTGTTGCAAGGGGAGGACTTGGCATTGCCCCCCTGCTTGCTCCCGGCTCCCACCCCCTTGTCCTTAGCTCCCAGTTGGCCACCCCCACTGCGTCGGGAGAGGCGGCTCTGGGTGGCCAGGAGCCCCGGGGATGGCGGCGCCTGCGATGTACTAGGATGCGCCTTGCCCGAGAGGCTCGGGGATTTGGGTGCTGACGGCGCGGTCGCTGGAGGTCTAGAGGTGGAAGAAGAGGCGGCAGGGGCTGGACCCGGAGCCCGAGAATGAAGGTCCTTCAGGAAGGGTCTTGCCGGCGAGGGGGTGCGGTGCAGCCGCTTCTTCTCAGCCAAGGGGTGGTGGTGGTGGTGGCGAGGATGGTGTTGGCCGTGCGGTGGCTGCTTCACGTCAGTGCCTCCGCTGCTGCCGCTGCCTCCAGTGCCGTTCACGGTCTCCATGATCCCTACGGGAGGCGGAGGTTCAGGGGCAGAAGCAGGTCGCACCGCTGCTGTAGCAGGGGAATGCCAAGCGCTTGCAGCCTCCGAATCCCCGACGAATCGCGGCAGGAGCAGGGGCAGAAGAGGTAGTCCTCCACCTCCTCTTCCTTTTCTTGGTACAACGCAGTAGCAGCAGAAGCTTGCAACCTTCCTGCTTGCTTTCTCATCACTTCTGTTTCTCGCTCAGCCTCCACCCACCCACCCCTGCGCCCCCAGCCCAGGCTGCGGCACCCTCTCCCACCCGCCCTCTCAACTCTCCTGCTCCTCGGTAGCCTCGGTTCCTCTCTAAGCACTGGTCTGCTAGGGTGAGAAGATGCCCCCAGCGGAGCTCTCCGACGCCTGCCTCCCTCTGCTCCCGCTTCCCCCCTCCTCTCTCTCTCTCTCTCTCTCTCTCTCTCTCTCTCTCTCTCTCTCTCTCTCTCTCTCTCTCTCTCTCTCTCTCTCTCTCTCTTTTCCTCCCTCCTCTCCTCTCTACCTCCCTGCTCTTCTCCCCTCCCTTCTCTCTCCCTCTTTTTCGCTCTTGCTCGCTCTCCCTCACTCTTTCTCTTACCTCTCCCCAATCAAGCTGATGCTGAGGCTCAAGTTATTTTGCAACAGCATCGATTTATTCCCCTTTAATCCAAAGAGAAGAGCGCTCGCCCCCTCCTCCCTGTTCCTTCTGCTGTTGCTGTTACTGCTGGGGCCGCCAACGCGTTTGTCTCTTGCTCACACACCTCCATTCATCAGCTCCAGCACTTACTTGCACACACACTCACTTATCCTTCCCATCTCCTGCTCCTTTCCCATTCCCCAGCCACCCCAGCCTTCCTCTGCCTGCTGCGCCCTTGGCGCCTGCTCCTAAAAGAGAGAAACTGCTAACGTCGCTGCTCTCTGCCTCTGCTCCTGACGCCTGGGCAGCTCTGTGCGCATGTTCAGGTCCTCAGCCAGCCCGCTGCCTAGTCTGGCTATTTACAAGTGTCTTCCTAGAGCTCCCGGCTTGGTGCGGGGGAGGTGAAAGAGGTGGAGGAGGGTTATGCATATGTCATTCTGAAGGCCTATGTCCACGCTTTGTTGCATTTCCTTCTACTGCTTCCCTCCAACCACGACTTTCCTAGACCACTGAAAAACACACCTAAAGGCCAACATTATGAGGGATCCAGTGTTCAAGAACTGGAGGTGGGGGTGGGGGTCGGTGGTGTTGTGATGGAGGGGAGGGACTGTTAGAATTGGAGGGGGAAGGAGGGGATGGATTGACCGTGTCATTGTCATGGTATATTTTGAAGGACTGAGTGGCCAGTGTTGATCTAGTGGGGGGTTTTATTGCTTGTATAGGAATTGGAAAGAAGGGTTCCTGGATAAGGTTTCCTATCTGCAGGTGAAGCACAAGTAGAAATAATCATAGCATTTTAGATTTAGAATCTTAGAGATTCTTGAGTCCAGCTCTTTCATTTTATGAGTAAAGGGAGGTTTTGGAAGACAAAGGCATCCAGGTAGAAAGTAGTAGAGTCAAGATTGGAATCTTGGTTTTCTAACTCCAAATCCAGGGTTCTACTGTATTACATACTGTACTCCTCTACACATGTGCTCTGATCTAGCATAACTGGTCTACTTGCTGATCCTCCCTCACACAGGACACTATTTTCAGTATTTGTGCCCTTGGTTGTTCTCCAAGTCTGAATTGTTGTCCCTCCTCACTTCCACGTTTTTTGAAATCTCACTTTCATTCAAAACTCAGCTCAGTCTCATCTTTCTGCATGAAGCCTTTCCTGACACCTCCAGCTTCTAGTACTTTTCCTCCCCAACTTACCTTGTGTAGTACTGTTTCTGGGTCCAAAAGGCTGAAGCACTTCCCTCTCTCCTGGGCTCCACTAGTAGGTTCCTGTTGCTCTGGACCCAGGCATGTGATTCAGATTGGTTTCAGTCCTTAGGAACCTGGCCTCTAAAATAAAAAGAGTTAGACTTCATTTTCTCTTACTTTTCTGTTTGTTGAACTCCCACCTTTGAGCTCCCTAGGGCAAATTATTTAAAACTTAGATATTGTCTCATGTCTAGGACATCTCCCTGAAGTGAGGAATAAAAAAAGGTACTCAGTGAACAATGTAAAACAGGTATGGGACGGATATTTTATTTCCTACAAATTAATGGCATGTTAATAGATACAAAAGACTTAAACAGCATTCAGTAATTTAAGTTATAATCTATTATAATCTCTATTATAATATCATATTATAATTATTATAATCACTATTATAACCTCTTAGAAAGCTGATACTTAAAGTTGTAGCTACACATAAAGCAGTTGCAGAATTGCTAAATCAGCATGGCTACATTTCACTTTGCTTCTGTATCCATGGCATTGCTATTGATGGTGATGGTGGTCCTTTGTTCTGGAAGAGGACCGGTGACTCCAGGAGGATGATGTCTTGACCTGCAAGTGAATTGAATTTAAGTGAGGCAGAGCAGTGACGATCCTCTGGATCTCTAGAATTCAGTCACACTCAAGTCTGAATACTTCTGTTTTGATGCTGATGGTTGATTACCTTCTCAGGAAAGAAAGTTAGACAAAGTAGCCAGAGCTCAGGCACAAGCTCACCTATTCAAATCCTCTGTTCAACCTGGCTCGTGGCTATTGTCAATCTGATGCTAAGATTCCTTCCCCATCTCTCAGGGGAAATTTCAAATTTTCAGTCAAAAGAGAAGAATGGTGTCTAAAGATGGGGGTGAGAGAGGACAAAAGGACCACTCAGTGTTGTTGGTTTTTTGTTTTTTGCCTTAGATGAAAACAACAAATTCTTGCAATTGATGAGATACCACATGGCTGGAAGCAAGGAGGAAGTTAATCATTCCCAAAGGGCCCAGATCCTGAGTCACACATGTGGTCAAGGAAGTAAGCAGGGGATATCTTCACATCCTCTGTACAATCCACATCACATCTGTATTCATTTTGTATATATTTTTTAATATATATTATACGTATATGCATTTTTATGGTAGTATGAGTAAAGAGAAGGGAATAGATGTAAGAGACATTTTGGAGGCAGAATAGATAACACTTGTCAACTGATTGTGCATAAGGGGGGGGATGGAAAGTGGCATGTTAACAATGATTTCAAAGTTGTTAATCTGGATGGCTGAGAAGATGGTGATTCCATTGATAAAAATAGGGGAGTTAGAAGGAGCAAAGGGTTTGTAGGGAAATGTAAATTCTAGTTTCTACACGTTTAACTTAAAATGACTATGGGACATCCAGTAGGACATGTCCAATAGTTGGTTGATGATGAGAGACTGAAGTTCAGAGAAGAAAGGAGAACAAAGAGTGAGAAAAGAATACACACACACACACACACACACAGTGTCCCAAAAGTCTTAATGTAGTATTAAGCTATTAAAACTTAAAATTTTTAAACTAAGACTTTGGGGACACTGTGTGCATGTGTGTACATATATCCATACATATACATATGCACTTGTTATTGCAAAGAGCTTGAAGGCAAGAACTGTCTCACTTTTGTCTTTGTGTCTCCAATATCTTAAAACAGTGACTGTCACATAGTAAGGCACTCAATGAGTGAGGGTGTGTTTTTGTTATGCATTCTCTATTTGTGCCTGTGTGTTAAATAATACCTATTTTTGTGATAAATAACACCTTAATGGCCTCTCTTGCTCCACAATATTTTTTGATGGATTCCATATCAAAAAGTTCTCCCCAAATCCCTCAGCCCAGTATTATACTCAGATCCCACTACTGGTTCCTCAGGGCAGGAGTGCTGTCTCAGCACTCCCAGCTCAGCAGCCAGCTACAACCCAGGATCCCTCATCTGTGTGGAGATCAGGTGGGAAAAAATGTTAGCAACTCTGGGGCAGTGAGACTGGCTATTTTCAGCCTTCCTGAAGACTGGTGATGCGGCTGCCTCAAAGCAAGAGTGTTTGGGGTTTGCCAGGGATAGTCATTGTAGGATTAAATATTGCATTGTAACAATGGGTTCGAAGAGAAAGCGCTGCAAACTCCATTAATCTATAATGACCACAACTTCCATTTCTACAGGTCTTGAAGGTTTGCAAAGTGCTTTCTCCAGTTCAATGTATTAGGAAATCCATCCAGCTTTGGAAGAGATGCTCTAACTGGATTCTAGTTACCTACTGTAATAACATTTTGCAGAGTAATTTACATTTTTAGAAATTTTTAAAAAATATTGTTAGTGTTACTTTAAACAATAGTTATATTTTTTTAGAACCAGGAAGGACTTGGGGTATCTCAGTATGATATGATTCCCTTCCTTTTTCCCTTTCCATATTATACCCATTTTAAGAATGAAAGAACTGGGGCAGCTATGTGGTGCAGTGAGTAGAGCGCAGACCCTGGAGTCAGAACGATCTGAGTTCAAATCTGGCCTCAGACACTTGACACACTTACCAGCCATGTGACTTTGGGCAGGTCACTTAACCCCACTTGCCCTCCAAAAAGCAAGAATGAAAGAACTTTGTGCCCAAGTTCATAGTCAGCAGAGCTAAGACTAAAACCCAGATGTCCTGATCCCTAATGCACTGCTCTTTTTCCTATGCAAATTGTACACTTGGCACTCTAAGAGAGTAAAAATTATTCTATTGCTGATTTACATTAGGACAACTCAAAAGAAGAAAGTAATTCATTTCTGACTCCAGCCCTCCCCTCCCCTAATCCAACTAATCATCTCTTGTAAAACAAGTGAAAATAGGCCGCTAGGTGGCGCTGTGGATAGAGCCCTGGACCTGGAGTCAGGAAGCCTCATCTTTCTGAATTCAAATCTGCACTCAGACCCTTACTGTGTGACCCTCGGAAGGTTTCCTCAGTTTCCTCATCTGTAAAGTGAGCCGGCAAAGGAAATGGCAAACCACCTCACTATTTTTGACAAGAAAAACCCAAATGGAGTCACAAAGAGTCAAACATGACTGAACAACACCCCAACAAAACAAATGAAAAGTTGTCTAAAAAGAGAGAAGAAAACAGTTTAGCAAAAGTGACTATTCCAAGGCAAGAAATATTGCCTTCCTCGTTATGCTTCCTTCATTCCATATTAGTTCATATGCCTTCCCATGCACCTCTGAATTCTTCATTTTTACTGTTTCTTACAATGTAATAATATTACATTATATTCATGGGCTGCACTTGGTTTTGCAGTTTTCACCTCAGCAGGCATCCACTTTGTTTCCAGTTCTTTGATAACACACAGACACACAGACACACAGACACACACACACACACAATTGCTATGAATATTTTGGTATATATGAGGCTTTTATTTTTATCTTTGATCTTCTTGGGATATATAACTACTAATAGAGTCTCTGAGTAAAAAATGAAGGCATTTATTTATTTTTTTAATTGTAACTCCAAGTCACTTTTAATTATGGTTGTACCAATTCATAGCTCTAACCACAATGCATTAGCATGTCTTTTTTTCCCAGAACCCCTCCAGAACTGACAGTTCCTATCTTTGGTCATCTTTGCCAGTTTTCTGGGTAGGAGATAAAACTTCAGAATTGTTTAATTTGTATTTTTTCCTATCCTTTTCCTATCGTTATCCAATGGTTGCTTCCATTCTGCTTACAAATAGCATACCCAGGTCAGTCTCATACTTGAAAAAAAAATCTTACTTCATCCTGCCATCACCACAAACTATCTGATTTCTCTTCTTTTCACCAGCAAACTCCTAGCAATAGATATAAAATTATTGGCTCCCCCTTCTCAATATCCCACTCTTGCAAGCTGGCTTCTTCATAATTCAACTGAAACTGCTCTCTCCAGGGTTATTATTCATCTGTTAACTGCTTGATCCAATAACTTCTCATTCAACTTTCTTGATCTCTCTGTAGCATTTGATGCTGCTTACCATCCCTCTCTTGAAACTATCTTCCTTGGGCTTTTGGGGCACTGCTCACTCGTGCTTCTCCTACCTGCCTGGCCATTCCTTATGCTCCTTTGCTAGATTATCAGCTATAACCTGCTCCCAACTGTGGGTTTACCCCAATGCTATCCTAAATTCTCTTCTTTTCTCACTCTTTGTTCTCCTTTCTTTCCTGAAATTCAGTCTCTCATCATCAATCGCCTATTAAACATCTCCTACTGGATATCCCATAGTCATTTTAAGCTAAACATGTAGAAACCAGAATTTACATTTTCCTACAAACCCTTTGCTCTTTCTAACTCCCCTGTTTTTATCAATGGAATCATCATCTTCTCAGCCATCCAGGTTAATAACTTTGAAATCATTGTTAACATGCCACTCTCCATCCCTAATTATACACAATAAGTTGATAAATGTTATCTATTCTGCCTCCAAAATGTTTCTTACATCTATTCCCTTCTCTTTTCTCATACTGCCACCATCATAGATAGTTTAGGGACTCATTAATTCTTGCTAAAACTACTTAATAATCTCCTATTTGGTCTCCCTGGAGTCAGTCTATTCTTTTTAATAACTATTTTTATTTTAATTTAATTTAATAACTATAATAATTATTACTTTTTAGAACTAAACAAAATTATAATAAATTTCAAATAGAAGAAAAAATATCAAAGACAAAAAATATAAACTTAAGAAATCTACTTCTCCAATATCTATCTTCCACATAATTGTCAAATTTATCTTTCTAATATACAAATTTGACCATGCCACTCCCCTGCTCAAGAAATTCAGGTGGCTGCCTCTTATTCCTAGGATCAAAAATAAATTTCTACACTTGGTATTTCAAGACCTTCAAAATCGGGCTCTAACTACCTTTTCATGTTTATTGCACATTATGAAAAATTAACAGTCACATTTTCCTTTTTCATTCTTCCAACAATATGGTAGTTGCAAAGAAAAACTAAAATTGTCTAATTTTAAAAAAAATTATCTTTGGGGGAATCTGAGCTTGATGAACAAGAAAAGGCATGCAATGACAAAAGAGGAAAATGCTTAATGTTGGAGAAGATATGAGGAAATTAGAACACTAGCACATTGTTGTAGTTGTGAACTGCTCCTGCCATTCTGAAGAGCAATTTAGAACTATTCCCCACGGGCTATAAAACCATGCATACCCTTTGATCCAGCAATAGCACTACTATACAAAGAAACCATAAAAAAGAGAAAAGGACCCACACTTATAAAAATATTTATATCAGCTCTTTTTGTTATGGCAAAGAATTGGAAATTGAGGGAATGCACATCAATTAAACAATGGCTGGACAAGTTATGGTATATGAATGTAATGAAATACTATTGTTCATAAAAAAGGATGAGCAAGTAGATTTCTTGAGTTTTATATTTTTTGTCTTTGAAATTTTTTCTTCTATTTGAACTTTATTATAATTTTTAGTTCTAAAAAGTAAGTTATTTAGTAACTTGATTGTATTGTCACTGAATCTTAAAATTAAGTTATATTGCCATTTTTATAATATTAGCACAGTTAATCTTTTTGAAATTATTTAATTATTCCTTTTATTTCTGCAAAGAGTAGTTGTGTTCATATAATACCAATGCGTGAATTAGTAAGTGGATTCACAGATATTCTTTACATGCTATAATAATTTTGAAGGGAATTTCTTCTTCTGTCTCTTATGTTGGATTTGTTGTTAATACACAGAAAGGTGGGTGACTTGATAGTTTTAATTTTCCATTATTTTACTGAAGTTATTTCTTTGATTACTTTAAATTAAATCTCTAGAATTCTCAAAGTAAACCGTATCATCCAGAAAAAGTTCTAATTTTGATTTTTCTTTGTCTATATTTGTTTTTTCTTGTCCTACTACTATAATTAATAATTCCAGAATTAGATCAAATAATAGTCTGACAATGAGCATCTTTTCTTTACCCCTTATTGGAAAGGCTTATAGTATTTCTCCATTACATATGATATTTGCTCTTAGTCTAAAATAGATCATGTTTAAAACATTAAGGAAATGTCCATTTATTCCTGAGCTTTCCTGTGCTTTAACCTAAAAAAGATGTGTTTTGCCAAAAGATTTTTCTGCATCTGTTGCTATGATCATGTGACTTTTTAATTGTTATATTATTACTATGATCTATTGTGGTTATAGTTTTTCCTAATTTTGAACCAAACCTGCATTTTTGGGTATAAATCCAACTTTTTCATACATAGAGTATAAACATTTTTATCTTTCTATAGTTTCTTTGTTAGTATTTTATTAAATATATTTCATCGATATTAATTAGAGACATTGTTCCATAATTTTCTTTATTTGATTTCTCTCTTCTTGATTTAAGTATCAGGACTGTTTTTGTCTCTTATAAGAGGTTTGGTAGGATGTCTCTTTCCCTAGTTTAAAAAATTATTACATAAATGTATATGTGTGTATAAATTTTTATGAAATGTTTGACAAAATTAGCTTGTAAATCAATGTATTCCTGTTTTATTTTTGTCTTTGGAATTTCATTCATGATTCGTTCAGTTTCTTTTTCTGAAATTAAATTGTTTACACTTTTTATTCCTCCTCAGAGAATATTAGTAGTTTTTGTTTTTGTAAATGTGCATCCATGTATTTCATTTGCTATCATTTTTGCTGGAATATAATCGAGCAAGATAGTTTCTAATAATTTTATTAGTTGTTTCATCTGCTGTGAGTTATTTTTAATCTTTGAGATTAGTAACTTAATTTTACTCTTTTTTAATGAATGTAGTTAATAGTTTGTCTATTTCATCTCCTCTTCCTCCTCTCAGTTAAGAGACTATGGTCAAGTCATATAACCTCTTCAAACTTCAGGTAATTATCTGTAAAATGGGGAAAATTATACTTGCATTACTCAAGTCTTGGGTTGGTGTTAGCACCATAGCCAGTAGTTTTACCAAAGTCAAAAATAATTGGCTGGTTCAGCAATGATGGCAGCAACTGACAATGGACCTTTGCAGCTGGGTGGTATCTGGGGTGGGCATCATTGGGGATATTTAAAGAGGTGATTCAAAGAGATAAAGATTGTTACTAGGCAGTTAAGTGGCACAATGTATAAAGGGCTGGGACTGGAGTCAGGAAGACTCCTCTTTCTGAGTTCAAATCCAGCCTCAGACACTTACCAGCCATCTGACCCTGGGCAAGTCAAGATTACCCTGTTTGCCCCAGTTTTCTCATCTGTCAAATGAGCTGAAAAAGGAAATGGCAAGTCACTCCAGTATCTTTGACAAGAAAATCCCAAAAGGGAAATGGCTAAACAGCAAAGCTGATACTAGCGTTGGTAGATGAAACCAGGTTGGCCAATTTTGTTGGTTTGTATTGTTCCACAAGAGCCTCTAGAGCATAACCGTGGTTCTCAACCTTTAATACAATTCCTCATGTTGTGGTGACTCCCAACCATAAAATTATTTTCGTTGCTACTTCATGAGTGTAATTTTGCTACTGTTATGAATCGTAATGTAAATATCTGATATGCAGAATGTATTTTCATTGTTATAAGTTGAACATAACCCACAAGTTGAGAATCGCTGCTTTGGAGCCTAAGAAGGTACCAAAGTATCTGAGTGTCCCAAGAAAATTATATTTCCCTTTTGCTCTCAATGCACTAAATTACAGAGAAACAGTAAGGGAGAGTGTGTTTGTGTGATCCTTCCCCATGTGTGTGGTTTTGTGACAGCACTTAGTAGCATCCCTGCGTGGCACAGGGTTGATGTAAAGACTGTGTCTCATGAAAGACCTTTCAAAGAGTACAGAGCTCATTCTGAGACTCCACACTGTCACTTTTTTGAAAATCCACTATCCATTCCAATACAACAAGCATGTATTGCCTTTACTGTATACAAGAGACTGTGCTAGATCCTAAGGATAAATGAACAAAATGGGAAATAGCCCTTGCCCTCAAAGAGGTTCCATTCTACTTGGAGGATATTACATGAAAATACGTGAGTATGTTCCCAATTATATGAGGAAAGAGAGATTAATAGCTACTGGCTTCAGGATAGACTTCCCACAGGAGGTACTCAAGGAAGTTATGGATTCTAAAGGTGAGGAGGGAGCACATTACAAAGATGGAAAACATTATGTACATACATACGACAGAGGTAGAATGTGAATTCTGGCACAACATTTAGGTCAATTTGGTTGGAACAGAGAATGCATAAAGCCAGAGTAGTGTGAAATCACCCTAGAAAATCTGAGATCTTCTCTAATCTCTCCTTATCCCTTCAGTCCTATGGGGCTTAGTATAAATGTGCACAGTGGATGAAGGAAGGAAAGAAATAAGGATTTATTAAGTATTTATTTTACTATTTGCCAAGCACTGGACTAAGCACTAAGTATATAAATTGAAACAAAAAGATAGGCAGCCCTGTCCTCAACAAGATTATATTCTACTGGAAAAAGACAACACACAAAATGGAGCTGAGGTGGGGAAGGGCATGAGAAACAGAGGATAATAAAGCCGGGTATAGGGGCATGGCTTTTGAAGTCCTTAAATCAGGAATAGGACAGGCAGAGGTCAGCTTGGTCCCCTCCACAAAATGGAGATCCCATGAAGAACTTTTTAAGGGGAAATGGGGACAGGTCTTACAAAGGCTGCTGGGATAGTTGGATATTACCAGATAAGGTGGCCACAGGCAGTTCTAAGATGAAACAGAGTCAGAGGCATGGTTTTGAAGTCCAGAAGCCAAGAACAGGTTCACTCCAAGACATTAATAACTAGTTAGCCACCTGAAAAGCTAACTGTGTTTTAATTGGCCCAAAAGGGCTTTAGCCTGGACCCCTGCAATCCTGGAAAGTGGTCACTTTTCTGGGCTTGCTCCTGGAAGATGGTCATAATGGTGCCATTTTGGTATCCCTTATACCGACTGAATAAATGCTTTTGCAGCTATAAAAATAATCTCTTTTTATCTTGCCTTCTTCCTTCCTCCTAGGGAGGGGAGGTCACTAGTTTCAGAACCGCTGTTTCCTTTAAAGCGGTCCATCAAAGACAATGCTTTTAAATCTCTTAACTCTAGACGGTTTTCAAATCAAAGAGAGTGAAAACTAACCTTTACCTTGATGGTGATCTGAGCCCTAAATTCAAGGAGAACCCAAAGCTGTCATGAACAGACATGAATCATTTATGGAGTTGACACAATCCATTTACAGGGAAGAAACAACAGAATCGGTATTATTAGGTTTATAACATTTAGACTTGGAAAGGACCTAAGAAATATAGCCCCCTCATTTTGCTGATGAAGAAACTATAGGCCAGAGTGTTTAAGAAACTTGCCAAAGGTCATATAGATAGTGAATGGGAATTCAAACCCAAGGTCTCAGGTGCCAAATCTAATGTTCTTTCCACTATAACATGAGCTCACTCAACTAGTCTAATATATGAGGAAACTTAGTATTATGGAGTTTGAATTACTTGCCCACAGTCTTAGCAGTATTAAATCTTATAGGCGCCCATCCAGGTTGCCCGATAGTTAGAGTGTGGTTCTAGAGTCAGGAAGATCTAAGGTCAAATCCAGTCTTAAACACTTATTAACTGTGTGACCTTGAGCAAGTCACTTAATTTCTGTTTGCCTCAGTTTCTTTCACTGTATAATGGGGATAAAATAATGGCACCTACCTCTCTGAAGTCTTCAAATGAAATATCATCTGTAAGGCATTTAGCGTGATTCCTGGCATATGGAAGGTGTTATATAAACACAAACTATTATTGTTATTATTATTATTATTATTATTATTATTTAGTAGATGTGGGATTCAGACTCAAGTTCTTTGACTCTAAAACCAATTCTATTTCCACCATATAGAAAACACTGTCAATAAAATGTTCTTCTTCTAGCTTGGCAATACCAGCCACACTTGACCCAGTTTAATGCTGATGGAGACTGTTGTAATAGGATGCCCAGTGCCTATCTGTCTCAGATTCTTTTCATAAAACTGGGTGGAAGATCAGAGTGGCCAATAACTGAACTAAACAAATATCTTACAGGCAACATAGATCTCATGAAACAAAAATACTGGACCGAGGAGGTCAGGTCTTGATCTCTTCTCTAACACTAGCCATGGTATCACAGGCAAATCTTTTACCTTCTCTACGTCTCTCTTTCCACAGCTGTCAAAGGAGGATTATAATACTGAACTTCCTTTCTCGGTTGGATGCTGGGGGGAACATGCTCTATAAACTTGTGAGTTACTGTAACACCTATTGTTGTTTGTCCTTCATATTTGAAAAGGAGGAATATGACATCATGATGTTGGGGTCAATGTACAGTGTGTCTGACTGTGACTGATGAGACCAATGTGAGCTCAGAGGGCTCTCTGCCACAAATTGGGCACAAATAATTCATTGACCATTTGAGAGAGAGTTATCTCTACATTGGTACAACTTGTTTCTTTTGAGCTACCTCACTTCTGCTTTGCTTATAGAGCATAGCACCTTCTTTGATGAGGGGATGCCATGTTGGACGGTCCTGTGCCAGTGTCTTCCCATGTCTCACAATCCATAACAGGGCTCTTCAGAGAGACCTTTAGAGTGTCCTTGTATCACTTCTACTGACCTCCAAGTGAACACTTACTTTGTGTTAGCTCTTTATAAAATAGTCTTTTAGGCAAATGTACATTTGGCATTCAAACAATGTGGCCAGCCCATTAGAGTTATGCTAGACTTTGAATGTTTGGCACCTTAGATTGAGAAAGGACCTCGGAGTCTGGTGCTTATCTTACCAAACAATCTTCAGAATCTCCCTAAGACAATTCAAATGGAATCAGTTTAATTTTCTGGCACGGGGCTAGTAGTCTGTCCAGGTTTTGCAGGGATATAATTAATGAGGTCAGCACAACAGCTCTGTAGACCTTCAGTCTGGTAGAAAAGCTCTTTGAACATCCATAAAGCCACTCAGAAAGGATAGCTGATTTCCAGCATTGCAAGTGAGCTGCCAGCATCCCCAAATGACCTGCAGCAAACTATTATGGAAGAGAACTAGACCAGTGATTGATGTGAGAAAGTCCCCAGTGAGGAAGCTCCCTCTACTAAAGCAGGTTACCTTCTCTGCCACAACACATCATCTTAGAGAGTCGCCTTGAGCTCTAAAAGATTAAGTGATGTGCCAGGGGTCAAATAACCAGTACACATCAAAGGCAGAATTGGAACCCGAGGCTTCCTGATCCTGAGGTCAATATTCTGTAGTATGACCTGCTTTGTCTCAGCAGCAAACTATATGTTTCTAGAACCTGAATGCAAGAAATAATGATAAGCTATGTGAGCTCCAGATTGTCCAGTGTGGCATGTGGAAGACGTGCCTTCTCATAATATGGAAGGACAATGAATCTGAACAAAATGGAATGGACCACACTTGGAACATCCACAGTGACTGGCATTATGAGAGGCGGCATTTGAAGGGAACAGAGAAACAGCTTTCATGACCTTTGGAGAGTGTATAAATCAAGGAACTGCTGAATAGCACACAAGTTATCTTGAAAACTGAAAGAGTAAGTGCTAAAGCTGCAAAGAATGACAGTGTCTGCTTTTTGTAAGAACTGTGTGTGTCTTGCACCTCCAAAAGACAAACTGGGGACTGGAGATACAGTTGTGGTAAGAGCAAGCTTTTCTGGAATGCATGTTAGTCATCTTTTTCCTATCAAAACCACGGATGAACCTTTTTTTGCTGTTGCCCAGTCATTTTTCAGTCGTGTCCAACTCTTTATGACTCTCCTCTTTTGGGATTTTCTTGGCAAAGATTATAAAGTAGTTTGCCATTTCCTTCTCCATCACATTTTACAGATAAGGAAACTGAGGCAAACAGGGTTAAATGACTTACCCAGGGTCATGCAGCTAGTAAGCATCTGAGGCCAGATTTGAACTAAGGAAAATAGTCTTCCCGGCTCCGGGTCTGGCACTCTATCCACTATGCCACTTAACTGTTGTTAAATTTCAAACCAATTGAACAATAAATATCTTCCCTTGGCCCTTCTTGGGATATACACACACGGCATTAATATACCCAGGGCATCCTTCTTCAGCCTTTGCTTTTGCCATAGTATATCTGTTTTCTCTAGTCATGACTCATGCAAGGAGAGGTTCAGTGAATTGTAGACCTCGTCTATCTCCGTAATTTATACTCATGTACCAAATTTCACTGAAATCCACTAAAAAAATAGTTTCAGGGGCAAAAGACCCAGATTCAAATCCTACCTGTTATTTACTACCTGTGGGCTGCATCTTTGGGCCACAAGTTCCTCATTGGTAAAATGAGAGAGGAGGACTTGATTACTCCTAAAAATTTCTCCTAGTCCTAAATTTCTGATTCTTCAAACTACATTTTCCTTTCACACAAAACAAAAGGATCCCACCATATTGAGACTCCACCTTTTTGGTGTTTAATTTTGTCTTCTCGACCTGCTTCCTCAGGTAATGCAAATGCTATACAAACCACCCCAATTTGTAAATATCATTCCTGATGATGCAAATATGTCTCTATACAATTCTGAATGACTAAATAGTTGGTAGAAAAGCTACCTTATAACTAGATGTGTTATTACGAGCACGGAAAGCATTTGAACTCTTCCCTTTAAATAGTATCCCATATAAAGGAGATTTTGTAGCATTTTTGAGTGAGAAAGAACCATAAGGGTATAATGAGAAGGAAAGTACGTTGGACTAGGAGTCAAAATAACCGGGTTTTGGTCTCAGCTCTGCCATTGTCCAGCTATGAACAAGGCAACTGCTCTTCAGTTTCCTCTCTTGCAAAATGAAAAGATTGGATTACATAGTTTCTAGGTAATCGGCCCCAAAATCCTCTGAGTAAATCCATTTAATCCAACCTACTCATTTTACGGATGACAAAACTGAGGCCCAGAAAAGTGAACTTATTTCCTCAAGTGGCAGGTTAGAAATATCATATGAAGCTCCTTGTTCAAAAGCCAAGGATATTTTTACTACGCTCTCATCACCAAATTGTGCTTTAATCTGATTATAGCACTCACAAATAAAGGGTCAGATTTGTAAACAGACATGTCAACTTGGGTTTGGATCTGGCCTCTGACATTTAAGTAGTTATGTGGCATTAGGTAAGTAACTTCATCTTCCTCATCCATAAAATGGGAATAATTACGTCTATAGAGTTTATTTCTACAGGATTGCCATGAGTCAAATGAGATAAATGAGATAAATAATATGTAAAGTCTTTTGCAAATATTAATGTACCATATAAACACCTGCTCTCATTTTTAATAAATAAATCAATAAAACAAATGTTTTCTCTAGTCCCTACCCATGTAATGAATGGTTCTATCAACTGTAGATCTCTATAACTTTTAATTGCCTGCCAAATTTTGCTGAAATCCACTAAAAACTACCGGAGTTCTATCCATTGGAGAAATTCTACTCCTAGCCAATTTGTCCCAAGATGGAAGAGAGCCATAAACCAAACATAGTACCCTTTAGCAGTGTACCAAGCTTCCAAAAAAAAAATCAGCTGCTTCATTTAAAGGTTGTCATGTTGGGGTGCCTAGGTGCTGCAGTGAACACACCAGCCCTGGAGTAAGGAGGAACTGGGTTCAAATGCGGCCTCAGACATTTAACACTTACTAGCCGTGTGACCCTGGACAAGTCACTTAACCCCAATTGCCCTCCAAAAAGCAAAAAAGTTGTCATGTCATTCATGAGATACACTCAAAATGCTGTACACTTGGATATATTCATACATTGCTTCAACACACCCTTATTGAGGCCCCTTGTGGGCAAATCACTGTAAATCAAACATACTTCAGTTTCTTGGGTCAACTGTTGATTAGCAAAATGAAATAAGCTGATTATGTGCTATTTCTGAGCTGCTCCTTAGGCATTTGCTATACACTTTATTATTTAGAAAATCATAGGTTCATACATTTAGATCTGGAAGAGACTTTATGGATCATTTTGTCCAAAATTCTCATTTTGCAGATGAAGAAGATGAAGCCCAAGTTATTGACCCAAGATCAACAAGGTGGTAAGTTACAGAGCAGGGACAGGTCGGTGGTACAGTGGATAGGACATCAGACCTGGAGTCAGCAAGACTCATCTCCCTGAGTTCAAATCCTTAGAGACTTATCTAGCCGTGTGACGCTGGACAAATTATTTAACCCTATTCGACTCAGTTGCCTCTTCTGTAAAACGAACTGGAGAAGGAAATGGCAAATCACTCCAGTATCTTTGCCAAGAAAAACCCAAATGGGTCACAAAGAATTAGAAATGACTGAACAACAATAAAGTTACAGACCGAGGATTTAAGTTGACATCCTTTGACTCCAAATCTGACCCATGTGTCATTGTCCTAATAAACATCCCCACCCCAATCTTGAATGACTACATCACCAAGTTTAATAAAGAAGTCCAGATTCCTGATACCCAGGGAGGTGTTATTGTTCTGATCTCTAGGAAACTAATGAAAAAAGACACCAAGGGGTGGCTGGGTGGTGCAGTGAATAGAGCACCGGCCCTGGAGTCAGGAGGACCCGAGTTCAAATCCAGCCTCAGGCACTTGACACACTTACTAGCTGTGTGACTTTGGGCAAATCACTTAACCCCAATTGCTCTCCAAAAAAAAAAAAAAAGAAAAAAAAGACACTAATAAGAATTTGTTCCTATAAAATTTTCCATCTGAAAAGGAGACAAAAATCCCTCACTAATTACCACCTGCCTCAAACTCCAGAAAACTTTTAACTTCGGAAAAGTAGTCTTATCTGATGACAATCTTCTGGGTCACTTTTTCCATTTTGAACACTTTCCTTGCGAAGCCTCTTGCTAATTATTGTCAGAAACGCTTTAATACTTGTGCAAATAGGTTAATGCTGGTGGAGTTAGTGGGCATAGCCCTTGCACTGAATTGTTCAGTATAGAGAAAGTATTTGCAGCCCTGGGGTAAGCCTGGCAGATAGGATAGCGTTACTGGGCCAGTCAGCACCTTAGCCCACCGCTGGTGGACTGCTCTCCCTATAGTCACAGAGGAGCAAATCAAACATTCCCAGCAGGGTGACAGAAATATTCACCGGCCACCAAATTATGTTTTACTCCCATCAAAAGTTTTGATAGGATGACCCCACATAGACATACTCATTCCCAGGGATGGAAGAAGGCTTATTCGAGTCTTGAACCAGTAGTTTTAGGGGTGGGGGCTGACAGGCGGCTAGCAGAGCACCAGGCAGCTCAAATGGGCCTTGTAAGGCCAGAGATTGAGAAAAGAATGGTTCAAGAGAAAGCTGGACTCAACGGCCAATGTGATGCTGGACAAATTATTTAACCCTATTCGATTCAGTTGCCTCTTCTGTAAAATGAACTGGAGAAGGAAATGGCAAATCACTCCAGTATCTTTGCCAAGAAAAACACTTTAATACTCTGTGCATTTTAGCATTGTTGATGTGACTCCTTAGAGTCACCCCAAACAGTGTCCTTTATATAATATATATGTATATAAATGTATATGTGTGTACATTCAATATACATGTATGTAGACATGTACACATATATGATGTGGTAATTATGTTAGTACTTATATAGCGCTATCTCACATATCTCGTTTGATGACCATAATCCTGTGAGGCCATTGCTATTATTATCCCCATTTTATAGATAAAGAAACTTATGCTGACAAAGAGTAAGTGATTTGCTCAGGGTCACACAGCTAGTGTTTCTTTCTTTTAAAAAAATTATTTATTGGGGTGGCTAGGTGGTACAGTGAATAGAGCACCAGCCCTGGAGTCAGGAGGACCTGACTTCAAATCTGGCCTCAGACACTTGACACACTTACTAGCCGTGTGACTTTGGGCAAGTCACTTAACCCCAATTGCCCTACAAAAAAAATTCTTTATTTATATTACATATTTATGTATATATATATGTATGTATTTATATATATATATTATATTAGTTCACAACATTCAGTTCCACAAACTCTTGAGTTCCACATTTTCTGCCCACCCTTCTCCCCCATTACCCCCTTATGGCAGCATGTAATCCAGTATAGGTTCTACATATACCTCAACATTAAACATCAGTCAGGTTTTAAAGAACAATTATAACCAATGGAATAAATGATGAGGAAGAAGAAACAGAACAAAATGAAAAAGAAAGAGCGCGTAGTTTGCTTAATCTGCACTCAGACTCTGTAGTTCTTTCTCTGGGTGTGGACAGCCCTTTCCATCATGAGTCTTCTGGAGCTGCCTTATGCCTCAGCAGCATTGCTGAGAGGAGCCCAGTCTATCAAAGTCAGTCATCACAGATATGATGTGTCTGTAATTGTATACAAGGTTCTCCTGGTTCTACTCTCCTCACTCAGCATCAGTTTATTTATGAAGTCCATCTACTCCTCATTTCTTATAACACAATAGTATTCCATTACATTCCAATACTACAACCTGTTCACCATTCCCCTATTGATGGGCATCCCCTTGATTTCTAATTCTTTGCCACAACAAAAAGAGCTGCTATAAATATTTTTGTACGTACGGGTCCTTTCCCCACGTGTATGATCTCTTTGGTTTACAGTCCTAGAAGTGGTATTGCTTGGTCAAAGGGTATATACATTTTTATAGCCCTTTGGGCATAGTTCCAAATTGCTCTCCAGAATGGTTGGATCAGTTCACAACTCTACCAACAATGCATTAGTATTCCAATTTTCCCACATCTTCTCCAGAATTTATCATTTTCTTGTTTTGTCATGTTAGTTAATCTGATTGGTGAGATGTGGTACCTAAGAGTTGTTTTGATTTGCGTTTCTCTGACCAATAGTGATTTAGAGCATTTTTTCATATGTTTATAGATATCTTTAATTTCTTCCTCTGAAAACTGCCTGTTCATATCATTTGACCATTTATCAATTGAAGAATGACTTGTATTCTTATAAATTTGACTCAGTTCTCTGTATGGTTTAGGCCTAAACGAGGCCTTTATCAGAGACACTGCTACACAGCTAATATTGAAGTCAGGATTTGAACTCAGGCGTTCCTGACTTCCATTTTTGTTGTGCAGTCTTTTCAGTCATATACAACTCTTTGTGACTCCATTTGGGGTTTTCTTGGCAAAAGATACGGGAATGGTTTGCCATTTCCTTCTTAGCTCATTTTTACAGATGAGGAAACTGAGGCAAATAGGGTGAAGTGACTTAAGCAGGGTTACACAAATGGTAAGTATACAAGGCCAGATTTGAACTCAAGAAGATAAGTCTTCTTGACTGGTACTCTATCCACTGTACCACCTATATATTTGAGAAGCAGCATGGCATATTGAATAGAGGCAGGAAAACTTGGGTTCAAGTTTTGCCCCAAACACATATTGTCTGTATGACCCTGGATAAGTCAGTAAATCTGTTTGCCCCAGTTCCTTATCTGTCAAATGAGGATAATAATAGTGCCCATCTGCAGAGGTCGTTATGAGGCTCAAAAGAGATGATAACACATTCTACCTATTATTATTATAGGGCATTTAAGTGGGTCAATGGATAGAGTGCCAGGCCTGGAATCTGGAAGACCTCTTTCTGAATGAGTTCAAATCCAGCTGTGTGACCCTGAGCAAGTCTCTTAACCCTGTTTGCCTCAGTTTCCTCATCTGTAAAATGACCTGAAGAAGGAAATGGAAAACCACTCCGGTATCTTTGCCAAGAAAACTCCAAACATAGTCACAAAGAGTCAGACATTACTGAAACTATGACTGAATATTGACCCTTTAATGATTAAATCCCATGTTTTTGTTATCTCTACTTATTTCCCAATTATCTATTTTAAAATGGAGTAATTCTTTGTTCAAGGGGAAATATAGGTGAGGCTATGGATAGAATACTGAACCTGGAGTCAGGAAGATCTGAGTTCAGATCTGTCCTCAGACACCTACTAGCTGTGTGACCCTGGGCAAGTCACTTAACACTGTTTGCCTCAGTTTTCTTATCCACAAAATGAGTGGAAGAAAGAAATGACAAACCAGTCCAGTATATATTGGCTAAGAAAGCTGTATGAAGAATCAAAAATGACTAATCTCAGAATTTTCTTTGAGGATGCATCCAAGTGTAATCACTTGGATCTACCTCTGTCTTTAATAGGCAAGATTCTAAAGGTCCAGCAAAACTTAATGAACTGCTAGAGGAAAACCGGGAAGTGCCAGAGGACTTGCTGGATGAGTTTTCTTAGGCACTAACAGCCGGCCAATCAGGATTTATGAGGAAATGGATGATTCTATTGATTTAGACAATTTATGTAGAGCTGACTCATTTTCTAGGTCAATTGCTTCAACCTCTTCCTTTAATTCTCTGCGATAGTGTGACCCACATCAGTTTTGTGTGTGCACACATATTCACCCATAGGCTTGCTTTCACTGCTTCCCACCTCCTAAAAAGTGGTGTTATATGACTAATATTCCTTTCCTCTTTCTCCATTAAGAAGGGAAAAGGTTATTGTGTCATTGATATTTTTTTCAACCCATTTGAGGAAAATCAGCATCCTAGCTAACCTATCCTTTACTTAAAATTGGATTTTGGTTTTTACAAGCAAGCAGCATGGTATAGTTTAAAAAACAAAACAAAACAAACCCCTCTAGCTTTGGAGTCAGGAGGTCTGTTTAATGCCCGGTTCTGACATACAGCTCTGGTCGTTTATAGACAAATCACTTGGACCCTTAAGCATCAGTTTCTTCATCCGTAGAATGGGAGGGTCTATATAAACTATTTCGTAGGGTTGTTTCGAAGAAAACATTTTGTAAACCTTTCAGGATTAAGTGGAAGAAAGTTATTTTTAGGCAGTCAGGTAGGAAGATGACGAAGCAGGATGAACAGAGAATGAAATGCTGACAGGAAAGGGAAATTTGGAAATAAGGTAAATTTGACTAGAGAGCAGACAGATGGTTAATAAAGAAGGGAACATGGCTGCTCTTCTCTGTTACATTTTGGTAGTTCTGAGGACTGGGCAATTGTCTGCTCCTTTTCTAGGTCTGCTCATAATGTTTCATCCTTTCTTGCCCGGAGGTCTTTGGGAGACATCTAACATCATTTCTTTTAAGACCTTCTTAGCTAATCCATTTACACTGGAGAGGGAAGATGCTAGGCCTATACTAGGGTGACAACTCTTGCTTTAAGCCTACATCAGACAGATGGGGGTGAAAGTTTGGCCAGACTTCTGAATAAATTGTCTGACCTGCCTTTCAGTGGCTGAAACATTTCTTGAGAGAAGAAGGCCCAGTCACAATTCTGTCTGCTGTATGATAATCCAAAGACCCAACTGTAAATATGTGATGCTTTAATCTTACTCTTAAATTTCCACAAGAGGGGGAAACACTATGGTGAGCCATTTGACTCTACAAATCCCAGACAAGAACAGGATAAAAACAGCATGAAAACAACTGATTGTAGAAACGTTATTGTTCCCAGAAATTTGACTTCCAATTTCACTGATGACTGGGAAACAGAATTGTACTGTAGTTCAGGAATCAATATAAGCTGCAGTTGTTTGTGTTTTTAATTAAAGCACCACTTAATGAACATATTTGAAATTATTCATCAGGACTAGTGATTGGAATGATAAGTATAATATGAAAATACCTAGATTCATTGACATTCACAGAGTTGTATTGATGGAGAGGCTTGTCAGAATGAATTCAAAGTCTGAATTCTAGGATACTGTTGTTGTTTTATTTTTTAATCAGACAGCAGACCATATCTTTCTTCTCATGCAGTTGGCTAAAAGGTTCAGAGAAGGAAAGATCCCGCTGTGTCTAAAGTACGTGTTGATTTAATTTATTCAGAGGGACATGATAAATTGCAGAATTTCTCTGCCTCTTCATCTGCCACAAATGTTGGTATAAAAACTACATTTGGCTTCAGTCTAAAAGGAAAATTTTATGAAGAATTCAATATAAAATATCTGGAAGAAATATAAGGAAAACATTAAAGGCTAATCATAAGACATTCACGAAGGTCAAACTGTTTACTTATTATATTAGTAAATATTATCAATATTCTTAAAACTATAATCATTACTAACATAGTTTGAAAGAAAGGTTGGGGCACAGTTGTGCATGATGGGGTGATTCTAAAAAACAAAATTGGGTGGGGAAAAAGTAAAAATTATGACATGATATGGGGTATGAAAGAAGAAGTAATACAGAGGAAGCAGGTTGGGGTAGAGGGCTAGTAATTTTGTATTATATAATAAAAGTATTATCAACAAGCTCTGTTATACAAGATGACTAAGTATCCCATACAATTTTTCTTGTTGCTGTTGAATGGACAATGAATCCAGTTCATTTACTTATTATCCCTAGCTGTAGTTCCTTTTGTTTAGTAGTTTAATTGATAGCAACAATGGGAAGATTGATATGACTTGCCTTGTTCATTAAACACGTCAGTGTGGTCAGTGGATAACATACTAAAGTACCAACAGTTGTTTGTAGATGGTGTGTGTGTGTGTGTGTGTGTGTGTGTGTGTGTCTTAACCTCTTCCCTTTCTACCACTTTGCCGTAGTCACCACATAACTGAGGGACTTTTCACATATTTTTAATGGACTGCCATGGGCAAATAATGTAATAGCCACTTTCTGGTAATGAGTTCCCATACACTTGGTTTGGTTTGTTTATCTCTCCCTAGGACTGTACCTGTCCTTTCCAGCACAAGAAGAACCTGTCAGTTCTTGTTCTATACGAGAGACTTTCAAGAACTCAGGACCACTTTCACACCACTGGAATTGTGGACAGCTCATGAATTAATGTATCATAAATGTAAGCTTTTCTAGAATACTGCTAAAGAAATTTATCTTGATGACTTTCATAGACATACAGTAATTGAGAGCAGGCATTATGGTGAAGTGGTGGGAGCAATGGGCTGGGAACAGGTTGTTTTGACCGTACATTAACTTCTACTTCTTTTTTTCACATTCAGATTCATTTAGGAGAATGGTTTTTTAATGTAGTCAATAGAAGAGGATGTTTAGAAGGTAATTAAAAGACAGCATGGTGTAATGGAAAGAATACTGAACTGGGAGTCACAATTTAATTCAACAAACTTTTTAAAGTTTTTAACTTGTGTTGATATCTTTCAGGGTTTTTTTTAACACCTTCATTTGCAAGTTTATCCTTCTGTTTTTTCCTGCCCAGCAAGCCATCTCTTGCAACAAAGAATAAAAAAGAAAGTAAAACTAACCAGCACATCCTCCAAGTCTGACAGCGTATATGATGTTCCTCATCCATAGTTTCCCACCTCTGCACAGAAGAGCAGGAGGGAACATTATCTCATCTCTTCTTCAAGGAGGAAGCTAATTCAGCAAATATTCATGAAGTGTCTATTACATAAAAGGTACTGTGCTAACTGTGGGTAATATCAATATGAAGTGACACAGTATCTGACCTCAAAGAGAATCTGTTCTATTGGATAGATACCACAT
>CM053594.1:173943697-173977702 GCA_028646575.1 Pseudocheirus occidentalis | reverse complement strand
TTTTTGGGGCTTCCAGTGGTCAGATTTGTGTTTTAGGAATATCTATGTGGTGGTTTTGTGGAGGGTGGTCTGGACAAAGATAAGGAACTAGGGAGACCAATTTGGAGACCTAATCCAGGATGAGAGGTGATAAGGGCCTGAATTGGTGTGGTGGCTGTGTGAATGGAGGGGTGGAAGTATGGTTAAACTGCCTGGAGATAGTATCAAACAAAATTTGGGATTTAATTGACTAAGTTCAAGGAGGTTTAAGAGTTCAGAATGACTCCAAGGTTTTGAAACCAGGTGACTGGAAGGATTGGTCATATCTTAGATTAAAAATGGGGAAGTTTGAAGGAGAGAGAGGCTTTGGAGGAAAATTAATTCCATTTTCAATATACTGAGTTTGGAACACATGGGGGACATAAAGGTAGAGATACCTAGCAGGCAGTTACTAATACAAGACTAGAGTTTAAAAGAGATTAATGCTGGTATATAGATCTGAGAGCCTTCTACATAGAGATGATTATTAAACAAAAATTAAATGTGACCTGATGAGATCACCAAAAGGGAGAGTGGAGAGCCCAATACAGAGTCTTAGTCCCATCCATACTTAATGGCAGTAGGAGACCAATCTAGAAAAAGAGGCTGAGGAGCATTGAGGCAGGTAATAAGAGGACCAGTAAAAATCAAGAGTGCCCAGGATGAGGAGGTATTTGAGAATGGTAACAACTGAGAAAAGGGTTTTTAGATTTAGCATTTTAAATTTTTTGGAGGGAGCAATTTCAGTGCAATGGTTGGTTCAGAAGTCAGACTGCTAAGAATTGAGAAGTGAATTAAAGAAGAGGGTGTGTGTGTGTGTGTGTGTGTGTGTGTGTGTGTGTGTGTGTGTGTGTGTGTGTGTGTGTGAAGTCTTGAGTCCAGACAGTCCTTTCTAGAAGTTAGGCTGAGAGAAGAAGCAATATAGCACAGTAGTTTGATGGACTAGTAGGATCAAGTGTTGGAGATCTGTGTATGCTTCTATCAGTGACAAAGTAGGGGCCAGTGGATAAGGAGAGTGGAGAAGTGTGTGGTAATGAGGATAAGAAAGGGATAAAGGTGGGCATAGCAGGAGTTAGGAAGAGAGGGTGAGGGAGTCATAGAGTGGCTAATAGGTAATGGCTGAATTGATCAATCAGAGTCAAGACTAGGATGGGGGAGAGAAGGGAAGCCAGAACAGGGATGATTGACAAGGTAGGGTGGTGGAAGAACAGGAGGAGGTCACAGTGAGTTTGAAACTTAGGTTTAGGATGGATGAGGCAAAAGAAGATATTGAAGGCAAAAGAAGATATTGAAGGATGAGAGACTGTAGTTAGAGAAAAGAATTCCAGGCTTCTGTTTTATAGATGTGTAGCAATTACGAATAATTATTACAGTAAGAGAGAGGACAACATGGATTTTATGGTTACAAAGCTCTTGATATACATTATTCAGTTTTCAGTCTTAATACTTAAACCTCATAGGTTCAAGTAGTAATATCTCCTTTTATAAAAGAGGTATCTGGAGTTCACAGGACATGTAGCTATTGATAGGCATTTGTAGTATAATGAGGAAAATGCCTGTATTTAGAGTCAAGACCTGATTTTAAATTTCCAGTTTGCTGTTACTCAATCTTTGATTCCTGTTGGGTTTATTTTGATTTAGTTTGCATCTGTTTGGATTGAATGATGTATAAGGTCCCTTCTGGCTTAGACACTTATTTATGATCTCTTTAAGGTGATACAGGAGATAACTGGAACAGAAATAATTTGGGGTTAGAATCTTGGTCAGTCCATATTTCTTTCCACTATATCCTGTAATTTTAAAAAGAAAAAATCATTATGTTGGACTATTTTCTTTCCTTACCTTAGGTATTTATTAGTTCAGTAATTATCAGGAGAGTATTGGAAATAAAACCCTAATATTAGCATTTAATAAGTACCATAGCTAAGCACTGTGTCCCCGCATTAGGGATGAAAGACACAAATGAAACAGGGAGCTTACATTGTACTTGTGTACATGTACAATTGTACATGTGTACACATCTAAGCAGATATAAAATGTATACAAAATAATTTCAGAGAGAGAGTGCCCTAACAAGTGAGAAAGATCGCAAGTTAGAGGCTGGCTCTTGAGCTGAACTTTGAAGGGAGCCACCAATTCAAAAAAACTTAAATAAAGAGGTAGTGTATTGCTCTACTCAGAGGCCTGTAGGCAGGAAATGAAATGGCATGCATGAAGAACAGTGAGAGCTACTGGACTAGAAAGTAGAGTGTGAGAAGGGAAGTACCCTGTAATAGGCCTGAAAAGCCAGCCTGGAGTCAGGTAGTGAAAGGATTTAAATTCCTAACTGAGGAGCTTATATTTTATTAACTTGTAGTAGATTTTGAGTAGGGAATAGCTTGGTCAAATTTGTGTTTTAGGAATACAATAGGGAGGTGAATGGAAGATGATTTGGAGAGGTAGCATGATGCAGTAGAGTGTCAGACTTCCAAGTCTGGAAGGTACTCTGGGCAAGTAATTTAACCCTTTTTAGCCTCAGTTACTTCATCTGTAAAATGGAGATAGTAACACCTACCTCAGAATTATTCTGAGAATCAAATGAGAGAATACATGTCACGTGCTTTGCAAAGTTTAAAGGCTATGTCAGCATATTATTTATATTATTAGAGAAAGGAGGAATAGAGAGGCAGGAAAATAAATTAGGAGACTTGCAATAGTCTAAGCAAGAGGCCATGAGAACCTCAATTGAAGTCAGATTCTATAGTTTTCTTTTCTTGCATGGCTAACCTCTTTGAGAAGGTCACGCATTTTCAGAGCCTCCTCTTTTTACTTTAACTTTGTATTCAGACTTCTGACATCATCATTCAACTGAAACTGTTCTGTCAACAGTTACCAGTGAATTCTTAATTGCCAACTCTAATGGCTTTTTCTCAGTTGACCCTCTTTATACTCCCTTCTCTCTGGGTTTATGTGACACTGTTCTCTCCTTTCCTCCTACCTAACCAACTCTTTCGCCCTTTACTTTGCAGCTTAGTCTTCCAAGTCTTGCATCCTAACCATGGGTGTCCAAGCCTTTGTACCAGAACTCTCTCTACAATTCTTAGGGATTCACTTAGCCTCTCTGTGCCATTGAGCCTCAGATCTACTTAGCTAATTCTGATTTCTCTCCTTACTGTCATTCTCACATCTCCAACTGCCAGTTGGTTCTTTCTAAGTGAATGACTTAGAGACGGACATCAGATTCAGTAGGTTTCATCCCTGATTCCTTAGTACTTTCATCTTTCATATTCAAGTCTTATTGTTTCTACTTCTGTAATCTCTCATATATGCTGCCTTCTCTCCTCTGACACTGCCACCATTCTGGTCTAAGTTCTCTTGTCACACCTGGACTACTGAAATAGCCTTCTGGTTAGTCTCCCTACCTCATGGCTTTTCCCATTCCAGTCCATTTTCCACTCAGCTGTCAAATTGATCTTCTTAAAACAAAGATCTGACCAGATCACTGCCTATTCCATAAATTCCAGCGGCTCCCTTTCACCTTCAGGGTCAAATATGAATCATGTTTTACCTTCAGAGCCTTTCCTATCTTTCCACCTTCCTTGCTTTTCCTCAAACAAAGCATTCTATCTCCTGAATTAGGACATTTTCTTTCTTTTTGTTATTTTTTTGTTTCTGCTTTTTGGAGGGGGGAAGGCAGGGCAATTAGAGTTAAGTGACTTGCCCAAGGTCACATTGTTAGCTAGTGTTTTAAGTGTCTGAGGTCCATTTGGAACTCAAGTCCTCCTGGCTCCAGGGCTGGTGCCCTATTCACTGGGCCACCTAGCTGCCAAATTTTCTTTCTTTTTTTAAAAAAATGTTTCTTTTTACTTTTTGTTTACTTCTGTAAGCTTTTGAGTTCCAAATTTTCCTTCCCTCCATTTTCTCCCTCCACCCCAAGAAGGTATGTAATCTGATATAAGCTATACATAAACATTCATATTAAATATATTTTCACATTAGTCATGTTGTAAAGAATTGGGACCAATGGGAGGAACCACGAGAGAGAAGAAACAAAAAAGAGCAAATAGTATGTTTCTGCATTCAGACTCCATAGTTCTTTTTCTGGATGTGGATAGCATTTTCCATCATGAGTCTTTTGGAGTTGTCTTAGATCCTTGCATTGCTGAGAAGAGCTAAGTCTATCTGTTAGTTATTGCACAGTGTTGCTGTTACTATGTACAGTGTTCTCCTGGTTCTGCTCATTTCACTCAGCATCAGTTTATATAAATCTTTGCAGGTTTTTCTGAAATCATTTCTTATAGAACAGTAGTATTCCATTACATTCGTATACCACAACTTGTTCAGCCAATTGATGGGCATGCCCCCAATTTTCCAGTTCTTGACCACCACAAACAAGAACTGCTATAAATATTTTTGTACATGTGGATCTTTATCCCAGTTTTATACTCTCTTTGGAACACAGACCTAGGAGGTAAAGGGTAGGAACAATTTTATAGCCCTTTGGGTATAGTTCCAAATTGCCCTCCAGAATGGTTGGATCAGGGCAGGTAGGTGGCACAGTGAATAGAGCACTGGCCCTGGAGTCAGGAGGACCCGAGTTCAAATCTGGCCTCAGACACTTAATACTTAACTTAGCTGTGTGACCTTGGACAAGTCACTTAACCCCAATTGCCCTGCCTTCCTCTCAAAAAAAAAAAAGCAGAATAGTTGGATCAGTTACTCCACCAACAATGCATTAATGTTCCAATTTTTCCACATCTTCTCCAGCATTTATCATTTTCCTTTTTTGTTATGTTAGCTATTCCCATAAAAATGATGTGGTACCTCAGAGTTGTTTTGATTTGCACTTCTCTAATCAGTAATGATTTAGAGCATTTTTTCATATGATTACAGATAACTTTAATTTCTTAATCTGAAAACTGCCTGTTCATTTTTCCCATTTATCAATTGGAAAATGACTTGTATTCTTATAAATTTGACTCTTGTTTTCTATGTATTTTAGAAATGAGGCCTTTTTCAGGGACACTGGTTGTAAAAATCATTTTGCAGCTTTCTGCTTCCCTTCTAATCTTGGTTGCATTGGCTTTATGCAAAAACTTTTCAATTTATAATGTAATCAGAATTATCCATTTTGCATTTCATAATGTTCTCTATCTCTTGGTTAGTCATAAATTCTTCCACTCTCCATAAATCTGACAGTTAAACTATTCTTTGCTCTCCTAGTGTGCTTATAGTATCAGCCTTTATATCTAAACCATGTACCCATTTTAACTTTATCTTAATATAGGGTGTAAGATATTGGCCTGTGCCTAGTTTCTGCCATACTATTTTCCAGTTTTCCCAGCAGATTTTGTTAAATAGTTCTTATCCCAGAAACTGGAGTTTTTGGGTTTATCAAACCCAAATTGCTATAGTCATTGACTAATGTGACTTAGGACATTTTCACTGGTTGTCCCCCAAGTCTAATTTTTTTCTCTCCCCACTTCATCTACTGGCTTCTTTGACTTCCTTCATTTTTCAGCTAATCCCACCTTCTACAGAAAGCTTTTTCTGATCCCCTTTAAGACTAGTGCTTAATGCTTCCCTCTATAATTATTAACATTTTGTTTCATATATGTATTTTGCTTGTACGTTATTGTTTGCTTGTTGTATCCCCTATTAAAACTGAGCTCCTTGAAACCAGTGACTGTATTGCCTTCATTTCCCCAGCGCCCAACATATAGCAGGTACTTAGTAAATATGGATTGACAGAAATAGAGAAATAACAGAAAAGGTTGCTTTTGAGGGAAAGATGAGTTCTGTTTTGGATATACTGAGTTTTAGCTGATTATGCAGTTATAAATATCTACTAGACAAATGCTTATGTGGGATTAGAGCTCTGAGGGGACTGTAGGGCTGAATAAATACTTCAGGGAGGAATCTGCATAAAGATAATTTAAGTCCCTGGGAGCTATTGAGATCACTCAGAAATGATGTATACGGAGAAGAGGATCTAATAAATTTGGTGTGATGGGCTGTGTTACCCACCATGATCCAGCAAAGGAGAGCCCAAGAAGAAACGTCAGGGAAGAGAAAAGTTCCAAAATGTTACACCATTGTATAGGGTAGAAGATAGAAATGTCAGGTGCTGAATACCAGGCAAGAAGAATAAAGTCTGAGAAATGCTAATTAAGGCAATTAAGGAATCATTCCTGACTCTGAAGAGAGCAGTTTCAGCTGAGTGATGAGGTGAGAAGCCACACTGTAGGAGATTGAGATTGAGAGTAAAGGGAGGCCATAGTGTTTTCTAGACATTTGATGGAATAGAAGGAGGTCCGAGAACTCAAGAGGCAGCATGGACCTGGAGTAAACCAACCAGGGACTAGGGTTTGATTCAAACCCTGCTTCTAACAATTGTTAGCTATGGCAAATCACTTTACCTCTCTGAACCTTAGTTTCCCCATCTGCAAAATGAGGGGTTTGGTCTCAAGTCCTCTGAGGTCCCTTCCAGCCCTAGGTCTGTGATCCTCTGACCCATGTAGGGTTGATGTGAGGAACAGAATGGGAATAGGGTCTAGGATACAAGTAAAAGAGTTAACTTTGGCAAAAAGAAGGGCAACCTCTATTAGGCACTGGAGGAGAGAATGGGGGATGATGTCAAAGGGTTTTGAGATGTAGAATAGGAGAAGAGGAAATGGTGAATGATATCTGTTTTACTCAATAAAGTGAAATGTACTGTGCGTAAAATATTACACATAGTTCTTACTGCACCCTAAAAAATTATGAAACTAGAAAAGGAGAAATAAAATAAAGCTAGACTAAAGAGATTAGGATTCAAATTCTGGGAAAATGAAAATTGATGGAGATGAAAGTAAAATCATTGGTATGGGTTAAGTAGAAACAATTTAGAAGATAACCCATGATGCTTGCAGGTGATTATCGTAGTACAAATAAAGGAAATATTACTTTATACTGTGAACATTGAGATAAATTTATGGATAAAGATAGTGATATTCATGGCATGTTTCTCAACTTTTTAAGGTTTTGAGTAAGTGCCACAAGCAGCCTTTGATACCACTGCCAGATAGATTACTGTTGGATCACTGGTCTTGCAAAGAACGCTGTTTATTATAGTATTGTTTATTAGCATTTTGAATATGATTCTGAAAAGCTACATGCTGTAGATATTTGAGGCAAAGATTTGGGTGCAGTGTACCCTAAAGAAACAAATGCAGGGGCGGCTAGGTGGCGCAGTGAATAGAGCACCGGCCCTGGAGTCAGGAGTACCTGAGTTCAAATCCGGCCTCAGACACTTAACACACACACACAAAAACTAGCCGTGTGACCTTGGGCAAGTCACTTAACCCCAACTGCCCTCCAAAAAACAAAACAAAAAACAAACAAAAAGAAACAAATGCAGTATTTAGCCTGTAAAGTACAATGTGATCATAGTTTTATTGAGGATACAGTGCAACTTATAAGTTAAAGAAGAGTTCCTTGACTTTGTAGATAAAAGAGGTAAATAAGGTAAATAAGTTTCAATTGATCAAAGATCAATCAGTAAGTTTATTATATGCTTGCTAGGTTTAAAATACTACTCTAAGTGCTAGGGATAAAGAGATAAAAATGAAAAAATTCCTCAGGAAACTTACATTTGAATGGGAATAGAAAATGTGTAGCTGTAAATTTATACAGAACCTATACAAAATTACGTATGTATTATTACATACATACATATTAGGTAGCTTTGGGAGGGGGTTCCTCAGCAGTTAGGGGGACCAGGAGAGTTTTCAAGAACAGGCTTCAAAGGGGTTCCAACAGGCTGAAGTGAGAAGGGAATCCATTCCAGTTTAGGGACAACCAGGACAAAGGCTTGAACATGGAACATCATTTGTTTTGTTTTTTAATTAAATTATTTTATTTTAAATTTAAATATATAGTAAGAAAAGAAAAATATATTATGAACTTAAATATTAAAATCTGAATACAAAATAAGAAAAAGAAAAAAAAAGCATTGCCATGTGCACAGCAGAACTTGAGAAGATTCAAAATATACAGCAATAAATTTCCATTTCAAGAAAAGCTATATAATGAATACTAAGTATGCTCAGAGCTGTTCTTTCCATGTAAATTTTCTTCTGTGCACTTTTTGTTTTGTTCTTTTTTGCCCCTTCCTCCTCCAAGAAAGTATAATTAGGGGTCAGTTAAGTGGCTCAGTGAATAGACCACTAGTCCTGGAGTCAGGAGGACCTGAATTCAAAACCAGCCTCAGATACTTGACATACTAGCTAGCTGTGTGACCTTGGGCAAGTCGCTTAACCCCAATTACCTTGCCTTCCCCCCCCCCAAAGAAAAGAAGGTACAATTAAGTGTGGATACACACACACACACGCATACATACATACACTTACATACATATACTTAGATATCTGTAATCATACATATATAGACATATTCATATGCTTCTATGCAAGAGCATACTATACTAATTTGTCCTCTGTTACTCTGAGGGTGGATTACTGATTCCTTCATAAATCAAGTCTTTCCATATTTTTCTAAGTCTACCAGCTCCTCATTTCCTACCCCACAGCAATATTCCATCCTTATACGATCTAGTTATTTTAAGTAGTCTAAAACAGTATCAGTTAGTATGGCTGCCATATAGTGTAGTTTCCCTATTTTTTTCTTGTGGTTAAATCTATTTTAGCTTTAGCTTTGCCTGAGATCATGATTACCATTTCTGCTTTTTTTTCCTAATAAATTCTACTCCTGGCCTTTATTTATTTTATGTTTATGTGTATCTCTTATTTCCTTTTCTTCCTGACTCCTCTACTTTACTTCTATCCACCACCTTTACCGTTAACCTAAACACCCTTCTGTTACACCTCCCCCCATCCTACTCCCTCTTTATCCCCTTACCCTTTTATTTCTTTCGGAATTTAGAAGACTTTTATACCCTTCTATCCTTTTAAACCCATCCCCAATGAAAGTCGGATTCCAGAACTACCAGCCCTCCTCCCCCATCTGATTCCTCTGTGTCATTTCTTCCTTTAGGGCATCATTAGTATAAAATTATTATTCTTTCAACCTGTTCCTAAACAGTTTTTATTTTTTAAAATCATATCATTCTTAGTCTACCACAATACCCAATTGCTAATAAGAATCGTAAACATTTTACATTCCCTCATATGAAAGTCTGTCCTTATTGAGTCCCTTGTAATTATTAGTCTTTGAGATGTACCTTATATTCCTCTTTGATCTTATATGTCATATCTTTTAAGTTCAGGGTTGTTTTTTGTTGTTGTTGTTGTTGTTTTTTTTAGTGAAATCCTGAAAGTCTTGACAATTCATTAAATGTCTTTTTTGTTGTTGTTCAGGATTATGCTTAACTTCTCTGGGAATGTTATTTTTTTACCTCAGCCCCAGTTCTTTTTCTCTTGGATATATAGTGTTCCAAGACCTATGGTCTTTTAGTGTAGCCTTGACTGTGTGATTCTAACTGTGGCACCACCATATTTAAATTGTTGTTTGTTTTTTTATTGTTGTTGTTGCTCATAATATTTTATTCTTGAGCTGGGGGTTTCAGAATTTGACCTGTTAGTTTTCCTCATAGAGTTTCTTTGAGGTGGTGATCAGTGTTGATATTTTTGATATTCTGGTTATTAGGGCTCAGGACTGGAATATGTAGTAGTTTTATGTAAACAGTTTTCGTTTTTCTCCTGACCAGTTGTAAAATTTATCATTCTGTTTTACCATTAATTTTTTAGTCTTCGTTGATTTTTAAATGTTTAAAAACCTTTCCTATTAAAACTCTACTGTGGTTCTGGATTCCAAAATGGCTTTGCAAGATTGGGAACCAGGTGATTAAATTTTTTTGACAGCAGTATTTTATGAAATCTTTAGAATCATGGATGGATTACATCTTGTATTGGTGGAAGGAGTACATACTTGGGTGAAATCACAGGTCTTTTATTGTAGGATTTAAAAAAATAAATTGTAATGAAAATATAGCTATTACTGCCATTAAAAATTGAAAACCAAGAGTTACGTATATAAAATATAAATGTTGTGACACTTGGAGGCATGGTGAGGATTGCTAGGATTGCTAAGAACTAAACGAAAAAGTGTAGATCAAGATGTTGAAAATGATAGGCAGATGCTAATTTCTAGTTTGAACTCTGAATAGTGGTCAAACCCCAAGGTAGTCATGCTTAATATTTATTAATGGTCAGCTTAGAAGGCAATCTTTAAGAGAGTGCCCCAGGTATTAATTTCTGGTTCTGTGCTATTGAACATTTTTATCAGGTCTGGGGTTAGGCTTTTCATGGCATATTTCTCAGGTTTTCAAATGATGAGACAAAGCTAGGATGGCTAGTTTGCAAATTGAATGAATGACAAGATTATGTCTTTTTAGATAGGACATTGAGCTGAAAATAAGATGACATTTAATGTTATACTTCCTTTTGATTAAAAAAATTTGCTTTATAAAAGTAAACTGGGAGAGGATAGCCATCATTTCATCTTTTAAAAAAAAGATCTAGGGGATTTAGTAGATTGCAAATTCAATACTAGTCAATGGTGTGATAAAAGAATTCTGGATCTGGAGTCAGAGGATTGAAATTCAAATCTTACCTTAGCCATTTGCTACCTGTTTGACTACGGAAGTCACTTAATCTTTACAGGTTTCATTTTCTCATTTGTAAAAAGGTTGGATTGGCTGATCTTCCAGGTCTATGTCTAGAATCCGCAACATGGAGTTAGTGAGGCAATGTGTAGATAGCTTAATTAAACAAGAGAGTAGAAAACATTTACTTCAAAATCATTTACTTTAAAATATAAAAAATTTGATTTTGTCATTTCTGGAGCTCTTAGTTTTGCTGTAAGGGAATATCCTGAGAGGAAATAATATGCTTTCTAAAGATCATATTGCTGCAAACTGTACTGTAGAGAATCCTAAAATTTTCTTTATTCCTTTTGAGGTAGTCTGGTTGTTAAAGTGAGTAAGCTGGAATTGGAACCTACATTATTACTTCTGCTTTATATCAGGACATGTTCTTACGAGGAAAATTATTTGGATTTTCTGTAAACATTTATACTTCTCTCATTTGGAACTTATTGAGTAGGTTGTAAACATTTCATAGTCTAGTGGAAAAAACTTTATATAGTTGGAGTCAGCCCAGGTTAACTAGCCTTTTTTCTCTACCAAAGGCCTACTACCTACCTCTAATTGGTATTAGAACCATTCTTTTACCCACATGAGATAGAACCGAGATTGTCTTGGCTTTTTCTCTTGAATGATGGTTAAAATGATTTGTTCCTTGCTAATCTAAAGTGATTTTCAGAATAAATGTGATATAGGTAAATTGTTTTAGATGCAAAATATACAATTATAAGGCAGTTGTGTACCCACTTAAGTTTTGTGAATTGAGGTGCTGCTTTTGCTAAGCTTTTGTATAAGTGTTCTTTATAATAGCATATCAGAAGATAATAATAGTGTAATATCTTTTTTATTTTTAAAGTCAGGCAAAAGCTTTTTAAGTTATCAAACTTAAAAAAATTCCAAATATAAACACCAAAAAGCTAGAAGTGTACTGTTCCGTAAACAAAGTAGAACAAATGAAAATGGTGTGTGAAATTGAGTATACAGTATACAGTATCTTTTCATATGTATGTGGGCTGGAACTTCATTGTGTTGTCAGAATTAGATAATTTGGAGCATTATTGTTCATTATTGATAAAATTTCCTTTTGACTCCAACAGTAGAATTGCATTTACTAATTTTAATTTGCAAGATTGCTAAAGAGTTAATTTCTATTGTTGTTTGGTTGTTTCAGTCATGTCTGACTCTTTGTGACCCCATTTGAGATTTTCTTAACGAAGTACTTAATGTAGTTTGCCATTTCCTTTTCCAGCTCATTTTACAGATAAGAGAACTGAGGTAAACAGTTAAATTACTTGCCCAGGACACACAGCTACTAAGTGTCTAAGGCCACATTTGAACTTGGGTCTGCTGACTCCAGATCTGGTGCTCTGTATAGTGTACTACCCAGCTGCCCAGTGAATAAAATTTTCTAAAGAAAACTGATGTCAGTCTTGGTAAACCTAATTATATTCAGATATGTCAGACTGATCAGATGTAGTACCAGTGAACAAACCATATAACACCAGAGCCAGTCATTTAGCCACTCATTTACTGGAAATGATGGATTCTATTTAGAATACATTTTTGATTGTGTGCGTTGCGTTAATGGGAGAGCAGCATCAGGGATGTTATAAAATAGTAGATATGTACTCTGTTCTGTCAGGAACAGCAAAGTTCAGGGAAGACCAGCTTATTCTTTCTATCCCTTGTAACTCTGAATTTCTCTCATAATTTTTTTTATTTTTACGATTTCTACTTTTCTTCAGGAACATTGAAGCAAACAAAATATCAGATTTGGGAGGCAGAATGTCTTCTTATCTTGGAGTCAGGAATGACCTTGGTCTGGCATTTAGTAGTTAATAGATCTAGGCCAGCCTTCTCAATTCTACAGTTGTGGAAACTGAGGCCTAGAGAGTTTAAGTGACTTGTCTGTAGTTACACAGTAAGCTTCTCAGTGGGGATTAGAACCTAAGTCCTCATACTCCAGAGCTAGTACTCTTTGCATGGTCATCATGAAAACCAGTAGAATATAGAGAGCTTCTGGGCAAATGGGGCACATCTGTTTTTATTTATATCTCTACCTTTTAGTGCAATGCCTGTCACTAAATAGGCATATATGCAAGGTTATTGTGATGAACAAATAGAAGGCATGTAAAGTACTGTATAAAGTTTAAAGTGCTGTTTATATAGTAGCTGTGGTCACTCATCTGTAAATAAGAAGTCAAATTTATATAGACTTTTTCCTAGAAGCAGTTTTGAAGTAGGCAATATAGTTATCATCTCCATTTTACAGATGAGAGAATTGTGGCCCCATTAGTTTAAGGAGTCTGCTTATCACATCTCCCACACAAGGAGTGTTTTTATCCACTGTATGATGTCTGACTCTCAGAGTGTTTAGGGCTACTTAAACGACAGAACTAATGCCAGGTTTTAGTTTTGCTAGAATTTGTCCCTTTCTCTTGACACTAAAGTTACTTGTTTTTTCCAGGTGGATTACATTAGTTTTTCTTGTAGGAGAGGAAGTTGATCTAAGAGCTTCATATTAAAGGGAAATAGAGAAAATCATGGGGCTGTGTATGGCAGGGGCTTTGGAACTCGGCTGCATAGTAAGGGACTTCAGATCTTAGGATATCAGAGAAATATCTTGTGTATATCATATAGGTATGATAATAATTCACTATCTAGAAGTCTCTCATCTAGTGATCTCAGCTATCTGAGAAAAAGGAAGTATTCTTTACTACTTCACTAGATCTGTGATCTCAGTCAATGGATATTAGGCACCTACTACATGTCAAGCACTGTGCTAAGTGCTGGGGATACAGAAAAAGACAGTCCCTACCCTGGAAGACCCCACAGTCTAATGGGGGAGATCCGACGACACAACACCACCTAGAATCTCTGTGTCAGTGGTAACATGTGGAAGTAGCAATTATCCAATAGATTATGCCTTAGCCTGAAGAATTTAAGATCCTTGTGGTTGTAAACCATCCTACACAAGAATGTGCAAGTGCAGGAAGATTTCAATGGTCTGTTCTTTCTGTAAATATGAAAAAATTGTGTCAGAATGGATCTTAAATAACAATCCCAAGTTTAAAAAACCTTTTGCATTTACTTTTACATTTACTAAGTGGCTACAATAAGGAAGGCATTGTACTTAGATAGCAGATGATGCACAGCCAAAAGTAAAACAGTCCCTTTGGGGGCAGGGGTATGTGTGAAACCATGTGTTTACACAAGAAAGTAAATACAAAGTGACATTTTTGAAAGCCCACAGTAACACTTGGGATGATCAGAAAAAGCCTCTCATGTAAGAGGTAACACTTGAGCTGAGCTTTTAAGAAAACTCAGGATTCCAAAAGACAGAGGTAAAAAGGAAGAGCATTCCAGACATGGGAGACACATTACACACATTTCACACACAGAGACAGGTAGGGCATGAGAATTGTGTTCAGAAAACAGGTTTTGGTGGATTGTAAAGTGTATGAAGATCAGATACAGCTTTCTGAGCAAGGGAAAGCTTTTTTTTTTATTTAAATAAATGCTTGCAGTTGTTTTAAATTTTTTTCTTAAATCTCATCTTCAATTTCATTGGTATAGGGAACTCCTGGTGAGGAAAATCCCTGGACAAACAGAAAATGTTCTGCAGATGCCTTGGGTGCTGAAAGGATGTGACTTTAACCAGGGTCACACAGCTAAGCTTGTCAGAGGAAGGACCCATGTCTTCCTGACTGAACTAACTTGCTGTCCACTTTGAAATGTTGCTTTTTTGTTTTCAGTACTTTTTCCTGATATTAATTATTATTTTCATCTCAACTTGTAAAAAAATGCAAAATGTGATATTTGTTTTCTTTAATATTTCTTGCTTTATGGAGTCATTGAGTTCTTTTTGTTCTATTCTGTTTTTTAGAGAGTCTACTACTTGGATAAGGTTTTCAAGTTTCTGTTCAAAACTGTGTCTTCCTTAGGGCCTAGCACAGGACCCTGCATTGTTTTCAGTTGTGACTAACTCTTCATGACTCCCTTTTGGGTTTTCTTGGCAAAGATACTGGAGTGATTTGCCATTTCTTTCTCTAGGTCATTTTACAAATGAGGTAACTGAGGCAAAGTGAAATGAGGCCCCCAGGGTCACACACCTAGTAAATGTCTGAGGCCATATTTGAACTCAGTAAAATGAGTCTTCCTGACTTCAGGCCTGGCACTCTATGTTCTGTGACACCTACTTTTCAGGCCTCCCCCCCCAGTTGATTACGCTTTCACTAAATGTTTGTTGAACAAATTGATTATTGTATATAGAGTTAGGTGGTAGTCCTATTGCAGGTGGTAGTCACATTTACAATGAGATTTAAAAGACTGGGTTTTTAATAGTAATTGAGATAATTTTAGCTATTCGTTGTACATTAACCTCCATACCCTATACAGTCATTCTGTTTGACTCTCAAGGTCCAGAATCTTAATGACAGATTTGGTGGGAAGAGAAAACACAGATATTGGTATGTGTGTAATCCAAAGACTATTGAGACAAGACTAAATATACAATCTGTCTTGTAAAACAAGTGTCTTCCACTGTATCCCTTTGTCTTTTTCAGTTATCCTATATTTAAATAAAACCAGTTGGTCCATCTAACTACCAACCCTAAGACCTTCTATTTTCCCCTAGTTGAAAGCTTTTGGAACTAGGGAAAAAACTTTTTTTCCTTAGTAATTGTTAATCCTTACCTCCTCTCTGCTTCCTGTTTATCCTCCAGAGTTGCACAACCCTTTGCTGTTAGGTTGAAACCCGTGCTCCTCTGACTGTTACTATTAAAAAGTCATTGAATTTACACAATACCATCTTTAAGTGGCTCTATCTCTGGAGCTGAAGTTTGCTGTTTGTATTTGTAGGTTACTGCAATTAAGAATCTTTGTTGCTAGGAGGGTTTTACTTATCACCAGCTGTAGGAATAACAAAAGCTTTGCTACTTGTGCCCTCAGGGAATGAAGTAAAAGATAATCAATCTGATATCTTCCAAAACAAATCTTTCCGGCTAACATCTATTAGTGCTATAGCTAATTTATAGGTATTATTTCTAAACCTGAGTTACTTAATTGATTTGAAGGGGAGTGTAGTTGACACTTGCAAAAATAATATCTATTTTATTATGGAATGACATGTTTACAGTGATCCAAGCTTCATTATTTGAGAGAAACTGGCATTCAAACTGATCATAAGGGGAAGTTATGTCAATGATACATTAACACTCCATGTGACAAACTGTAGTGGAAAAAGACATGCTAGCCATTCCATTGTCTGATAAGTGAGGAATTAGACTAGATCATTGCTAAGGTTTGAATTAAGCAACCAGCTTTAAAATTCTATGATTACGTTCTTTCTAATTTGGGTCTGGGAAAAGTGTAAAATTGTGCCCAAGGCACGCAATTTACTAACCTAATTTTATTTGTAGGGGAGACAGATGAGATGCTTACACAAAACAGCTGTGCAAAGTGGAGCTGGAGGAGCCTTATTTGTGGTAAGTCATTTCCTAGATTATTTCATAGAAATGGAAAGGCAAACATTTGAAAACTTGGGTGGAACCCATAACATTAATTACTCCCAAGGTTTTCAGACACACAGTACATTGGTTTACACTGACCATTTATCCTTATTGCCATTAAGATACTGACTAAAAGACCACTGCTTAAGGGACAGCTCTAGTTGAATTACCCTCTAAGACTCCTGGCTTTAGTTTATATTAACATAGGAATGTCTCTAGTCTTTTGGTCATATGATTTGTTGGATTTGGTTCCCAGGGATAGACATGTTTTATAACAGGTCTTTAGTCTTTACATCATAATTGGTATGCCCTCCCCAAGGTATCCCTATTTATTATGAATATTATTTTGCATTGATAAATTTTATTTGGCATTCAGAAAGACTATAATCCCTTTCCCTTGCCAAGGGGCTTTATTTAAGGGTTCATAAATGTCTATTTACATATACAATTTATTATGTTTAATCTAGAGGTTGTTAAAATCAGTGTATTTTTATTCTTGGACTGTTAATAGGTGAAAAATATTTCAGAGCTTTACTTAAGCAGATTTCTATTAATTGCTACCCACCTACCCCCCCAAATTATTTCCATGAAAATAAAAACTGATTAATATTACAGATGAGTTAATATTTGTAAAGCATTTAGCACAGTGCCTGACACATAATATTCACTTAATAAATGTTTTCATTCCTTCTTTAAAACTTTGAAATTTTTGAAAGTTGGTATCGTGAGGGAATTATGAGGGTGTTATAGTCACCATCCAAAAAATATATGGGGTGGTAGTTGTGTTTAAATTCTAATCTCAATGTGAGAATGGTTTCCTGTTAATAAGCAATTTCTTGGACATTATTGAAATGGATGTACTGCGTGGCTTCGTTTTTTTGTTTTTTTTTTCCTGAAGAGAAAGAATAAAGTCAGTTAGTGTTAAGCTAATTGCTGTTTGTGGATAGTATATGGGGAGATAAGATATACTTTTACTTCCCTTAAAGAATTTATAAATTGTAGGGTCAACTAAGGGGTACAGTGCATAGAGCATTGGCCCTGGAGTATTCTGTTTGTAATTGAAGCATAAAAGGGGGAAGGAAGGACCTGAGTTCAAATGCAGCCTCAGACACTTAACAACACACTAGTTATGTGACCTTGGGCAAGTCACTTAACCATGATTGCCTTACCCCCTCCCCCCCCAAAAGTTCGTAAATTATAAACAGGGCAATCCTATATGATTAATTTAAATAATATCTCATTAAATACCCAAATATTTAGGCATTTTTCAGTTCATTTTAAAATACTGTCAGGATTCTCATTATATTTCCAGACAGGTTTTAAATATGTAGTTACTTAACTGCTTTAGTCAAAGAATTGGACAAAAAAATGAAATAGATTGAGAAAAGTCAATATAAGCATTTAAACTCCACATATTGTTGTTATTTGTCCTTTATTCTCAAAGAGTACCATGACATTGGGAAGATGATGCCATGACTTGCAAGTATATTGGATTTGAGTGAGGGAGGGCTATGCAAAGTCAACAGCTTCACTTTCTCTTCCAGAGCCATCTGGGTCCAGGGGCAAGATCAGGATGACTGGAGACTAGACATGTCTGAGATACCATCTGGCTCTTTTAACATTTTATAATTCAGTGGTCAAACCCAGTATTCTGTTTGTAATTGTAGCACAAAAGGGAGAAAGAAGATTCCTTATTTTTGTGGGAGGACATGATAGCTTTCCATGGCATCTACTTTTTTTTTTGCTTTGTTTTTTTTGGAGGGCAATTGGGGTTAAGTGACTTGCCCAAGGTCACATGGCTAGTTTTTGTGTTAAGTGTCTGAGGCTGGATTTGAACTCAGGTCCTCCTGACTCCAGGGCCGGTGCTCTATTCACTGCGCCACCTAGCCACCCCTCATCTACTTTTTAAAAGTTAAGAATCTACTCCAAAAAATCCCTCGGTTTCCTTTATCATTGATTACAGACTTCTGTTACATGAATTAATCTAAATTATTTCTAAACCTACTTATATTTTATCACTTTTTGCATAATTTCATAAATGTATTCATCATTACTGCTCATTAATGTAGAAAGTACTCATTTATGTCTCAGTGGATATTTTTACATATCAAGGATACAGTAATTATTGATGTTCATTATAGTAATCCTAAAGCACAAGATCAGATTCTGATGTACTTTCTGATTAAGTCAGGGACTGGTTTTTTTGTTTGTTTTGTATTTGTGTTGTGAGGGCTTAGCAGTTACTGGTACATAGTAAAGTAGTCTAATAACCGCTTGTTGATTTGATTAACAATTAAGTTATATTCAGGATAAATTTCATATTAGTACTAGATGTGCTTTATAATACTCATATATTTTGAAGACCCTATTTCCCAACTATTCTCTGTAACCTAAGGTGGAGTCTCAAAATTTCTTTTTTTTTTTTGCTTTTTGGAGGGGGGAAGGCTGGGCAGTTGGGATTAAGTGACTTAACCCAAGGTCACACCACTAGTAAATCTTAAGTGTTTGAGGCTGGATTTGAACTTAGGGCTGGTGTTCTATTCACTGTGCCAGTTAGCCCCCCCAAGTCTCAAAAATTTCAAGGGAGTATTTGTATCCAGAATTTGGGGAGGGGAAAAATCTGTGTTTAACCTATCATATTCATCTCCATATTTCTAGAATTGAGCCCCAAATTTTTCAGTCAGTATTCATAAAGAATCCTTGTCATCCTAATAAAATGCAGTTTGCCACTGTCATTGCTGTACAGCAGTGGCTCTCATCTTGTGGGTCGCAACCCCTTTGGGGGTCGAACGACCCTTTCATGGGGATCGCCTAAGATCATTGGAAAACACGTATTTCCAATGGTCTTAGGAACCGAGACACTGCTGATTGGAGTGTTGTGTGGATTTAAAGAAATGTTCAGTTTAAGGATACTAATGATCTCTATGAAAGTTCTGGTTAGTACTTTAATGTGGAGATGACCCTTGGTTCTCAAAGGGGTTATGCTAGTAGAACACAAGGTCTATCAAATTCCTCAGTGTTAGGAAGGCTGGCTTGCTTTGAGTATGGGCCTTATTGTCCAAAGACCAGCCTAGCTAAGTTTTAAAAAGGCTCATAAGTAGAAGCTTGACGAGTTAGGTGATTTTTTTTTTTTTTTAGCATAGCAATTCATTTAACTAAGGTATGGAGCATTTGAAAGTTGCATTGGTGAATGGAAAAGGTATTCAAGAACACACCATCAGTTGGTGTGTACAGCTGATTTTTAAAATATTGTTCCTTCTACAAGGACTTTTAAAAACCATTAAATACTTTTGGAAAAATTACATTTTAAGCAATTTGCTTTAAATTATTTTTTTCCTTTTTATACAGCATAGAGATACTCCTGAAAATAACCCAGATACCCCATTTGATTTCACACCAGAAAACTACAAGGTATGCATAAATTACATGATGTTTAATATAGAAAAGACTGACTCATTTAGATATGACAGGTGCTTTTTTCGTTTATACAGAGGATAGAAGCAATTGTAAAGAATTACCCAGAGGGACATAAAGCAGCAGCTGTGCTTCCGGTACTGGACTTAGCCCAAAGGCAGAATGGATGGTTGCCCATCTCTGCCATGAACAAGGTATTTAATACAACTTTATTGCTTTATTTGTAATGAGTAGTAGGATTTAAGTAGTAACCTTTTATGAAAAATTCTTTTTCATGTCAGATTGTAGGAATTCAAATTTCTTTTATAGTTTAGATGTTTCCCATTGGACAGTTTTATTTGTATTTATACTGGTCTCATAGAAAATGTCAGGAGCTTTGAAAAGATGGCGGTTTTTGCACTAATAGGAAGGGGAATAGTGATGATAGTATTCCTATTTGCAATTATACAATGGCAGAAAAGTTACATAATGTAGTGAGAAGATTATAACATAGACCAAGGTTCCACAGAAGTTATAAACTATATTCACATGATAATAGTTCTTTGAAGAAAGAAATGTACTTAAGTGTAATAACTGGAGAGCAGCTAGGTATTGCAATGGGTACTAGAGAGAGTGCTACACTTGGAGTCAGGAAGATGAGTCTTCCTGAATTCAAATCTGGCCTGACACTTATTAGCCGTCTGACTCTGGGCAACTCACTTTACCCTGCTGGCCTCAATTTCCTCATCAGTAAAATGAACTGGAGAAGGATACGGTAAATCACTTGAGTATCTTTGCCAAGAATACCCTAAATGCGGTCACAAAGATTTAGGCACAGCTGAAGAGCAGCAGTAATAACTGAACACAGGATAAAAATAAATAATAAAATTATGTCTGACAATATGAAAGAAAATGTGAAAATATTGTCTTATTTTGAATCAAGATTTCTAATTGTATTACCACTTAATAATTAGTGATTTTAATTTGAGAATTGAGCCAGAAATAGGTAGACACAATGGTAGACATAGAAGAGACACTACTGGGGGAAAATTTTTGTTTGTTTTTTGTATTTCTAAATAGAAACTAAATCACAGCATTTGAAAGCATATTTTAATAATAGGTCCATGAGAACTTCGAAAGTGAGATTATTTATGCTTTTTTGCTTTGGGTCACTTACTTCCATAACTAATCCTCACACATTTTTAGCTATGACCAGAGTGGTAACTTCTGAATCAGATGTACACACACACAAGATTGATAAAGCTGTCTTATCATATATAATTCAAGGTCACGAAATCTCTATTTGAGTTTTATTTTTTTTCAGTATCTTTGATATTGAAAACTCATCATTTTCACCTCAAGTGTCTTGGTAGAGCTCCACCATCATAATAAGGTATAGAATGCTTGGGGTTGACTCAAAACTTTATAGATTAAATTAATAATATTAGATTGCTTACAAAAAAAAATAGCTGGAGGAATTTTTGATATGAGTAAGCTACAATAAAAAGCCAGTCTCATTTTGTACAAGATAAGAGATGTTTTGGATCATTGTAGTGAAAAGTACAGAACAATAAAAGATCATCCTTTTAAAACCAAAAGAAGGTAGATAATAAGAATATTCTTGGATTCAAAGTACATTTAGAATGAGAATCTTAAGTAGTAAAGAGATGGTTGAGTATATTCTCTCATAATAGAGTTAGAATTCTCTCATAAAGAATTATTAGGCTCCATTGAAAAAGTTGTTAAAGGTTTTATTTTTACTAATAACATATATGTAGCAATTGCCTCATAATTGAGGAAGGTACTGTAAGTATTATCATCTCCATTTTCCAGATAAAGAAGCTCAGGGAAGTGAATTTACTTGCCCAGAGTTGCATAGCATTAAAAAGCAAACAAGAATTGAAAACCAGGTCTTCTGACTCTTATTCAGAATTCTTCACTATGCTATGATTTAAATGGAACAATTTAAAAAAAAACAACACTAATGACTGCTTCAGATATTGTAGTTGAATTTTTGTTATTCAGATCAAACAGTAAATAAATCAGCAAGCATTTATTAGTTCAGTGGACTACAAAGAAAAAGCAAATCATTCCCTTCTCTCAAGGAGCTTACTACTATATAAGGGTTCTCTGAAAAATCACGTACATAACTATATAAAAGAGTACATGGGAAATAACCTCAGGGAAGGTCCTTCAGCCTAGGGGGGGATTTTGGGTGGTCAGGAGAGGCCTCCTGTAGACTGTGACTTTTGAGCTGAGTCTAGAAAAGTAGAGTCCAAAAGGGAGCAAGAGAAGCTAAGAGGTCATTCTAGGCAGGGGGGATCACTAGTGTAGAAATGGGACATAGAGTGTTAGTGAAGAACAGCAGGTAGGTTAGTGCAGCTGGACCGTGGAGTTCTGTGGAGGGAAATAGTTTGTAGGAAGAACCAAGTTGTGAGGGGAGCTTTAAAAGCCAAGCAATAGAGTTTAAATTTGACATAAGGGAAGTACTGCTCCAGTTTGAACAATGGGGTGGCATGATCAGATCTGTACTTTAGGAAAATCTGTTTGGCAGCTGTGTGATGGATGGATTCATTGTCAGCAATGGGGAGAGACTTGAATCAGGGAAGACTTAATAAGCTATAGGAGAGGTTCAGGTGAGATATGAGGGCCTAAATTAAGGTGATAGCTGTGTGAATAGAGAAAAAGAGACAGGTGGAAGCTGATAGAAGATTTGGGAGCTGACTAGATGTGAACTAGATGTGACTGATAGGATAACACTGAGGTTGCAAACTTGAGTAACTGAAATGATGGTAGTACCAACAACAGCAGTAGAAGTTTAGAAAAGGGATAGGTTTTGGGAAAAAAGATAAGTTCTGTTTGGGGCATACTGACTGATTGTGCACAGAGATAATTGCACCCACAGGAGCTGATAAAATCAAGTGACTGGAGTGTATATAGGGAAAAAAGGCCTAAGACAGAGACTTGGGGGACACAAATATGATGAATAGAAAATGATTCAGTGAATGAAACCGAAGAGTCAAATGGTAGGAAGGAGAACCAGGAGAGGATATTCCTGGGGATAAAGGTGGTCAATAGCTGTCACTTAAAGGGTAGCCATTAAGTGGTGAGGTCATATTTGAACTCAGTTCTTTCTGACTTTAGATTCACTGCTCTTTCCAGTGTATCACCTTGCTGCTCTCAAATGCTGCAGAGAGGTAAAAAATAATGAGCCAAACCTTAAACATCAAAGATACAAAATACTAAGAGTAAGCAATGATTTAAAAATTGAGAAATGAAACTATGAATCATATTTTGGGGCATAGTCAGGTCTATTTGGAAAAATTTTTCTAGCTCATCAACAGTTGAAGTGAACAGTTTTCCTCTTATCTGTCAACATTAGGCCTAACTTGTCCTTTTAGAACTTTCTGGTTTCTAGAAAACTAAGCCAGTTCTAAAATCAAGGACTTTTTGGACATACCCTCAAAGCACTAATTTATGATCAATAAATATTTTGTTAATTTTTCTTAAAATGATCTTGTGTTTTAGGTTGCTGAAATTTTACAAGTACCTCCAATGAGAGTATATGAAGTAGCAACTTTTTATACAATGTATAATCGAAAGCCAGTTGGAAAGTATCACATTCAAGTCTGCACTACTACACCCTGTATGCTTCGAGATTCTGACAGCATACTGGAAGCCATTCAAAAAAAGCTTGGTATGGGACAGATTTTATTTGCACCATTAAAAAAAGAAAAAAACTTGTTTTGGAGGAGTTTGACAAAAAAGAACCTGATTTTTCATCTTTGGTTTTCAGCTAAATTTATTATAAAAATGTACATTATATTTTCAACTTTGTACTTCCTCATATTTGTATGTTCTTAACATATAATGCTACTCAGCCATCTTCCTTCCAAACACTTAATCTTTTCTCCCTTTGAATAAGGTATATACTTAGCCCTATTGCAGTTATTGTTCTCATTCCACCAAGTTTCAGTGATGTTTTAGGAAGTACATATTATAAAAATGTACATTAAATTGAAATTTAAACTAAAATAAACCCAAGAATGCAGATTTTATAGGAACACTAGAGTATTCTATCAGGCCTCTACTTCCACCAAGTTACCTTCTTAATATGCTTATCTTCCTTTGTTTCAGCCTTATTTTTGCTGCCTTCTCAGCCTCAAAACCTTTCTCCCTTCTAAACATTCCAGAAAAAACTATTTTATCATGTTGTCTGTAGCATTACCCAAGGAATCATTGAACAAATGAAATGTGTATTTCAGTAGACATTGGAATGCTTCAGTGAGAGAAATCTTAAAATGTTATAGTAATGGCACATGTTCTATAAAGTGACTAGTACATAAATTCATTTGTAACTTATAAATTTGCTCTCCTGGTTATCCCTCCTACCTTGATTCCTCAGTCTCATTTACTGAATCATTATCCATGTCACACCCACTCTTAATATCCCCTAAGTGTCTGCCGTAGGCCCTTATATGGATGAAGAAACTGATGCTCAGAAAAGTTCTTTCTTATACTACATCTAGTTGGTTGGCAAAGCTTATTGATTTTACTTCTTCCACTTCCATTCCTTCCTCTCTACTCAAACTACCACCACCCTAATTATTTCTTACCTAGATTCACCAAACTGCAGTAGATTTGACCATACCATTCCCCTAATCAAAAACCACTTTACATTTCATTTAAGATACTTCAGATAATCTAGATAACTTTTAAACTATTTTTCCCACATTATTTCCCTTTATGCACTTTGCAAGTGATTTACATTCTTCAGCCTCTTTGTATACACACTGACCATTCCCCTCGCTCACATTCCCCCCACATCTCAAAGAATGTCACAGTTAGAAAGGACTTGAGAGACCATAACATCCCAGTGAGAAGAATTCAGTACCTTCGGAGGCAGACCACTTTATATTTGTAAAGCTGTAATTATTGGGACTTTTCCCCCTTCCATCAAGCCTAAATTCACCTCTGTCAATCTTCACCCAAATATTCTCCACCATGCTTTCCTTACTTTTGTGTCTGTACTTCCTCATATTTGTATTTTCTTAGCATATAATGCTACTCAGCTACTTTCTTTCCAAACACTTAAATCTATTCTCCCTTTGAATAAGGTATATACTTAGCCCTATTGCAGTCATTGTTCTCATTCTACCAAGTTTCAGTGATGTTTTAGGAAGTCAGATTTAACTCCTTGGATCTCTAGTTCATCTTATTTATGTGTTTTTATATCTACATCTGAGGCCATGGGCATTATTACTACTGACTCCTTTATTGGATTTTTTCCCTTGTGAATATAGCATTCATTTCTACTGCTATTCACACTATATTTTAGCTCCTTCTGTTTCTTGATTAGTAAATTACATATTGGTTCTTTTCTCCTTTTGCCTTTCTTTTTATTTAATAACCTTTTAAATGACATCTGCAAGACTCCAGTCAAATACATTGTTTGGCACACCCATTACGCCAGTTATTTCTTATTGTAAGCTGGGTCTAGAAATTTACATCCCATTATTGGACACCATCTTCTTAATCAGAGCTTTATTTCCCTAATCAGAGCTTTATTTCCCTAATATGCCTCTCTCCTGAAGCTTTTGCACAATAATGAAAATATCTTAAGTGCTCCTGAGGACTTCAGTTTCTTGTCCAGGACTTGTTATTTTTGGTAATGCTTTCTAGGTTCTTGCTGTTTGAATTGTTTTGTGTCTCCATGAATTACCAGAAGTGAATAGTAGTTTTCTAGTTTTACAAGTCTTGGGGGTATGCTCTAATTGATCCTGGTAGCTCTCTTGGCAAGGTCTCCTGAAGAATTCTCCTTACATAGTTCTTCTCATGTCATGTCTTACTACCGTCTCCAGTTCTTTTCTTCCTCTACTCTTTAAGCTCTTCAAAATTTTCCTTCTGCTCCTCTTTGGATCCTTCTGGAATCTTCCCAAATTTCCACTTCCTAAATTCATTTTTCAGCCTTACCAATTATGTCTGCTTATCCTTTTAGCTCCATTTTTCTCCTGTTGCCCTCCTGCTGAAGTTATAAATAGAATTCTACCTGTTGAAATCCTTTTCTTCCTTCCCAAAATCCAATTTAGATGCCCCCTTCATCCAGCTTTCATCAAAGCCTGCCCCTCAGCTGAAAATTATCCCTCCTTAAATTTTCCTAGTACTCTTGTCTAGAGTGTTTCCTTTATCCATATAACATTTAATATTGCATCATATTCATTTCTATTCCTATCTTAATCCACCTATTAAAAGCAAGTTTCTTGAGTACAGTGACTAGAATTTGTTTACCTTCCTTACCTTAGTGTTGCAGTAACATAGTATTTTGTGTATGGTGGGTGCTTAATGTTTGCTGAATTGAACTTAATTGAAATTTAACCTTTTCTTTTTAAGACTTAGAATATTTTGAAATGCTCTCTGCTCAGTATTTAAAACTGGCCAAATCCCAGAAGGTAAATTTATGTGTTAAAATATGACTTTAGTAGCAATCGTTTCTTTTGTTAGGTATTAAGGTTGGAGAAACTACACCTGACAAGCTTTTCACGCTAATAGAAGTGGAATGTTTAGGGGCCTGTGTAAATGCACCGATGGTACAAATAAATGATAATTATTATGTGAGTATTTCACTTTCATTAAGTTTAGAATTATGTGGGATAGTATCTTGAATGCTTTTAAATAAGTAGAGTTTTGATTTCCTGTGTTTTCCCTAGTTTGTCTAGTCAGGAGAAATGGTTAGTTATTACCCCTTTTTCTAAGTTCATCCTTAAAACATGTTCATATTAGTAACTTTTAGTAGAAGTGGGTTTTTCCCCATACCCATGCAAATACTTGAAATACTTAAAGATGTCAGTAGTGAAACACTATTTTAATATTCTTAGCATGTGCCAGTTCACAGTAGTGACAATGTTTTATTCTGTTAGGAACATTAGCATTTTAGTCATTGGGCAAAAATCAGTAAAATGGCTGATGATTTAAAAAAAGACAAAACTAATCCTTAGTCTGCCATAGTATGTTATAAAGTTGCTTTTTCATAGAAAACTTTTCTTTTTCATGTGAGGATTAAGGTTTTATTAAACTGATTTGCCCAGGCAAGTTTATCATGGAATAGTTTATTTTTTTAAGTTTTCAGTTGTAATACTTGAAAGATTTCATTGTCTTAGCCTTTTCTTTTCAACATAATTGCTGTGTCCTAGTGATCGTAACCCCTCTTTTAGGCATATATCTGATAGAACTTTTTCTGTTATAGCTTATATCAAATTCTGCTTTGGTATTTTAATACATCACTTCAGGACTACAAGGATGTGTGATTTCACTGTTGTGGAAATTCTTATTTATAAAATTGGTAGTTTGAAAACTACAAAGTGCTATGTATGTGCTAGCTTGCTAGTTAGTTAGTGTTCTCTTGACTACCTTCAGTTCTTTATCATGTACTGAGCTGCCTGCCTGCCCCCTTATGTACACTAGATTTGAGTGAATGGAAGTGTTCTCTGCCACCCCAAAAGAAAATAACCTTAACTGTTATCTGACCAAAAAAAGTATTTAAAAACTTAGGGGGGATGAGGGAGATAAATCTACAGCCTCAAGGCCATATGTACAGCCTTTTGACTGAATCCAAACTTTATAGAACAGTTGCCCTTAATGAAAGGATTTGTTCTATAAAACTTGGACTTAGTCAGAAGGACCTAGAAGGCCACATGTGGCCTCGAGGCTGGAGGTTCCTTGCCCAGGTTTATGTAGTATATAAAAATCGCATGTGTAACAATGTAAAATAATTTTATATCTTTTATATTTTGTTCATAGGAAGATTTGACACCTAAGGATATTGAAGAGATAATTGATGAGCTGAAAGCTGGCAAGGTTCCAAAACCTGGACCGAGGTATGTTTTTATTTATATAATACAAATTTAAATGTTTACTTGTCTTTAAAGGAAACATCTGTTCTTTCAGTTTAGAGGTGTTGGAAGTGACTTTAGAGGTCAGTCCAACTTTGTCCCTAAAGCAGGTATCTTAACTACATTAATATATCCCTATCAGATTAAACCTCTCCTTGAAAAGTGATAGGAAACTATCTCATAAATGAAACCCATAGTTATTTTGATCCAAAGTATGCTTTTTATCTTCTGTCTCCTAGTTCTCATTCTGCCACTAGAAGCAATACAAAATATCTAACCTGCTTCTTTTTACATGGAAGCACTCCAAACCTCTCATGTTTCCCCTTAAAGTCTTCTGGTCTTTTCTTTCCTGGGCTAAGCAGCTCTAGATTTTTTTCCTCACGTACCACAATTACCATACCTTCTAGCAGTAGTACTTCCTTACCACTCTTTTATGGGTGTATAGAATATGACACACTACAAATGAGCCTCAGATCCACAACTTAATGTAATTCTTCATTGTTCTGCATAACTCTTATGTCCCTTGAGCTGAATACACTAATCCTTCTATGAATTTTAGGTTACTTTTTTTTACTTTATCAGGTACTTCAAACTATTAGCTGATGCTGAACTTGGGATCTACTAGAATTAAGCCAATCTTCTATTTTATACTACTATTATGGTTTCTGTGCACTAAAGCCATTTTCCTAGATCTTATTTTACTTCAGATTCTGCCAACTAATATATTATCCCAGCTTTGTCTCATTCTTTTTAATGAGCGTTTTTCTTATCTTTAAAAATGGTGGGGGCGGCTAGGTGGCGCAGTGAATAAAACACCAGCCCTGGAGTCAGGAGGACCTGAGTTCAAATCTGGCCTCAGACACTTAACATAAAAACTAGCTGTGTGACCTTGGGCAAGTCACTTTACCCCAAGTGCCTTCCAAAAAGAAAAAAAAAATTTTTTTAATGGTGAATGAGATAGGGCATACCAATTACATGGTTCTGTGGCATTCCTCTAGAAAATCTTCCTTTGGGTTGACAGCAGTTCATGAATCAATGTTCTTCAAGTTTTGTTGTTCAAAGAACTATCTATAAATCCACTAAGTTATGTAATCCCGGGATTTCTTTTATCTTGTCCAAGGGACCACCAAATGCCTTGCTAAAAATCAAGATATGTATATCCTGTGTCTGTCAGGTCTGGTAGCACCACCAGAAAAGGAAACATTAGTTCCATGTGACATGTTTTGAGGAAAAAAATAAGTATTTCATAGGAACCAATATGCCTTCATTAATTCTTCACATACCATTTTTTAATATCAGTTTTAAGTTTTATTTAATATTTAAAAATAAAATTTCAACATTTTTACAAAATTCTGAGTTGCAGATTTTTCTCCTTTCCTCCTTCCCCTCCCCTCTTCCTAAAATGGTAAACAATTTGATACAGGTTATATATGTGCAATCATGTAAAATGTATTTCCATATTAGTGATGTTGTGAATGAAGATTAAAAGGAAAAAACAATGAGAAAGATAACTAAAATTGTATGCTTTGATCTGCATTCAGACTCCATTCTTTCATTCATAGTTGATCATCACAGTGTTGGTTATTGTCATACAGTGTTCTCCTGGTTCTGCTAATTTTACTTTGTATCAGTTCATTTTGTATCTTTTTAATTTGTATCAGTCTTTCCAGGTTTTTCTGAAATCCACCTGATCATCAATTTTTAAATTTTTAATTGGATTTTTTAATGCCAAGGGTCACCAACATTTGTACTAGTCTGTATACTCTTGGATTTGTCTTTTTTTATTTGAAAACTGACATACTATTTGGCACTTTTCCTTTTCCGGATTTCCTAAAGTTAAATCTTTACATAGGATCACATCTAAATTCAATACTTTGTGGTGTTATTTATCAGAATATGGAGACTTGGTAGTGTGCTCTCATTACTACTTCACCTTTGTTGGGCTTTATTTCCATTTTTTATTTTTGAATATTTTAAACCATTCTCCTTGATGCAAATCACTGAGTATGATTGCCTTTTGATCTATTAATGTTATATACTAACTGGCTCAAATTGTGGGCTTGACCCATTTTTCCTTTTCTTACTGTTTTGAACATAGCTTTAAAGCTAAGTCTCAGCTTCTTCTAGACTATTAAGTTTTTAATGATAATGCTCTGATAATTATGTTCTACATTTGTATTTATCCTTGATGATAAATGTGATTTCTTTCATTTTTTGTAGATGTCATTTAAAAATATCATTTCAGATATCTCCCTGTTTAGGCATATTCATTTCTTTAATTATTCCCCTCTTTTGAATATTTCTTGAGATTTATTTTCATTTTGTATTGATCTCTCTATGCTTTCTTTCACTGTAATAAACTGCTGTGGAAATCTTCAGCTGCTAGATTACACTATCATATTTTCATTATTCCTTAACCCTAAATAAAAGGGACTAAAGTACAGTAATTCAGTATCTTCCTTTTTTTTTTTCTTTATCTCTACCAACCTTTATGTTAATTGCATTTGTATACAGTGCCCTGAGAGACACTAGATTGAGGTCAATAAATAGTACTTAGATCTTGTCAACCAGGAGTGGATCTGAGCCTCAGACTCTATAAAATAGAGACTTTATAAAAGAATTTATAACCATTCCTTCTTGCATTTCTATTGGGGAGACCCTATCCATTATTTATAAGGTAGAGATTGTTTCACTTACCATATTGTTTAGTAACTTAGCTCCCACTAATGAACTCTTGTTGAAGTTTAATTGGAATATATTAAGAATAATCTCAGCATCTGTCTGAATTTTTTTAAACTTTATAAAATTGGGGCATCTTTTCAATTCCTTTTAAAAGTTTTAGAAGTTAAATTTCACAATTACAATGACCAAGTTTTTCTCTAAAGAGAGGATAAAATTTACCTCTCTTTCTAATTCTTTTCAGAGGTGTAGGAGATTTAAATGCTACGTTGTGGTATGTTACTTAATTTTGAACTGCTTGGGTTTTTTTTCCTTACAACATAAGGATTGGAATTTGGAAATGAAGATAATATAAAAACAAGAAAATAGTAAAATTCAAGGTTTTTTTGCTGTCTTTGTAGTCATTTCTGAATTCTCTATATACTATATCCCATTCAGTGATTGAACGCAAAGTCCCTTTCAATTATTTATTTTTTATTTTATTTTATTTTTGCTTTTTTGGAGAGGGGAATGCAGGGCAGTTGGGGTTAAATGACTTGCCCAAGATCACACAGCTAGTTTTTTGTGTTGTGTCTGAGGCCAGGTTTGTATTCAGATTGTCCTGACTTCAGGGCTGGTGTTCTACTCACTGCTCCACCTAGCCGCCCCTCAATTATTTATTGATTATGGTAATGAAATGAAGATAAATGAAATCCAGGTACAAAAATCTCCGAACTTCAATTCCTACCAAATCTTTTATCAGTACCAAATAGCAAGATTCAGTAGCTTTGGTTAGCACTCAGGTTTTCTTCATCTGCATTACTTCTGGAAGTTTTTTTTTTTTTTTAATTCTTTGGTAATCAAGAAATAAGTAAATACAAATGAAGTTTGGTAAAAATGGAAATGCATTCTTTTAGTCCAAGACCACCTCTGAATTGACCAACATTCATATATGTTTGGAGTTTCTATTGTGGATGGAAAGCTGCCGCCCGTCTTGTCATAAGGGAGGGTGCTCAAAGTGCTCACTGTGGTTAGCTTTTATAAGATTATTACATATGGATTAGGGAGTAAATTTTTTAAATCCCATTTAAATTTTTCCTTAGAGAATCTAATGAAGTTATATGGTTTGACAGTTTTGTTTTATGAGGCAAGTAAAGGGGGATTACAGACCCTATGCATATCACCTTTTTTATAGTAAAAATAAGATTAGTGATAGTATAGTATAAAGGATTAGCAATTAGGGGATTTGGATGTGAAATGCTATTTTTCTATAATTTTCTGGTCTTCCAGAGGCCAAATTTGAGAGTTTGGGTGTGTTAAAGTATCAGTGGGGGATCAAATTCATTTGCTTTTGTATTGTAAAGAATTATAAAGTAGATGTTATTTTAAGCATGCACATTAGGGAAATAATCAATTTCATGCGGCATTTAATGTGGGAAAATCCTAGCATGAACTGAAGAAATCAAGAAACATTAAGACAACTTTCATGTTTATTATCCACTTGGAACTTAAGTTCTTTTCGCTATATAATGCATTGAGATTCAAATCCTTGGTTTAGACATTTTCATCTTTTCTGTTAACAAATATGTTGCACTAAAGAACTGATAAAATCTATATCTGAAAAGATCACGACTATTTGCCTCAATGGAATAGAGGGTATAAAAGTCAACTAACAGGAAGTACTTTAGAAAACCAAAACACTAAAAATTAGATACCAGCGTTGTTTAGATACCAGCGTTGCCTTCCCCTGTTAAAGTATCATTTAAGAGAGCTAGTTTATAAAAAGCTTTTTTTTTTTTTAGTGACAGTGTATGATTTAAGTAAACCAAGGAGGGAGGAAAGTTTGAAATGGGTTAGGAACTGAATGAGCCAGTATCCATGAACATATTCTGAGTGAAGACAGGATAAATTATCAGTTAGAAAATAGCTGGGATCTGTTAATGGCATATATGATGAAGTGTTGAGATTGGCAAGATGATGATGATTTTAGGGGCAGAAAAGTTAAAGATAATCGAGTAAGACAGATTATTGCCTCTACTCTGACATTGTTCCTATAACATAGATTTTTATCAAAATAATAAGCTCTTTGAGAGCAGGAATTGTTTTATTCTTTGTATCCTCTAAGGGCCTAGCCCTAGTAGGTGAATAATTTTTTATCGATCACTTCTTTAGAATTTGCAGTTCTTCGTTTTTTACTTCTGTGCTAGTCACCTTGCTTGCTCCAGTAGCTGTACTGTTGATCCAAAGGATATTTTTAGATAATCCTAACACCAACACATCCTCTTATCAAAAAGTGCCAATTACAAGAATGAGGAGCCTTTGCTCCTCATGACCCAGAGGCATTATTTTGAAGCAACCCAGAAAATATTCTCAAAAGCCACAAAGAACCCAGTACTTCTGTTTCCAAATATAGCCATTTTAAAGACAGGCAGACAGGCTAAACCAGGTTGAGGGTAACTGACAGGGCTCAAACCAGTCAGTGAATTAGGGCAATGCCTACCCTGTAAGTGTTGATTTTCTCAGCAGAATGGACAGATGAAAACAATTTGTTCCAACAGCCATGAAGAAGGCAGTTGAAGCAGGTGCTGTGGAACATGTAGAGCTTGGTCAGACATGGAAGATGCCAAGTTATCCACCACATCCTGGTCAGTGGCCAGTCCTGACTTTTGCCTTGCCATTTAACTTCCATGACTGGAAGAGAGAGTGAGGCTGATGACTGTGCAACTCTGCCTCATTTAAATTCAGTTCACGTGCAAATCAAAATATCACTTTGTGATGCCATTGGTCATCTTCAAATATAAAGCACAAACATGCAGAACTATAATTCCTTTTGTTCATTGTAACAGATTTAGATTTAAATGAAATTCCAAAATAAAAACCTTAAGTTCATAGATTTAGAATTGAAAGGGACTTTAGAGGTGAACAAGTACAGCCCCTAATTTTATAGATGAGGAACCTAAAGCACAATGAAGTTAATTTTTTTGTTCAAGGTCAAATGAATAGTTAAGAGCATATATGATGCTCTGTCTGGTTTTTGGAAACTGAATTTTCAAAAAATGGCTTTTGGTTATTCCATGTTACTGTTGTTCATTTGCTTTAATAATAATTAGTTGTTTGCTCCAATCTGTTTTTACCATCTTTTCCTTGTAGAATTATGGTAAATTTTCATGCATCTATTGCTTTATCTTTCAGGAGTAAAAAAAGGAATGAATGACAGTTTTATTTAAATCAAGCCACTTATAGGTTGGAAGATAATGCAACCTATAAGAATTTATTCTGTTATTTCATTTTGACTAAAATGTCAAATGACTTTGAAATGACTGAGCAGTAAAGATTTGTTATTTTATTTCTTGGGTTTTGAACTTGAAGAAAGGTTATTCCCCACCTACTTTTCTGTTTAATAGTTTAGCTGAGACTGTTTGAATTCTTTAGGGATATTAGCAAAATATCTTGAATGATCTTTTTTTTCCCCTTTAAGGAGTGGACGTTTCTCTTGTGAGCCAGCTGGTGGTCTTACATCTTTGACTGAGCCACCCAAAGGACCTGGTTTTGGTGTGCAGTCAGGCCTCTAAGTAATTTGTATGATTTTGTTTAAAAACCCCAAACAGACCTGTTAAAATATTTCTCTGTACATTTAAAATAAATTAAAACTAATCTCCCCATCTATGCAAATGTTTAGTATTGTATATTCTGGTTTGTGTTTACCCTGGTGGTGTGATATAGCCTTTACAGCTGTAAATAGCATGTAAAACTACAAAATATCCTCTTAAAACCTTTTGTGTGCAATAACAAGGCATTATTATATAAGTTGTGGGTGCAAACATTTTTCCAACTATATCCATTTCAGCAACATACTCAGTTTACATCCGACGTGAAAAAGTATCTTATGACAATTATTAAATATGGTTTTACCACA
>CM053594.1:173920491-173943197 GCA_028646575.1 Pseudocheirus occidentalis | reverse complement strand
AAGTCCCATCCTGTTCATGTCTTCAGTCAGCCACTGAGCCCACAAAAATCTGTCTCTGAAATTCTCCTGCTTATAAACACTGGCCTTCTCCCAAGTCAACCTGGTTCAGGGGAGTGTCTCAGCCAATGGCATTCTTCCACATCAACAGGGAAATTCATACCTTTTCACCAGGGGAATTCACACCTTTTCACCAAGGGAATTCTATACTTAACACTAGCTTACTAGGATCTACTGAACATCTGATCAAATTAATTACCATTACAACATGTGACTTCATCAGCTTGAAATATGTATCAGACCACCTCCATAACAGCTAACATCTACATCAGACATATTTATCTGTTTTATTCCTTGCCTAATATCATTTTGACATATCCATGGGAGATACTTTTTAAGATAAGTCTTTAAATAAACATTTTACTCTACTAAAGTATATTGTGTAGGTAGAATTAACAAGAATTCAAAATCTCTACCCTTTAGTTAACCAATTTCACTTTATACTGTGTGGGACAGAATGTGGTTTCTCAGGTGGACTACCTGCTAGAGTTCCTTGTTTTCTACACACGCTGTCAGGAAATTAGATAGAGACTGAGAGGGACAAATGAAAATATTCCCATAAAGTAAAGAAGACAGCTGCCAAACTTGAGTTGGGCTTTAGTCTTGATAGACCCAAAATTTGTTTTTCTACAATGTATCTGCCAGCTACCTGTCTTTGAAAAGCAACAAGTGATCTATAAATTGCCTACTTTTTGTAACAATATGTTTGCCAGGTGTTTCTGTAGATTGTTTGCTTTTTGGAAAAATACGTAATCTGTGATAAGCTAACTTCTGATAAATTATTTTGTACTGGGTAAAAGGATTGTAAGGACATCCCTTACCACCAATGGGAATGAAGGTCTGGTTATTACGGAGGGGTTTTGTGGTTTTTGCCTATTTAACCCAGCTTCTGCTTCTGTAAGGCAGCCTCCTCCCTCTGGTGTTCCAGTGGTGTAAAACACCCCCTTCTCTCGAGATTCTAATAAAGAAACCTTTCTGCTTTCACCTAGAGAAATCTTTTGAGTAGTCAATTTGAGTAGGGTCTTTGCACCCCACATAACACTATCTCTGACTCTAGAATTTGTCCCCTAAAACTTTAAAAACCTCACAATTTCTCTTCTTTCTACATCTACTACCCTGCTTCAGGTTCTCAAAACCCCAATTTTTTTTTTACAAAAAGACTAGCCACCTAGTTCTTTCTGCTCTAATCCACTTTTTAAACAACTTACAGAATATTCTTCCTCAAAAGACCATTTGCATTGCATAATTCACCCTGAGAACATCCATAATGACTTTCTATTGTCACTACTAAATTCAACATTTATTAAGCAGCTACAACAGGCAAGGATGGGTCAGTGCTATTCTTAGTAAGTAATATGCTGTATGCTAAGTTTCTTAACAATCAAGACCTTTCACTAATATCAATTCTCATTCTACCACTATACTGATAGGCAGGTCAATCTAGTAAGCAGGCAAGCAACAAATATTAAGTACTTATGTGCCAGGCACTGGGGATACAAATTTATAAACAGAAATAATCCCTGTTATTAAGGAGCCTGTCTTCTATCCCTACTGTTCCTTACATAGGAGACAGTTCTTGCAAATTACTGTTAAAGGACAGAAGTTTTCTCTGTAATTAAGTGTAGTTTCATTTGAAAGACACTGGAATTTCCTTATTCCTTTTCTAATCAAGATACTTGACAATTAAATAATTTTAATTAATATTCCCCCTAATTAGCACTTTGAGTGAATGATGCTACATGAGCATAAAACTACCAAGGTTGAGTACGTTATAAAAAGCTACACAATCAATAAGGAGAGGAAGACTGAATTTGTGATTTTACTGGTATATAAAAAAACTCCCAGGTGAGAAATCTCCTTCTACCACAAAGGATTGGCATAGTCTCTATAACTCAAGAGTTCATAGGGAGTTACCTAGCCTGGAGCCCAGTACTGTGAGGTAACATGACTTGACAAGGTTACATAGCTAGGTGTTGTCATAAGTCAGCCTTGAATCCATGTCAATGAGTTCAAATTCAGACATGTATTAGCTGTGTAGTCATGGGCAAGTCACTTGTTTGCTTCAGTTTCCTCAGCTTTAAAATGGGGATAAGCTCTTATCTTCCAGGTTTATAAGGATCAACCAAGATAATATTTGTAAATCCCTTAGCACAGTGCATGGCACATAACAAGTATTATATAAATGCTAGCTATTGTTATTATTAGTATTGTTGTGGGTAGTGAAAGAGAGGGAATAATTAAAGACTTCATGGCGGAAAGAAGTGAGTCCTTGAGGAAGACTGACAAAAATTTGAGATGAGCAAGGAGTGCATTTCAGACATGAAGGATGGCTTGTGTGAATCAATCAATAAACATTTATTAAGCAGTGAGACAGTTCAATATGCCCTTTAGGGAATATACCTTCTATGGGATGGGTTAGGGAGGATACAAATATTTACAATTAAGTACAGGACTTGTATAAAATAAATACAAAGTCATGAAGATAGGGACCAACAACGGGGAGACATAAGAAAAAAACCTTTTAAAGGATGATAGTGCTTGAGTTGTTTGAATAAAGGGTTACAAGAAAAGGGAGGACATTCCAGGCATGGAAAGTAGGTCAATTAGGGGCTAGAGTATCGAATGTGTGGCAGGAAGGAGGTTCAGCTAATGTGTAATCACCCAGGAAGGAGCCTAGACATTTTACATTTAAAAAATGTTCAAAGGATATGAACATATAGTTTTCAAAGGAAAAAAAATCCAAGCGATCAAAGCCATATGAAAAAAAATGCTCCAAAACACAAACAGCTAAAAAAATGAAAATTAAAACATTTTTGAGAATGCTCTACCTCATACTCATCAGATTGGCAAAAGTGACAAAACAAGGAAAATGACAATTGTTACAGAGGCTTCAGGACAACAGGCATATTAATGCATTGTTGGTAAATAAATGAATGGATCTACTCTTCTAGGAAGCTATTTAGAACTATGCCTCCAAAACTACTAAACTATTAGACCCAATGATACACTATACTAGGCCAATATCATGCCTCATGTCCCCCCAAAATATCAAAAAAAATAGGAAAAGGACCTGCTATAGAAAAATATGTGTAGCGCTTCTTTTTGCAGTAGTAAAGAACTGGAAACTAAGAGGATCCTCATCAAATTATGATATATGAGTATAACTGAACAAGTTTGTGCTGTAAGAAACAAGGAAAGGGACAGGATTCAGAAAAATCTAGAAAGACTTGAATAAAATGATACAGAATAGTTAGGAGAATCAAGAGAACAAATTTTACAATATTTTAAAGTAAACTCTGAATAAGTTAAGAATTCTAATCAATAGGGGGAAGGAATGGAATAAACATTTTATATAGCACCTACAATGTACCAGGCACTATGCTAACAAGCATTTTACAAATATTAATTTATTTAATCAACACGAAGACCAATTAAGATTCCAAGGGCCCAGTGATGAGGAATGCTACTCACTTCCTAACTGAAAGGCTAATAAACTCAAGATGCTGAATGAGATCAATGCAGGAATTTTTAAAAATTTAAATATTTGTTAAAAAGGTTTTTGTTTTCCCAATAAGGTTGTATGGGAGAGAAAACCTGTTAAATGAAAACAATTTAAAAAAATTTTTTTAAATTTAGGCTGACGCTAGATTGTGAAGGGCTTTGAATGCTGAACAGCTGATTTTTATATTATCCTAAAGGTAATTGAGGAGCCACTAAATTGGGTAGATTTATGAGGAGAATGGATTTGGGGGAGCTTAACTAGAAGTCTACTGAAATATTCCACATAAGTATTGAGAGCCTGACCTAAAGTGGTCATGCCATGAGAAGAGAGAAGGGTCAGTTGATAGAAATACTGAAGTATGGAATCAAAAAGATTTAGCAGCTCACTGGCTATCAGAGGAGAGTGAAAGCTAAAAAGGTGAGGATCACTCCTAGGTTACAAACCTGGGTACCTGCATAGGAACATAGTGCATTTCACTGAACTAGGGACGTTAGGGAGAGTGGTAAGATCAGGAACAAAGTTAATGAGTTCCATTTTGGACATGATGAGTTTGAGATGCCTATAGGTCATCTAAGTAGAGATGTCTCACAGGTAACTGGAGAGGCAGAACTGGGGCTCAGGATAGAGATGAGGACTGGAGATGTAGACATGAGAGCCATCTGCATGAACAGAAGCAGGAAATACAACAATGAGTTTGAGGAACACCTAAGGGTCCAGTTAAGCTATAGCATAGAAAGATGAAAAAAGAATAATGTGAAATAAGGCTGGAAAGTTAGTCTGGAGTCAAATGGTGAGAGGCTTCAAAGAAGTTTATATTTTATTTTAAAAGCAATGGGATAGACTAATGCCCTAGGAAGAAAGAAATAAGAGGCCAATTATGATAGCCTTTTGAATGAAAAGCTGAACCATGAGCAGTGGCAATGTGTGTGAAGACAAGGTAACAGAAGTTAGTAATGTTGTGCAAGTAAAATCATCAGGACTTGACAACTGACTGGACCTGATCCATGAGGGAGAGGTAAGAGTCAAAGATGATTCTAAGGTTATGAACTTAAGGTGATTAGGATGGTAGTCCCATCCAGAAAACTGTGAAGTTTGGTAAAGGAATAGAGAACATGATGACTCAAATTTTAGACATACTAAGTGAGACATCACTCAGACAGCTAGATGGAATTGGAGACGGTAGTTTGTCAAGTATTTATTAAACAACTACTATGTGCCAGGCCCTGTGCTACGAATACAAAGAAAGGGAAAAGATAGTCCTTGACCTCAAGGAGCTCACAAGCTAATAGGGGAGACAACATGTAAACTATTATGTAAAACAAGCTATATAAAGGATAAATGGGAAATAAGCAACAGAGGAAAGGTACTAGAATTAAGAATGATGGGGAAAGCCTTCCTGTAGAATATGAGAACTGGACATATATATTTTGGAGTCATCTACCTGGAAATAACTAACACAAAAGAGTGGATGAGATCACAATGAGAAGGAACATATAAAGCCATTGCCTGTCAACCTGTGGGCCCCGAACCCTTTGGGGGTCGAACGACCCTTTCACAGAGGTCACCTAAGACCAACACATATTTCTGATGGTCTTAGGAACCGAGACACTGCTCCTCTATCCATCTCCAGGTGGGTCCACCCACATGCAGATACCCCCACATTTGAGTGTTAAAGGATGGAGGCATTAGGAAGGTTGAGAACCATTATAGACTGAGCACTTTGAGAAAACCTATGCAAAGGGGGTGGGAGACAAATAATGATTCAGCACAGATCAATCAGAGAAGCAACATCCTAGCAGCCAAGGAAAGGAAATGTTTCAGGGAGATAGAGATGGTTAAACACACCAAAAGCTGCAGAATGGTCTAAATTTTATTCCAATAGTCTTAGTGTCCCATAACCAAGGATCCCTGCACTTCCTTCCATGCTCTCCTGACCTTACCATAACTACCACCTGAATGATCCTTAAATAGTACAGTCAGCTGTTATCTGCTCCTAAATCAAGTGCACTAAATGAAGGAAAGCTAGAAACTGAGGAACCTGGCCTGATTATGGATCATACATCCAACTCAAATAACTAGCCTGCATGGAAAGTAAGCACATGATTACCCAGTTGAAGGTGAGGTACGAGAAGACACATGCCCAAAGTATTAGCAAGTTAGAGCAAAAGGGCTCTTAAGTACAGGCATCTAAGACTCTCAGAACAGAGGGAGGGGCCCTAACATGTCCAGACAGAGAAAATACAGAAAGGTAGGTGGCCAAGGGAAAGCTCAAAAGGAAGAAGTTATATTTACTTAACAGCTGGTAACAAGTCTTGGGGACTGGAAAAAAATTGTGATAATATTAAAGGTTCCTTTACCCCCTAGTACCTATAGAAATATATTTCTAGTAGCTTTTCAGCTTATCCTTCCCATGGAAAACAGAGGACACTTATCTAATGGAATTCAAATATGATTTTATTGGATTAGGGAGAGTCCTCTTCCTTAAATTACCTCCCCAAGTGACTACTGATATAGGAAAATCCTTTTGATGAGAAATAAAGCTTTTCAAGCAAATATCTAGTAAAGGTAACAGACATCGAGACATTCACAATACTCAGATCAGTTTACTAACAAGGGTAATTATCTAATTCTCAATCAATAACCACTCATTAGGCTCCTATTATATGCCAGGCATTGTGTATAGATACCACTTAAAAATAAAACAGTCCCTGACTTCAAAGAACTTATATTATTACACAGGGGGAAACAATATGTAGATAAATAAACAGATATATAAAATTTAAAAATGAGAAAGAGGTATGAAGTCTCATGTAGAAGATAACACCTTATCTGGGCTTTGAAAGATACTAAGGATTTAAAGACTTAGAAGTAACAAAGGAGGCAGACTGTGCAAAACCTGGAGATGGGAGAATAAGACTACTTTGTCTAGATGTCAAAGTATAAGAAGAGAAGTAACACACAATAAAGTCAAGAAATATACTTTGAAACCTGGTTATGATGGGCTTTAACAGTCAACCAGGGGAGTATGTATTTGATCCTAGACGTTGTTGTTTTGTCCTTCGCTTTCAAAGAGGACCATGACATCAGGGAGATGATGACATGACTTGCTGTCGACTTTGATTTGAGTGAGAGAGCCTGTGCAAGGTCACCAGCCTCACTTTCTCCTCCAGAGCCATTCTGGATCCAGTGACCAGACATTCATCAGGACAACTGGAGATGACTCAGGATACAATGGGAGACTGGCCCTTTTAGGCTAACACCTTTTCAGGTACTCCCTCCCTCACAGAGAGATAAATGGCCCATTCAGTGATAGGTCTCTTTAAGAAGTTAGTGAAGGAATGGCCCCTTTAATTAGAAAAAAGAAAAAAAAATCAATTTGGGAGGGGAAGACCCTCTGGGTTGCTGTTTCAAAGAAAAACAGTTACCACTGACTCGGACTCTAAGCCAGGAGGGCCCAAAATACAGCCATTAAGTGGAGCTTGGGCAGGGAACCATAGAAAACCACTAGAGTTTATTGAGCAGAGGAAATGACGTGGTCAGATATCAATTTTAGAGATATGACTTTGGCAATTGTGTGGAAGACAGGAAATGAAAGGAACTTGAGGCAAGGAGGACAAGTAGGAGGCTATCACAACAGTCTAAAGCAGAATCATTTGAGTGGAAAGAAGGGGACATACGTTGTAGAGATAGAACAAACTATAAAAGAGGAGGGTGGTCTTTGAGTCAATCATTCCACCCTACTTAAACTAGTAAGATTCTACAGTCTGGTATCTTTATCAGGTGAAAAAAATCTCAACTCAATCAAAAGCATTATACTAATGTATGTTTTTAATAAAACAAGCCAATTTAGAACTCAATTTAATTTTCATGTCTAGCTAAATTTAGAGTGAAGAGCATTGTTCCAGTCAAGTCCTGGAGAAGGAATTACTTGTGGGGAGGGGGGGGAGAGAAGGGAAGGAATAGAGCCTATGTCTCTCCAACCCTGGAACTTCTCATTGGCATTTTTTTTTCCTTTTTTTTTTTTGCTTTTTGGAGGGCAGTTGGGGTTAAGTGACTTGCCCAAGGTCACACGGCTAGTTTTTTTTTTGTGTGTTTGTGTTAAGTGTCTGAGGCCGGATTTGAACTCAGGTACTCCTGACTCCAGGGCTGGTGCTCTATTCACTGCGCCACCTAGCCGCCCCTCTCATTGGCATTTTGATGGCATTCCTGGGGCAGTAGCAACTGGAGGTAGCGTCTGCACTGGGAGAGGGCAAACTAAATGCACAGCTATCCTGAAGCTCCAACACTCTATAAAGGAGCCCACCAGGAAGCTACTTCATGACTAACACGAACTTCTCAGGGACTCCAGCAAAAGGACTTCTAGGAGATGCAACTTAACTCTTCTTACCACAAGGGCTCTAATCTAGAACCCAATTTCCCTGGGACTGTATATTCTTGAGAGAGCTAGTGCTACAGACTTTTGACGCATTATAGCAATGGTTCTTACTATACTATCCTCAGTCAATAAAGCATTTATTAAGCACCTAATGAAATACCTGTTTCAAAAAACTAATTGAGTCTGGCTAGCTAATTGATATCAACAGATAATCAAAAGGGGAAGGTGAGGGATTCTAACTGTAGGATTAGAAAACCACCCCTTCGATCCTCAAGGACTCTGAGGGGAGAAGTAACCATACTCTTGAGGACCTCCAGCCATGGGAAATGGGAGGTGGGAAAGGAGTTCCAGAGAAATGTGTTACACAGTAAAATCTGGCAACTGACTGAATATGTGGGATGAGTAACAGTGAGAAGCTGAAGATGACTCTAAGGTTATAAACCTGGGTAACCTTGATAGGGATAATAATCAAATCCAAAATAACTGATAAGGTCACCAAGTGAGAGACTAGCGAGATAAAGGAGAGCTCCCAGGCTTTGAGTGGCACAGAGACGGGTGATAGAAAATATGTATGATAATCCAGGAAAGGACAGTGAGAGGAAAAGACGAGCAAAAAGAGAATCAAGGGAGAATGATGTCATGAAATACCAGAGAAGAGAAAATAACCAGCAAGAAAGAATTTTGGAGGGAACTGTTTTAGTTAAATGATGAGGTGAGAAACCAGTATGCAAAGCTGAGAAGTAAAGCAGAGGAGAGGAAGTAGAGGCAACACACAGTAGGAAGTTTTTCCTAGGAATCTGGTTATAAAAAGAAGAGATACAGGACTACAGCATGAAAAATATATGGCAGTATTTTATAAGGTCCAAGGTCTCACCTCACAAGGGTGGAACAGACACTGTGGAGGGAGGACAAAGGTCAAAGAGAGTATGAATGGAGGAAACCAGAGACTTCACAGTTCTGCTGAGAGCCAATTCTGTTTACTTTCAAATGTGTGAGAGCAAAGAGAAAGGGTTGTGTTTAGCTGTAACTTAGTGTTAGCATTTATAAGTGTCTATAAAAAAAGAAACCTATATAACAATGATAATGAATTTCTGATGATAGAAGAATCACTATATGTGACTACCTCAAGAAAAAATGTCAATGGGTTGGAATAATCTTAATTAAAAATAAAAAAAAAATTTTAAATGCCTTTTACTTGAGAATATTATTTTCATTTCCATTTACTTGAAAAGCAGTTTTAATTATTTAGGCAAGATGTTTCCATTCTATTTACATGAAATGTACAATAAATATTTATATATATATATATATATATATATATATATATATATATATTTTAATGATTTTCTAACACCTCACTGAGGGAAATAGTACAAATATTTTAATCTCTGTTTTAACAGATGAGGAAACAGACACAGAACGGCTAAAAGACTTGATATTTAGCTTGTACAAGACTATTAAAATAGTGCACATGTCTGGATTTGAACCCAGGTGCTTTGATTACAATGTTCCACTAGAAACATTTAATCCTATTACTATTTAGTATAACTTAATTTTTAATAGAATGGTGGTATGGCTGAGGGCTACGACAGTATAGAGCAGGAACCATGGGACACAACATTATAAAGCAGGATCTATGCCTCTAATATTCTTGAAGCTGCCTGTCTTAAAGCAAAGAACTCTGGATTTGGAACTGGAGCATCTGATTCTAACCCAGGCATGTACACTTATTAGTACTGTACAAGTTACATATCAAGTCATTTAACCACTCTGTGCCTCAGTTTCCTCATCTGTAAAATGGGATTATAATATTTGTAATACCTAACTCACCAAGCTGCTATAAAAGTGCTTGCAGATGCTATAAACATATCTATAAATATTTACTGCATATTAAATTTTCTATAAATGGGTTATACTCATTTACATAAGTGTGAAAAAATACTTCAAACAGTTTAATATTCTTCTCTCTAGAACAGGTAAATTAGCTATAATTCTGAGAGAGATTTTTATAAGGACTTAAATGCTTATAGTTTTACAAAGATGATATAGAAATATAAATGATAGTCTTTATTATTTGAGAGATAACACTATAGTAAGAAGAACACTAAGGTTGGAGTTAAAGGAATAGATTTAAGCCCCATATGACCTTGGGCAAATCACAGCTTCTCTGAATGTTTTCTCATCTGTAAAACAAGACTTGTTTGCAAAGAACTTCCCAAAGAAAAAAAGAGCACAGAATGTGAGCTCTTATTATTAATCATTAAATTTAATAATGTTCTTAAAGCATACTTCTACCCTAATTCAAATTCTCATCAAGAAGGTAATTTATAGAATGTAAAGTAAATTGTATGAACATTTGTTTTGGAAGAAAGATGAAATAATGAATGTTACACAAGTATATATGCCCCATCCTGCTACCCTTGGGAAGGTTTTAGCCTCAGTACTTCATTTGTGGTTCCATTTCATCAGATCAGTTGATAATCTTAAATAACCATAGCTATTCTCAGGAAATGGAAGAAGCCACCTAAGGTTCTCTCTTTTCCAAAGAGTAGCCAAATAGCAGCCAAAACCAGAATCCAAATAGAAGCAATAAAATTTTGAAATCTGAAAAAAAAACCAAAACTTCAGGTATTCTCTAAATAGAAAGCTTCACACACCCCTCCTGCCCCTCTCCCCACATGACCAAATAGTTTACAAAATAATATGCAGTATATCCAAAGGCTTTCCCCAAACTTCTGGCACAAATAAAAAATGACAACCAAAGATGTGACATTAAATATTTTCATTTCATTCAAATATTTTCAAACTCCTTACTGCTTTGAATCAGTACTGACCAAAATGCCAAAATTGAAAAGAATACAGTATACAGAGTCAGGACCCAGGTTCAAATTCCAGCTTTTACTAGCAGACTTTTGTAAATCACTTTAGCCTCTGTAAACTTCAGTTGTTTTACTTGTAAAACAGAAGGGTTGAATCAGATTGACGTCTAAGGTTTCTTTTACAGCTCTAAATTTAAGATCCCATGAACTTTAGTTCTTCTACCTCAGAGGCAGCTAGACAGTGAATAGAACACTGGACGAATAGAACACTGGACCTATAGAATCAGGAAGACAGGCTTTAAGACAACTGACTAACCTCACTTAACCTGTTGGCCTCAGTGTGCTCAACTGTAAAATGGAGACACAGCACCTACCTCAGAAGGCTGTTATAACATATAAATGAGCTATCTGTAAAAGCATTGAGGATAGTGTCTAGCACACAGTAGGTGCTTAATAAATGTTTATTCCCTCCCTTCTACCTCCTCAATTTAAAAGATTTCAGTGTTTGGAAATAATTTTTGAGACTTTCATAAACTTTGAGAATGAGAATCTTAATTTAGACTTTGGTTTTCCCTTAACTCTATCTAACCTTCTCTTCAAACTCCCTATTTCTAACACCAGTCATTTTGATTGCTCCTAAATAATCTTTTTCAGGAGCCCTTGGACAATGAACTCATTTTTGAAAAATAAATTATTTCAGAGAACAGTCTCAGAACTACAAATAGTTCATAGGCTGGTCTTTTGAAATATTAACCAAAACTGTACCCTGCTTTGTAGAAGTTTATATTCTACTTGGAAAGTAGAGGGTGGAGAAAATACAAAATGTGCACGGATAAGTAAATACAAAGCATATACAAAGTAATACAGGGTAGTTTCAAGAGAAATGATTAACTAAGTCATCAGGAAAGGCTTTTTGTAGAAGGGGTACCCAATCTGTTGTAGAAGTCGGGGATTCTCTAAAGCAGAGCTGAGTGCATTTCAGACACAGAGCCACTTTGGTAAAGACCCAGAGGCAGAAGATAGAAAGTCATGTAATCAGAAAGGTGAACAGAACAAATTTAACTGCAATGGAGTTTTTGTGAAAGACAGAAATATGAATTAATCCCGGAAAGGTAGACGGCAACCAGATTGTGGAGGGCTTTATATTCCATGCTGGATTATATATTTTTTTCATGGTTAGTCCTGTGTGTTGATAATATCAATTTGGTGGCTTTATGGAAACAGGATGGGAAAAGGACAAATTGGGGAGACCAACCTGAAATAAAGCAGAGGCTATGTGAAGGAAGAAACACTGGAGAAGATTTGACAAGATTTGTCAACTTACTGAATATGAATGTTAAGGGAAAGGTAAAGAGCCAAGGAAGATTCCAAGCAGTTATCTCCTTATTGGCAGCTTATCAAAAGTTGTGCCAATTTTCCGGTTAATTCTGGTAAAAGTTTCCACCATCACTCACCACCCCAGTGGTAAATGGAAGAAAGTGGAATAGTTAATTCACAAAACAGTGTGGTGGCTGGGGGAGAAGAGAAGGGTCTGCCATTTTAAAGCCTTTCAATAAGCATTTTAAATCCAATGTAAACCTTGTTTCCTAATCTTCAAATGAGAATGTACTGGAAAATTGCTATCTCAGAAACTTGTAACACTGTACTGTACTCAATTTATCTTTAATTCATCAAACATTTATTAAGCACCTACTATAATGAAGGTGCTGACTTAGGCACTGAGGATATACAATAATTGTAAAAACAATACCTAAGAAAGTATTAAGATTGTACCCATGTTGTGAGTTGATATAATTTACCAACTAGAAGTTATGTTCAATCAACAACAAGTACTCTTAACAGCAAATCGTTTAACAATAAAAGTTTATAGAAAATACTAATACATTTTCCCGGAAGGACAGGGAAGCTTTACACAAGAAAGCATGGAGCAGAGAACTACTAGCAATGCAGTCAGGGAGACAAGGATTTAAATCCTGCCTCTTATGCAAACCAGCTGTGTGACCACTGACAAGTCCCTAAAATTCTAAATACCTAAGTCAACTCAGACTATAAATTACAAAGTTTTGTCTATTTGCATTAATGGTACAGCAGAAGTTTCCACACCAGGAGCATATAGTATGAAAACTCCCTCCACTAATGAAATCAGGACTGGATTATCCCTCTGCTTCCTTCCACCCCCAAAGTTTTCCATAGAGAAAATCTTATTCAGAAGATTGAAAGCGTATAATCTAACCTCATTTTAGAAATGAGGAAACAGATGGAGAAAGGTTAAATGACTTGCCTAAGTACACAAAAGTCAAAAGCAAGCAGGGGTAGGGCAGGCTTCTGATGAACTATTATGAGAAAGGTCAAGCTTAAGGGACTAAATAGTCCACCTGTCAGAAATAAAACTCAAAAGACAAGAATAATTTTTAAAATTCCTATATATTAGTTTTAAAAGAATATGCCTTATGTAATATGAATTTAATGGAATATTGTGAATTCAGTCAAAAAGGCTTCAGTGGAAGCATTCAAAGATGGAACTCAATGAAACATGTAAAAAATTTGTATATGCTGATTTAAAAATGAAATAAGTAAACCAAAAGAACAATATACACAACAACTACAACAATATAAATGGAAAGATAACTAACAGGAAACTAAACTGAGTCAGTGAAAAACTAATTAAGATCTCGAAGGATAACGAAACACACTTCTGTCCTCAAGGCAAAAAGACTGGACACTACTAGGGCAGAATGTTATACACAGGGTTTCTTTCCCCTCCCCCCCTTTTTTGGAGGGGGGAAGGCAGGGCAGTTGGGGTTAAGTGACTTGCCCCAAGTCACACAGCTAGTTAGTATTGTCTGAGGGCTGGATTTGAATTCAGGTCCTCTTAACTCCAGGGCCCCTGCTCTATTCACTGCAACATCTAGCCTCCCCTATACAGGCTTTCTTAAACTTTTTCCACTCCAGAGTCCTTAAGCACTTCTCAGACTTCGGGTTGTGACCCCACAGACTAAGAAATGCAGGTAGCTGGTGTTTTTGCAATTTTTTTTCTTTATTATGAGAAAGAGTTCAAGGGTGGGGGGCTTTTAAGAATTCCAGAAATGACTGTCATATAATATAAACACAAAAGGCATTAGACTTTAAAAAAAAAAAGCCTCTTTTCCATAATTATGTTTTTTCCTATCCCTTAGAATTAAAAAATGCCCAGAAAATTGTTCTCCAAATACTTCCACCAGTTACTACCTATCAAACCTGCTTTATAAGAACAATAAAAAAGTAACTTTTTCAGTAATATTTTTAGAAAAGGAAAGCAGTGGGATCATCTTTGTTAGAGATCAAAATCCCTTAAAATTCTTAAACTGACTTCCAAATCAAAAATAAGCTTTTCTCTTCTGATACTATAAATTTAGTATCAGAGAGGAAGCCCCATGTGAATTTCTTATTCTTTACTCCTTTACCTCATTCCCCCAGATAGTTTTATACTGTTCTATAAACTATTTTTTTTGTACTTCCCACAATACTTATCCCTCTCCAACAACTTTGCTGCTTCTATCAAGACCACCCAAAAGACAATCTATGACCAGTTAAGTATCGTTTTAAAGTTATGTTACTTCTTGTTCTAATTTCTTCTAGGAAGACCGTATGTTTTCTTAATGCCATATTTACATCAGATCTGTTCTCGAGATAAGCCTTTGAATAAGAATTGTTCAGACTTTAAAAGTCCAATTAGTTTTTGTGCCAACTGTTAAAGGTCTTTATTGGTACAGAATCTTAAAAAAAAAAACCTACAGGTAATATCTAAAATACTCTAAATGAGCATTGAAACACCACTACCACCACCATTTGGGAATAGAACTACTACACCCTCTTCCCTATCATTTTGTTTTTAAGCTAGTTGGCGCCAAGAAAGCATATGTTCTGCCAGTGCTGAGCTAATCTCTAGGAAAGCCTTTGCATGATGATTCAAGAAACTGGAAGATCTCCTGCACTGACCTATATGCTTAAAAATGTATCCAAATATTTGTTGTCAACACAGTTCACAACTTATTTAAAATTATTTCCTAGATTTCCCTCTTCCTCCATTTAAAAAAAGTAGACTATTTAAAACCGAAAATACCCAAAAAACTGCACCTCTTACACGGAGTAATCATGAGACAGAAAATCCCTGAGCTCCTATAAGCACTAAAGAGCTTCAGGTACATTACACCGGAGTTCTCAATTTAACCATAATGTCTTGGCCAAATTACAATTCCAGTTACACAGCTTAAACATTTTCCTTATGATTTCAACGGGCTGTAATACACAACTTCCGTCTTAAACAGTTGTGCAGTGTTGTTACTAAACCAGCTGTCAGCTGCGCTTTGGTAGCTTCTCCTTACGTCGGTCTCGGTCGGCAAAACGCTTTGGGATCCTCGAGGATGAGTCACACAACATTCTCCCTCAAAAAAGAATCTAAGAAAGTGACAGGCAGTGAGTGTTAAGATCACCACTCAAATGGACAAAAGGAAAGTAACTGAGAAGGACTGATTGCACAATGCCCATGCACGTATCCGGCACTTAAAAACAAGGTGGCTGCTCGGCCGATGTTTCCCTTTCTCTCGAAAAACCCACGCAAGTAGCAGTTAATTTCCCCTTTCTTGCTGCATTCACTGCCTCTCCGCACAACTCCCCTAATTCTTCCCCTCCCTGCCACCTCATTTCGGAAGCTACACCAGGTGAACTGACAGGCTGATGCCTCCACTCCCCTCGCCCCCCTCCCCTCGCCAAGCTGTCTACAAACACCGGCGGGAGAGCGCGCGCGCGCCCGGGCGCCTCCCTTCACGCTTTGGCACCCACAGGCGGCGCCCTCGTTCGAGCCACAAAAACGCATACACCCTCAGACACGCGCGCACCCACACACGCGGAGGCGCGCGCGCGGGCACGCTCGCTCCCTCCCTCTACAGCCCCCGCCATGTTACGGAAGACAGCCGCACCGGGAAACCTCCCGAGACAGAAGGACAGGGTAGCCGGGAGGAAATCCCTCCCAGCCTAGCAGCCACCACCCCGCGGCCCCTCTCCCCCCGCCCCCGGCCCCGTCCACTTCCCCACCCACCGTCCAGGACCCTCCCAGCACCGCCCCCCACCCCTCGCGCCGGCACAGTGACAGCCACCGGTGCTCAGGCGGCTTCACACACGGGCAGGCGGCTCAGCCCTTCTCTGCCCGTGGCGTGGAGAAGGCGTCGGGAAAAGATCGGCGGGGGGAAAAGGGAAAACCAGGCGAGGCGAGCCAGAGTGTAGTCGGAAGCAAGAGGGCTGTTAACGGTCTGCTTGTCACTGCCTTGCCCACCACCACCTCAGTTCGGCCCCATCCCCGCACCGGGGAGGACGCGCTCAGCCCAGGGTTGGGATGGACCCGCTGCCGCGCCTGGGAAAGATGGGTGAGAAAAAGGGGGCGCGTCCTTTACCTTGTGCAGGAGAAGTGGGGGACGAGCGGCTAAGCAGGATTGCGGGGGTCTCCTCTCCAGCGCCGGAGAAATAGCTCGCAGTCGAGCTCCTCCTTCCTCCTCTGCTTCTCAGTCCCCGCCACGCCCCCCCTCCCCTTCCCCACCCCAATCCCGGTTCTTGTTCCGTGTCCGAGGGTTTAATCCCGGAGCTGGAGGTTGAGCGTTGCCGCTGTCCTGGTTGCCTTCACCGCCACAACCGCCACTAACACCACTGCCGGGGTCGGGTTTGAAAACATCTCCTGTCTTCGCCCGTCCCTCACCACAGCCTCCTCGCTCCCAGGATCAGCTCGGCCCCACGATTGGCTGTGGTTCTGGCACGTGACCCACCAGCAGGCACGGGACACGCGGCGTGACAACCCCGCCTCCCGGTTGCCCCGCCCCCACTCTCCCTCCCCCTCCACTACCCTCTCATCCCCTTCCCCTTCATTTGTACAGATAACGAGAAAACGAACGCTGCGGTGGGGGGCTGGGGCGGACGAGGGGAAGGAGACGGGATATACCAAGTGTAGAACCCGGCCAGGGGTTGGAACTTTAACCCTTCCTTTTATGCTTATGCTGCTCGCTGGGGAAGCAAGTGGTGCCTTCCCCGTCCACCCCAGAATATCCCCCGCCTTTCCTCACCCCCTCCCTCTCTGTCTCCTACCTCCCCCTGTCATTCGACTCAAGGTGGGAGGGGGCGATCAAAGAGAGGGAGGTTGCAGCGCAGGCGCCGCTGACACTGTAGCGCCAACGGTCTCCATTCTAGCTTTTCGTGGCGATCGTGGCTGCGTTTGCAACTGGAAACTTCTGGAAGCAGCAGCGGCGGCGAGCTTCTTTATGGGGTATACGTGTATGTTATATTTGTAGTGGGAGTGTTGTTGCGTGCCCTAAATTCGGGTAAAATTGCTAAGACTGCGGGAAAGATGCGGGCTTTCTGTATTATTAAATTCTCGGCCTCGGGTCGGCTAGCTTCAGGCTAGGGTGGGAGGGGTGAGGTGGGGGCCGATTGCGCAGTGAGTATTTCCACACCCGGCAGTGCGCCTGCGCCGGGCTTTACAGCCAAATGAATTGGCCCAGGCTAGTACTGAAGGGCGGAGGAGGCAGTTAGCTCCCAAAGAATGGGCCCTATTTCGGTAGTAACACGGACATGCGGCTGCGCCATGCCTTAGCCAATGAAAGGTGAAGGGAGACCAGGAACCCAGTTATTTAGGAGCGGGTACTCACTGTAGTGCTGGGTGCAGTTAGAGCGATTAAGATGGCATTGAAGACCACTGTCCCCCAAAGTAATCATTTGTTACTGATTGGGGATGGAGGATTTAAACACACTTTTTGTAAATACACTCGTTGGGTCATTTAGAAGCGAGATAGATGCCACCTTCAAATTTGCCCCTGGATGTTAAATGTGCTGAGGAAAATTTACTCTAGCAAGGTCAACAGATCGATTTGTTCGTTTGCTTTAATTGTGGGTTTAAAGTATTTCATCCGACATAAAGGCCTTCTACACTTACTTGCCCGTCAGCGAGCGCTTCCTCTTGCTGCTTGTAGTATTGACTGTAGAGCCACTTGTAGCACTTAAGAGTATGCTAACCTTGTAACTTTTTTTCTTTTTCATAAGAGTAAGTTTTTTTTTCCAACCAAATGAAACACCTAAGGACACGGACCGTAATTTATACTTTGTATTCCTAATGAACATAAAGTGTCAAACTGATGAGGATGAGAATAATAGGATTTGTGTAGGTATGAAATTAGTTACAGATATAGTTGATACAGAAAGTAGTGGTTTGCAGAACTATTTTCTCATTTTTCCATGTCTGTCTTACACCAGTCCAAACTGCAGCATGTGTGGCACAGCGCTTTAAATATAAAGGAGCACAAAGATAAAAAGAAATCCATTTAATTTTTCACCCTTGTTTCTAGCATTTCCCTAAGCATCGTCATAGCAGTTTGGAGGATAAGCTTTGATGATCTAGTGACCCAAGGGTGGGGAACCCCAGGCCTCGAGGCCCCGTGTGGCCTTCGGACTGAGTCCAAGTTTTACGGAACAAATCCTTTTAAGGGGATTTGTTCTGTGAAGTTTAGATTCAAAGGACTGCACCCGAGGACCTAGAAGACCCCAGGTTCGTCCAGTTCTAATCTAACCTGGGTAGAGGTCAAACTGCCCAATGCATTAAGAATGAGGTACCATCACTTGTTATTTAGGGATGAGTGTACAGGCTCAGGCTTCATCCCCTCAATAGATTGTAAATTCCTTAAGGGCAGGGAATGAGGTTGTGTTTGTTTTTGTCTTAGTGTAAATATCTTCAGGAGGCAGAAGTCTGTCTAGCACAGCTAGTAGGTGCATAACAAATGCTAGATGAATTGGATTAAAAATCAAGGTCAAAGGGAGATAATTCAACGTAGATTTGTTTATAATTTTCAGTTGTTATTGTGATCATCATCATAATTATTTCCACAGTAGTCCACTATACAGAATTTAATGGTATTTTTTTAGTTGAGCTGTAAAATTGCCAGTGTGTAAACCAAAAGTAGAAAATCAGGTTATACATCTTAGTTGACAGCCTGAAGCTTCCATCTCTTTGCTGCTGGTTTAGACTATGTTGAAATAGATGTCTGTGTGTGCACACATTCACAGAGTAGCTTTATCAACTTTAAAAAAATCTATTTATCTTTGCATACTTTCGGTTTGAAAGAGGTAGACACATTGGGATGAGAAATGAAGTTGAAGAATATCTGTGACTTTTATTTATGCTATTTTAAATTTCATAATAGCTGAAGTTCAGATATAGTGCTATAAGGTTTACAAAGCTCTACATATATTCTCATTTGATACAATATCGCTGTATTTTAAGGATAAGTACACAGGCTCAGAAGTAACTTGCCTAAGGGTCACACAAGCTAGGAAGCCTAGATCTTGACTAAACATCCAAGCACAATTCACTGCACAAGATGTGTTTTAAGAGAATGCACTAGACATTATATGATATATACCTCGTTAAATGGATCCAATGTAGAACTTGCACAAAAACAGTAGTAAGAAAATACTGAAATTAATGATGATCAGTTGAGGTTTGCATTAAGCTTATCATGACCTTGGTAATGGAAGCAATGGAGAACTCACCATTTAGTGTGAACTCTAGTTTTATTCTTCATTGTGAAACTGGGGTTACAAACCAAGCAATTTAATAATTGCACAGAAATTAAAGCCAGATCTAAATAACAAGTATAGTTAAATTCAACAAAACATATTAAATATGTGATCTTTGAAGAGCATTGTAGGAGCAGCTAGGTGGAGCAGTGAATAGAGCACCAGCCTGGAGTCAGGAGGACCTGAGTTCAAATCCAGCCTCAGACACTTAACACTTGCTAACTGTATGACCTTGGGCCTGCCCTCCTCCCACCAAAAAAAATTTTTTTTTTTTAAAGAGCATTGTGCTAGGCCCTGGAAGACAGTTTTGCTAAGATAGTTGATGTCTTCTGGCAGTAAGCCTGATAAAAGCTTTTATTTCCCATTTGTACACTGAAGTAGCTGATGACAGACAGCAGTGCCTTTCTTTGGTAGAAATTTCTTTAGGAGTAAAGACATTTTAAAAAAATTTTATGCTAAAAATATGTGGGTTATTAAAAACCTAATATACCAAATCCCTGCTCTACTTCAGGTTTTTGTCATTTGAAATTCTGAATTTTCAAGACACTATTGAACCTATAGTTACACTCTGAATGCAGAGCTCATTGAATTTAAGGCTTCTATCATACTATGTACTTTTCTGTAGTTTGAGTGAGTTTTTGCCCTTTTGGTTTAAATGCCATTAAAAACACAGTCACTAACAAATACAAGGAGGAAACTGAACCTGTGATTTAATTGGTGTAAGGAACTATGAGGTACTCTGCCTAGAGCAGTGAGAGGTTAAATAACTTGCCCAGGATTAACCAGCAGTGTGTGTCAGAAGCAGGATGTGAAGTCTGAGTTAGAATCAGATAGACCCAGAATTCTAATAAGAATTCTAATCCTACCTCTGACACTTAGTTCTGTATGATTATGGAATACAGAAGTCAGGTTAACCTCTATAAATCTCAATTCCTTCAACTGTAAAATGAGGGTTTAATAACACCTGCTTCTCTAGAATGCTAGGTGATCAACAAACCTTAAAGTACAATGTTAGCAGTTTGTTATTAAATGGATTTAACTACATAGTTGAAATAAGTACTATATGGAAGAATTCTATGTAGCAAATATTTTTGCATCCTTGGAATAGCTAATTTAATTTAGTCACAAATTTCACACAGTTGTGTAGAATTGAAAACTTTGTGGCCCTTGTAATAATTCATACCATAAAATTCTTTTTGACCAAAGTGCTTTTTTAGGTTCTTATCCTCATAATGGTCACCGGCCCTGGCAAGCACTATAAGGTATTAATAGATATAAGAAAAAGCTGAACTCTTTAAAAGGCTAATCAAATTGCTGTTAAGCAGTAAATTGCTCTTTCTCTCTCCCACTCAAACAAGCAGAAGATTTAAGGGCAGGAAGTATATGATGACTCCCTGCTGGTTTCACAGCATCTTTCTTACCTAGACTAAATTGCCATGAATTTACCGGGGAACAGTTCTCATTAGTAACTGAGCAATTCAGAAACGTGATTTCTTACAATGATTTTATGTTATTTTGAAAAACAGTATAGATTATTTATTGAATTTACTAATACTAGATAGTTTGTCTCAACAAGCATTTATTTAGTGCCACCTGTATGGCAGGCACTACACTGCTGGGCACTGGGAATACAAAGACCAAAAGAAACTGCGCTTGCCTGCAAGGGAGCTTACATTTTAAATAAGCATATACAAAATAAATAAAAAAGAAATCCTTAAAATGTGTCCTGGCTTTAGCAATCTAAAATTGCAAAATTCAAGTGTTAATCATACTATGCTGTGATAAAATGTGTAAATTGGAAATTTTTATATGAAGCACAGATTGTACTCTGAATATACTGTAAGCAGGCATTTTGCATATTTTACACAAGGTCTAAGCTATCTGAAACTTTAATCTGAAGCAAAATTATCATATATATTAACATCTTTAGCGTATTTTCTCAACTAAAATCCTGTGATGCCTTATCATGTAGTTAACACCCTCCGTTCCTGAAGGTTATGTAAGCAAAGAATAAACTCAGGCTCTCCCAAACTAAAAAAACTAAGCCCGGGCCTCGTGGGAGTCTGTATGTCTATAGACCAGTCTAGCGTAATTCAGGAAGGCTCAAAGCGAAACTGACTGTAAGGTAACTCTAAAAGATAATCTACTAAATTATGCAAGGGTTATTTGCAATCTGCATTTGGTGGAAGACAAATTATAGATCTTTAGAGCACTAAGGCATTGTGACATTTACCTGAAATACTTTCTTCCATTCCATTCCCTTAACACATTATTTATAGAGAATAATGCCTGACGGGCTTTAAATCACTTTATGTTTCAAGGTCCCTGCTACAGCTTTTACTTTTCTAATGTAAAAATTGGTATTTACTATTTCTGTATATTAAGCATTAAAATGACATTACTAAAAAAAAAAAAAGTCCAACCATACCTTTATGTTATGCCTCTATGTTTCAGAATTTTGTAGATAAAGGTAAAAAGGTTATCATAGAAGGCTTTAGAAGAAAACAGAGAATTTCTAAAATAATATTATTAAACTTCATTCAGGAATGGATTAAGAGAATAGAGTTGTGGTTTGGGGCTATTAATGTTTGCTAGCAAAAAATTCAGTTGGTCTATAAAGACAAGGGATTTTGAGGAACCTCTAGATAAATGTAAGAGATATTTCTATGCATGCAAAGGTAAAAGCTGTTAACCTTTTCAGCTCTGCAAAATTATTTTAATAGTTTGGGTTTTTAAAATTGAATACAAAATATATTTTGTGTTGCTATCTATACATCTAAAATCTGACTTGTGTTATTAATCTTCCTGAGTCAAAATAGGCAAAGACAACATTAGTGTGTCTATACGTGATGGAAGCTTTTCTTTTTAAAATGATGGTTCTGAAAACAAGATAATTTCCTTATCCCACTATCTAAAGCATTCCTAGAGTAAATTAACCATTTGGAAAATAACCCGTGTGAACACAGACACCTTTGGGACAGTGCCCAAGTTATATATGAATGTTAGCTGCTATCATTAGAATTGTTGTTGTTGTTATAAACTTATTATTTGTTTTGAAGAAATGCTGACATAAATAAGATTTAGAGAACATTTGTGTAAATGCAATTAATTGTAATTCTTGTAATATCAATAGAATATCAAAATACAATAAAAAAACTGAAATGTGGTAAAACCATATTTAATAATTGTCATAAGATACTTTTTCACGTCGGATGTAAACTGAGTATGTTGCTGAAATGGATATAGTTGGAAAAATGTTTGCACCCACAACTTATATAATAATGCCTTGTTATTGCACACAAAAGGTTTTAAGAGGATATTTTGTAGTTTTACATGCTATTTACAGCTGTAAAGGCTATAT
>CM053594.1:173879473-173919991 GCA_028646575.1 Pseudocheirus occidentalis | reverse complement strand
AATATCAAGGGATTTAATGAAAAAAATGCAAAGGAAGATGGCCTAGCAGTATCAGATCTCAAAAATCTCTGACAATAGGATAAGACCTCACTATTTGACAAAACTGCTGGGAAAACTAGAAAACAATATGGCATAAACTAGGTATAGATAGACATCTTTCATCATATGCCAAGATAAGGTCAAAATAGAAACATGATTTAGACATAAGGGGTAATAGCATAAACAAATTAGGAGAGCAAGCAATGGTTTACCAATAAGATCTATGGAGAAGGGAAAAATTTATGTTTCTTCTTTCTCATGGTTTTCCCCTTTGCTTCTCATTCTTCTTTACAACATGACTAATGTGTTAATATGATTGAAAATTAAAAACAAATAAATAATGTTTTGTTTTGTTTTTTAAAAGAAAGAACTGATGGACTCTGGGTACAGATCAAAGCATATTATTTTCACTTTGTTAATTTCTTTCATTTTTTTTTCTTTTGGTCTGTTTCTTCTTTAACAACATGACTAATACAAAAATATGTTTTACATTGTTCCACATATATAACCTATACCAAATTGCTCACCATTTCAGGAATAGAGGGGGGGAGAGAAGTAGGAAAAAAAATTTGTAACTCGAAATTTTATAAAAATGAATATTAAATATTGTCTTTACGTAGAACTGGAAAAAAATAAAATACCATTTAATTCTTTTAATTTAAAAAAAGAAAAGAAACCTTCAGTTTAATTATAACTTCTAAACCATTTCAGAACTCTCTACAGCAATATCCAAAGTATAGGACTTTATTGGATGTTTATGGGTTACAAATGGATCATTAGAAACATTTTAAAGAATGCCAGAAAAAAATTATAGAGCTGAAAAGGGACTCAGAGACTTTTAGGGATAAGGAAATCCGTGATTCCTTCATAGGGAAAAAATAGCTTATCACATTGGTCCTATAGTTCCCATTTACTTATATGTCATTCTATTTTGTTTGCTACTTAGGGCACACTGCCAAAATATCATGGCATTTTATTTAACATGTCAGTCTTAGAAAAGCCAATGCAATAATTGGAAACAGGATAAGAGATCACATAAAGTAAGTTTTGCTTATAAGACTGAAATACATTGTAGTAGAAAGAAGGAAGGATTTGGCATCAGATTCAGGTCTGTGTGCCAATGCTATCCTGGTGCTTCTACTTACAACCCACATGACCTTGGACAAGAGAGTACAACTCTCAAGACTTCCATTTCCTCATGTGTGCAATGAGGGGGTTGGGCTGGATGACTTCGAAGAGCCTTTCCAACTCTAAATCTATGCTTTTATTATTTATTTGTTCTGGAATTTTGTTTCAAATTTTAAAACAACTGGGCAAGTTGTTGACTAGGAATTAATTTTCCTTCAAATTATATACTAAAGCATTTTGAATACATCAGTGAGAGCTTAATAAGGCTTTACTGTTATCATTTAAAGTCGGAAGATGGTAGAGAAAAAGAGAGAGAGAGAAAACCATTAATTAGTTAACTTGACTATGTAGTAGAAACATCTCCAGCCGTATCTTTTACGTATTTTTAATTCTTAAACAGAGAAGCATACAAATGCCACTCCTACATGATAGAAATTTCTGCCTTGAAGTTCATCACTAAGGTTAGGATTCTCACCAGGCTCACAAATTCTCGGATTCCAAAAGGAACACGGCAAAAGGAAACCAGGTATACAAATAGGATACTACAACGCACAAAGGTTCAAGGAGTACTAATATCCACCAGATGGCAGTGGAGAGTAAGAACAGCCCTTCCTCTCCCTTTCTCCAGCTGAGCTTGAGGTTTGAGCGCTCCAAAATCTCTTAGAAATCAAAGGTTACTCCGAGTTACTCAGATAATTTCAGTCTGAAAGGTTATATGATGCTCCAGGCATGTTTTTGCCTATCTATTCCTGGCACATTCCTGGATTTCAACTACATACTTGCTGACAGACTGACATTTAAAATGAGAAAATCTCTGGCTGTTTCCTGGTAGCAGTGCAGATGAAGGGCTGCTGTAAGAAGCCAAAGCCCTTGTAATGGCAGCCTGTGTTTATTCAAAACCACAGAATAAACATGAACCATTTAGCCCACGACTCTCTTCCCCACTGCGTACCATTAAAAATATATATATACTGTGGGCAATTTTGCATTATTCTCTTCCGTTAACTGTTTCTGCATCTGTAATTCTAATAGCTACAAAATCGCTGACCTGTTTCATTTCATCCGACTCACATTAAGCCAGGCTGTTCTGTTCAAGTGGGAGCCTTGGGGAAAACCATTTTCTCTGTAAGAGCAGATAGTTGGTAAATAAAGAATTTATGACACCCCCCCAAACCACACACAAAAAAATCTTAGTTATTTATAAAACAATATCATATGAATACATTTAGAGGAAATTTTTTAAAATCAAATAGAATTTATTCAAAATCATAATTCCTTGCTTTTAAATTATTATTCACAAATTGTGCTTATCTTTATTGTGCCATTTTAGTTTCAAACATTTCTTATGAAGTAGGAAATATTCTAATACTTATTTTATAAGCTGAGAAACAGACCGAGAGATCCAATAATTTGCCCTAAGTTCACACAGCTAGTTAATGATGGAATAAGAATTAAATTATGAATATCCTATTGCCTAGCTCAAGCTCTTTCTGTTGGGTCATGCTTACCTACTTGACACCTCCATGCTTTCAACTGCAAGGGTATTCCCTTCATTGATACAGACCAGAATCCCATGTACATTTTAGGTTTGGTTTGTTCTGGGGTTGGTTTTTTTTGCTTTTTGAGGGGAGGGAAACTGGGGTTAAGTGACATGCCCAAGGTCACACAGCTAGGTTTTGTGTGTGTGTCAAGTGTCTGAGGATTTGAACTCAGTTCCTCCTCACTCTAGGGCTGGTGCTCTATTCACTGTGCCACTAGCCACCCCCAACATTTTAGGTTTTTGTGAGTTGTGGCCTAAAAATATTCATTGTCTAATAGCCAACCCACTTGTGGTCTATCTTCAAATTCAGCTAGGCTGGTCCTTAGACAACAGGCACATAGTATCTCATAGGGTCCATACCCAGACCTGTGCTAAAAAAGGGCCAGCATCTCCCATTGAGTCCTGAGTCATCTCCAGTCATCCTGATGAATATCTGGTCCAGATAAGTCTGGTGGAAAAAGTGAGATTAGTGACTTCACACAGCCCACCCTCACTTGTATCAAAGTCAACTGCAAGCCATGTCATCATTTCCCTGATGCCTTGGTCCTCTTCGAAAATGATGGACAAACACAACAACCCAGACCTGTCTTTGGTCAAACCCACAGGAGGTTAGAGGATTAAATGGTGGGAAGGAGAGACTGATCAATTGGAAAAGTCTTTCCCAGATTCCCAAGGTCTTTCCTTGACTCTGACTTTGAGGCTCAAGGGGGTGGGAATAGAGGAATTTTCCTTTGAAAGAGATTTTTGCTTCTTTAGGAAGTGAACCTGGGGCTAGCGCCAGAGAAGAAAAAAGATTTAAGAGAAGTTATTTGGTTAGGGCTCCTGGTTCCTGGTTCCTGGTTCCTGGTTCCTGGTTCCTGGTTCCTATTTCCTGCAGTTCAAATCCAACCCCAGCCATGAGTGGGGAAGACAGATTCCCATGTGCCCATAGTTCTTAGTGAGAGGTTCCACTCAGTACAAGAGTCCTTGGCTTAGGCTCAGTGGGTTCTAAGCATGAATTCCACATTTGTGTATATGTGTATGTGTTTATACCTGTGTGTGTTTCTGTGTGTCTCTGTGTGTGTTTGGTAGAGAGGAGGGGGTAAAGAGGGTCTAGCGTCTCATACATTTTGCACCTCTAGTGGTGAAAGAGGCTTTACAGCAGTATAGGGCCTGTCCTAGTTCTCACCTGCTTGGCATAGTCTTTGAGAACCTAGTTTCTCCTCCATATCAGAATGAAAACTTGGAGGATTTTAGTACAAATCCATTCTGTCATTGGCTCACTACGAAAAAAATAAAAGTAGGGAAGAAAAAGAAGCTAGGAAGTCCAAAAGATGGTTAAATTTGAACAATTAATATTCCCTTCCCAGTAACTACCCCTTTTTCAAAAGTCAGGTCCCATTCCAACCACAGGTTCTGACTAAGGTTTAAGGATGATCTTTGAGTTTAGATCTTCCCTAGAAAAGCAATTCTTAAACTTTCTGGTCTCAGGAATACTTTACACTCTTAAAAATTGAAGACCTGCAAAAGGTTTTGTTCATGTGGACTATAGCTATTAATATTTACTATGTTAGAAATGACAACAGAAAATTTTTAAGTATGTATTTATTCATTTCAAAAACCCATTACAGGTTAACAAATAACATTTTTATGAAAAATACTTATATTTTCCAAAACAAAAGAAATCTAGTAAGAAGAGTGGCACTTTTTTATATATGCTTGCAAATTTCTTGAACGTTGGACTTAATAGGAAAACAGCTGGATTGTCATATCTACTTCTCCATTAAATTTGAGATACATGTTTTGACTGAAGTGTATGAAGAAAATCTGGCCTTACAGATATGTAGTTGAAAAAAGAGAGGAGTATTTTAATGGGCAATAATAATGGTAATAGTAGCATTATTATAAAAGTAGTTTTGAACTCAAACACCCCCTGAAAGAGTCACCCTGTGAGGATGGAGAAAGTGATTCTTGGGACACCCTGTGGTTTGAAAACTGCTACTCTAGAATATTCCTAGGCCTATGAGAGAACCAGGGTTCAAATCCCACTCCTTTCACCTGTGTGACTTTAGAAAAATCACGTGATTTCTCTGAGACAGTTTCATCATTTATAAAATGAGAGAAGGGGGAAAGGAGATTAAATTAGCTCTAAGATCTGATCCAGGCCTAAATCATTTTCAATAAAAATTTTATTTCATAAAGTGAAGTATACCTTCATTGTATACTGTCTAGAATAATAGTTCTCCAGTGGACTCCAATTTAAATCCTCTGTTCCAATTGGGCCCATTTCTTTAAGTACCCCAAACACTAGAAGATCAGTCTTGTTTTTCTACCTTTTCTTTGTTCCCATTGTTTTCTTCAATAGGCGTGCCTTCTCTCTTTCCACTTGGAGAAATACAAGTCATTCATTACGTATATACATATATATATATATATATGTAAATTTTTTTAATGTACCTCATTCTTCAGGGCCCAGTTCAAGTTCCCATTCCCTCCACAAAGGTTGTTGTGACTGCTCTAGGTCTCTTTCTATGTGTAGTCCCTTAAAGGTGGTACAGAGAGATCTAAGAAATACTTCAAACACCAATATATAAGAGGGTGGACATTTCTTTCTGAAGGCTGAAGAAATACTGTTCCTTTGTACAAATGTTAATACCCACAGAACCCAAACAAATAGTTTGAACAAGCTAGTTTCTGCTTGTCAATGCTTGTACATGCTACATGTATAATTAAACTATAAGAAAACTGGTTGGACTAGATGGTCTCTCAGGTTCCTTTCAACTCTAAAAAACTCTCATTGCCTTGTCATGAAAGAAAGAAAGGAAGGAAGGAAGGAAGGAAGGAAGGAAGGAAGGAAGGAAGGAAGGAAGGGAGGGAGGGAGGGAGGGAGGGAGGGAGGGAAGAAGGAAAAAAATTAATTCCTAAAGTTTTTGCAATGAAAATTTATGTGCAGAGTCATATTTTCTTATGTGTATGTATGTATGTATGTATGCATGTATGTATATATATACCTATATATATTGCTTTTTAGGGGAATGCATTGTAAAGAATACAGTAAAATCTAAAATCATATATTTGGAAGAAGATAATTTTATGAAATAATATTTTAAGATATTCAAACAAAATATTAAATGCAAAATAGCTAGAATGATTTCTGTTTGACACAATAAGCAAATTTAACTCTGGTGCTTCCTCATGAGTTGGGTATGACTGGATTATCAAAAGCTGTGGCAGTATAGCACAAGATCTGACATCAACTACCAGTCAGAAGGGTTCTAAGGACAGAGCCATTAACTGGCTATGTGCCTATTATCCCAGGACCAGTCTAATTGTAAAGAAACTCTTCAGTGGGTCTAGCTAGCCTCCAGATGGTTAACTGTTTTGGGTGTAGCAATTCATAAAACTGTCAACTAAAATGTAGAAGATCCATAATTCGTATTAGTAAAGGGAAATCATGGACTTCAGGAGGGGAAAGGAAATTTCATAGACCTAGAGGCCACCTAGTACAACTCCCTCATTTTACAGATGAGGAAACTGAGGCTCAGAATGATAAATGACTTGCCCAAGGTCATACAAGTAGTAAACACCAAAGCCAGAATTTAAACCCAGTTCTCTGACTCCAAAGTCAGCAGATTTTATACCCAACCAGGTTTTTAGAATATACAAGCTCTCCCTCCCTTCATTCCCCCCCTCCGGAAGAAAAGGGGAATATGGGTTCACACAGATAAAGTTCAATTATGGGAGTCTTGAATTTGTAATGTTCCCAGTATGAAGTAAAACTACAGAGAAATCTCTAAAACAAGGTTTAGGTACAATTTGTGTCTAGGGCAGTGGTTCTCAACCTTCCTAATGCCACAACCCTTTAATACTCGTATGTGGGTGGACCAGCCTGGAGACAGATAGAGGAGCAGTGCCTCGGTTCCTAAGACCATCGGAAAAATGCTTTTTCTGATGGTCTTAGGCGACCCCTGTGAAAGGGTCGTTTGACCCCCAAAGGGGTCACAACCCACAGGTTGGGAACCTCTGGTCTAGGGTTTCCCCATAAATGAGTAACATGGTCCAACCTACAAAGATGCTCTGTATATGGTAAGTGAATCCAGCATGAGGCAGCTTTAATTTCCTCTATCACAGAAACTTCATAATATCTCACAAGTACACATGAATAAATCCAGGAAACAAAAAACACTCATATAGGTCATTACACCCATTATACTCCTCCTTGGAAGGAAAACATGTTTTGTGTAACTGCTCTTACTTCAGACCTTCATTGTAAACAACTCACATCAACTATCATGGGGCATTGACAACATCCACATTTTCCTGTCCCCTTCTTCCAGGGCTTTAATCTTTCATTTAAGGAAATCTCCTCCTGGGCCTCGGTTGCCTGACAAAATCCTGAGTTTTGAACTCAGGATTACCCAGAAGGTAACCACCAAGGCTGGAAACATCCATTCTCAGAATCATACTCTGACCTATGCTCAAAAAAGGAAACAAAAAGAAGAGAGAAGTCAGGTACCGGGAACTCCAGACTCAAGCTTACTTGGGCAATTATAAGGCACCTGTATGTGCTTTCCCTCTAGATTCACATAAATAGGAAAAAATGCTTTCTTTTCTATCTTAAAACTCTTATTGCACTCTAGTCTGGAAGTTCAAGGAAGTCCACTTGCAAGCAAAGTCTCCACTGGAAGAGACAGAGGTTTTTCATTCATGGAGGCTAGTTCCTCCAACAAGAGCCCATCTACTTTGATTTTCAGTCACCAACATTTTGAGGTGACACCTGCCACCAGAGACCAATCAGAAGAGGTTTCTGTGGATTATGAAGCAATGACCAAAATCCAAAGTTACAAAGTATTATAGTTTGCCAAGGATTCTATGCTTTACTGGATGTAGATGTTGATTGCAGGGGGATAGGCACTAGCATCTGAAGGAAGCCAGGTATTCAGAAAGGTAGAGGTCAGGAGAGAGAGAGAGGAAGTAAGTAAATAAGCATTTATTAAGCACCTCATGTGCCAGGTACTGCACTAATCACTTTATAATCTCATCTCATTTTTATCCTCACAACAACCCTAGGACGTTGGTGCTATTCTTGTTCCAATTTTTAAATTGATGAAACTTTAAACAGAGTGACTTGTCCAGGACCACACAGCTTATAAGTGTCTAGGACCACATTTGAACTCAGGTCTTTGTGACTCCAGACCCAGTGCTCTATCTGCTGTGCACCTACTTGCCTCTGCAACAACATAGATCATTCAAGAAGTGAAGCTATAGAATTTAGTTGTTCTAATTGTTCTCTTCCTTTATTTAATTGAGTCAGTCTGTGTGGTTTCAAAACTAGAACAATTAACTTCTCTCCCCCTCCCCCACTTATTTTTTTCCAATGACATGCAAAGAGAGTTTTCAACATTCACTTCTACAAGAGTCTTGAGTTCCAATTTTTCTTCCCAAGATGGCATGCAATCTGATATAGGCTGTACACATGTAATCATATCAGTATTTAATATTTACATGTCAGTAATGACATAATAATATAGTATAGTAATAAAAATAATAAATATTTCCACATTAGTCAAGTTGTGAAAGAAGAATCAGAACAAAAGGGAAAAACTATGAGAAAGAAAAAAGAATACGCACACACATGGGGTGAAAATAGTATGCTTCAACTCCATAGTTCTTTTTCTGTGTGTGGTCAGCACTTTCCATCATGAGTTCCTTAGAACTGTCTTAGATCATTGCATTGTTGAGAAGAACTAAGTCTATCAAAGTTGGTCACTGAACAATGTTGCTGTTATTATGTACAATGTTCTCGTGAGTTCCTTGGAATTGTCTTAGATTATTGAATTGTTGAGAAAAGTTAAGTCTATCAAAGCTGGTCATTGCACAATGTTGTTGTTACTATGTACAATGTTCTCCTGGTTCTGCTCACTTCACTCAGCATCAGTTCATGTAAGGGTATAGTTCCAAATTGCTCTTCAGAATGGATGGATCAATACACAACTCCACCAACAATGCATTAATGTTCAATTTACCTACATATTCTCCAACATTTATCATTTTCTTCTTCTGTCATATTAACCAATCTGTTAGGTGTGAAGTGGTGCCTCAGAGCTGTTTTAATTTGTATTTCTCTAATCAATAGTGAATTGGAGTATTTTTTCATATGATTATAGATAGTTTTAATTTCTTCATCTGAAAACTGCCTGTTCATATCCTTTGACCATCTATCAATTGGGGGATGGTTTGTATTCTTGTAAATTTGCTTCAGTTCTCTATATATTTTTAAATGATACCTTTATCAGAGACTTTGGCTGTAAAAATCATTTCCAAGCTTTCTACTTCCCTTTTCATCTTGGCTGCATTGGCTTTGTTTGTGCAAAAAGTTTTTAATTTAATGTAATCAAAATGATCCATTTTGCATTTCATAGTGTTCTCTTTTTCTTGTTTGGTCATAAATTCTGCCCTTTTCCATAGATCTGATAAGTGAACCACTAACTTCTATAACCTCATTTTAAATGTCAATCAATCAATAAGTATTTAGTAAATTCTAATTATTTGCCAGCAAAGAAAAGGATAAAACAAAACTATGTAGCATTTATTTCATTGTCTTTCACATTAAACATATTATCACCAATTGTTTTGCTACATTTCACACAGATAAATCTAAAAAGACATATGAAGAACCTGAAATCCATTCACCATTATATAGGCAGAAAGGTATAATATACAGAAAATAAGCATTACCTAAATACATTTGCTAACCTCCCAATCACTTCTCAATCCCTTGCAATGTGGATTGTGAATCCACCCCTCAGTAGAAAGTGAATTACCAACAATCTCTTAATTGCTATAGAAAAACACTTTTTTAAAGTCCTTATTAAATAAATACATAAATAAAATTTAAAAATTAAATATTTTTTTAAATTAAATAAAATATAAAATGTTTTAAAAGTAAAACAATTAAAAATTTTTTTAAAAACTTAAAAATAAGTCCTCATGCTTCTCAATCTCTACATCATTTGACACTACTGACCACCACTTCTTTCTAGATACTTTCTTCTCCCTTATTTTCTGTGACACTGCTCTTTTAAATCATCTTTTACCTGTATGATCACTCCTTTTCAGACCACATGCTGTCTAATCATAGTCCTCCTGCCCTCCAAGTATGGACATCCCCTGTAACATTTGTAAATGTCTAGATATGAAGTTAAGGGTTAATCCAAAAGAGAAAAAGTACTCCCTCCTCTGGCTCCCACATTTGGAATGTGGGTGTTGTCGGCCGGGACCAGTCACAACTTTTCTCATCATACTAGGCAAGTCCTACTCTCTAGTCATTCCCCAGGACTCCCATCCCTGCTAAGAGCTTTCTCTGTGCATACATGAGAGGAGTGGGAAGGAAGAGTGAATGAGGCTATGGAGCCAGACAGTCCAGACTTATCTAAGTCAGTAAAATGGTGACTGTGATTCATTTTAACCTGAGGGGCAGAAGGAAAACCCTAGATTCCATTTAGTTCTGCCTTTTAAGATGTTAATTCAAAATCAGTTCATCAGAATCATAAGATTCCCTCTCAGTTTGGCTCCACAACCTGGCACTTTTGGAATATGGCTTAAACTTTGGTCCTTCTCGTAATTAATTTTTTTTTTGCTTACAAAAACCAAATACTCCTACAACTCTTGTTTGCAATTACAACATGCATGAAGCAAAAGATGTTAAAATAGGTCAGATTTTATCTGTAGATAGTAGACTTTTAAAAGTACAACTTGTGAAAGTTCAACTTCTACCTTCCTTTTAAAAACAGAAAACTCTGGATTATAAATCAGTTCTCTCAGACAGATAGATATCAGGGAAAATAGGAAGTGGCTTCTGGCCTGGTTCCCAGCCAGGGGAAAGTTCACTAAGAATCTAACACTCCCTATCCATTGGATACAGCTGACCTGTCTGCCCCAGTAGACAAAGACATTAGGCACCTAAGTGCTCTGCTCACCTATACCTCTTCCTCTTCTGACACCATAACCTTAGTTTAAAATCCCACCTATTCCCATGAGCAGGCAGATTTCAGAAAAATCTAGAAAGACTTAAATGAACTGATGCTGAGTGAAGTGAGCAGTACCAGGAGAACATTGTACACATTAACAGCAACATTGTATAATAACCAACTAGGACATACTAAGCTTTTCTCAGCAATACAATGATCTAAGACAATTCCAAAAGACTCAAGGATGGAAAATGCTATCTACATCCAAAGAACTATGGGGTCTGAATGCAGATCAAAGCATGCTGTTTTCTCTCTTTTTGTTTTTTCTTTCTCATGATTGTTCCCTTTTGTTCTGATTCTTCTTTCACAACATGACTAACATGAAATATGTTTAACATGGTTGCACACATATAACCTATGGCAGATTGCTTGCTGTCTTTAGGAGGTTGGAGGGAGAAACATTTGTAACTCAAAATATTATAAAAGATGAATACTGAAAACTATCTCTACACGTAATTGGAAAAAATGAAATATTTATTTTTAAAAAGAGTACTACTCCCATTAAGAGTCTTTGTCTTTCAGAGGGAAAGAAGATAACTCTTTCTTCAAACTTTATCTCCCTGAAACCTACACAGCCAGGTTCCATATTTAAAGCCTGCTATACCCTAAGACTCTGTGCTCTGTTCTTTTCTCTCCATATTTTCTTTCTTGGTGATCTCATCATCTGTCATCAGTTCAATTATTTCCTCTTTATGCAGATGATTCTCAAATCTATATATCCTGCTTTAATTTCTTTCCTAGGAGTTTAGATTCAGCCCCATTTTTTCTGCTGCTTATTGGACACCTTCACCTCAAATGACCAAAAGAGAACTCATATTTCCTAAACTTGCTTCTGTTATGAACTTGGTACCACCATGTTCCCAGTCTTACAAGTTCTCTGTCTCTGTCTCTGTCTCTCCCTCTCTCTTTCTCTGTCTCTCTGTCTCTCTGTCTCTCTGTCTCTGTCTCTCTCTCTCTCTCTCATCTTCAGTGGCTCACTTATCTTTAGGATAAAATACAAAATTCTTGGTCTACTATTTAAAAACCTCCACTATCTGGTTTTTACCTCCCCTTCCAGTATTACTTCTTATTACTCCTCTTCATACACTTTTCTTTTCAAGTCAAACTGGCCTGCTAGTTCATGTAATGTGAGTCTGGCTCATGACCTTGCTAATCCCAGCAATTTGCCGAGATGATGTATCTGGAAGCCATGAACAACACTAGAGAAAATCTTGATGGCATGTAAGAGAAGTGCTTGGAGAGAGTGGAGCACGCATGGACATTAACTAGTTCGAGTTGGCCTATCATGGAGCTTTGTAGCATCTTCAAAAGGGCCTAAGTCAACTTCAGTCTTATCTTCATGGCAGTTGTGTTTGGAGGAGGGATGTGACTCCTTCACTCACAGTATCCAATCAAACACTATGCTGTAAAGGGAAGGAGAAGGGTGCCTTTATTCCCCTCTGAATTCATATGACATCCTCAAGAAACAGGGGTACCTTTGACCCATTTGTTCATTCTCTTCTAAGTGCAGGTAGTAGAGTTCTGATCTTGACTGGACCTGTAAGCTATGGAAACTCGGGAGTCGGAATCCTGGCTGGATTTTGTGATTGGCACAGCATGGCTGCCTAGATCAAACAGCAAAACCTTTGGGAGTAACTGTTAGGACCCCAGCACAATGGAAGGACTCATCCTGCAAACAATGCCACCTGTGGACATGGACTTGGAGAGGCCAATGCTATGTAGGAATTGAGGTAAGTTTTGAGCTTAATATCTGGATAGATATTAAGACCAAATAGATATAGAGACTGAAGTGGTAATGGCGGGGGGGAGGGTTATCCCACAAGATATTGAGGGAAAATGTTTGTACTTGGTTTTGTTATACCTATGAAGTAAATATTGTTTCGTAAAAGCTACTCAGTATTAAGTGGTTAAATGAAACAGAGGATGATAATCACCGGCTCCCTAGCAGGGGTGGGGAGGAACAATGGCAGAAGAAAGAGATACTCACAAAGCCCTCCTGGTATTCTAGCAACCCAAAAGAAGAGGTATAACCTGATTGGCTCTGGAAGCGAGAGGAGAGCACACTTATTATAGTTACACATGACACTCTATCTTCTACCTGCATTCTGTGCACAAGTAGGTTGTCCTGCACTGCCTCCTCAGTTCCACCTCATAAAATCTCTAGCTTCTTTCAAGGCACAACTCAGATACACAAAACTTTTCCTAATCATTGCCCACTCTCCCAGTCCCAACTTTCTCCACTTAAAATTATTTCATATTATTTTGTGTTTTTGTTTTTTCAGTCATTCTCAGTTGCATCTAACTCTTCATGACTCCATTTGGCGTTTTCTTGGCAAAGATAACTGTAGTGGCTTACCATGTTCTTCTACTCATTTTTACAGATGAAGAAACTGAGGCAAACAGGGTTAAGTGACTTTCCAGGGGTCACACAGTTAGTTAGTGTCTGAAGCCAAATTTGAACTCAGGAAGATGAGTGCTCTTGACTCAGGCCTGGCACTCTTTGCACTGTGCCACCTGGCTACCCCATTACTTTATGTATACATTGTAATTACTTTTGTATATAATTATGTTCCAGCCCCACCCCCAACCCCACCTTACCCCTCGGGATAAGTTCCATGAGAGCAGGGGATATTTAGGTCATTCTTTATCTCCCTAGGGCCTAACACAGTGCTATGCACATAGTAAGTGCTCTATAAATGCTTATTGGATTAAATTGAAACAAATTCTGTTCGACCATATCACATGAATAAATCAGTAGAAATCAGAAATCTTGGGTTGCATATGGGTCCAGAGAGATGCAGATTTGCAGCAGCATTAAAAGGCACCAAATCTTTCAACAAACCCAGTTTTGTAATCATACATATAGCTCCACCTACATTCTCTGAGAGTAATCTAACGCTAGTCCTCAAAGTGACCTTTGTAAACCTATCTTAATAAATCCCTTTGTTGAATAGGGAAGTTTTATCCAATGGATTAAACACAGAACTGGAAATATGAATTTCTCATTTCTAATCCTGCTGTCCTAGTGACGAATGATTTCACCCAAGCCACAGCTTCTTTGTAGCTGCTTCCTTATTTGCAAAAGAGTCATTGATACTTAGTGTGTTAGAACTAAAAGAACCCTAAAAGCTCATCTAGTTCACACACACACACATGCACACACACCCCACGGTTTTTCAGATGAGGAAATGGAGGCCCAGAGAGATTAAATGATTTCTTAGTTCATCAGAGAACCAAGACTTGAACCTAGATTTTTTGTGATTCTCAGGCCATTGTTTTTTTCTATTCTACCATACTATTTACTACTGTGTAGATAAAACAGAATCATCTCACTGAGCTACATAAATAGTTACTAGATACATTAAGTCACCATTTAAGGCAGCCCTAAGGGTACATTTTTTAAATTATATCAGCTTATGGGCATGTATGCCAACCTACAATGTTGTAAGTAAGGAGGATTTTGTTATCCTTTTTAGAGTTCAGTTTCTCAGGATCCATGGCCATGGCAACATCCAGTTTCCAGGTGTTGTTGACTGTTCCAGAACAGTCCCAAGGATCCTAGATAATCATTCCTAGAATCATAGTGACAATCCTATTGTGACTATGCCATGAGATGGGGGGGAATGACATAATTTATGTTTACTATGGTTGCACAGAATGACAATATTGCTAAAGTTAACCTGTGAGCTTAATGTTGGCAAGATGCCTTCTTTTTCTGTTGCCCTATAAAGCAAGTGGGTACTAGTCAGTGAGTAGGGAAAACCACAGGGAATCCACGGGGGGAGGGAACCACAGGTAATGCAAAAAGGAATGCATGTACCTGCCTCAACCAGCCCCCATTGAGGCTTGCGGGATTTAGGGGAGTGTACAAGCTGTGCCTGTCTCAATTGACGCCATCAACAAGTAGAGGTAGTTGTCCCCTCTTCTGGAGCTGGTTCTCCCATTATCAGCAACCTTTCTGAGAAGATTAGACTAGAATAAAGTTGATTATTACCCCCTCCAAAGGTGTTTGCCTATCTGACCAGATCAAGAGTGAATCTTTTAGAGGCTAGAATCTGATCTGTGAAACAAATATTTTTATCCAATTTGAAATAATCTCTGTTCTCAAGGAGCTTATGTTCTATTGCAGGAAGCAATACATATGAAGAAATTAAATACAAAACACGTAATTGACAAGAAAATGCACTAGCAACTGAGGGGATATGGGTAGTCTTTCTTTTGGACATGGCGCTCCAAGTGAGCTTTGAAAGAGAGGCAAAAAGGAAGGGCATTTGAGGCATGGGAGACAGCCTGTGCAAAGACACAGACACAGCAACTAATGTCACGTAGAAGGAATGACAAGCAGGCTAGTTTGGTTGGTGATTTGCTTTTGTTTTTTAAATTAAAATTCTTGCTTGTCTCCTGACTTTTTAAATTTTTATTTTTTTTAGGTCTGGCCTTTTTTTTTCCTCTCTTGCGTTTTACAGTTTATAAAATATTTTCATAATGCTTCCTTTGATCTCTATAACAAACTTGTGAAATACCAGGCAGTTTTCCATTTTATAGATAAAGATACTGGAACAAAAAAGATTAAACTTGTCCAGTGCCACACAGCTAGTGAATTGTAAAGCAAGAATTTGAGCCCAGGTGTTCTAACTCTATGTCCTCTGCTCTTTCAGAATTCTTGATGAAACAGCTAGTTCCCTAGAGTTTCTTTCCTTCCTTCCCTCCTTCCCCAAGATACACAGAAATATCATCCAATTTAGAGGGGCAGTGGTAAGTTTTTTCTGGATATCAATGATGGCTGGACTGGAGTCTGGAAGACCTGAGGGTAAATGTGGTCTCCGACACTTACTAGCTACCTGACCATGGGCAATTCACTTAACACCTGTCTGCTTTAGATTCCTCAATTATAAAATGGAGTTTATAGTAGCACCTATATCAAAGGATTGTTGTAAGGGTCAAATGAGACAGTATTTGAAAAGAACTTACCGCATTTCCTGGTAGAGCACTTAATAAATTCTTGTTCCCTTTCCTTTCTCTCCCTCCCCCTCCCAGCAATGGACTATACTGTTTATCATTTATCCAAAAAACAGCCCTGCTACATTAAAAGAAGCTCATCATCAGAGAATTGATCATTGGGCAATTAATGTTTTGGTCAGCAACTTGTTAAATCATTTACCAAGGACTGGAGGTGAGTCAATCTGCACGAGTAAGGGAAGCACCAATGAAATCAGGGATCTTCAAAGTCAGAGAGTCTGAGGCCAAGTTCAAAGTAGAATCTGAGAGACTAGACTCAGAATGACAAACTATCAGATATGAGATGAGAGCCTGAAACTGGATCTGTGGTCTCTGAGCAGACACCCAATAGAAACCCAAAACTGTTAATACAAGCAAAATTAAGATGCAGAAAACATTGCCGGTTTCAGAGGCTTTGAGTCAAAAACTTTCATTATGGGTCTGTGTTGTTTATTTGTTTTATTCTTTTCGATGCATATACATGAATTTACTTGCCTGCATTCCTTGGCATCGAGGATGGAGACATTATTCTTCAGTCAGTAAATAAAAATTTACTAAGCTCCTACTCTGTGCCAGGCACTTTGCTAAGCGCTAGGGATACAAAGAAAGGCAAAAGATAATTTCTGCCCTTGAGGAGCTCACAGTCTGATGTGAGAGACAACATGTAAACAGCTATGTACAAAAAAGTTATGTACAGGATAGACTAGAGAATAATTCATTCATATATTCTCCATCTACTTTGTACAGAAGACTGTACTATGCATTATGACAGTCCATTGCTGGGGAAAAGAAAGCATTTATTAAGCACTGGAAATGTGCTAAATGCTTTACACATACAAGTAGGTAAAGAAAAGGAAGACTTGGACCCTGCCCTCAAAGAGTTTAAAATCTCCAAAGGAATCAAATACTAGAAGTGAAATAGAAAATGTCCCCAAGTGCAAAAGTCTTGTCTGCAAACCTGCAAATGGGAACAGAGAACTACATCCAGCTTTGCCATGTGCACTGATCTTGCCACATCAGCAGAACTTGTACCATGAGACAAACACTGAGGTTAAAAGAATATGCTGCATTGTGGTTTTTCTTTCTTTCTTTTTTTTTAAATTATAATGTGGGTGTGTATACAACGTGAGTGAATTCTGCTCACAAAAGCATGAGCTCAGCCATGTCCTGCGCCTGTTTAATAAAGGAGGTTAGACAGAAAGCATTGTAGTAGCAGGACCAAGTTATTTGAAAACCAGTGTCTTTTAAATAAAATAGAAAGCTATAGGCCAGAACATTTGTGGAGATTAAATAACCCTAGAAGCTCTTTCCAAGGCTCACAATAATATAGCTTTCTGTATTTCATTGAACTTAGGACCCCTTTTCAATGATATGCTTTTTTTTCTAAAAGGTTTGCTAAAATAGTAGAACCTTTAGGTGCTCTGAACTTAATTTTGAAGCCAGGCAATCTGAGGGACAAAAATGGAGTGGGGGTAGGGAAGAAGAAAGAGGGGATCTAAGCATTAGCTCAAGGGTAATGTGTCGAGCTGAACTGCATATGACTCAATAATTCTGATTCACCTTGGTCTGTTTACACAAGCCTGGCAGAAGCTGCGAGCTGGAAATCTCTGGCATACTAACTCTTCTTTCAATTGAATCAGAGACCCCGAAGGGACTGATAAACCAGTGCTTCCAACCCTAACTCTCACCTTCATTTTTCAGATTAGGAAAGTGAGTCTCAGAGAGACAAAGTAACTTATTAAAAAATCAATAGTTACTTAAGAGTTTGGGGGATGGGATGCTAGGTCTTTTTACTCTTAAGAGGTCTTGTCCGCTTTTGACTTTTCTATTTGACAATAGACTTGATTATGAAGTCAGTCCCACTGTAAACTTAGTTTAGTTTTTTTTTTTGCTTTTTTTTTTTTGGAGGGCAGTTGGGGTTAAGTGACTTGCCCAAGGTCACATGGCTAGTTTATTGTGTTAAGTGTCTGAGGTCGGATTTGAACTCAGGTACTCCTGACTCCAGGGCCGGTGCTCTATTTACTGCGCCACCTAGCCGCCCCCCGTGAACTTAGTTTAGAATTAAGCCTTTGGCTATGAAGAGCAAAAAAAATAATAATACCTAGAAGCAGCTAGGTAGCACAGTGAAATAAAATAAAATTAATAATTTATTAATTATTTGCATAATAAAAATTAATCATGTCAATTCAATAAGCATATAAATACCTGTGGAATACAAAAAGCTGTACTAGTTGCTGGGACTACAAAATCAAAAGGAGTAATAGACTCTGTGGTCAATAAATTTGTATTCTACTTTACCAGATTGTGGGAAATAAGTTAAGTGACTTACCCAAGGTCACACAGCTAGACCGTGTCAGAGGCCAAATGTGAAGACAGGTCTTTCTGACTTCAGGTCCAGTGTTCTATCCATTGTACAACCTAACTGCCTTCAAGTATTAAAGATTAAGTAGTTTGAGTTCTAGAAATGACCAGTGTTTTCAAAACCCTGTGTTTAGTACAATGCCTAGAATAAATGTTTAGTGGTTGTTTACTGAATGTATAGCTGAAAAATGCTGTGATTTAAATGTTTAAACTGGTCATGTGTGAAGTATTCTGGCAAAATACGTCTAAATTACACAAAAGCAAACTGAGATTATAGAAATGTAATAGGCCAGGCCCAATCATAATGCTGCTGATGACAGACTTGCTGATGTTAAAATCATAATTGCTATTCTACTTGAGAGGGATCGACTTGATAAGTTTATAGCAAGGAGGTGCTCTTGTTTGGAATTTGTGAAAGCATCTCCCTACAAAGGGTGGGAATTCATTCCCTTGGTTCTTCCCCAAGATTAAGCAACTTCTCTGTGCCAGACACTGGTTACAAGTTTCTGGTGAGATTGTTTTATGGTCTTTCCTTGGAAAGGCAATGGCATAACGTCTTAGCCTAAAATGTGGCAGGCACTGGAGACAAGAACCACATTATCCAAGAGAAGAGTTCCAGAAGTAGTTGTATATAAGGGCCCTGAAGTTCCAATAATGGCAAGAACTAAAAGCCACAATAAGAAGGAAAAGAAACCTAGACTTTGCGTTCTAGTGTCTGTTACAAGTGCGTTCTCTTTTAGAGGTGAGTCCAATCCACAGGGTGGCAGTATGGGCCTGGGGAATTCCATACCTCCCCGTAGAAAGGAGACCCCAGAGACTATAAAGGAAAGGAGTTCCACCTGCATTCCCAGAGCTATTTACTTTTCAAGAAAAGTACATACCCCAGGGTAGATGGGGGAATTTAGAGCACTGTGGAAAGTGGGACTCACTAAAGAGGAAGGAGAATTACATTCATTGTTTATAAGCTACTATGAGTCCTTTATGTGTTCTACTAAATTATTTATGAGCTCTTGTCAATCTTTTTACATTTTTTTTTTTACATTTTCGTGGGGGTGGAATAAATTCTGTCCTGTATAAACAGGTAGCTAGAGATCAATAGAGAGAGATAAGAATATAAATATCTATCCATCCAGAGAGATAAACAAACATACATTGTTATCTTGGGTACTTACATGGGATTTAGCAGACCCTTTTATCCACATCAGTGGAGGCCCAGACATGTGCTACATTTGGAGATTTTCCCAGAGTAACATCTGGGTGGATTGCCCAATGAGAAACTTCAAAGAACAGAAAAAAAAAGATATCATGGGAAAATATATGATAGGACTATAGGATAGACTAATCATATGCCAAGAATAAGAGATGACAGGTGGACAGGCAGAGTGCTCCAATGGTATCCTTGAGATGTCAGGCAAAAGTGAAGAAGGCCTTCAGCACGTTTGTTAGGTTCCCTTTGACAAACAAACAGAAGGATGACTAGGCATGAATATGTTGTGATCTGTACCACTGGAAGGAGCATCTAAATCAGTGAGATTATCTATCAATCAAGTATTTAAGAATAAACTCTAGGGGATACATAATAAACCAAAGAATTATGAGTATAAACCAGACCTAGGTCATGTATAGCAGAACTTAGGGACTCTTGACAATGGGTTCATATTGCCTTAGCTAAGAATTGGTTTTCCTTGACCTTACTGTGTATAAAACCCTGGGTAAGTCGTTTAAAACTTGCTGTGCTGCTTATTCTATTCCATTCATGTCCATGCCAGGCTTTAGCACAGACTTCCCTTCTTCCTGCTTTTCCTCCTTGCTTCTTTCTCTTGGAAAGTTAGTTCCCTTCAAGGCTTAGTTTAAGTGCCTCTTCCTTCAGGAGATCCTCCTCGATTCCATCTGTGGTTAGGGCCTGCCCCCTAGCCCCAAAATAATTTTGTAATTATTGTGTATATAACCTCTATTTACTTGTATGTGAGCACACTGCATTCCTTCAGGAGACTGTAAGATCCTTGAAGGTAGGAGTCATCTTGGGTTAGCACCAGTACCCCGAGCACAAAGCCTGGTACTTAATAAAAGCTTCTTGACTTATTGTGCCTCAGTTTCTGCTTCTGTAAAATGGACAAAATTATATTTGCTTAAAGCCCTAAAAATGTTCAAATGCTATATAAATATTATTCTGGGTACTCCAGTTCTTTAAAAGAAAAAAAATATTTAGAGTCATTTTATAATTTAAAAAAGAAAGCTCTAATAGAAATAAAAATAAAATATATTTAGAAAATTTATTCCAATTGTATTATAGGGTATGTACATAAAAGTTGAGCAAACTTAATCAGTATTCAGAACATACTAAAGTATACTCACAGACATGAAATTAAGGGCTGGCATCCTAAAGGCTGGAAAATAGGGATTCAGATTCTGTGTGACAGATTTAAAATACTGCTCTCATTCACTGCATCCTATATTGGGTACTGCAACAAAATATTCTTCACTCACAAATTAAGTTTATCTTTGCATGCATCCAGAGAAAAATAAAAACCTGAATCACATGAACAATAGCCAACGTAAAAATACTGAAGAGTGAACTTCATGTGCCAGAGTCTGCTGGTCTAATGATTTCTCTGAAGCAACAGAAGTATATACCAAAATAGCCTCCTCTTAACAGAGACCAGAAATGTTTCTGGATTCATGCAGCTATGTCTTGTTTTGAATTCTAGCAAAACTGACTCCAAAGTAAATTTTTTATGAAGTGACATTGTTTTTACTTATTAAATTTCATTATAAGATATAGAGATAATAATGTCAATATTTATATAGTGCCTATACTGCAAAACACTTTTAAAATATGACATCATTTGATCCTCACAATAACTCTGTGAGGTAAATGCTGTTATAATCACCCACATTTTACAAATAAGGAAACTAAAGCAAACAGAAGTGAAATGATGTGTCCAGAGGCACACAGTTTGTAAATATCTGGGACCACATTTGAATTTAAGTCCTCCTGATTTCAGGCTCAGTTCTCTATCCACTGTACCACATAGAGACCATATGGTGCCCCTAAGGGGAGAGGAAGAAATTATAGACTAAGTGAAAAATCAGAAGTGCTCAGAAGAATTTAAGATGGTAACTGAACCCAGGACCAGAATTTTTTTTTCAGCCTTCTCTAGATCATGCTTAGTAACTTCCTGACTCCACAAATGGAGCTCTTGGAATAGAGTGCCCCTCCTCTTTTTGCTGGTCTATTTACCAAGTCAAGTGAGTTTTTACACTACCCCTTCACTGTTAGAGCACAGAAAGTCCTCAAGTTTAAAAGTACTTTAAATCAGAGGCATCAAGTTGAAACACAATTAAAGCATTATATCACCAAATAGAATTAATTCAAATTAAATTATAACAATATATTAACAATTCAAGTGTGAAATCCTACAAAACTACCTTGGCTAAAATGATTGCTGCCTGCATGTGTCCCCAAACAAGGTCCTGTTATCACTGGAATCCTTCAAGACATTCAATATTTATGTGACTAGTGACCAGAGCTAGCTGTGTGGGTAGAAATGACCCACACTAAGAGGTCAAAGGGAAAACAAGGCAGCTATTGTCTTAGTAGTTTCATGGGAGCTGAAGAGATTAGGCTTAGGGGTTTGAGCCATCTTGTGACCTACTTCTAAGTTGTTCTTAAAAGTAGAAATAACCTTCAAGGGCCCCTAAGAGTGAAGCCAGAAGTGGGCAGGTTTTATATTTAACCTGCCATGTTAGGATTTCCAAACCAATTTACCTACTTTATCGAAAAAGTAAAATAAAAATTATGAACTATGTTTGGATCAGCTTTTCCTTCACTGTCAGGTTCTATACATATCTTACTAAATAATCTCTCTTGTGAACTAATACAATTCTTAGTATGTTTCTTACTGCACTGTAACATTATGTCTTGTCCTGTAATTACGTGTGAGATTTTCTTACGCTCTCTACTTGTCTGGGAGCTCCACATGGGCCAGGAACTATGTCCTGTTCATCTTTGTACCCAATATTGCCTTAGCACATCACCCACAGTTCACACTCAATGGACACATCTTAAGTTAGTAAATGTTTGCTTCAGAAATGACATGCACGGCTGTCTGATGAATTCTGAGAAGCGTGGGAAGACTCGTAAACTAACATACATCAAAATAAGCATTTCTAGAAGAACAGTTTACATGATGACCACAGGAAGGTAAAGGAAAGCAGTGCAGAGGTCTAACTCTGAAGCATAGGTCCAGCCTGTTAATAGAAAGGTGAAATATAGCCATGGAATGTGGCCTACGTTGACGGACATGGCCAATGTGTCTATTCTCTTTGCTTAACTATATTTCCTTGTTTCAAAAGAGGATTCTCTTGGTGGACAGAAAAAGTGAGACATCGATGGAAAGTGACAGTGATATAAAGAAACAAAAAGAGCATCAGCCAACAGAATAACCAACAAGCTTTTTTTTTTTAATTAGTCGTGTCCAATTCTCAGCAAAGATATTGGAGTGACTTGCCATTTCCTTCTCTAGCTTATTTTTTTTACAGATGAGAAAACTGAGGCAGACAGGGTTAAGTGAATTTCCTGGGGTCACACAGCTAGTTAAGTGTCTGAGACTGGATTTGAATTTAGGCCCTTTTGACTCCAGAACTGGAACTCTATCTACCCTCTAGCTACCCAAGCATTTATTAAACACCTCCAATGTGCCAGGCATTGTGTTAGGGGATGGGTGTAGCTGAAATTTTGAATACTTCACTGGCAAAAGTTTAAGCTAAAATCACATGGTTAACAAGACAAAAATATAGGAACAGCCTTTGAAAGCTAAGGTCAAGGGGCGGCTAGGTGGTGCAGTGAATAGAGCACTGGCCCTGGAGTCAGGAGGACCTGAGTTCAAATCCGACCTCAGACACTTAACACAACAAACTAGCCATGTGACCTTGGGCAAGTCACTTAACCCCAACTGCCCTCCAAAAAAAAAAAAGAAAAAAAAAAGAAAGCTAAGGTCAAGAATTTGGTAGTGGGCTACTGTGGATCTTGGAAAGCAACATTGTAGCAAAACAGAGGACTTCTTATGGATTTTACTAGTCCAAAATACACAGTATGAAGGGAGCATTCTTGTTCCCTTAACTAGATTTGACAAGCTTCCTTGATAAGTAGTTATGGATTGGGGTTTTTAAAGAAGTTCTCTGTCAGATTTTGGTGTTGCCTGCACCAATAGACTCAGAGGTCAGCTGGGTGCCATTTTATAGACTCTTGCTATATGTGGTGTTGCTAGATTTTACAGTGCCTCTGAAGTAATGATAATTATCTTAACAGGAGGCTGCCCTTTGAAATGGCAAATACACATGGTTATCTCCTGCTATTTTAGGAGTAAAGATTCATCCATTTGTTCATTCCACAAGCAATCATCAAGTAGCCACTGCATGTGCTGTGCCAGCAGCTGTGGGGAATACAAGGTATGAAACATGATCTATGTCCTTAAGGAGCTTACAATCTAACTGGAAAGATAAGGCGCGCGCACACACACGCATGCACACACACACACACACAGAAGATAATTACTGATAAAAGGGATCATGAGTCTTCAGTGAGTAGCAACAGACAATAATGGGCATATATTGGGTTTACTTTCTTTGTTTCTTTTTTTGTATTTTATATTTCTTTCTTTGGGTACTGCAACAAAACATTCTTCACTCATAAATTGGGTTTATCTATGCATGAATACAGAGAGAAATAAAAACCTGAATAACATTAACAACAGCAAACACTAAAATATTAAAGGGTTATCATCTTCATGTGTAGGAGTCTGTGTGTACAATCACTTCAGAAAGAAAGAAAAAGAAAGGAAGGAAGGAAGGAAGGAAGGAAGGAAGGAAGGAAGGAAGGAAGGAAGGAAGGAAGGAAGGAAGGAAAGAAAGAAGGAAGGAAGGAAGGAAGGAAGGAAGGAAGGAAGGAAGGAAGGAAGGAAGGAAGGAAGGAAGGAAGGAAGGAAGGAAGGAAGGAAGGAAGGAAGACTCTTTCAAATCTCTACTATTAGAAAGTCTTATCCTGCTTTGGGAAGCAAGGCTTCAGGAAAGTTCGGGATCAGAGGACAACAGATTTCTGGCATCAGAGAGTTATTAAAAATCAAAATTAATGCAGTTGCATGGCAAATAGGCACAGGATCATAGATTAAAAGTTGAAAAGGAACTAGAGATGATGTAGTTCTCTCCTTAGTTTTCCAGATAAAGCTCAGGTAAGTTGTCTTGTCCAAAGTCACAAAACAACTAAGTGTCAGGCCCGGGATGTAAATATAGATCCCTACATTTCAAGTACAGTGCTTTCCACCATGTCATCCTGGAGTGTAAGTTTAGGAAAGCCTAACTAAATCCAGAACTTTAACTAAAGAAAGCATTTGGCACCTCACCAACAATCCCAAAGGAAACACTGGCCATAAAGGAAGAATGACTTCTAAGAAATAAGTCCCTGGCCTCACAAGTGAGAATATTTTCCCCATTCCTGAGAAAGCCAGTTTTGTGCTGAAAGATGTTTTCAATGAGGAAAAGTGCAGATGAACAGCAAATTGCTGATATGTCAGCTTATTCCATTCTGTGCCTTAAAGACAAAGATCCAAGCCTGGGAACTGATTTAATATTATATTGACCTACATGTTCCAATTTTTGTTTTCTTTCATTGTCTTGTGCAAAAAATGACAACTAAAACACCATACCACTTCACAAATGTGTTTTTGGGTTTTTTTTGGAAATGCTATGGAAATAACAGGTTTATTAAAGCCATTCTGTGACCATAACAAAAGCATATGATGTTTAGGCCAGATAGATATTCACAAATAAATGCCACCTGCTAAACCAGACTTGTTTCAATGAGAATAAACAGATGCTGCCTCCCCCCACTATTCTTCACGATTTTCAACATTTTAGGATGACATGAAACTGGTTATAGCTGTGACTGAAGATCTGAAACCCCTAAATCAAGATTACAATTTCCTGAAGGCACAGCCCCTTATCACAGAATAATAAAATGTTCTCATTTTATGATCCCCTTCCCAGTATTAGCACAGAATCTAGCATATGTAGTAAATGCTTAATAAATGACTGTTGACCGACCGACTGACTAAACATGGTTACTTGAAAAGAGGGTAGAAGATGAGGTCATTTCACTCTCCTCCCACTAATACATTAACACTAACTAGGTTATGAAACTGGTGAATATCTTCACCTGGCTCATTCACTTCTTCTTTAATAATCCATATTCATCACTTCTTTAGGGCTCTTAAACTACACAATTTAATGATGATTTTTGATCTGGCACATACTGTGAGTGACCAGATAATATACTTTCTCTAATGTATGATGCCACATGATAATATCTAGTGTTAGCTACTGAATCATCCCAGAGACATCTACTAACACAAAACACATCTCGATCATCTTGTGCCTTGGCATTTATGGCTGTCCTGAAATTTTGGTTCTTGTGAAGGAAAGGAATGCATTTTCTCCTCTTTGGTTCATGTAGCTATCCTGCTATCTATCTGAAAGGAAAAGCATGACTTCCTTCATTCTCCACAAGTGCTATATTTTTCAGGTCTCAGGAAAGTGGGTTGTCCTGCTTTAAATGACTTAAGTCTTTGCAAGGTTGCTGAGAGCAGGACTCTTAGAAGGCAGAGAAAGAATCAGGCTATGTCCTCCATGAGGACCACAGTGGGGTTCCCGAGAGCTACAAGCAGTATATAGCATATTCCCTAAACAACGAAAACTTTTTTTAAAATTTCCTGAAAGCCCTTAAAAAAAAGCTTTGAAGTTGTTGGAAATTTTAATGTGTTCTTAGCTAGTAGTTTAACTTTGACAAGATAAATAGGCTACAAATAAGCAATAGGCAGAAGCTGAGACATTGTTTTTACCAGGGTGTCTTGACATTCTGTTAGTTCTACAATAGAATGTAATGATGTATCATGACACAGCATATGAATATTTAATAATTATCAGTGTAGATGGCAATACACTTTATCTTGAGCAAACCACCCAACATCTCCATCTAGGCCTCAGGCTTTTTTTTTCATGTTTAAATGTAAGCCTATGATCCACTGCAATTTTCAAATTCTATAATTACAAAGCATGTTCCACTTGTAGCTATACAAAAGTAACTTCCTATCCAACCCTACTTACTCCAAAGTTTACCTAGAAATTCTCTTCCTTCCTCATCCTCACTTACCATGGCCTAATAATAATACCATAATCATCAACAAACATTTATTGAGCCCCTACTGTGTACGGGCCTTTGGCTTTACAATCATTCTTCTCAGAAAGGTAATAAAGGGAGAGGCACATTTCCACATGGAACTTTTTACACTCTTCTCCCACCTCTCTACATTCCCCTGGACTTTTCATCACATTCTCACCAAATTTTTCACCCTGGAAAATCACTTTAGCCCTAGAACTCACACCTCAGAAACCCCTCTCTCTAATGAGAGAACGGAGGGCTCAGAACTTCTATTTAAGGAGGACACCCAGGTTAGCTGTCTCTTCATTTCCCATTAGAACTCCACCATGCTCTGACCCCCAGGCTGAGAACCATCTTTCTCTTCCCCTACCTCCTTTACAATTTTATTTTATATATAGCCTTCCTCATTATAATGTAAGCTCTTTGAGGATAGGGGTTGTCTTTTTTTTTTATTTGAATGGAAATTCTGCCTTAGCACCGAGCTTAGCATATATAGTAAATGCTTAATCAATGCTTGACTGACTGGCTGACTGAACATGCTACTTGAGAAGGAGGAAAAATGATGAGGTCATTTTACTTCTCCTCCTAGTAAATTAGCACAAACCAGGTTATCAGTGAATTGTGTTATCTGGCTCTTTCACCTCTTCTTTAATAATTCATATTCATTACTTCCTTGGGGCTCTTACTTCAAAGTTTATATAACCTTGCCTCAATAACTACTTATAACCCATATCCTAGGTACAGAGATACGTAGTTTGAAATATATAAGTAGACATGCTTTGTTTTATGCAATAATTCAGTTATTGAAATTAGATAGATAAATAAAAATTTCAAATCATACATTTTAAATGTAATGGGAATATGGCTGTATCTTTCAACAAGTTATTTAACTATGAAGATGTTAATCACATGAAAATCATACATGAAAGCCCATCTAATCCCCACCTATATATCTTCCAAATGTACTTAAATGATTCTTACAAAAAATAACACAAATGTGAAAAATTAAACACGTATATTGGTAGTTGCAGATGTGGTAAAGGCTAGAAGTGGCACAGTGGATAGAATGCCAGGTCTACTCTCAGGAATTGTCAGGAAGACTGTCCTTCCTGAATTTGTCTGGCCTCAAGACATTTACTAGCTTTGTGACCCTGGGCATGTCACTTAACCCTGTTTGTTTTAGTTTCCTCGTCTACAAAATGAGCTGGGGAAGGCAATGGCAAATCACTCCAGTATCTTTGCTTAGCTAGTAAGTTAACTTTGACAATGTTAACATGACCTCAAATGGGGTCCTGAAAAATCAAACAACTGCAAAACAACTGAACAACTAATTCCTCTCAGATACTTTTTTTCCCTTTTATTTTTTAGTAAAAGTACTAAATATGATCTTTTCAACTCTTTTATAATCTTTTTTCTTTCTGTTTTTTTTTTCTTTTTGGAGGGCAGTTGGGATTAAGTGACTTGCCCAAGGTCACACGGCTAGGTTGTGTGTTTGTGTGTGTGTGTGTGTGTGTGTGTGTGTGTGTATATGTGTTAAGTGTCTGAGGTCAGATTTGAACTCAGGGTCTCATGACTCCAGGGCCAGTGCTCTACTCACTGTGCCACCTAGCTGCCCCCTCTTTTATAATCTTTACTTACATGAGATACCTTGAAAATAGATCCTTCGATGCCTTTAAAACTGTATCACTTCGGAGGTAGAACCAAGACAGTAGAGTAGCAGGAATGAGTACAGTGAACTTCCCCATCAATAAAAGCCTCAAAATCTAGAAAACATGCAGATGAAATCTTGATGGGGAATTCAAAATGCTACAGTGAGTCATTTTTTCAGGCCAGGTTGGCATAGGGTTATGGGGAGAAAGTTGTGCAGACACTTGGGACACGGCCTGGCAAGGGACAGCTGCCAAGCACTGCAGTACTTGAGGAGATCCTTGCACCAGGGCTGGTGAGGTACCAGACCCACATTAAGGCCTTGCAATGGAAACAGGTGCCCACTAGTCAGTGCTGAGTCACAGACCTGGGACCAACTGAGGATGGAGCTTGTGTCCAGGGCTTGCGTTCCAGAGGCAGTTGCAGGTTGTAGGAAGGGTACTCAGAGAGGGGACAAGTTCAGAAGCAAGTAGCTGTAGCAGCTTGGCTTAGGAAGCCCACCCTGCCCCTCACCCCTCTGAGCAGAACTTGGTCTTAATTCAAGCTTCTAGCCCAGTCCTCAGCCTGCAGAGGAATTTCAGACCAAGGGAGAGCCTGAAGTGCTGTCACTCAAACAGCAGAACTTCCCAACAGATTGACAGTGGCTGAGGATAGCAGCAGCCTACTGTTGTTCAGACCTAAAGTCTAGATAGGATAGCAAAATGGGAGGGGCAAAAAAGAATCCTACCATTAAAAAGTTATTATGATGACAGAGATACTTAAGATATAAATACAGAAGAAGAAAATGACTCCAAAAAATCCACAAGCAAAGCAAAAAAAAAATGCAACTTAGACATAAACTCAACTAGAAGTTTTGGAAGAGATAAAGCAAGAGTTTTAAAAACAGCTTTAAAGTACTTTTTTAATAAACAAAATAAGAATACTTGAGGGGAAAGTGGAAAAGAAATGAGAGCTATAGAAGAATTGGAAAGGGATTTTTAACAACTTGACAAAAAAGGAACAAAACCTTGCCCAAGTAAAAACCACCTCTGAAAATTATAATGGATCAAAATGGAAGCCAGTGACTCCAGGAGACAATGAAAAATATCAAAACGAAGTCAAAAGGCAAATAGAAGAAAATATAAGATATCTCATTTCACCTAGAAAACAGATAAAAGAGAAAAAAAATAACAGTCATCATGTTGCAATGTCATGGTGTGTTGTGGGATTCATCTCAAAGAATTTCAGACTCAGACCATCTCCAATCCAAGAAAAGGCATTTATTGAAAGTGATACTTCTCAGGAAGAGGGCTGGATTCCAAAAGAACCAGCAACTTCAGTAAGAGATAGGCCATTTTATAACGTAATGATACTGATCACAGAATAGAAATTGTGAATATTAAAAAGGCAGGAGGGATTTGTCAAGAGATTAGGTAATAGGTGAGAGGTCTCAGCTTCAGTGGAACTGTGTATATGATTACCCATATCATATACAGAAAAGCTCAAACTGGGAGAGGGGGGTATTAATATATGATAATGATATTATAATAAGTTTTTCTATGTTGTAAGTTCACCTAAAGGTCAGCTTTTGCTATTACTGCGCAGGTACCCACTTAGGGAAAGTTCCTTCTGTTGTTTTGGCGTCTACATCCTGCTTGGGCCTCCTGGTGATGCTTCTTTCTGATTGTCTGGCTATTGTGATCCTGTCTGAGATTAGATGGATGTGGTTATGGTTGAGTGCATGGACACACCTGTTATTTCTATGAGGAATATGAGGAATGGGTCTGGGGGCAGTGGCTATCTTGAGGCAGTAGCTAGGATTCCATTACATGGACATACCTATTAGGGTATGAGTACATGGACATGCCTGCTGTTCTAGTGAAGCACTGAGGCATATATGAGGAAGTTAGGATATTTAATTGGCGGGGAGAGGTGCAGTGCCTAGGCAAAGGCAGTGGCTATATTGAGTCTGGGGGCAGTGGCTAGGTAGGGGCAGTGAGGCCTGTGATTGATGGGGGTAGTGCTATGGTTAAAGCCAAATTGTGTGGTTAAATCAGGACATGCTTGCTGTTCAGAGAGGCTCATAAGGAAGTTAGAATATTGGGTCTGGGGGCAGCTTTATTAGGATTCCATCAATTGGAACCTGAATGTCATGACCAGAAAAAGAGACTCAGCACCCTATTTCAAGAAATCCTTAAAGAAAACTGTACAGATCCCTTAGAACTAGAGAGCAAAGTGGAAATAGAAAGAATCTACTGATTACCTCCTGGGGAAAAAAATCAAAACACCCAGGAACATTAAACCAAAATCCAGAGCTTCCAGGTCAAAGAAAAATGCTAGACACAGAAAGAAAGAATTCAAGTACTGAGGAGCCATAGTCAGGATCTGGTGTATGGAAATGCACTCAACATTCTCTCAGCCAATTTGTAGTCAGTCACCTCTCCCTCCATATATGCAGCACAAATCAGGAAGCATTTAAGATGCCACCAGGCTTAATTGGAAGTTGTAGTACACTGAGACTTGGAGGTAAGGATTTCTAGGGGTGAGGGATAGACAGCCAGTACAAATGTAGAGACTGGAAGTGAACATGGTGTGGGGGGTAACAGTACATAAATTAGGATGGCTGAATTGTAGAGGAGAATGATGTTTAAGAAGATAAAAAAGATAAGAAGAAGAAAAGTTGTGAAGAGCTTTCAAGGTCAAACAGATTTGTTTATAAGGAGAGAAAAGGGCATATCCAAGAGATGCTGTAGAGTTTTGACAACTGATTGGATATGTGAAGAAAGAATGAAGAACAGAGAATAAGCCTGATTGAGAACCTGGGAGTCTGACAGGATAGTAATGCCTTTGATGATAAAAAGAAAGTTCAGAAGAAAATTGAGTTTGGTGGGGAAAGAATATGTTCTGCTTTGGATATGTTGAGATTAAGATGCCTGTATAACATCCCAATCTGAAATCTTTAGTAGGCAGTTGATGGTTCCAGAAAGAGCTCAGGAAATTGACTAGGACTGGATGTAGAGATGTAGAAGTCATCTGTATAGAGATATAAACATGGTAGCTCCACCAAGTTGGTTGGTCGTTGTCCTTCATTCTTGAAGAGGACCAAAATGACATCACTATATCAAGTGTGTCTGACTGTGGCTGATCAGGCCGATATGAACTTGGAACACTCTACCATAGGTCAGGCACAAATAGTCAATGTGAACATTTGGGGTGGATACTCTGAATTTCTGCACCCTGTGTTTCTTTTGAGCTGTTTCAATTCTGCTTTGCTCATAGAGCAGAGCACATTCTCTGATGTGGGCATGCCATGCTCAGTGATCCTGTGCCCCAGTGTTTCCCATGTCACACAATCAATTCCAAAATTCTTAAGAGAGATTTTGAGAGTTTCCTTGTATTACTTCTTCTGACTATCATTTAAACGTTTGCCCTGCGTGAGTTCCCCATTAAAAAAAAAAACAACCCTCCACCAAATGAGAGAGTATAGAAAGGAAGAGAATAGGGCCCTGGATAGAGTCTTTTAACAGGGGTACAAGTAAAATCCTGTGCTTAGATTTTTTTTTAAATCAAGCAAAGAAAGGGGCAGAAACAATCTGATGGCACAGAAGCAGGAAAACTCCATGGGCTCCCCCCATAACAACCTCAACTACCTATAAAATATGACACTAAGCAAATTTTAGAGCTACAGAACCCACAAAGTGACAGAGAGAAACACATCTCTCACTGAAGGCAGGCAAGCAATTCAGCAGGAAGTGTCTATCACAGTGTGCTGGAAGCCAAGCCCTGCATGAATCTGTGGTTTTAGCCCAAGGGCAGCCCTGACCAGTGGCTGCAATGGACTTCAGGAGAGTGGATCACCAGCAGCTGTGGCAGTTTCCAGAATAATCAACCCATAAATGCCAAAGAAAAAGTGAGAGGTCAATGTAGAACTCTTTTGAAATTGAGGAGAACAGAGGAGTGGGTCCCCTGCCCCTGGAGCTAGAAGTGGTAGAGGTGCGATGGCCCTGCAGACACCTCCACATGACTGCTTCAGAGCTCCCAGTCTACAGATAGTAGGGGGAGGGGGGGGCAAGCAACCATTCAGAGGCTAAGCGCTCTTGCCTTAACCTGCCTGGATCTGGATCGTGGTATTGGATGGCAGTCCTGAGGTATGTGACCAGTGAGCCAAAGCTGGTGGGGATTGTAGAGACAGCACCTTCCTAATAATTCCAGCAGCTGCTAAAGCCCATGTGATTTGGGACAAAACTCTCCCCTTGGGAAGCAGAGTTCTACTGTGGCAAAGGGCTCAAAAGTCAATTAATTGAGTGGCAGCATGAGCAAGCAAAGGAAACAAAGCAAGCACAGCTATCCCACTAGCACGGAATAGAAGGAAGACAACACAGTCAGAACTCCTGCATCAAAAGCTTCCAAGAAAAATATGAACTGCTTACAGGCCATGGAGTAGTTCAAGAAGGACTTTAAAAATCAAGTAAGAGAAGTGGAGGAAAAATTGGGAAGAGAAATGAGAATGATGCAAGAAAATCATGAAAAGAAAGTCAACAACCTGACAAAAGAAAATAACACCTTATAAAATAGACTAACTCAAATGGCAAAAGAGGCCCAAAAAGCCCATGAGAGAAGAATGCCTTAAAAAGCCAAATTTGCCAGATGGAAAAAGAATTTCAAAAGCTCACTGAAGAGAATAATTCCTTCAGAATTAGACTGGAGCAAATGGAAGCTAATGACTTTATGAGAAATCAAGATACTATTAAACAGATCCGAACAAATGAAAAAATAGAAGGCAATGTGAAATATCTCACTGGAAAAATCACTCACCTGGAAAAGAGATCCAGGAGAGAGAATTTTAAAATTATTGGACTACCTGAAACCTATGAACAAAAAAAGAACCTAGAAATTATCCTTCAAGAAATTCTCAAGGAAAATTGCCCTGATGTTTTAGAACCAGAGGGCAAAATAGATATTGAAACAGTTCACTGATCACCTCTAGAAAAAGATCCCAAAAAGAAAACTCCTAGGAATGTTATAGCCACGTTCTGGAGTTCCCGGATCAAGGAGAAAACATCACAAGCTGCCAAGAAGAAACAATTTGAATATTATGGAAATACAATCAGTATAACACAGGATTTAGCAGTTTCTACATCAAGGGATCAAAGGGCTTGGAATATGATATTCCAGAGGTCAAAGGAGCTAGGATTAAAACCAAGAATCACCTACCCAGCAAAGCTGAGTATAATATTTCAGAGGAAATTATGGTCATTCAATGAGGTGGAGGACTTCCAAGCATTCTTGATGAAAAAAAGAGCTGAATATTAAATTTGACAGTCAAATACAAGAAGCAAGAGAAGCATGAGAAGGTAAACAGGGAAAAGAAATCATAAGGAACTTATCAAAGTTGAACTATTTACATACCTATATGGAAAAACGATAATTGTAACTTATGTAACTTTTCTCAGTATGAGGATAGATGAAGGGAAAATAAATGTGTACACACACACATATATGTCTATGTATGTATACATGAATATGTATATATGCACACATGCATATATATGTCTATATAGGAGGGCATAAATGCATATGAATGAATACATATGTGAGTGTGTATATATATGTGTACAGGTATACACAGACAGAGGGCACAGGATCAATTGAATAAGAAGGGATGATATTTAAAAGGTGAAAAAAAATCAACCATAAAAGTAGATAGCAGATTCAAGCAAAAAATCAAACAGCTTAGAGTGTTAGTTCACTGAAAAATCACAGAATGTGAACTGGAAAAGAATTTCAAGACCTTTGAGTCCAATTCAGTACTAGAATAAGAATCTCTTCTATGCCATATCTGGCAAGTGGTCATCCACCCTTTCCTTAAGTCTCTCAATGAGAGGGAACCTACCACCTCTCAAGGCAGCCCATCTCACTTCTGTACAGTTCTAACTATTTTGAAGGATTTTTCCACATCAAGCCTAAATATTCCCCTCTAGAACTTCCACTCATTATAGCCATTTCTTCCCTCTGTGGTGAAACAAAACAAATCTCATCCCTGTTCCACACCACAGCCTATAAATACCTGTAGATAGATAGATAACACCCCTGCCCCACTCCCACCCTTCTCCTCTCCTTTCTGACAAAGATCTCTAGTTCTTTCAGTCAGTCCTCATGTGGTATGATGTCAAGGCCCTACAACATCACGGTTACCCTCCTCCTGATTATACTCTACATTATACTGTTGACTCACATTGAGTAGATAGCAATGATGTAGCAGTCAAATAAAAGCTAACATAATCTAAAGCATTAATGATAGAAATATAATGTGGTTACACTGTATTTGCAGAATTGTTTCTGTGTTGGTCCCTGCATTTTTGGAAGGGTATTGATAAACTGAAGTATATCCAAAGGAAGGAAATCTCAGAAGAATGAGGGGACTTGAAACAATGCATAACATTTGTTGAAGAAACTGGTCATGTAGAGATTGAAGAGGAGACTTAATGTATATACTATGGTATATATTATAGCATATATATCATTGTATTCAAATGCAAAGTACTACATCTTTGTTAAAGTGAACGTTTTATTGACTGAAAGAAAATCCTGTAACTGTTCTGACTGGGTCCATTACAAATTTATGTTAAACAACCTCAATTGATCACTTACAGTAAACACTATAAACTAAACATGTCCAAAACTGGACTATCTTTCCCCTTAAACTTTTCTCCCTTTCAAACTTCTTTATTACTGTCAAAGGTGATACCATCCTCCCAGTCCCATAGGCTGACACTGAGGAGTCATCCTGGATTCCTCACTCTCTTTCACCCTTCATATCCAACCTGTTGTTAGGCTCTGTTTATTTTACCTTTGCACCATCTCTCTAATATGCCCCTTTACTAATCTAATACTGCCATGAACCTGATGCAATCCTTTATCACTTCATGCTTGGACCTTTGTAATAGCCTGCCGTCGGGACCTGTCTGCCTCAAGTCTCTTTTGTTCAGCCACTAGTGATAATCCTCTGTGCTGGTGCAATGGCAAGCAAAGAAGTAGTTAACATCTTGTTTCAGCTCTTTAGTTGACACCTTGTTTCAGTTCTTGCCCATGACTGTATCAAGTCTTTGTTGAGAAGCAGAACTGAGAAGAGAGAAGAACTGAGAAGAGAACTCCTGTGGTGGCAGAGTTAAGAAGGAAAAAACTTGTGGTATCCCAGCACTCTATGTTTATCAGTTCTGTCTGTGTTGATATTTGTTTGTGATACTGTGTACAGAAGCCCTGGGACCTTACTGGAAGCCCTGAAAGAGGATTTTCTGATTATCTGTTACACAGGTCCTGGAGGTGGGATTTGGAGATCCTGGGACTGTACTGACAATTTGTGTTGAGTTCTCAGACCTTGTTTGGGGTTGATTTTTACGTTGATGATCTGTGTTGACCTCTTAGACCTTGTTGTTGTGTCTGTGTTGATTTCACAGGCAGATAATGAATGGATGATGGTGCCATCAATATGCATGAATGTTATTGTGGCTCATTTAAGCTTTGTCTTCCCAGAAATAGGAACTGTGAAGGACTTGAGGTGGACTGGACACTGTGAGTATGGAACAGGAACTGGACAAGGAGCTGAGAGCTGCCTACCTTTGAATCCAGGTGACAGTTGGGTAGATTCAGGCAGGAGCTAGGACCATAGAAGAGGAACCATGGAAACTGAGAGAGCCAGCTTCAAGTCAAGATGAAAAGACCTCTTCTTGGGTACTTAATGCTGCCTGAGAAGATTATGGTTTACTGTGCCCTAAGGCTGGAGAACTTTGACCTTTGTGCCCCTTAAGGAGGCATGTTGGTGAAAACCATGTGGCCATTTTAGTGACAAGTTACTATGTTGTAACATTGAGAATGTTGTATTTGCTGTGAATGTTTTGCTTTAATTTACTGCTAAATAAATAGAGAGTTCATTATACTATATAATCAGAATCTTGAAGCTGTTCATAGCAGGAGTCTTCTGGAAAGCTGCTCATGCTTGGCTTTGCAGCTGGTCGGATCATATATAATGGTAATTAATTTAGCAGGTACTTGGTCCTTAGTAACTAAGAGCTAAGTACTCCTGTGAAAAAGGCAGAGGGTACGAACTCTGTCTCCTGTGTGAACAGAGGGCGTGAACTCCGTCTCCTGTTGCTGACCTGGCAGGAGGGGTTTGGCTGAGACAGGAGGGGATTGGCTGAGACAGGAGGCCAGTGTGTGTATATAAGAATTCCAGAGATAGAGAATCAAAACCAGGAATGTTTCTCCTGGTGCTTCCTGGGGGAGGAAGAATGGTGGAGACTAAAGCCAGCTGAGAGAAAGAGAGAAAAGAGAAGAGGAGAGAGAGAGAGAGAGAGAGAGAGAGAGAGAGAGAGAGAGAAAGTTTCTCTCCCAGCATCTGGAAGCTGACTGAGAACTGAGTTGGAGTTTTTCTTGAGACTAGAATCTGGTAAAGGGTGAAGTTGCTGCTGCCTGGAAGGCTGAGATTCCTTCTGGGTCCTAGGGCCAGACAAACAGCTAGGGAACTAAAGAAGCATGACTGGAATAAGCCTTCGTTTGTTTGTGGTTTGGTGGATCCTTGAGTACCTGGCAACAGAAGTGGTGAAGGGTTTGAGATGTCCTGGACCCTGTGAGCATCAGTGTGTAACAAGAACTGCCTAGAGGACTGGACAAGAACCTGGGAGCTGTCTGCCCCTGAATCCAGGTGACTGTTTGGTGGATTCAGGTAGGAGCTGGGACCATGGAAGGGGATCCAGGAAATCTGAGAGACCACCCCAAGTCAAGATGAAGAAAAGGTCTCCCCTTGGACACATGATGAAATTGAAGTGTACTAGACACAGAGGGGTGGAAGGTTTGAGTAATTTTCTAATGATTGCATTTAGTGATTAATGATACTTAGTGACTGGTTGCTAGATAAGTGACTGATTAAGTTAATCTATGATTGCCCCATTGATTATTGTACTGTGAAATGACTGAATGATTAAGTAAGGAGGGTTCCCCCCTTAGAGAAACCAGATGATTATTGTTTTATTCTTTGTTCTAAATATTGTGGCCATTGTAGTGAAAACTATGTGGCCATTCTAATGTTAAGCTGTTGTGAACACTATATTGTGATTTTCTGTGATAAGATGTAATGTTGTGAGTATTATATTGTGATTAGTTGTGAATGTTTGCTTTGGTTTGTAATGGAATAAATGGAGTGTTCACTATACTGTGTAATCAGAACTGTAAAAGCTGTTCACAGCAGCATTCTTTTGGGAATTTGCTAGTGCATGGCATTATATCATATTAATCTTCCCTCCCTTCACCCCCCCTCATTTCCCCAATAAACTCCAGTAGCCTTCCAGATCACATGTAAAATGCTCAGTTTGGCATTCAAAATCCTTTATAACCTAGTCCCCTCCTACATTTTCAGTCTTCTTATACTTCGCTTTCAAACATATATTCTTTGATCCAGTGACACTGGTCTCCTGGCTGTTCCACAAATGAGACACTCCATCTCTAGGCTCCAGTTCTCTCAGACTGTCCCCAGTGCCTGGAATGCTCTCCCTCCTCCCTCCATTCCTCCTGGCTACACTAGCTTCTTTCAAGTCCCAACTAAAATCCTGCCTTCTACAAGAAGATTTTCCCAATCCCTCTTAATTCTAGTACCTTCTCTCTCTTAATTATTTCCTGTTTATCATGTACATGGCCTATTTGTACATGTTTTTGTATCTCTAAAACTTGTCATGGTGCCTGATTCATAGTTGGTACCTAAAAAATGTTTACTGACTGACTTTATTGACTTCTATTGGTTAAGTGGGAAAATCCCCTCAAAATCTATAACTTAGATACCAGACTTTAAGGAATAGCAGCAGCCTTTCACTGAAAAAATGTTATGTTGCCTCAGCAGCATTATACATTTCATTCCCTCTAGCCCAGTGGTTCTCAACCTGTGGGTTGTGACCCCTTTGGGCGTCAAATGACCCTTTCACAGGGGTCACCTAAGACCATCAGAAAACACCTATTTCCGATGGTCTTAGGAACTGAGACACCATTCCTCTATCAATCCCCAGGCTGGTCCGTGAACATGCAGATATACCCAGATACACCCACATAAGAGTACTAAAGGGTCGAGGCATTAGGAAGGTTGAGAATGGCTGCTCTAGCCAAAGGAGCTCTAGCCAAAGGAGACATGAGAAGTTCAAGTTCCCAAGCTTAGCAATTACACTGAGAGTGGCAGAGTAGTTTCATCCAGCAGGAGAGCAGAATCAGTACAGGAACAAAATGTTAAATGTAGGGAACACTGTTCCCTAAAGACATCAAATATTCAGGCCTGTACTCCAGCATCATGAGTTTTCTCAACTACAGGGGTGTCTTTCATGTGCCATTCTCCTAGGTTTCCTTAAGTTTGTGGCTACTCTTCTCCCTCTCCTGCTTCCAACATCATTGTATGCATTGGTGGGAGAGTGTGATCTAGGTTTAGGTTTATGGGTAGACTCTTTTTTTTTTTTTTTTTGCTTTTTGGAGGGCAGTTGGGGTTAAGTGACTTGCCCAAGGTCACACAGCTAGTTTTTGTGTTAAGTGTCTGAGGCCGAATTTGAACTCAGGTACTCCTGACTCCAGGGCCAGTGCTCTACTCACTGCGCCACCTAGCCGCCCCAATGGGTAGACTCTTATAGTTTGATTACTTATACTTTTTCCTCCACTTTAGTTCAGGGCTCATCACTTTTTACTTAGATTATTGCAATAGCCTCCTAATGGGTCTGTCTGCCTCAGGTCTCTTACCACTTTATTCCATCTCCCACACTGCTGCCAAAGTATGTGATTCCTCTACTAAATCAATTACAATGGTTTTCCATTGCCTTTACAACAAAATATAAACTCCTTTGTTTAACTATAAAAGCCCTATATAACCTAATCTGTGATAGGACCAATATCCACAAGGGTTCCCTACTCTCCTCTCCATCATGAGTTAGGCAAGATTTCTCCTAAAAGCTAACAAAGGCCTTCATTGGCTTAAGAGCAGGGCCTCCTTTGAGGAAGGTCCTATAGTCCCTGGCTGTAGTGTTATGATTTTATGGTAACCTGAAGGCATGAAAGATCCCACCCTAATGGTAGTGCCTTCTCTCCCAGTCTACCTAGTTTTAAATTATGTGTAAATTTGTATTTTTTCACTTTATATTATATACATGCTTATGAATGTTTCTCCCCCATTAGAATATAAGTTCCTTGCATATAGAGATTGTTTCCTGCTCTCTACTTATAGCCTCAATACTACACATAATTCTTGACACATTTTGGTCAAATAATAATAATAACGAGAATTTATATGGCACTTTAAGGTTTGCAAAGTGTTTTTGAAATATTATCACCACAACAAATCTATAAGAGGTTTATATTTCTATTATATAGAAGTGATTATTCCCATTCTGCAGATGAGAAAACTGAAGCAGGTGGAAGGTAAGTGATTTGCCCAGGGTTACATAGCTAGTAAATGTCTGAGGCCAAATTTGAACTTTAGTCTTCATGACTTCAGGTCCATCACGCTATCTACAATATTTCCTAGTTATCTAAATAAATAATTGTTTACTGATTTATTGACTGATTGATCTATAGCTGTGTAAGGGATCCTCTAAGGCAGTGATTCTCAACCTGTGGGTCGCGACCCCTTTGGGGGTTGAACGACCTTTTCATGGGGGTCACAAGACCATTGGAAAACACATATTTCTGATGGTCTTAGGAACTGAGACACAGCTCCTCTGTCTCCAGGCAGGTCTGCCCACATGCAGATACGCCCACATAAGAGTATTAAAGGGTCAAGGCATAGGGAAGGCTAAGAACCACTGCTCTAAGAGGTCAACCTGACCTACCAGTATGAGGTTGGGTGAGTGAACCAGTCAGTCTTAGCCCAGGAAAAGAAACAGGCTTTTTGCCTCCATGGGTGTTAGTGCTCCACCAGGACTGGACAAATAATTACAGAGTTGTTTTTGTTTGTTTGTTTGTTTTTTATGGAGAAAAGAGATTAGGTTTATCCTTCAAGGCCTTAGAAAGCAGAATTAAGATTTATTTATTGGAAGTTGCTGATAACGTCAGTTCTTCCACAGCAAGTCCAAGTGGGACCTAATCTGTTGTTACTTCAACTTTTGTCTTTCCTAATTTCTGTATCTCATTTCTGAAATCTAGCTCAGGGCACTGTGTTTTCTGACCTTCTTGTTCCCTGAGCTTGGCTCCCTGGGTTCAGAAATCTCTTTCCTTGGACTGATAATCTTTAATTTTTTTTTTCCAGGAAGTCCGTAGACATTTGTTCTTTTTAAAAAAATTAATTTATTTGCTTTTAGTTTACAACATTCAGTTCCACAGTCCCCTGAGTTTTAAATTTTCTTCCCTTCCCTTCCCTCCTCCCCCACACCCTCCCTCATGGCAGCATGCACTCAAATATAGGATCTACAAATATCTTCACATTAGACATTAATCAGGTTGTAAAGAAGGATTATAACTGATGGAATGATCAGTGGGAAAGAGAAAACAAAACAAAACAAGAAAAAGAAACAAAGCAAGTAGTTTGTTTCTATCTGTATTCGGACTCTGCATCTCTGTTTCTGGATGTGGATATCTCTTTCCAT
>CM053594.1:173858634-173878973 GCA_028646575.1 Pseudocheirus occidentalis | reverse complement strand
TCTTTTATCTTTCCACGCAAGAAGCGTAGTATTATTCTTTCTGTATGCAACTGTTTTAGTGCTTGAGAGGGGACATCCGAGTGATATGCTAGAATTCCGATGTCCCCTGAGAGGGGACAGCGGAGTGCAAAGGGTTAAATCTATGACATGAATGATGAGGCATAGGTAGCAGAGGTATCTCTTGCGCATTATGCAAATCTGGGAGTTGATATAGACAACAGAATCAAGATCCAGAAAGATCTTACCAGATTAGAGAGCAGACTCAAATCTAATACAATAAAAATATTTAAAATGGTACCAATAAATTTTTTTATTAATTTAAGTTTTCGATATTCACTTCATAAACTTTTGAGTTTTAAATTTTCTCTGCCTCCCTCCTTCTCAGATGGCATGTAGTCTGATATAGGCTCTACATATACATTCATGTTAAACTTATTTTTACATTAGTCATGTTGTAAAGAAGAATTAGAACGAACGGGAAGAACCACGAGAGAGCAAAAACAAAATAAAACAACAACAAAAGAGAGAGCAAATAGTATGCTTCAGTCTTCATTCAGCCTCCATAATTCTTTCTTTGGATGTGGATAGCATTTTCCATCATGAGTCTTTTAGAGTTCTTAGATCCTTGCATTGTTGAGAAGAGCCAAGTCTATGAGAGTTAGTTATCACACAATGTGGCTGTTACTAAGTACAGTGTTCTGGTTCTGCTCACTTTACTCAGCATCAGTTCCTCTAAGTCTTTCTAGGTTTTTCTGAAGTCTACCTGTTCATCATTTCTTATAGAATATTATTCCATTACATTCATATACCACAACTTGGTCAGCCATTCCCCAGTTGATGGGCATCCCCTCAATTTCCATTTCTTGGCACCTCAAAAATTGCTGCTATAAATATTTTTGTACATGTGAGTCCTTTTCCTATTTTTATAATCTCTTTGGGATACAGACTTAGAAGTGGTATTGCTGGGTCAAAGGGTGTGCACAGTTTTATAACCTTTTGGAAATACTTCCAAATTGCTCTCCAGAATGGTTGGATCATTTTGATGCAGTATGGGATGCCTTTGACTGTAGCCTCAGTATTGTAAAATTCCTTTGCATTCGGGTATCTATGTATGTAACATCAGTTTGTAACAAGCCTGTGTAATTAAGTTGTAAAAGCCACACTTCTCCCCTGCCATAAAGGCATAAACCCTGCTTCTCCCCTTTTCCCAGCTAAAAGTTTGCCCTTAGCTAGAAATTTGCCTGGAAACTACGTGCCCAGCTGCACCCAAAAGCCTTGAACATTATCAGCCTCATGAATCCCTAATCTCATCCTCCCAATAGCCATACTGAAAGACAGGATAACTCCCTAATCAGCCTAGTTCCCAGACTTGGAAACAATCTAAACTATCCTCCCAACTGCCGTATTGAACATAGGATTATAAATACTGTCCCTCAAGCCCAAGCTTTTTGCAGGTCCCTTAACCTTGTCTTGCCCGCTGCTAAGTGTAATAAAATTTGTAACTTTGCCAAAAGATAGCTTGGGGCCTATTGAAATTATTTTCCAGACAAAGAACCCTGTCTGAGGGATTATATGAGATCCCTTGGACACCCGGCACTTACAAACCTCTTCAATTTCACAACTCCACCAACAATATATTAGTGTTTCAATTTTCCCGTATCTTCTCCAGCATTTATCATTTTCCTGTTTTGCCATGTTAGCCCATCTGATAGGTGTGATGTGGTACTTCAGAATTGTTTTGATTTGCATTTCTCTAATCAATAGTGATTCATAGCATTTTTTTCATATAATTGTAGATAGCTTTAATTTCTTCATCTGAAAGCTGCCTCTTCATATCCTTTGACCATTTATCAGTTGGGGAATGACTTGTATTCTTATAAATTTGACTCAGTTCTCTATATTTTTTAGAAATGAGGCCTTTATCCAAGACAGTTGCTGGAAAGATTGTTTCCCAGCTTTCTGCTTCTGTTCTAATCTTGGTTGCATTGACTTTGTTTGGACAAAAACTTTTCAATTTAATGTAATCAAAATCATCCATTCTGTATTTCATAATGCAATAAAAATATTAAAAGACAAGAAAAATATAAACCCCCTTAAAAAAACACCCTGGTTTCCTAGACTGGAAGCACAGCAGAATGCCATAGGTATTCTTAGATTACAACATAGACTTTTAAACAAAACTTTCATCCAATCCTTGTGGCTAAAGCAGGAAAGTGTGGACTAGAAAAGAAGACATTTTAGTTAGGGCAGGAGTTCTTTAAAAATTTTTTGTACCATGAAACTATTTTGCAATCTGTTGAATGCTATAAACTACTCCTCAGGAAAAAAAAATACATACATATACAAAGGAAACTAAATATATAGAAGTAAAAATGTGATTTTTGTTTCTTATCCAAGTTCATAGAGCCCTTGAAATATTTTCATGGATGCCAGTATACCTCAGGTTAAGGATGCCCGAGTTAGGGGGGATTTCAAACTATTTACCTAGACTCAAAGGTGGGGATGAATGTCTTAATGTCAATTTGAATAGAGAGTCTCTAATGGAGTCCCTCACGAATTTTTCCTTGACCCTATTCTTATCAACATTTTAATGAATTATTTGTGTAAAAGCATAGGTGATAAGCATGTCACGTTTGAAGATGATACAGATCTCGGAGGGACAACTGACTCATTGATTAAAATAATCAGTATCCAAAACCATCTCAACAAGTCAGAAAGATGGCCAGTTCCACTAAGATGAAATTTAAGAGAGATTACCTACTGCTATTAGAAAGGGTATATTAGCCTCCTTTGTGTTTTTAAAACTTAATTCCTTTGATATTCTTGACATTTCGTTCTTCCAAATGAATTTCGTTATTTTTTTTCTAGTTCTATAAAATAAACCTTTGGTAGTTTGATTGGTATGGCATTGAATAAATAAATTAATGTAAGTAGTGTTGTCATTTTTTGTCAGATTGGCTCAACATACCTATGAAAATTACTATTTCTCCACTTAGTTGTCTTTGTTTTTGAATGACTATTTTGTAATCTTGCTCATATAGTTTTTGTTGTCTTGGCAGGTAGACTCCCTGTCTACCATTTTATACTATCTATAATTATTTTAAATGGTGTTTCTCTATTTTCTTCCTGCTAGATTTTGTTGGTAATAATATAGAAATGCTGATGATTTGTGTGGATTTATGTTCTGCAGTTTTGCTAAAGTTGATCTTTTTTTTTTCAGTTCTTTAATTGATGCTATAGGGTTCTCTAAATAAACCGTCATATCTGCAAAAAGTGATCATTTTGTTTCTTCTTTGCTTGTATTTATTCCTTAAGTTTCCTTTTCTTGATACAGCTAGCATTTCTAGCACTGTATTGAATAGTAATGGTGATAATAGACATTTTTGCTTTAAACCCCTTTCCTCTCCTTGACCCCCAAGCTTATTGGAAATGTCTCTGGTTTATCTCCATTGCATATAATTCTAGCTCCTGTATGTAAATAGAAAGCTGTTTACTCCTATGCTTTGTTTTTGTTTGTTTCATTTGACCAGGAATGGGTGTTGTATCTTGTCAAAAGCTTTTTCAGCATTGCCATAATTATATGATTTGGGGGGGGGTTTATTATTTGTTATGTTTACAGTTTTTGTAATACCAATCCTGAATTCCTGGCATAAATCCAGCCTGGCAATAGGGTTTTTATCTTGTGGCATGATGCTGATATTTTATTTGCTTGCTAACGCTTTATTTAAACTTTTTTTGCATCAGTATTCATTAAGGATATTGGTCTATAGTTTCTGGGTTATTTTCCCTTCTGTTTTGACTCTCCCTGGTTTAGGTATCAAAATCATATTTGTATCACAAAAGGAATTTGGCAGGATTTCTTTTCTTATTTTTTCCAACAGTTTATCTACTGTTATACCGAATTGTTCTATAAGTATTTGATAGAATTTGCTTGTGAATCCATCTAGTCTTAGGATTTTTTATTTTGGAAGTTCACTTATGGCTTTTTCAATTCCTTTTTCCTAAGATAGGGTTATTTAAATAGGTGTTCTGTTAAGTTGAGCAATTTATAATTTTATAAATATTCATTCCTTTAATTTAGATTGCCAGTTTAGTTGGCATATAGTTTGGCAAAATTGCTTTCTTTTATTCATTAACTGTGAATTCTCCTTTTTCGTTTTTTGATATTGGCAAATTGGTTTTCTTCTTTTTTTTCGAACTCTTTTAAATCAATTTAGTGAATGGCTTATCTTGTGCCTCCCCTCCACCACCACCCCAATAGCTCCTGGTTTTACTTACTCAAAATTTTCTCTTTTTTTGCTTTCAGTTTTGTTAATCTCCTTTAATTTTTAGGATTTCTAGTTTGGTGTTTAATTGGGGTTTTTAATTTATTAATTTTTCTAGTTTTTAAGTAGCATACCACTTTTAGTTGATTTGTATTTTCTCCCTATTATTGATGAAATTGTTGAGAGGTACATATTTTCCATGAGGTACTGCTTTGGCCACATCCTCACAATTTTGATACATTGTTCCATTTGTTTAATCTTTAATGAAATTATTTTTCTTATTATTCTGTGATGCCACCATTCTTTAATATTAAATTATTGATCTCCATTTAACTTTTAATCTTTGCATTGTAGTTGGAAAAAGGATTCATTTAACATTTCTGCTTCTACATTTGTTTGTGAGATTTTATGCCCCTAAATATGTAAGCTAATTGTTGCGAAGGTACCATGCACAGTTGAGAAACAAATATGCTCATTTTTATTTCTATTCAATGTTCTCCAAAGGTCTGTCATATCTAACTTTTCTAAAATTCTTTTCAGGTCCTTAATTTCTTTTTTGGTTAGAGTTATCTAAGTCTGAGAGGAAACAAATTGAGGTTCCTCATTATTATAGTTTTATTCTCTATTTCTTCCTATAACTCATTTAACTTTTCTTTTAAGAATTTAGATATCATGTCATAATAAGTGATATTTTGATTTTTAAAGAATTTTCTATGTAAAATCCTCTAATATCTTTTCCTATTTTACTGTGATGGCTAGTATTTCTAAAACTATGTTAAATAAAAGGGTTAAGAGTGTGCTTTCTTGCCTTTGTTACCTAAACATTCTAATTCTTCACCATTTCATTGTTTTGACTCTTAATGCAGTTTTAATTGTGTTGAGGAAAAAGTCTCTCCTCACCTATTCCTTTTAGGGTTTTATTACTGTGGGATTTTATCAAAGACTTTTAAAAGATCTATAAATTTGTCTGTTTATGTATTTCATAATGTTGATAGTTTGATCTTGGTATTTGTATGATATGTATTTAAGGACTGCTAGGTGGCACAGTGTATAGAGTGCTAGGCTTGGAGTCAGGAAGACAAATTCAAATCCAGCTTCAAACATACACTAGATATAAAACCCTGGACAAGTCACTTTAACCTCTGTCTGCCTCAGTTTCCTCACCTGTAAAATGAGAATAATAAAAGCATCCTTCCCAAATAAGGTAATAATTGTAAAATGCTTAGCAGAGTGCCTGGCACCTAGTAAGCTCTATATAAATGTTAGCTCTTAATTGAGATTTTTATTATGTGATTGCGAAAAACTGGAAGCAACCTTAAAGGTTGCTTTAGGACAAGATTAAATTATGGTACATTAATGTAATTGAATTCTTTAATACAATTAATACAGGAAGGTATAAGGAAAACACGTTTAGAAAACCTCTATGAAATAATGAAAAATGAAAGAAAATAGAACTAGAAAAATAGTGTATACATCAACTATAGTTAGATGAGGAAAAAGTAAATGAGAATAAAAAAGATGAAAGTACTGATGGGGACTTGGAGAAAGTGATTAAAATAGTATTATGTTTTTAAAATGAAAACTCATTAACAAATATTAGTCGTGATTTTCATTGCCACATTTCTAATGAAATATTTTAAAAAGAAAAAATTATTTCTATTGTTTCTGTTTTGTTTCTGCTTTATCACTGTATTCATAGTATATTACTTTTCCTTTTTAGATATTTCTATACTGACTTGAGCAGTGCTAAACAAACTAAGGAATTAAGTCTGATCACAACCAACTGATACTACTGTGACCCTGCTTTTAGGTAATGGTTTTTATTTGTTGTTTTTTGTGTGTTTGCCTCATTGTTGAGATAAGATTAAAAGTGTGAAGGTTTCCAAATACACATGCAAAAAATATTTCTATTTGTATTACTAGTGGAATTTTTGCATTAATGCCTCATTCTCAAATGATGCTGCTAAAAACCAATGGTTAAAAATAGAACATAGAAAGTGACTTACAAATAGTGGGAGAATTCTGTTTAGCTAGAATACTCACAGCTCATCATGATTATCTCTAATCCTGATTGATCATTCTGAGAAAAGTGGGAATAAAAGTTCACAGCCTGTTAATATTCACTGCTGTATTACATTGCACAGGTACATTTACTACATTATATACTATTTCTCAGCTCCACAACTGGATTTCATAAAGCTTTTACCTCTGGTTTTGGGGGCTTAGCTACACTTGGTTATAGATTAGAGTACAAATTAAACTTGCTTAATAACATACTAATTATGAGGTAAGCCTAATGTCTCTGCCTTTGTTTTATCTAGTGAGGCATCTGACTTCTTTCTAGTCATTCAAACTTGAGAGCCCAGAGTTATCTGTACTCAGAAGAAAGAACAATTAATCTCTCAACAAATGTTTATTAAGTACTTAGTGTGTTCTAAACACTCTTCTAAATCATAAGTATAGAAAGGAAAACAAAACAAAAAGTTCTTGCCCTCATGGAGCTTATATTCTCATGGGAGTAACAACATACAAATAAATCTAGAAGTACTCACAAGATAAATACTGAGTAAATGGCACTAGCAGCTGGGAGAAATAATAGAATAACAATAGAAATAATTTTTTTTCTTTTTAAAATATTTCATTAGAAATGTGGCAATGAAAACTCAAGGAGGTGGCCCTTGAACTGTTGTTTGTTGGTTTTACATTATTTATTTATTTTTGTTTTTCAACATTCACTTTTATAAGATTGTGAGTTCTAAAATTTCCCCCTCCGTTCTTTCTCCTTCCCCCAACACAGCATGCAATCTGATATAAGCTGTACATTTATGATCATATTAAATATATTTCCACATTAGACTTGTTGTAAAAGAAGAATCAGAACAAAAGGGGAAAAGCACAATAAAGAAAAAAAAAAGAGAGGAAATAGTATGGTTCAATCTGCATCCAGACTCCATAGTTCTTTCTCTAGATGTCTGTACCATTTTACATCATGAGTTCCTTGGAATTGTCTTAGATCATTGTGTTGCTGAGAAGAGCTAAATCTATCAAAGTTGGTCATCACATAATGCTGCTGTTACTTTATACTGAGTCTTAAAGGATGCCAGGGCCCTTAAGACTCTAAAGTGAATAGAAGGCATTCCAGGACTGGAGGGCCCCAGTGCAAAATGCACTGAGAACAGAGATAAGGATTGTGTGATAGGAACAGCAAATAGACATGAAGGGAGTAATGTATAAGAGCACTGGACATATGTTTAGGAAAGGACCATATTGTAAAGAACTTTAAATGCCAAATAGACCATTTGATTTGAAGTCTCTCTTTTCCCTTTCTTTTTATCTCAGAATGCCTTGACATCATCTCCCATTCTGTTCTCCTTTCCCTCAGTCTCTCACAAAGAGGGGACCTTTCTTGCCAATACCAGTTCCTGTACTCAGGAATACCTTGATCCGATTTGCTTCTTTCTCCAACATCCCCTTTCTATATTCTTTGACCCTGTCTATTGGTTTCTTCCTATGTATTGGCCCTTCAGAAATGCCCAGATGTCCTTATAGTTTAAAAAGGCTTTACTAGACTTTACTATTCCTTTAAACAACCATCCTATATCTCTTCTCTCTTCCTCAGGCAAATTCCTCAAGAACTTATCAATGCTCCCGTCTCATCTCACGTACTCCTCCATGTTTTGCAGTCTGGCTTATGGACCTCATCACTCAACTGCAATTACTCTTTTGAAAATTATAAACAGTCTCTTAATTGACAAATCTAATTGTCTCTTTTTTTCAGTTCTCATTCTTCTTGACCTATCTCCTGCATTAAAACTGCTCATTATCTTCTCCTCTTGAATAAGTTCTTTTCTCTGAGCTTTGCTCATGTTACTGTTCCCTTGTACTCTTCCTACCTATCTAACCACTCTTCAGTCTCTTTGGTTGGTTCATCGTCCAGATCATGCTCCATAACCACTGGCATTCCCTAGGCCTCCTATTCTTCTCTCTTTCCACTGTCTTGGCAGTCTCATCAGCTCCAATTAATTTAATTATCATCTTATGCCAATGAGCATAACAACTCCCAGAGTGTTATTCCCTGACCCCTCATTCTCCCTGATCATTTATATCTAATCGTTTGTCATATACTATTTATTCCTTCATAGATCTTTTTCATCTGACCTCTTCTCTCTACTCATGCAGCTACCTCATTAGTTGTGGCTACCATCACCTCTAGTCTAGAAATTCATGATAGCCTCTTTATTAGTGGTCTTCCTTCAAGTATCACCCCATTCAAATTCATCCTTCACACTACTGCCAAAATGTTTTTCTTTAAGCACAGATCCAACCATATCATTCCCTTACTCAATAACCTCCTTGTGGCCTCTCATTCTTTATAGCATGAAATATAAATTCATCTATTTAACCTTAAAAGCCCTTCACAACCTTACCCAACCTGTCTTTCCAGTCTTATATGTTATTTTTATTCCTGCACAATTCTGTCTAGCCAAACTGGCATTCTCTCTTTACCTCACATACTACACATCACCTGTTGCTGTGCTTTTGCCATGATTTTTTCCCATGCTTTTCTTCTTTACTTCATGAAATTCCTCTATTCAAGGTACAATTCAAGCATCATCTCTATATGGAACTTTTCCTATTTCCCTCATCTAATAGGAACTCTATTCAAATTACTTTGAATTTAATAATCTTGCATTTGTATTTATTATTATTTTTTAATTTATTCTGCATATATTTACATATATGCTTATTGTCTCCCCAATTTAATTATACACTCCTTACAAGTAGATATCGCCTCATTCATTGTATTTGTTTCTCTAGCACTCAGCACTGGGTGGTACAGAATAGGGATCCAAAAAATACTTGTTTATTGAAGCCAAATAGAAATTTATATTTGACCCTATAGGTTATAAAAAGCTATTGGAGTTTGAGTAGTAGGTAACATGACATTGTCAGATGTTTAAAAAAAATAAGTTTGACAGTTTTGTGGATGGAAGTGTAGAGAGACTTGGGGCAGAGAATCTATATAGAAGGTTTTTAAAAATATTTCAGCTGAGAAGACATGAGGATATTAGGATTAGAATTAGAATTAGGATGGTGGCTGTATGAATGAAGGTAAAGTATCAAATGTAAAAGGTGCAGAGAGAGAAATCATAAGGTTTAACATCTGAATGGATATGTGGGGTAAGAGAGAGGAGTCACAAATGACCCTAAAGTTTAAAGCAGGATGACTGGAAGTGTGGATGTGCCCTCCACAGTAATAGGGAAGTTTAAAAGTAGAGTGTTTGTGGTGAAAGATAGCAAGTTCTGTTTTAGACATGTTGAGTTTGAGATAAAGCAGAGAGAAAATATCCTATGATGTAGGACATCATTAACTAGTAGTATTTTTGTGGGCATACTTTCTTCACTCTGCCTCTGATTATCTGTTTGCCTCCTTTGTCTCTTGGGTGATGATCTTATATCTTTATATTCCTTCCGTTTTTCTGAACCTTTTCTTAGTCCTCACTGTGACCTCTAGTCACGTTATTCTTCCCTAATTCATCACTCCCTATACAGACTTTACTTTTCTCCCCTTTACAATTTTGATCCCATTATATTTAGTCAGTTCAACTACAGTGTTGTACTTTTTTTTGCTATGTTGCCACTCATCCTTTGTCAAATCCTAATCCTAAGTGACAACTTTTATGTTTAAAATAAAATATTTTTAAAAATATTTCAGCTGAGAAGAGATGAGGGACTGAATTAGGAGGGTGGCTGTATGAATGAAGATAAAGTATCAAATGTAAAAGGTGCAGAGAGATAAATTGTAAGGTTTAACACCTGAGTGGATATGTGGGGTAACAGAGAGGAGTCAAGAATGACCCTAAAGTTGTAAAGCAGGATGGAAGTGTGGATGTGCCTGTCTTCTTCACACTTACTTGAATTCTTCTGTACAACAATGGTGAAAATCACAGGACCATGTAGATTAGATTTGCAACAAATATATTATCTGATTTTAATTGAACTCTATTGCTACATGGCATTTCTTTTATCCTTCCCTATTTGCTTCTCTCTTCTCCCCAAAATATCTCTTCTTAAGTGTTCTCTCCATCATTGTTCTCCAACTCCTATGTTACCAGGGGCCTACATGTCAAGAGATTTCTTCCCTTTTTTTTTCCCACACTTCAAAACCCCTCAGTATCATGTCTTATTCTTGTCTTCTTTGCCCCAGTAATCCTTATCTTTACCAGGGCCAAACCATCTAACTGTGCCCCTGGTTTCATTTCTTGTCTCCTAAAAACTCTTAAAAACTTGTTCTTTCAATCAACCTGAATCTTTTACCTAAATTTCAGTCTCTTTTGGCCTTGTTTTTGCTGCCTACAAGCATATCTGGGTCTTTCTTCTCCTTCAAAAATTGTCAAAACAGTCTTCCTAAAGTACAAGTGTATGAATGTGTCTGTACTGCTCAAGAATCTTTAGTGTTACCTGTTGCCCTTTAGGAGAGAATTCATACTCCTAAGCATGGCATTTCAGTTCTTTGAAATTTTATATCCTATTACTTTCCTCCACAGTCTGAGGTCTCCCCATACTGACAGCCTACCAATTCCCCTTGTCCCTGAAATGCATTCCCTCCCCGTATCTGCCTTTTCTCATAACCTAACTTCCTTCAAGGCTCAGATTATCTCCCACGGAGGTCTTTACTGATTTCCCTATTTGTTAATATTTTCTCCCTCCCTGAATTATATGTACTTGCCTTTTCCTTGTTATATCTGCCCAATAAGCTCCTTCAGGTCAAAACTGTTTTTCAATTTTCCTTTTTATCCCTAGCACCTAGAAGAGTACCTTTGAACACAGCAGATAATAAATGTTTATTTGGATTGGTTCAGTACTGTCTACTTATTTTTCTTTCTTTTCAGCTTCTGTGGACTCTACTTTTCTGCTTAGACCTGTTACTCACTTGATCCTCTTTATATTTACCCTTGCATTTCTAGCCTATCATATCTGAGATGCACATTCACTAATATCAGCTTAGTAAGACTTCTGTTTCATGCCTTTCCTGCCCTGATTTGTTCTTCTCATCTAGACCTCTAAGACAGCTGTTCTCAACCCGTGGGTTATGTTTAAATACATCCTGCATATCAGATATTTACATTACAATTCGTAACAGTAACAAAATTACAGTTATGAAGTAGCAACGAGAATAATTTTATGGTTGGGGGGTCACTACAACATGAGGAAGTGTATTAAAGGGTCGCCACATTAGGAAGGCTGAGAACCACCGCTTTAAGATGAGACGCAGTGTGGCATCACATATGGATATTTGTCATCAGTTTATGTTTACGGTATTTTGGTTTGCATAAAGAGTTAAGTTCTTCACAAAGTTCTAATGAATTTAGAATGTCATCTAATGTCATCTACAGACATTTTTTGATCATAGTTTAAAAGACTTTAACACTTTTGCCTCTAGAATGTAAATAAAAACCATACAATAAGGGGATGAATAGTTAGTCTCTAAGGCCTTTTCCAGTTCTCATTTATTTTTATTATAGTGAATTATGTTAAATAATTGGGATTACAATATAGTTGATATGACTAGTTAAATGTTTGAATTCCAAGTTTCAGAACTGAAGGAAATGGAAGCATTGGTGAATGCAAATAGAATGCTAGAATAATTATTATAGATAAAATATTTGCTTTCTTTTTAAATAAAACAAATTAATAATTTTTTTAAAGTCACTGTCCTACATCCCTCCAAGGGAATCTTCTTTTTTTAACAAAGGAGTATAGTTGAGCAAAACAAATTAACACATTGGCCTATCTGACAACTTATGCCTTTTTTCCCATGAAAAGATCACCACATCTCTTTAGAAAGGAGAAAGTAATACTCGAGAACATTCTTCTAGAACAGAGGTAGGCAAACTATGGCTCAAGTGCCAAATCTGACCAGCTACTTCTTTTTGTGCTCCATGGACTAAGAATGGTTTTTACATTTCAAAATACAATAAAACTGTATTTTAAAATATAAAAACAGTTCTTAGCACAGATCATACAAAAACATGTGGGACATTATTTGGCCCAAAAGCAATAGTTTGCCAATCCCTGTTCTAGAACCATAATTAATTACTGTATTGATCATAGTTATGTAACTTTGAGAATTATTTTCCTTTACATCATTTTAGTCATCATGTAAGTTGTTTTCTTGGTTTTGCTTGTTTTTCTCTGTATCAATTCATGCAGCCCTCAAGTTTCCTAGAATTCTTCATTTTTGTCATTTTTTTAATAGTAATTATGATATTCCTATACTTCAGTACTTATATTCCTAAACCATTATTTGTTCAGCTATTCCCCAATCAGTGGGCAGCTACTTTGCTTCTAGTTCTTTGCTACTACAAAAAGGACTGCTATAAATAATCTTCTAGATATATCCTCCCCTCTGTTGTTAACCTTCTCGTAATATATACCTTCTACTGCTATCACTGGGTTGAAGGGCGTCACTAGCTTATTCACTTTTCTAGAATAGTTCCAGAAATTAAAAAGAAAAAAATCTGTACTGTAAACTCTTAAGACATACACATGTTAAATTTAACAGTTTCACTGACAAACCACAAATTCTGCAAGTGATCAGGAGAAAAACTTTTAAATACCTAGTAAAAGAAATTTGAATAATACAGGACTGTTCTGAACCCACCAGAAACCACAGGAAGGAATGGAATAATGTGTTCCAAAGAGCATAGGAATTCAAAATGCCATCTAAGGCAACATACCTTGTAAATCTGAGCCTAACTATTCTTGGACGAGATGAATGTTCAATTTAAAAAGAGGTGTTTAAGGTATTCCCACAAAGAAAAACAGACTTGAACAAATTATTTGCTTTTTCAAACACCCTGGACAACTCATATACAGAAAAGATAAACAGATATAACCAGTGAGGGAGAAATAGACTTGAAATAATATGGACTAAGCCTAATCAGTCTAGTAGAGAGAATCAGGTTTTTTTGTGGGACTAAATGGTGAAGGGAGACAACATAAAAGAGGACAGGAAAAAGAAAGGAATAATTAAGGAAAAGTAACTCATAGAGTCTTTCAAGAAGAAGCAGCTGTAGAGAAGAATGGATGAAGAAGCAAAGGGAGGGATTAAAATGGTGGAAAGAAAGGGGAAAAATCTTATTTTGGTGATGGGTTCCCCCGACAAATGCTCCTATAGTAGAAAGAAACTCTATAAAATGTACATGGGGACCTTGCTGTGGGTTATCTACAGGTATTTGGGGCTTAGATCACATATCTTGACTCCAGTGAAGGAGGATCAAAACTACTGGGGGCAGCTGACACCTACAAGAGTGGGAGGGTGGAGACTCAGAGAAGAGACTTTTCTGGGTGTTGGGGGATGGGAGTGAGGAGATAAAGACCAAGAATAATAATGAACTATCAACTAGACGACATAATGGATAGCTGGCATCTGAAAGAGCTCAGTTCAAATGCAGCCTCAGACCCTGGATGGGTCACTTACCCTCTGTTTGCTTCGGTTTCCTTTTCTGTAAAATGGGGGTGATAATAGCACCGACTTCTCAAGGTTATTTTGAAAATTAAATGAGATAATAATTGTACAGTGTCTGGTGCATAGTAGGTATTATATAAATGTTAGTTACTAAGCTACATAATCATTAACATAGGAAAATTCTTATGGGACAGTAATTTGCTGACAATAATTCTGTTTTATTACCTGCAAAAAGTGGTATTTCTAGGAGTGAGACACAATAGAAAAAGGAGAGAGGGTATGGGTCACGTTCTGGAAGGCATAGAACAGATGCTTTTTAGAAGAGGGCAACCAATATAAGTACCTTAGAAGTTTTAATTCAATTGGGAGTACAGGAATGAAAGAAAAAAATAAGTAAAAGTTTCAAGGATTAAAGGATAAAAATCTAGAATAGATAGAAAAGGAAGTAAAATAATGAGGAGAATGAGGGAAAGAAATCCTTTTCAGAAAAAAAAGCACAGAAAGTACAAAAATTATGAAACTCATAAAACAAGAATGGAAGTAGAGGAAGGGTGATTAACTTAACTAAAAGGGGAAAAAAGAGGAAAAAATAACTAGATAAAAGGAACAATTAGGTAAATCTAAAACTAGGGAAAGGAATTAACAAAGAGGAAGAGGTGAGGCTTGAGGGTGAGGACAAGAGAGTTCATGGGAATCAAGTTGCCTTAAAATATATTAAGCAAAAACAACTATAGATTAAAAGTGCTGTCTTTTCATTAGAAGAAGTAAATAATCCTCAGGAAGAAGACCAAAATGAGAGATAAATGTGTAAGAAAATATAAATCTCACTCCCATAACTTTAAATGTAAATGCATTAAGCAATCTGATAAAAAAAAAAAAAGATCAATACATTTAAATCAGAAAACAAAACCCCAACAATCTTTTTCTTAGAAGACACACATCTAAAAAGCAAAGACATACAAAATAAGGGCGGCTAAGTAGTGCAGTGGATAGAGTGCTGGGCCTGGAATTAGAAAGACCTGAGTTCAAATTGGGCTGCAGACACTTACTAGCTGTGTGACCCTGGTCAAGTCCCCTAACCCTGTTTACCTTAGTTTCCTCATCTGTAAAATGAGCTGGAGAAGGAAGTGGCAAACCACTCCAGTATATCTTTGCTAAGAAAACCCCAAATGGCATCAGGAAGAGATAAACATGACGAAAACAACTGAACAACAACAGAAATATAAAATAAAAATGAGGAGCTAGAACAAAATTTAGTATGTATTAAGTGAATCCAAAGAAGAAAGAGTTGCAACCAGGCTATCAGACAAAATAAAAACAAAAATTCAAAACAAAAAAAGAAATAAACAAGGAAACTAACATGTTGAAAGGAACAAAAGACAAACTATATGAATAGTAAACTGATATGCTTCAAATACTTTAGCATGTAAAAGGAAAATTAATGAAATTAGATGAAAACATAATAAATCGTGTCGGGAAATTTCAGTGTTTCTCTCTCAGTTTTGTACAAATCTAAAAGAAATAAAAACAAAAGAGAAAATATGGAATAGAAAAAAATTCAGGAGAAATTTGAGCAGAAAGACTTGTCTTCTAGTGAGATTTCTTAAAGAATTTATTTCTCAACACCACATGAAACTTAGCAAACATAAACATAACATAAACAAAAGGTATAATGAAATTCTTTAAAAAATGAGTGGATCAGGGTAGGTAATGCAGTGAATAGAGCACCAGCCCAGGAGTCAAGAGGACCTGAGTTCGAATTTGACCTCAGACACTTAACACTTACTAGTTGTGTGACTTTGGGCAAGTCAACCCCAATTGCCCTGACTTTCCCCCTCCCCAAAATAAAGCCAAAAAAAAATTAATGGATCAGGGAACAAGTCATAGAATAACTAAGCAAAGGAAATTATACTGATGAAACAGTATATGAAAATATCTGGTATACAGGTCTAAAACAGTGTTCTAGGGAAAATTTTAATTCCTACAAATACACTAACAAAATAGAAAAAGAGAGGCTTAAAGAACTAAAAATATGCCTTTTTAAATATTAGATACCCAACCAATAAACCTAAAACAAAAAGCAAAATAAGATGTATTAAAAATGATCAGAGGAAAGTGGAACCAAGATGGCACAAGAAGCAGTGTAGCAAGCTTTGTCCCCAACAGTCTTCCAAACAGATCCAGAATACCCACCTAATTCTGATTCAGAAATCCAAGAAAAATTCATGATGAATTTTTCCAGCCCAGATCAGCAGAGGGAGACAAAGAGGTCTACAAACACTGAGAAAGGGGATCTGTTTTGGGAGTACCACACTTGGAGCATTTTAGCACCTAGGGAGATACTGTGCTCCAGGACAGATTGAAGTCCCAGACCCATACTGGAGCACATCGATGGGAACAGGTGCCAGTTGACAACTTTGTCACCCACTACCTAATACCACTTACAGATCCAGGGTGGATGGAGGAGGAAATCCTGTGCCCCAGAGTCCCAGGCCCTGGGTATGTACTGAGAGAGGAGTAGATTCAGAAGCAAGCAGTAACAATGTGGCTCAGCTTTCAGGAACAGATAATCTCACTTTCAGCTTCTAGCCCAACCTGAAGCCTGGAGAGGAAGAACCAGGGCAGGAATCCCAGAACAAAAGGGAGCCTTCAGTTCTCTCACTCAGAACCATCAGGGCTTTCCAAATGATTGATAGTGCCTGAGTCTAGAAGGAGTCTACTGTTTCTCAGGCCCAAATCTGGATCAAGAACTTGGGAGAGTTTAGACCTAGGAGACAGAAATCACACTTTACCCTGGATTAGACCATTTTAGAAGCACGAAAAGCTTGTAATCCCCAACTGAACTATCCTTGAGATCCTGTAATAACAACACTCAAAACTGCAAGATAGCAGAAGCAAGACCAATGCATACTTTTCTGTCAGAAATACATAGAACTCAGCCTTGATATCAAGTCGAAAATCAGGAAGTATACTAGAAGAAGGAGCAAACAAACAAAAAATCCCAGCATAAAAAGCTATCATTCTGACAGGGAGCTCAGCACACAAAGACAGAGGATAAGAATGACTCCAAAACATCTACAAGCAAAGCCTCAAAGAAAAAGACACCATGGACACAAGTTCAACTAGAATTTCAGGAGGGATAAAGCAATGATTTTTTTAAAAAACTCACTCTGTTTATGACAACTTAAAAAAACACAAACCAACAACCCAATATCATTGTGTGGTAACACAAAATGAGGAGCAGAAGCAGACCCTCAGTGGGAACCAGTGCAAGCCCCCATTTAAAATCAACATTGTATCAAGTCTAAGTAGTTTTGTCTACTTGTTCTCTGGAGTGTGAATCTTTGGAAGACCCCACTCTCCAAAGTTATAAGACCCCTGGAGAAGGGTCAACAAAGAAGTGCTGCTTGAACTGGAGTGAGAATGTCAGTGCCATGCAGAGATACATGGGTACAGTTGGCAGCATTGAAAAAATAATATTCTCACTTTTAAAAAAATTGTGTTGCTGGCATCTACTAGACTGAACCTTAAGTTGAAATAAAATGAAGGAAAGTAAAAAAAAAACTCCCTCAAAATACCATCTAGTTTTCAGTCACAAATCCAAAATCTTAATATCTAATTCAGCAACTTGTTCCCTGCCCCCTCTGGGGTTCACCCTCAACTGCCAGGCTCAAGCAGAGGAAGAGAGAAAGCTGGCATGGTGGCTCTGGCCAGGCCTTGGGAGGATGGGAGGAAGGAATGGACATTGCTGGGCTTAGTCATCTGTTTTTCTGAAGGAATGGGTGGGTGGGTGGGTTCTGTCTTGAAGGGTCACTGTACCCAGGACTCTTGAAGACCCACCCTCTGTGAGTGAAGCAATAATTTTTTTAAAAGATAAAAATGTTTTGTATAAATAACAGAATGCTACAAGAAAAAAATTGGGAAAGAAATGAGTTATTGAATTCTAAAAGAATTAATAGTTTAGCACAAGAGGTACACAAAACCTTGACCAAACAAGCCCCACTGAAAATTAGAATGGAACAAACAGAAGCTAGTGATTCCTTTAGATATCAAGACATATTAAAATAAAGCCAAAATATAGAAAAGTGGAAGAAAATATAAGGTATCTCATATCAAAAATAACTAACCTGTAAAACAGATCAAGGAGGAAAAGAAATTTAGAGTCATTGGACTACCTGAATGCTATGACTAAAAATAAGAGCCTAGACACCATCTTAAAAAAAAAAAATCTATCCATGGCTCTTAAAATCAGGAGGCAAAGAAGAAATAGAATTCCCTCACTCACTTCCCAAAAGAAACTCCAAGTTGAAACATCAGGAACTTAATAGCTGAAATCCAGAGCTTCCAGATCAATGAATAAAATAAAACAAAATCCTACACACAGACAAAGAATTCAAGTACTGGGGAGCCACAGTCAGGATCACACATGAATTACAATTACCACTATAAAGGAACAGAAAGCTTGGAATATATTATTCCAGAAGGTATAAGTTTACAATTGAGAATAATTTACCCAGAAAAACTAAGTATAATCTTGAAGGGAAAAATAAGATTTTTAAAGAAACAGACTTCAGATCATTCCCAATGAAAACACCAGAACTGTATAGATGGATTTTAAAACATGGGGTTTAAGTGAAACATAAAAGGTAAAAGTGAAATGAACAAAATAAAGGATTAAATAAAAATAAAGTGTCTACATTCTAAAATGGAAAGATGATTTATGTATTTTTCCTAAAGGGAGTCTAATTAGATAGAAGGCCTAGGAATGGTTCTGTTATATCCACCTCATACCTGTCAGTTTGGCTAACATGACAGAAAAGAAAAATGACAAATGTTGGAGGGAATGTAGGAGCAGGACAGATAAGAAAATTGTAGGCTTTGGAGGAAAATGCTACCTGAGCTCTGCCTTGAAAAGCAAAGATGTGGAGAGAGTTCATATCAGGCATGAGCATGCTTATGCAAAAGCATGGAGGCGGGAAAATGATAGACAAGCTCAAAGAACAACCAACAGTCTATTCTGGCTAGCAGGTGAATTGTATTAAGGGAAATAATGTGAAATAAGGCTGGAAATTTAGTGTCTCAAATGCCAGGCAGAGGAATTTTTATTTTATCCTATTGAAAGGCATTTATGTAGGTTTTCATTTTTGTTTATTCATTTTAAACTTCATAGCAAATCCTAAGAAAATTTATCTTAATCTGATAATATTTTTGAATAGCCATTTGTATGCTGTTTGTGTTTTTAAGCTCCATTGCACAGGCTTTACTAACCCATTTTCTTTTTCCATTATAATAATATACTTTATTCGTATAGCTAATGTCATTTGGATCATTAAGATGAAAAGAGACAATAATCATGCTGTGGATTATATTTTGAGATTTTATTAAGAAAGTTATCCTCTTTGCTCTGCTAAAAAAAAGAATGTGCCAAATTTAATAACTACTTTTCAATTGCATGTTTCAAGGCATCTTGGTAGTCTGTTTTGTCATACTAAATATGAGACAGATAGAATGCATAATTTATTGAGCAAGGTATCTTGCAATGTCTATATCTCAACCAGTTCAGTTCAGGTATCCCCTCTACCACATGACTTTCTTGTAGAAAGCCAGAAAAGTTTTGCCCGTGTAAGATTAAATGAATGATGACTAGATAGCTTATTGAAGAATAGCTAGGGTTTAATTTTTTTTTCCATTTGTCAGTGACTTGTCATGTAGTAGTCACAGAGCATTTTGATTGTGTTCGTCAAAGTGTCTGACCTCAAATACCCATAAAATATGACTCTAAACAAATCTTAGGGCTCCAAAACTCACAAAAATTACAGAAAAATACATCTCCCACTGAAGGCAGCTTGGCAGGAAGGGCTCATTGCAGCACACTGGGAGCCTAAACCAGCTCAGCCTGAAACCATGGCTTGGCCCTGGGGCGGCCAGGACACAGCCACAACTGGAGCCTTCAGGAGAGTGGATCAGCAGCAGCTGTGGCAGTTTCTAGAATTATCAAGCCATAAGAAAAAAGGACAAAGTGAAAGGTCAGTGGAACTCAGCTAAATTGGGGGGAGAAAAGCAGTCTGCCAAACTGCCTCCAGGGCAAGGAAACAGCAGAAGGGGTGGCCCTGCAGCCACTTCCACATGGCTGCTTCAGAGCTCTTAGCCTGCAGGCTACAGGGAGGCCAAGTAATCGTTCAGAGGCTCAGTGCTCTTGCATTGAGTGGCCTGGATCCAGATCGTGGTCTTGGGTGGTGATCCTGGGCTGCGTTTTCAGTGAGCCAAAGCTGGTGGGGGCTGCAGTGGCCTCCCAATAGCTCCAGCACCTGCGAAAACCCCAGCAATTTGGGACAGAGCTTTCCCCTCAGGAAGCAGAGTTCCACAGAGCTAAAAAATCAAGTAATTGACTGGCCAACACGAGCAGGCAAAAGGAAGCAAAGTAAGAACAGCAATCCAACTTTAGATTCCTTCTATGGGGACAAAAAGGATCAAAGCATGGAACGGGAAGAAGACAACACAGTCAGATCTCCCACACCAAAAGCTTCCAAGAAACATGAAGACTGCCTACAAGCCATAGATCAGCTTAAGAAGGATTTTGAAAACCAAATAAGAGAAGTGGA
>CM053594.1:173837073-173858134 GCA_028646575.1 Pseudocheirus occidentalis | reverse complement strand
TTTAAAAATTATTGAACTACCTGAAAGCCATGATCAAAAAAAGAACTTAGAAAGCCTCCTTCAAGAAATTCTCAAGGAAAACTGCCCTGATATTTTAGAACCAGAGGGCAAAATAGAACTTGAAAGAATTCACCAATTACCTGTTGAAAAAGATCACCAAAAGAAAACTCCTAGGAATGTTATAGCCAGGTTCCAGGATCCCCAGTTAAAGGAGAAAATACTACAGGCTGCCAAGAGAAAACAATTTGAATACTGTGGAAACACAATTAGGATAACCCAGGATCTATAGCGACTTCTACATTAAGGGACTGAAAGGCTTGGAATATGATATTCAGGAGATCAAGGGAGCTAGGATTAAAACCAAGAATCACCTACCCAGCAAAACTGACTATAATGTTCCAGGGGAAAATATGGTCATTCATTGAGGTGGAGGACTTTCAAGTATTCTTGATGAAAAAATCAGAACTGAAAAGAAAATTTGACACTCAAATACAGGAAGCATGAGAAGGTAAACATGGAAAAGAAATCATAAGGAACTTATCAAAGTTAAACTATTTACATGCCATCATGGAAAAACAATAATTGTAACTTATGAAACTTTTCTCAGGGGAATGCAAAGGGAATACAAATATGTGTGTATGTATGTATGTATGTATATATGTATGTATACGTGCACATATGACCATATAGGAGGGTTTATATATGCATACAAACACGTATCTGAGTATGTGTATATACAAGTTCATAGAGGGCACTGGATCAATTGAAAAGGAAGGGACAATACTTTAAAAGGTAAAATTGTGAGGTGGGAGAGGATTAGAATGAGAGGAGACAGGGAGAGACAGAATGCGGTTAATCATCTCATATAGAAGAGGCAAGGAATAATTGTTACAGTGGAGGGGAAGAACAGGAAGGCAAAAGGGAATGGGTCAACCTTACTCTCATTGAATTTGGCTTAAGGAAGGAATGACATAAACTCTAAACTGGGTATCTTGCCACACAGGAGAGTAGGGGGGATGGGGATGAGAAGTGGGGTGATGGAGAGGAGGGATGGGTAAGGGGGAGGGTTGCTGGAAGTCCACACTTCTGTAAAGGGACAGGTTAGAGAATAGAACAAGGGCGAGGTGGGATAGGAAGGAGAGACATATAATCAGTCTTTTGCAATATGCCCACTGTGGAGATGTTCTGTGTAACTACTTTACATGTACAGCCTGTATTGAATTGCTTGTCCTTCCAGTGGGGGTGGGAGACGAGGGAGGAAGGGAAAGAATCTAGAATTTAAAGTTCTATAATCAAATGTTAAAAATAGATATGTGTATATGTACATATTATTATTATTAACTACATGCAACTGGGAATCAAGATACACAGGCACTGTGGTAGGGAGACCCATCCTGCCCTACCTGAAAGTCAGAGGGGCAAGGAGGAGGACATAGGAGAGAGCAAATTGGGGGAGGGGTTATACAGTGGGATGGCTGTTTGGAGGTGTTGGGTAGGGGAAAGATAGGAAGAAAATTTGTAACTCAAAATCTCATGGAAATGGATGATATAAACAAGAAAATAAATAAATGAATTTTTTTTAAAAAGGCAGTAAGTTTGATGAGTGTCCTGTAAGATAGGTTGTGTTCATCAGTCAATAAACATTCAGTAAGCATTTACTATGTACCAAGCACTGTGTTAAGCAGTGAGGATACAAAAAGAGACAAAAGACAGTCACTGCCCTCCTTCATGGATATTATCATCTGATGGGGAGACAACATGCAAACAAATATATACAAAGCAAGCTTCATACCAATAAGAAAAAAATAACAGAGGGAGGGTACTAGAATGGAGAAGGATTGGAGAAGCCTTCCAGTAAAGAGGGGATTTTAGTTTGAACATGTAGGAAGTTAAGAAGACTGACTGAAAAGGTCAGAGGGTCTGGGTTATGAAGGGCTTTTTGAATGCCAAACAGAGCGTTTTGTATTTGCTCCTGAAAGATAACAGGGAACCACTGTAGTTTATTGAGTATGGAGGTGACGAGAAGTTGTTATCTGAGCTTTGGGAAAATCCCTTTAATGACTGCAGGATGGATTGGAGTGGTTTGAGACTTGAGACTAAGCAGACTCATCAGTAGGCTATTGTAGTAATCAAAGTGTGAGGTGATGGGGGTGATGAAGGCTTGAAATAGAGTAGTAGCAGTGTTAAAGAAGAAAAGGGAGCATGTTTGAGAAATGTTGCAAAGGTAAAATCAACAGAACTTGGCAAAAGACTAGATATGAGGGAGGGGGAGGTTGAAAAGTGAGGAGTCCAGGATGACTCCTGAGTTGGGAGCCTGAGGGACTAGAAAAATAGTGTTGCCCTTTATGGTAATATGGAAGGTAGGAAGGGGGGAATTTTTATGGAATAATGAGTTCTTTTTTGAACATATTAAATTTAAACTATCTAATGGACATTCAATCTGAGATGTCTGAAAGGCATCTAGAGATGGAAGATTGGAAGTCAGTGGAAAGTTTGGGGTAGGATAGGTAAATTTGAGAATCATCAGCATCGCAATGTTAATTTAAACCCTGAAAGCTGATGAACTCACCAAGTGAAGTAAAGAACAAATATTTTTGGCTTTGTTTATCAAAGAGAAGAAAAAGAGACAAATTTTTTTAGTTATGAAAAAATCAAAAATGAATTCAATTAGTGGTTATAATTTTGTGGTTCTTTTAAATGGAAGAAAAAAATAGAAATAAACAAATCACCCATATTTCAAGACATTGTGCAAGTATTTTATATCTGTATATATAGAGATTTTGTAAAGTGCTTTAAAGTTAAAAAAAGATCAGGCTTAATAATTATTTTATATAGCTTGATTTCTAAGAAGTATTTAGAATGGAAAAAAGTAATTAGAAATCCGCTATCCTTTAGCTCTTAGCAAATTATGGGAAACAATAAGTGACTTAGACTATCTATCTATCTATACATATATATATATACACACACACACACACACGGGTGTATATTGTACATCTGTGCCTTACTTTGCTCAATAAAGTTGAAGTGAAACCAAAGGAAATTTCCACTTTTATTGATTTAAAATCTCCAGCTTTTTTCGAATTGAAGAGCAAAGTTGTACTTTACCTCATTTCAAGGTTTTAGGTGGTTGGGGCTTAATTGAGGCCATATGAACTTTAAAGATAGGATATGGGGAATGATGATAAAGAAATCGTGCTGGCAAGCCACAGTTGAAAAACAGTCTATTGCTCACTGACATTTCAAGGTTAACATCTTATCTCTCTAGTTTAAAGTCTTTTGAAGTACCCGCAACAGTCTTGAGTCTTCCAGTTAGAAAGAATATTGCCCCTGTGACAAGTCTATCAATCAGTTAAGTATTTTCTTAAGCATCTACTAGCTACTGGGCTTAGCACTAGAGATCTAAAAAAATAGAGAAACTTTTTTTTCCCCCCTCAGGGAGCTTACATTTTAACGGGGAAGTCTACAGTATGTACCTATAAAAATGAATACCTAGTAATTTCAAGGACAACACAGTGTAGGGAATCAGGAAGAGCAGTTTTAAACCAGCATTTGCAATATCTTAAAGTAGTGCACTTGAGGCTGTATTTTCACAATGGAACAAGTATGCTGCAGTGAATCCTTTGGGGATCCTTGGTTTAAAGTATCTCTGAAATTATAATTTATTTTCATATATCACAGATCAGAATTAGCAAGGACTTCTAACATTTAAATTGCTTTGCTAATCAGTCTCAAAATATTTTACAGCAGGAGTTTCTAGCCTTTTAATACTCCATGGATTTAGAGTAAAGTTTTCTGTATCACCTATTCAATATGAAAAAGAAGTAAACTCTGAAGTTTATCATGTATTTTCACATAGGAGTAGAGATAGGTACTGGGTGTGTGATTTCATTGGTAAAAACAAACTCTTTCTAATAATGGTGGTCAACATCTTTTCTGCAACTTAGAATCTTAAGAGAGCTGCTTAAAAGCATTGAGCAGTTAAATGGGTGTGTCAGAGGCAGAGTTTGAACTTATGACCTGACTCAAAAACCAGCTCACTATCCATTATAAAGTACTGCCTCTCATTGCCTGTCATGCATATTAAAATAATAAATAAAACAGACTAATTACAATAACATAATACTGGAATTTATTTTTTATAGTTCAAATAATCAGCCCTTGGATAGTCTATCCAGTTTTGTTAAAATGGGGTGCAGGCACCGTAGTCTCTTCATGCTTTCAGAGAGTATTATAACAAAGGTTAAAATAAATTCATGAGGAAGATAAGTGACTGCAAATTACATTACTATAATATATTTAAATTACATTTTTTCTAATTATCAAACATTTATTTCCTCCCTTTGACAAAAAGAAAAAACCCTTTAAACCAGTGTAAGCAATATGCATAGTCAAACAAAAAAGAAAACCATATTGACAATGTTCAAAAATGTGTGTCTCATTTTCCATATATATTCCTCCCATTTCTCTGTCAGAAGGTGGGTAACATTCTTAACAGTTTTCTAGTTATAAGTGATCATTACATTGATTTTAGTGCTTAAGTCTTTCAAAAATTATTCGGTTTTACAGTGTTGTTACAGTATTTTTTTTTTCTCCTGCCCTGTTCAGTTCACCCTTCTCAGGTCTCTAAAACTGCCTTTGTTCATTTCTTTTAGCATAATAATGTTTCATTAAATTCCTCTATCATAAGTTCTTTAACCAGTTCCCATTTACAGATGGTGGTGTTGCTGTTCAGTTGTTTCAATCATGTCTGACTCTTTATGACCCCATTTGGGGTACTCTTGGCAAAGATATTAGAATGGTTTGCCATTTTATTCTCCAGCTGATTTTATAAGTGAGTAACTGAGGCAAACAGAAGTAAGTTACTTGCCCAGGGTCAGACAGCTACTGAGTGTCTGAGTACACATTTGAACTCAGGAAGGAGTATTCCTGATTTCAATCCCAGTTTTTCATCCTCTGTGCCACCTAACTGCCCATCCCATTGGCAAGTACCCTGACTGAAAACTGTTTCTAGTTTTCTGCTACCACAAAAAAGCTGCCTTAAATGTTTTAAAGGTCTGTAGGACCTTTTTCTCTTTCTTTGATCTCTTTGGAGTTTAGACCTAGTATTGAGTAGTTTTGCCAAGTCAAAGGGTGTACACAGTCTTGTAACTTTGGGGGCATAGTTCCAAAAAACATTGCAGAATTCACAGCCCCACCAATAATACATCAGTGGGTCTGTTTCCCGTAGTACTTCCATCTTTTGTCATTTTCTTTTTTTGCTATGTCAAGTTAATAGGCATTTACTTAGCTCATACTATGTGCCAAGCAGTGGGATAAGTGGTGGGAATAAAAAAAAAAGGCAAGAAACAGCTCTCAAGGGAACTCATGGCATAATTGAGGCAGCTAGGTGGCACAGTAGATAAGTTCTGGGCCTAGAGTCTGGAAGACCTCACTTCAAATGTGACCTCAGATATTTACTAGCTGTGTGAAACTGGGCAAGTCACTGAAGCTCATTCTGTTTCAGTTTTCTAAAATGTAAAATGGGGATAATAAGCACCCATTTCTCAAGGTTGTTGAGAGGATCAAGTGAGGTATTTTTGAAGTACTTAGCACAGTGCTTGTTGTTCAGTCAGGTCCAACTCTTCATGACTCCACGTAGGGTTTTCATTGCAAATATGCTAGAGTGATTTGCCATTTCCTTCTCCAGCTTATGTTATAGATGAGGAACTGAGACAAGCAAGGTTAAGTGACTTACCCAGAGTTACACAGCTAGGAAGATTCTAAGGCCAGATTTGAACTCATGACGATGAGTCTTCCTGACTTCAGGCCCAGCTCTCTATCCACTGCAGCACGTAGCTGCCCATATGTCTCACTTGTTTTCACTTCTCTCTTCAATAGCTCAATAGTATTTAGAATGTCATTTTAAAAAAATTATCTCATTTTTTTTCCCTGACATTTAAAAAAAACAACTGGATGAAGGTATTATAATTCATGGTTTGGGCATTATATCAGTGAGCTAATACAGAAGCACAGATTGGCACATGATGTTCCATACATAATATCAGATCCACTGACCTTAGGGTTAAGAAGACCTGAGTTAAAATCCTGCTTCAGATATTTACGGTCTGAAATAACTGTGACCCTGGACAAGTCACTTGATCTTTTTGACTTTTCTGAGTTTCTTCATCTGTAAAATGGGTATAATAGTATCTACCTCAGAGGGTTGTAGATATAGCATATAAAAAGTGTTTTGCAAATTTTAAAAGGATATGTAGATGTTGGCTATTGTTACTGTTCACCAGAGACTGACCTCCCTTAACACCTGGACTACTTAGACATCATAGAAAATTTGTTATTTTTCACTTATTTCAGTCCAATTTTTTGTGACCCTATTTGAGGTTTTCTTGGCAAAGATACTGGAGTGGTTTACCATTTCCTTCTCCAGCTCATTTTTCAGATGAGGAAACTGAGACAAATTGGGTTAAGTGACTTTCCCAGAGTCACATAGCTAGTAAGTGTCTGAGACCAGATTCAAACACATGAAGATGAGTCTTCCTGATTCCAAGCCTAGTGCTTGATCCACTACAACACCCAGCTGCCTGTGGAGCATTAATGGAAAAGTCACCACCGAGGGAGCCCTTCCTCTTGGCCTTATCTTTTCTTCTTCCTCTAAACCTTCCGTATCTCTTGGGGTGCCAGGTTAAAAAGAAAGACATAGCCACTGATAACTGCTTGGATAAGTCATCACCTCTCAACTTTCTGGTGTGATGAAGGGACCACCAGTCCTTACCATCTGTTCTACATGTGTGCTCTCTAGGTCCCTTGCAATCTGCTGTATAGCTTCAACCTTAAGACTGCTGAGCTTTTCCATCTCTCCCCTGCAGTTAAATTGTATTAGAGCAAACTCCTTGAGAGCAGAGACTGTATTGATTTTTCTACTTGTGTCCCCATTGTTAACATAGTGCTTGGCATATAGTAAACACTAAATAAATACTTTTTTCAGCCATTTACTCCTCTCATAATTTTGTAGGCTTTGGGAAGATCATTGACAATTTCTTGACAAGTTTTTGCATTTTAGTTTACCCAAGTGTTTGATCAATTTTAAAAATGATTTCCAAGAAGCTCCATAAACTTCATTCAGCTGTGTTTTAAAATTTTCATTTTTCATCATTTCCCTTCTTTGAGGATCCTCAGATATTCCATTTTGATTTTAACCTCACTGACTCAGATAAAAATAAAAAAACCTCCACCATTTCAGTTCATCACATTGACAACAATTTTAACTAAAGCAATATGCAATTATGTAAAATTAACTAATTAATGTATAATTATGGTAAAAAAAACTGTCATGGACCAACCAGTGGTAAGCTCAGCATATTTTTCTTTTTTGAAATCTTTCCCAGAGCAACTAGGTGATGCAGTGAATAGAGCACTGGACCTGGAGTCCAGACAACCTGAGTTCAAATCCGGCCTCAGACTCTTAACAACAACAACAACAACAACAAAACTACCTGTGTGACCTTGGGCAAGTCACTTAGCCCTAATTGCCCTGCCCTCCCCTCTCCAAAAAAAAAAAAAGAAATCTTTCCCTTGAGTGGGCTTCTTTTTTAAGAAAGTGATATTTTTTTGTCTTTGTTATCCTATTCTCAAAATAGCAGCAGTATTTGATGTATTCTACTTAAAAGCAGTCGATTCCAAATGACTTTGTAATCTTAGCTCATCAAAAAAAAAACCAACTAAAGTTTTTAATTCTAATTTAAAATAATGGATTCTTTTGAAAGAGAGCATAAAAATGTTCAGGACATGAATCTTCCCTTGAGAAGTATGATAAGTATTCTTGGTATATCTGTGGGGATCTGAAAATGATTACTCTCTTTAATTAGGAAGAGGGCCTAATATGTGATGGAATAAACCTTACCCTACCATGCTTACAGATGGATCATTATTTTTCTTTTGTGGGACTAAAGTGCAAAACAAGAAGATACATAAATAGAAAAGAGAATAGAGGGGAATATATGATCATGTGTCAGTTAATAGTATCAAATATCAAGGTACTTGATCAAGTATCAAGTCAGTAGTAAACAATGAAGAAAAATGACTCCTGTAGTCATTCAGAAAGAGGCTGGAGAATGGGTAAGAGGGCAAAGGGAAGGATTGAAACAAGGGGGAAAAAGAAAGATATTTCACTTTAGTGGTGTGAGGGGATTGATCCATTGAAGGAACTTGCTGGGGGGGGGCGATATTCTATAACGTGAGGTGTGGACCTTATGGTGGGTATTATTTGTAGGATTTTGGTGTTCAGGAAGGCCATTATTACCTCTGAGAATGTCATTCTTCCATGGATAGTATTCCATCTGAGAAGGGCAATTAGAGTTTCTGGAAGCAACTGATATCCAAAAAGGGGCAGGGGGGATTGGGATGGACCCAGAGAGGAGATTTCTTGGCAAATGAGAAGGAAAACAATTGTGGGAAGGGAAGAGGGTGGTAATTAACCAAACAATCAGAAACATAAGAAAATTTATATTATCAAGTAATACTTCTGTGTTCTCTCCTGTATTTTTATATAGTTCTATAAGTGTTAGCAATAATAAGATTTTTAAAAGGGAATTAAAAGGCACAAAGGTAAGCAAAGAAGAGATTTAAAATATCTCTATTTGCTAATGACCCTGATGGTTTACTTAGAAAATTCTAGGGAACCAGTAAAGATACTAATTGAGAATAATGTAGCTTTAGCAAAGTTGCAAGATACAAAGTAAATTCAAAAAAATAAATTTTCTTTCTTTCCTTCCTTCCTTCTGGGAAAGGCAGGGCAATTGGGGTTCAGTGACTTGCCCAAGGTCACACGGCTAGTAATGTGTTAAGTGTATGAGACTGATTTTGAACTCAGGACCTCTGACTCCATGGCTGGTACTCTATTCACTGCGCCACCTAGCCAGTAATTTTCTTTATAGTAATTACAGAATCTAAGAATTAATGCAAGGAAGGGAAATTCCGTTCTAAAAAATCCTGAAAAAAAAGCATAAAATATTTGGAGATAAATCTACCAAAACACACAAAATACTTAACATAGATTTGGTTATAAAATACTACTTAGACTTTAGAGAAATAAAGAACAGCTTAAATATGTGGAAGAATATTCAGTACTGGTTGATGAGCTTTGTTAACATAGTAAAATAGCAATATTATCAGTTAATTTGCACTTTTTAATGCTATATCAATTTATCAAAGGGGTACTTTACAGAAAATAATTAAATATTAATAGAAATCACTTACAGAAATGAAAGACCTAGAATATCAAGAGAAATAGCTAAAAGAGGTAGTATTGGAGGAATACCATTTCTTGATGTTAAACTGTAATATAAAGCAGCAGACTTCAAAACCTTTTGTTAACTGGATTAAAAAATTAAAAAGCAAGTCAATGGGACAGAAAATAATGGAGAATCAGATATAAGTTTAATAGCTAAACGTTCAATAGATTGGCAAAGATAAATAGCTTAGGAAATAATTTCCTTTTGATAAAAACTGCTGGCAAAACTGGAAAGTAGTCTGATTGAAATTGTTTAGATTAACATCTTAAACCATATCCCATAATAAATTCACTTTCAAAATAAAGACTACACTGTATTTTTAAAATGGAAGAGAAGCAGATCATATACCTTTTACAGCTGTGAATAGTATTTATTCTTAACTAAGAGGCAGTTACAGAATCAATAACTTTGATTTAAGAAACTGAAAAACTTCATTCTGTGAAATGAAAATTATTGTACCTACTTAGGATAAGAATGGCCAAAAGGGGGAAGTTTTTTATATTGGATTTTTTAGATAAGGGTTTGGTATCCAAGAAGTATAGACAATCAATTATACATACATACATGCATACCCACATATATGTATATATGTAAGTATATGTAAAGACCAAAAACCATTCCTGATAGATAATTGGTCAAAAGATATAAACAAATGTTTCTCTAAAGAACTGAAAGCTATTATTAATATGAAAGAATGTTCCAAGTTACTAAGAATAAGAGCATTGCAAATCAGAACAATCTATAGAGATTTTACTTCACGTCCAGAAAACTGGCAAGATGACAAAAGATGGGGGAATAGTTAATGTTGGAGGAGTTGTGGGAAGATAGGCACAGTATTGCATTGTTAGTAGAGCTGTGCATCAGCTTTTGGAAAGCACTTGGGAATGTGGATGAATTGACTGAAATGTCTATATACTTGGACCCAGAGATTCTGCTATTAATTTTATACTCCAAGAGACCATTGATAAGAAAAAAAGCTTCTACATATGCCAAAATATTTATAGCCACTCTTTTTTGCGGTAGTAAAGAACTAGAAACAAAGAGTAGAGGCCCATCAATTAGGGAATGGTTAATAAATTGTGGTACATCAATGTAAGAGGCTGAGCTGTAAGAAAAAAAAATACGACTACAGCGAATACTATTTCAGTATTATTTCAGATTATTTCAATCTAATGTAGCATAATGTAACCAGAGCCAAGAAGACAATATTCACAATGACAACAATGTAAATGGAAGTATCAGCAACCACAGAATTTCAAAATCAAATGTTGCTAAATTACAAAGAACAAGTATGACACAAAAGAAGAGGTATGAGAAGATACCTTGACCCAGTTTCTTTGCCAGAGTGAGGGGAGTCCATGGGTGGGGAACTTTACATATCTTTTTAGATGGATTTGATGTATTGTTTGGCTTTGCTAATTTCTTTCTCCCTTCTTTTTCTTTTTTTTTCTTTTAAAAACATTATTAGATATATGGGGTGATTCTCTGGGAAGTAGAAGGTGCAGAGTACTGGGGGAAATTTTGGTGGTGTAAAAAAAGATCTCAATAAAATTTATTTTAAAAAAGAAAAACATGGCAGTTCATTTCTGGATAATAAGGAGGTCTAAACTTTGGCCTTGTGGTGTATGAGGCTAAAGTTTAATGGATATGATGAAGATAAAAGTGGTTGGAATCTATTCCTGTTTATGAGTACAGGGAACAGAGAAACAGCTACATGTTTTTGTTTTGTTTTTATTGTCAATTCACAATTAACAAATAGTCTTTTTGTATGGTCTAATGATCTTAATACATGAAGATTAGAGAACTCTATACAAGATACTAAGGACTTCTATTACATAGTGTTTTCTTTTTTAAATATGTGTTAACCCTAACCAGTTTGTAACAAATTGTTCTTTCGATGTCCCCTCCTTTCCTTCTATGAAGCTTTTAAAGTGTTATATGTATGTTCTTTTTTTTAGTGCTTAATAAATACTTATAGACTATCACTCATTGTCCACCAACCCACTTTCCCCAAGCAGAAGTCTCTTCTAACAATTAGTCAAGCCCTCATCGGACTGCATCTTTGTTCTGGCTATGCCACATACCTGGTATGCTCTTCCCCCTTACTTTAGACTTTCAGTTTCCCTTGCTTCCATCAGTACTCTTCCTCACATCTCTCCCTCTGTAGGAAGCCCTTCCCATTTCCCTTCTCCCACTGGTGGTGTCTTCCTTCTGAAATTACCTTCTATTTACACTGTATGTATCTTACTTTTACATATTTATGTGCACATTATTTCCCTGAGTAGAATGTGAAGGCAAAGATGATATTTTGCCTTTCTTTGTATTCCTAGTGCTTAGCGCAGTGCCTGACACATAGTAAGTACTAATGCTTGTTGACTTACTGATTATAATTGGTTGCCACTTCAAAGTTCAAAGGTCTTTCAGATTTCTTTCTCTTCCCATTATTTTGATCAAGTAAATTGTTATTGGTTCTGCTCACTTCATTCTGTATCAGTTGACACAAGTCTTTCTGCATTTCTCTGAATCTCATATTCCTCATTTCTTACTGATGCAGTAAAATTTCATTTCAGTCATATACCATGATTTGTTCAGCCATTCCCTGACTGATGGGCACTTGTTTTGTTTTCAGTCTTTTCCAGCAACAAGCTCTGCTGTAAATATTCTTGTATATATAAATCCTTTCTGTCTCTCACTTCTTTGGGGTATGTGCCCGAGAGTAGTACCATTAGTAGTACTACTAGTATTAGAATAGTACCAAAGGCTATGAAATAGAGTGTAGTGACATTTTGGTATATATCAGATTGTTTTTTAGAATGGTTGAACCTACCATGGTTGAACCAACAACTATTCCAGTAGTAGTACATTGATGTGCTTGTCTTCCCATAACCCTTCCAAGAATTTGTTTTCTTCTTTTGTCATCTTTGCTACTTTGCTGGGTGAGGTGGAAGTCCAAAGTTCTTTTATTTCCATTTCTTTCAATATTAAGTAGCATGATATATTTTTTCATAGGGTTGTTGATAATTTACTTTTCTTTTTTGGAGACTAGAATTGCCTGTTCATGTCCTTTGACCACTTAAATATTGAGGAATGATTTTCGTATATATTTGATTCATTGTTTTATATATATGTTAAATTTCTCCTTACCAGTGGAATCTGTTGTGAATTTTTTCCAAATTTATTTCCCTTTTGAATTTAACTGCATTTGTTTTCCTTGTTCAGAAGCTTTAGTTTTGTGTAATCAGAATTGTTCCGTTTTATATTTTATGATCATCTTTATCCCTTGATTAGGTAAAAATTCTCTTCTTTTTGTCATGGTTGTGAATGCTGACTCTTTACTTTGTCCTCTCTTAGGTCATCGGTCCATGTATTTGGAGTTTACTATGATATACAGTATATATATTGTATTGTGTATATATATATTATATATTGTATTTTTTACTTGTTTTGTAGCCAATAATGTAAGTTGCTCTTTCTTCTATGAATTTCATTTTGTTTTCACTTTCCCTCTTCTTGCTCCATCACCTTATATATTTCTCTAACGATTTTAATATCTCTATTACATATAAACATATGCATACATATGTGTATCTAACTAACTTTTTCCTGATTCAGGTAAGAGTGCAGTTCATAAAATGTTTACTCTTCTACCTTTGCCTCACTGTTCAGATATTACAATTCTGTGGCACCCCAGTTGTGAGGAATGTTAAGTTCATTCTTCCTCATTTCTTCCCTAATGTATTTCTTTATTTCTCCTTTTTCTTTACTCTGTTAAAGGAGAACATAATAAAACTAAATTTCATCAATTCCCTCAGTTTATCTTAGCTCCTTCTCATGCTCTTAAATAGATAGTGAAGTTTTCAGGGGACAGAGTTTCCCTTTCTCCTTCTTGGAATGTAAACACTTAATTGTCATTTAGCCCTTTCATAGTTCTTAAAGATAGATTCCTTTCTGGATTTTTCTAATCTCCTTTGTTTGAGTTTTTAAAATTCTGCATAACTATGGTTTTCTCAAAGTGAGCACTTAAATGACTTTAATTTTTTTCCAGCGGTCTGCTTTCCTACCTGTGAGTTATACTAATTTTTGTAGGATAAGTTTTTATAAGGTTTTTTTTTTGTCTTTGGCTTGTTTACAGAATTGTCTTTCTCTTATGAAATTGCTGCCAAATCTTGTGTGTGATTCCTTGGTATTTGCTGTCTTCATTTTTAGATGTTTGCAGTATTTTTTCTTTGAACTGGCAGCTCAGGCTTTGATAGTCCTAGGAGTTTTTTTATTCAGGATATTTTTCAGAAGGTCATAAGTGGATTCTTTCTATTTTTAACTTAGCCCTTTAGCTCCATTAGTTTTCTTGAAATGTGGAATCCAAGGTTTCTGTTTAGTCATTGTTTTCAGGGAATCCAATGATTCTTGAATTATCTTTCCTTTTCATTTTTCCCAGTTTGGCTGTTTTTTATAATAGTTTTTTGGTGTTTCAGTTTTTAGGGTGTTAAGATATTCAAGTAAGGAGTCTACCTTTTGCTCTAAACTGTTGATTCCAATTCCATGTGTTCAGATTTAATTTTTATCAGATTTCAGTTCTTCTATCAGTTCTTCCATCCATTCTTGCCATCCTTGTGGCTAATCTGTTCTTTTTTGAGGTTTTCCTTGAGCTATGTGCTCTTCTAACTTATTAATAGCATGCAAACCACTAATGAAAAAAACCACATGTTCATCATCTGTGTCATACCCCCTGATTGTGGATATGAACCCCAAGGCTCTGTTTTGTACCCTCTTTTATTTCCTATATTCTCTGATTTAGTAATTTCATCAGCTTTAAGAGTTCAATTATCATCTTTTTATAGATGACATATATATGAATAACATATGTGTCTGTTAATTCAGCCCTAGTTTATCTCCTAAGCTTTGCTTGTGCATCTCAAATTACTTATTAACTGTTGAGCTGGATATCCTGTGGACCTCTTAAACTTAATATGTTCCAACACTAAAATCACTGTTTTCCATCAACCCCCCCAACCATTCCGCTTTCAAACTTCCATGTTTCTGTCAAGAACACAACCCTTTTGCCAGGGACCCAGGTTTGCACCTTGGTGTTACTTACTTCTAGCTCTTCCTTGCTCCATTTATTCAATCAGGTATTGGCATTTCTTTTAACTTCTACTTTTTCAATATCTATTACACCTAACCAGGGAATGTTCAGCTTGGAGAAGAAAAGACTTAAGGAAAAGGTGATAGCTACCTCAAGTATTTGAAGAGCCTTCACTTGGTGAAGAGATTAGGCTTGTTCTCCTTGGCTACTGAGAACATTAAATTGAAGTTTCAAAGAGGCAAATTTAGTCTTGATAGAGGGAAAAAATTCTTAATAATTAGAAGTATCTATGTGAAATGAGTTTCTTTGGGCGAGGTAGCGGGATCCCCATCATTAGATATCTTCAGGCAGAGACTGAATGATTACTTGTTGGGTGTGGTGTAGAAAGGATTTTTTTGTAGGTATAAATTAGACTACTCATTTCTGTCTTTTCCAACACTGAAATTCTGTGATTTGACAAGGGCAAAATCTAAGCTGAACTAAAAACATTTATTGAAAACTTATATGTGCCAAGCAATGTGCTAAGCTCTAGGGATACAAATGTAAAATAAAAATGAGATAGCCCGTGCCCTGTAGGAGCTTCTAGGGAGACAACACCTAAGGGAATTGTTTCCAGGAAGGGTGTTCTAGTTTGGAAAGTCATAGGAATGTTGAGTAGAACCATGGAAAGAGAGTCAATTAGCAAGTTCTTCCCAGAAGCAATAGTAGTAGTATTGACTTTGTATTCTCTGAGCAAAAGATTGACAGTGGAGGGAAAAGCAACATGGGCTTGAGTCTGATGCAAGTTATATTAAAGTTTGCTGTTTGGGTTGCAGTATTCACCAATAAGGCCAGTGTGGCCCCAAGAAGTCCCAAGAGAACAGCAGCAAAGTGAATGGCAAAGATATGGGTTAGAGTAAACCTTCAGAACACTCAAATGAATCACATTCTATGGTGCCTGCAGAGCTTGTGGTCTCAGATCCACTGTGGCTTACTTTTGAGCTTTTAATGGAAACACAGTCAACAAGTGTTCATTAAGTGCCTGTATGTTAAGAGTTGTGCTGAGTGCTGGAATACAAAGTAAAAAATGAAATTGCATCTATCCCCAGGAGGATTACACCATCTGTCTGGTGGAGACAACCTGCATATGTAGAAATATACTAAATAGATCCTAGGTAATTTTGGAGGAATGGCATTAGTATTTACTAATCAAGATTATCAGGAATATCAGGAAATGATACATGTAGAAGACTGCTTGAGCTAATCTTGAAGGAAACCTGGAATTCTAAGAAACAGAAGCAAGGTAGACAGCATTTCAGACGCAGGGGACAATCAGTACAAAGCTTGGAAGAACTTAGTGAGAAGTGAGATAATGAAAAGACCACATTGGCAGATGTTGAATGCCTACTTTGGGAATGTTGTAGACAAAATCCATGATTTTGGGGGGTAGATGTGGGACTGAGTATGACCTCTTCAAATGATTATATAGAAGAACAAAATATTTAAATATATAAAAATAGCTTTATAAGGGGATTTCATTGGATATCAGTCCCAATAGCCCTAATTTATCCCATCCTTTACAGACACACGATGAGAAGACTGATACAGGACTCAGCTAGCTGAACAGCTATAAAATGCCCAAATCTGGGTCCACAAAACCAGTTCAGAGTGAAAATTCTGACAGTGACGGCAACATGGTAGAAAAACCATCTGGAAGAAAGGTAAAAATCATTCTATATAAAATGGGTTAAAGATGGAAGAAAGGTAAAAATCATTCTATTTAAAATGGGTTAATTATTTGGGAGCAGAGAAGAACCATGTGACCATTTTAGTATTTTTGAAGTGTAGCCAATCATAAAATCAAAAGTGGTTGTTTTAGAGACAGTAATTAAGATATGGTAATAAGAACAGTAAAGTTATAGCCAGCTTTAATTATGTTAATGGAATATAGGGATTACATAAATCCATAAATAATTTAAAATTTCAGTAGATGGAGAATATATGGATAAATAGAATTCATAGATAAGTCAAAATTTCACTTTCCCCCCCGAAAACTACAAGAGCTACTATTGCAAAATTGTCTGGTATTGATTTTACCTCTTTTCTTTTTGTTTACTCACATTCTGGGTATTTACCTGTACTTTTAAAGGACCTGCATCAAGTAGTAGGCAGCAAGTCTGATCCCATTGTTTCAGAAATAGTAATAACTAACACATACATGAGCTTTAAAGTTTGAAAAATACTTGTCAAATATTTCATTTTATCCTCACAATGGTAGGTGCCTCGTCCCTCTATAAACCTTCTATTTTCTAGAAGCAAGTTTTATTTTAAAGATTTTATTTGTACTAAAGCCTGTATTTGAGAGTCCTGAAGTAAAATTATCCCGACCACCTTGAGTTTTATCATTTATGTAGTTACTTGAGTAAGACATGCTAAGACTATACTTGACTTGTTTCAGACTTTTGCTGTCAGGACTGCACAATACCAATATTTCCCCTTTAATACTAAGTAGCTAAGTAGTACAACATGAAGTAATTGAGCTTTTGGAATCCAGCTTCCCATTATAAATGGAAATTTGGTCATCTAGTACATTTTCTATATTTACTGTACACCACAATGCAATATGTCGGTGACATAGTGTACTTTTGACAAGTGTTGGAGAGGAAGAACTATTGTGGTCTGGAATAGTCATAGAAAACTTAGAATTAGAGAATTATAAGATTTATCTCTAGAAAGGGACCTTAGAAACTATCTAGTCTAACCCACTCATTTTACAGATGAGGAAACAGCCCCAGGGAAGTTAAATGACATGTATAGTGTCATGCAGATCATAACACAGCTGGGATTTTATCCTAAAACTTGGCTGCGAGTTCAGTTCTTTTCTACCATACCATGCATTTATAGAGGTTATGAGATGTGAGTGGAACCTTGAAAGATGGATAGGATTTTGATGCATAGAAAGGAGGTTGTCCTTAGTTTAGAGAGCATCCAGATGAAGCAGTGTGGTGTGATAGAGAAACCTCTGGCCTCAGGAGACATGGATTAAATTCCTACATCTGACATTTACTAGCAGTGAGACCCTGGACAAATCAATTAACCACTGTAAAATGGGTAAAACCAGTACATAACTACATGTTTCACAGGGTTGTTGTGATAGAAGTCTTTATTAATGTGAAGCACAATGATAAGAAAACAAATTGTTTTCCTAAGACAAGGTCACTGGAATTGGGGGGTTTAAAGCAGGTGATAGATACGGAATTAGACTTAGGAATCAACAAAGTCTAAGTAAAAGAATTGTAAACAGCATAAAGAGACCATTTCAAAACATACAGCATGAATTTTTAATATGACAGATTAACCCAGTTCCTTGATTATGTCTAACAGCATTTTGTGATCTAGGAATAGAAGTAAAGAAAATAGATGAGAATAATTTAGGGTTGGGTGTTGGTATGATCAAAGATCAAGGGTTGAAGAAGTCGTTGGTGTTAGCGTAGCATTGAAATGACTGACCATAGAAATCTTGTCTGAAAAAAAAAAGTTAAATATAGTTTCCTAGCTATTAGGGTAGGGGAATTAGTAGGGTTTTAAAAATATAGTCTTGATGAGACAAAATATATGTTTATATGTGTAGGGAAATGAGAAAAGTTTTGAAAGTAAGGTAATTGTGATTGGAAAGAGAGATCACACAATCTTGTGATTTTGCAGGTTGACCAATGCCTTGTTGAGTGCTAAGTCCAAGTTTTGACCATACTGGTAGAATGGGGATCAGTGGTACTTTTTTCATGGAGAAGTGGCAAATTATAAAATCAGTATGTCATGTAGCTGTCAGCAGAAATGAAATTACCAAAGAGATGACATGGAAAGAAGAATGAAACATGTGCTTAAAAATATCTAGCAAAGTAAAAGTGAATTCTGGAAGACAGAGCTAGAGCAATGAGGATTTCTGAAGGGTAGTATAAACAGATAGAAACTGTTGGTAATCCTCCCTTCAGTCAGCAATTAATGCATTTCAGAAGTTTAGTCTAGAAAGAACTTAATTGAGTTCCTATTTGAAAGACAGTGCTGGAAATACAAAGATGAAAATTATATACACCTACCTTCTTTCAGGGCTTTTAATATTGTGATGGGAAAAAAATAAGAAAACAAATAACAAAGACAGAGAAGAGTAACAAGTACAAAGAAAAGGTTCAGGCAAAGTGCCACAAGAAATTTGAGGATGAAGAGATTGCTTTTACCTGGGCAAGGGAAGTCAGGAAAGGTTTTTTGGAGGAGATGAGATCTGAATTGGATCTTGAATAAAGCAAGGAACTTCAACAGAGACATAGGGAAATCCATTCCTGACATGAATAATTGCCTGAGCAAAGGCAAGTAGACACTAGTGGATAGGATGACAACTGGCGATGGTAAAGTAGTCAGAACTTTGACTATTGGAGTTAGTGGTTTATGTTTGATGATTATTAAGCAAAGAAGCCACTCAGGAATTTTTGAATAGAGGATTTATATGGTCACAGCAGTATATGAAGAAAATAACAGGTAGCTTTGCAGGATGGCCTGCAGAGGTGACAAACTAGAAGACCAATTATTATAGTTTAGGTAAGAGTTAATGTCTTTTGCAAGAGTTGAAAGATTATAATAAGGGGCAGGCATAGAGGGAAAAATTAGCTAAGTTCAAAATACATTGAATTTCAGATATCCACTGGATATCCTAGGTGAAGACATATTAAATACTTAGTAAATGTACAGTACCATGCTAGTTAGGCACTGAAGTAGTTAGAATAATTTTTTAAAAGGCATGGCTTCTACATTCAAGGACTTTACAAATATAGTTTGACTTCCATGACACAACACTATCTCTTCTTGATTTTATATTACTCTTTCTCTGTCCTTACTGTAGGCCTCTTTCTTTCCCCTTAATGGTTAATATTCCCCCAAATTTTTTCTTCCCAACTCTTCCTAGGCAACCATTTTGAATTTCATGTCTTTAGAGCTGAATCAAAAAATGTTAGAGCTCTTAGGATCCTTAAAGATAGTCTTATCTAGGGGCAGCTAGGTGGCACTGTGAATAGAGCACTGGCCCTGGAGTCAGGAGGACCTGAGTGCAAATGTGGCCTCAGATACTTGACATACTAGGTGTGTGACCTTGGGAAAGTCACTTAACCCCAATTACCTTGCTTTCCCCCTCAAAAAAAAAAGATAGTTTTATCTTACCCTTTCATTTTACTAGCCAATGATTCCTGTAGTTACTACTATAATTTATAGTTACCATTCCATCCCTCCCCCCATCTCCAGTCCCATATTTTTAGCTATCTAGATATTCAACATTTTCAAAGCTGATCTCATTTTTGGCCTCTCCCAAAATCTGGCCTGACTTAACTTCTTGTTAATAACTCTACTGAAAATCTTGAAGTCATAGTGACTTCTCCACCTGCTTATCCACAATGTCCATTTAGTTGTTGAGTCTTAAAAATTGTACTTCCATAATCTCTTGTATCCATTTTCCCTTCTCTTCATTCAATTCAGCAAATATTTATAAAGTACATACTGTATGGTTGGTGAAATACAAAGTTTAAATAAGGCATAGTCCCTACCTTCTTCAGCATTATAGTCTAGTAGGAGTAAATATGACATATCTGCTTTTTATGTATTATAATTATTTGTGTATGAGATATAAGCCTAGTATTGTGTGATTTCTGAGAGAAGTATCCTACTGATTGGTGGATCAGTAGGAGGTAGTATAAATTGGACTCTAAAAGATGAGTAAGAATATATTAGATGGAGGGCGATGGAGGGAAGGACTTTCTAGTTATAGAAACAGCATGAACAAAAGGCACAGAAGCAGGAAAATGAAGAAGGAAGAAAATTGTATATTCCATGCTGCCTGCTACCCCCTCAGTTCAGGGTCTGAGGATTACCTCATTACCTCTCAGATAGACTTTTGCAATATTCCCTTCTATGCATTGTCATTCTACTTAGATTCCTTGTCTCTTACAAATTAGTCCTACACACTGTTCTTGCTGGATCAGTCCTCTACAACACAGCTACAAGGGCATGAATGGAGGGAGGAACTTGAGCAGAAATGGGGGAAAATCCATTCCTGACCTGAGTAATTGCTTGAGCAAAGGCAGGAAGACAACAGAAAGCAGGATAACGAGAAGAAGAGTGACTACACTAATCAGATAGCTTGCAATAGCCTTCTGTATTGCCTGCCAAATTAAGTATCAAGCCTTCTGCAATAGTCATATCTTGTCTTTACAATCTTATCTCCCATCTTCCCCTTAAATATACTGAATTCTGCTACTAAATTGGTCTTAAATTTTTTTTTTAAACCCAACATATCCTTGTTGCCCATCTCTTTTCTGTGGAACACCATGGGGTGTTTTCTCCACCACAAACACTGCTTCTGCCAGTACTGCCTGCTGAAATTTTAGTTTTCTTTTGATACTAGGTATAGTGCTACCTTCTTTCATGAAACCTTTTCTGATCCCATTCTTAGCCTCCCAAGTTGAGAGTAATCTTACTTTTATCTTAAAGCTAATAAAATATGGAGGGATGATAGACCACTATCTAACACCATACACCAAAGTCAAGTGTAAATGGATGCATGATCTAGATATAAAGGCCGATACTGTAAATAATTTGGAGAAGCAAGGAATAGTTTACCTGTCAGATTTATGGAGCAGGGAAGACTTTATGACCAAAGAAGAGTTGG
>CM053594.1:173771663-173836573 GCA_028646575.1 Pseudocheirus occidentalis | reverse complement strand
CTGGACTCTTCTCAGCAATGCACAGTTAAAAGACAACTATACAAGTCTCAGAATGGAAGGAGATATCTACACTCAGAGAAAGATCCAGAAAGACCAGAGTTTAAATGGAGACTGAAGCAACACATGCTATTGTTCTTTTCCATGTTTGGTTTTGTTTCTTTTCTGTTTGTTTTTTCTTTTTCCCATTTGGTTACAATGGTTCTATACAACCAGACTATTGTACAATGTGAAAGTGTTTGCAGATCCTATACATGATTGTATGCCACCATGGGGGTGGGGAGAAGGGCGGGGAGAAAATCTGAAACTCAAGTGATTCTGTAATTGAATCTTGTAAACTAAAAGTAAATAAATAAGTCAATAAAAAAATAATAAAATAATGAAGGATCAAGGCAAAGCTGATCCCCTGGAGAGAGTTATCAGTCTGAAGGCTCCTGCTACCTGAATTTACTTGTGCACATCTTCACCAGAAGTGCCTTTTCCTGAAAAGGTGAAATTTACAAATGGGCTTGTAGGAAATAAGGAAATACTTTCATTATATAAGGAAAATAGTTTTTCTCAAAAATGGGGAGATAAAAGGACAGATGTGATTATTTAGCCTGAATGGTAGGAGGGTCACAGTACAGAAAAAACTATGATGTTATTACTATTATTATTATAAGCTGATCACATCAATGGGACTAAGAGAGGGTGTTGTCCAAAAAATGGACTAAAACCTCCTGCATTTTTACACTGGACCTTTTCTTATGCCATTCTGAGATATAGTCAATCCATGTCCCAGGTTTTGTTCTGGAGGGCAGAACAGCTTTGAAATGCCATTAAAAGGAGTCAATCTAGTTACTGTTATGGCTTCACAAAAGAAACTCTAACCCAGTAGATAGCCCAGCAGTTTCATTCTCATGAACACTCTTGCCATGAAGAAACTCAAGATGGCACTGATGAAACCAACAAATAAAAGAAAAAAACCTACTGAGCTTGCAAATATTTGATGCACTGGATAGGTCTAGGATTAAGAAACCTAAACCTCACTGTAAACAGCAAACTGTATGCAAGTCCTTCCATATATACTGTCCCTTCACCAAGAAAGCAACCGGTCCCTGATGTCCATGTTTATCTGATCCAACACTAGGAGGTTCCACAATGACATCATAAATTATTCCTCCAGTGATGAGGAAATAAGACACCACCACCAGGGCATCTATCATCATAGCTGATGGCATGTGGGCCCTTCTTCAGTTTGAGGTTGGGACACTCAAGGATCATGAAGGACACCTGGTACAACATCTCCAAGGTGGTGGCAATGTCCAGTAGCCCCCAAGTCTGAGTTGCTGTATGGCTAAGCCCATCAACTGTCAGTACCAAGTCTGGCACCTATGTGAGGATCCCCTTAGAAAAGAGGGCCCAAAGCTACTTCATGTGGGGCTAATTAGCCCAGGTCAGAGAAACAGAAGCAGTAAAGGTTTCTGTGCTAAGAAGTAGTAGGATCATGCCAGGGTGCATCCATGTCACTTTCACCATCAGTAAGATAGGCAGATCCTGTCCCTCCTCTCCCAAAAAAGTACACATAAGAGGTGATGAAAATTTGTATTAGAGTGTCGGCTAAGTCAAATGAAAGAAGGGAATGAATGTGAGAAGAGATGCAGAGGTAGGCAAGACTTGGCAATTAACTGGACATAAGAGTTGAGGGACAGAGAAGAGCTGAGGATGATTCCAAGGTTGCAAACATGAGTAACTGGAAGAATGTCAACAAAAACAGAGAAGTTAGGAATAAGGATAATGAATTCAGGTTAGCAACCCAATCCTGTCAAAAGAGAGAAATAAGGTTAATCTAGTATGACCTGCTTTTGATGAAGCCATGTTAGCTCTTTGTGTTTACTGTTTCCTTTTCTTGATGTTATCTCTTTAATGATACGTAGTCAAGATAATAGCTTTTTCCTGGCAGTTAGTAAATGTTGTAATTATTCCTATATTACTACCTATGTTCTCTGTATTTTCTCATCTATTGGCTGAAGTCAGAGACTACATCCCAATAGTCAAAATGTGCCATGTCTAGGACTACCTTTATGTATTTGTTTTACTAATATTTATGTTGAGCTTTAAAGTTTACAAAGCCCTGCAGATATATTATCTTATTTGAGTCTTTGCTTTTACTTTTCTCATTTTACAGAGAGAACTGAGACTGACAGAGGTTAAGTGACTTGCCCAGGATCATGTGATTAGTAAGTATCTGAAGTGACATTAGAACTCAGGTCTTCCTAAAACCAAGTTGACTTTGTTACCCAGCAGTCTTTAAGGGAATCTGCCAAGAAGACAACCTTTAAATTTGTCAAATCTATTTAACAATTTGCCAATTTCAAAATATTGACTATTTCTATTACATTGCTATATTCATTTTTCTCTCCTCATTCCTTTTCATCTTACTATGTGACTCAAAGAATCCCAGTAATCCTTTGCCCTTTCCTACTGTCACTAATATTAGCACCACATGTTTACAATGGTAAAAAAAATCCTTTCTTGTGATTTTTTTCCCCTATGGGAAATGGTCTTAATCTTTCATGTTCTTTTAAAAAAATCTATTCTGTATCACAGTTTTCATATGATCAATACAAAATGCTCCATATTTATGTACATCACATTCCACCTTACTAGATGATAAGCCCCATCAAGGCAGGGAATGTATTTTCTATCACTTCAAACACAATGTTTTGTACAGAATAGTTGTTTAGTAGATGGCTTTGGCTTTTGAGAATGGCTGAATTAATAATACTCTGAACTCTTTAGAAGAAAGGTAGTAGGCTGATAGAAAATACTCAAGTAAAAAATTTTAAATTATTACTTTATTAAAAATTATATGGTTTTCAAAGGCTTTTAAAAAATTTATAATAAAAAAACCCTACAAGCAGGTTAAATAAGGCCAAGATTGAGAATGAGACATGTAAAAGAATTATACAATTTCAGAATTGGAAGAAATCTCACAGATGATTTAATCCAAACCATAAAAGTAAAGAGACCATCTCTACAACATCCCCAGTAAATGTCCATCCAGATTTTACTTAAGAAGCAGCCAATTCTACTTTCAGATATTTCTAACTGGAAGATTTTCTTTACACTAAATCCAAAATCTGCCTCTGTGAAATTCCATCCATTGCTCCTAATTCTGTCCCAGGTGGGGGTGTATGTATCAAAAGTAGTCAGTCAGCAAGCATTTGTCATGTAATCTGTGACAGGTTCTGTTCTAAGGGCTGGGGATTCAAAATCCAGGAGTTCACATTCTAATGAATTTAATTTTTTTCTTCCATATGATAGCTATCATATTCTTGTATAAGTCTTCTCTTTTCCAGGATAAATAATTCCTATTCTTTAACGAATTCCAGGATGCCTTGTTCTTGAGGTCATTTACCATCCTGTTTGTCTTTGTATGGATGCTTTCTGATTTATCAATGTCCTTCCTAAAAAAATAATCAATGTCCTTCCCAGAAGAAAAGAAAACTCAAGATGTGGTTTGACCAGGATATAGTAAAATACAGGAAAATCATTTCCTTCTTCCTTCTAGACATTATGCCATTATTAATGCAGCCAGAGACTATGAGTTGTTGTTTCGTTTTTTGATGATGATATCACACTGAGAATTATACTGGTTTGTAGTACACTATAGGCTCCAGAGTATTTTCAAATGAATTACTTTGTAGCCATGCTTCTAGCATCTTGCATTTGTAAAGGTTTATTTATTTACTTAAACCTAAGTGTAGGTTTCAAAGAGCAGCTAGTAGATAAGAGTGCCAGGCCCATAGAGTCAAGAAGATTCATCTTTCTGAGTCCAAATGTGGCCTCAGCAACTTACTAGCTGTGTGACCCTGGGCAAGTCACTGAACCCTGTTTGCCTCAGGTTCCTCATGTGTAAAATGACCTGGAGAAGGAAATGGCAAAGTCCTCTAGTACCTCTGCCAAGAAAACCCCAAATGTGGTCATAAAGAGTTGGACACAACTGAAAAACAACTGAACAACCACACAACAAAGGTTTTAAAAACCCAGTAATTTTTTCCCCTTATTTTAAGATGTTTAGAAAATTAAAACAAATAATGGAGGCCTTGTGAATAAATGAGTCAGAGTACGCTCTATGAAATTTTCATTAAAGGGAAGGCATTCTGTTTAGTAATAGAAACTTACATACTCTGAAGAAGCATTAGACCTGGAATATAAAGCCAACTACAGCATTTATATAAACTCTTTACTTATAAACACTAAATTCATGACTGACACACAAACTGAGTTAAGTTGTAGTGAAGTTGAATCCAGCTGTCATGCTGTAGCACTGATTCATTTTGAACTTAGCTCACAGTCAATCAGAACTCTTATGCCTTCTTCATAAGAACTGTTTTTCTAGTCATGTATCCCCCAAACTGTATTTGTGAATTAGGTTCGGATGGAGGAGAGTGAGCTATCTTCTCTGGAAGAGAAGCAATAAGACATACTTCAGATATACTTCAACAAGTTATACATGCTGAGAAAGAGTGCACATTAAGCTTATTAGGGGAATTACTTGATAATATTACTCAAATAGGTCAACAAATTTTATGTATTATGAACTAATCCATAACACTATCTTAAATATCCAGCTAATGAGATGATCTAACATGCATTCTTGTGGAACTAACCTGTAAAGCTCTCGTCGTCATCAGACAGAGGCACTTCTCTTTTCAGAAGTAGTTCTAACTCTTCCGTTTCTGCTACATCTACTGGTCGTTCCCCATGTTTGTTGGCTTGAAATGCATTTCCACCATGTCGAAGAAGTAGCTTGACAATCTGTAAGGTTAAGCAATTTAAATTATTTAAATTCTATAAATGTAAACTGAATCCAACCCTCATTTATTAAGCACCTATTATGTGCCGAGCAGAGCACTGCATTATGTGCTAAAGGCAATAAAAGTAAGGTATCAATCCGTTTCTGACTTCATGACAGCTATGACACAGATGAACATTAACTAGTGAATTCCACTATTTAAATTTTAGAATCAATACAAACAGGATTTACAGATGAATTATAGCTAAAATATTGAACCAATTAGAGGATTCACAATGAATTGAACAAATAAATGTTTTCATGTGGTCAACCCAGGATTATTAGGGAAAACAGCAAAAAAATGATCACTGAACTATAGATCATCATCTTATAAAACTAAATTGATAATTATTAAAAAATGGACTATATTAAATTGAAATATGCAAAATAATTAACTTATAGATGACATACATCAATGATCTAACTGCATATGGCTGAAATATCTGTCTCAGGGGCAAATTCTTAACATGTATGTCCCTTTAAGTGGAACCATGAACATCTAGCTTTTCAGGAAAAAATAGAAAGACTCAGGTCTATAATATCTGAATTCACATAATGGTATTAGAAAGATGTGAGTTCAAATCCAGTCTCAGACACTTACTAGTTTCATGAACCAGAACAGGTTCCAAATAAATGATTATTTCCTTCCCTTCCCCCTCCATGATAAAAATTATTTTCCCTTGGCTGTTTAGAGAAAGACAGAAGAGAAAAAAAGTGATAAATAGCCTTTTAATTGCACACAGCCTGTAATTCCTGGCATGTATTTTTTGGGGGAGATGGCAGAGAGGTGTCCACACCTATAATTTTATCAGTGTAAAGGAGCTCCTGGTGTGGAAACACTTTCAGTAACTAGTCTGCAACTCACAGTTGAAAAGTTAAATGGGGAAAGGATTAAGCATTTATATACTGTCAACTATGTGCAAGGTACTGTGGTTTGTTGTGTTTTTTTGACAAATATTTACAAATATTAAATTTTTTAAATGTACAAATATTAAATCTTATTTATAAATAAGATACTTTACAAATATCTTATTTGGTATCTCATTTTGTTAAGTAAGAGGTAATATGTTATCAATAGCAGGCCTTAAAACCAATTCTTCCTGATTTCAAGACTAGATTTCTATTCATCTATGATGCTGCTCAATCATTTCAGTTGTGCTGAACTCCTCATGATCCCATTTGGGGTTTCCTTGGCAAAAATACTGGACTTATTTGTCATTTCCTTTTCTAATTCATTTTTTTGCAGATGAGGAAACTGAGGCAAATAGGGCTAAGTGACTTGCCCAGGGTCACTTGGCTAGGAAGTGTCTGAGGTCACATTTGAACTCAGGAAGATGAGCCTTCCTAACTTTAAGTCTAGCGCTCTATCTACTGTGCCATGTGGCTGTGTCTATATTAGGCAAAAATTAATAGCTTTTATTGCTTCTAAAAATGGTGTGATCAGTTTTCTATTCCTCTACTGTACTTTGGAAGGGAACCAGAAACAGTCTTTTGAAAAATCTGTGCATGCCAGTCTATAGGGCATATTCTAAGACTACAAAAATATGACATCCTCCATAAAATTTTCACTCTAGTTCCTTACTACAGAATGGAGATGACTTGTGTTCTCTGAGATCTCATAATAGGAACAAAAGCTATGTAAGTTCTTAGTAAGCATGAAAGGGTTTAAACATGGTCCTGGTGATAAAAGGGATTTGAGGAATAGACCAGTTAAATTTGGAGAGGCTCTACACCAGGCTGGCTACATATTGGTGAGATTTTTGGCCACAACAATTTTCCTATCTTTATTTATATTTTGTTTGTGCCTTAAAATGTGATCAATTTTTGTAAATGCTTAAAGAATATTTAAATAAGTAAATCCTCTAATTATTTTCCATTCTCATATGGCTTTCAAACCTAATTTTTTCCAGTATTCTATGCAAGCCTATGAATTTTTATTTTTCTTTATCTGCCTTGCTGTACTCAGTGTGATGGTGAAGGCACTTTCTTTTAATATTATTCTGTCTATAATCTTTTTGCAAGTCATTTAAATCATCCTCTAAAAATTTAATTGCCTTTCTTTACTGATCTATTTTCCATGCAAAGTGTATCTTTAGGAATGATAATGTTTCTATATTTCTCTTTCAGTGGTTTCTGATTTGAATTTAATGTTGTCTAATATTATGACTAGAGATCCTGATTTTTGGAGTGAATTTTATTCCAAATAAGTCATTTTAAAATCAGTAAATTTCTGTTTAAAGTATTAATTGTTAAATTTATTTTTTTCTTAACCATACTCTTAATAGGTTACTTGTTTTTATCAGTAAAGAGGCTTGTATAACTTAGCTCATTTTAATTAGATCAACGTCAAGGGCACTAAACATGGAATGAGAAGAGCTGGGTTCAGGTCCCAGCTGTGCCTTCTACTTCTCTGTGTGACTCTGGGAAAGCCACTTAACTTCTATGGGGCTCAGTTTTTCATTTGTAAAGTGAAGGGACTGGAATACTGAGGTCCCTTCTAGCTCTACACTTAAGCTCTACTTGCCTTACTTATTACTATTTTGATTGCATTATAGTTGGTAACATCCACAGACATCCTTCTTTGACATTTCATCATAGCAAGGTGGTTACCCTGGGATCCCAAGGCTGCTCCAGCACTGTTCAGCTCTGCCAGGCCAGAAAAACTTTTGTATAGCCTGGACTACAGACTGACTGGAAATAAGCTGATCTATATGCAGGTTGCTAGGTGATGGATTCTCTGGCTTTGGTAATCTCTTGGTTAAAAAAAAAAGGGTGGGGGAACAAGATCAAGTACTGTCATCAGAGCAATATCTTAATCACTCACCCCCATGTAAGTGAGGCATTTTTCCTTAAAAGGTATTAAAATCAATTGAATACAAAACAACCTTGAGCAGCTCCTGGTGTGCTTGGATGCTTGAGCTTTGGACAATAACAGGCAACTCAGGCAAGGGAACTTGGCTCAGCTTAATCAATTCAAGGTGTCCTCAATACATATCCTTGTTGAATATTCATTTGCTATGGCTAAGTAATCTTTTTTTGTTTTTTTTTTTTGGAGGGCAGTTGGGGTTAAGTGACTTGCCCAAGGTCACATGGCTAGTTTTTTGTGTTAAGTGTCTGAGGCCGGATTTGAACTCAGGTACTCCTGACTCCAGGGCTGGTGCTCTATTCACTGCACCACCTAGCCGCCCCTGTGGCTAAGTAATCTTTTGTCAACTCTTCAATAATCTGTGAATGTATTATTTCATTCCAGTACTGAACATGAACTACCAGGGTGCTGACCTGAGTTAAGTTCAGCCTAGAACAGGTACCTTTCATAGCTATGGCTAGGGAAATAATAATTAACAAAGGATACAGTCTATGACAAAAGATTAAAGTAGATAATTTTTGATTACTTGAAATTAAATGTTTGCATGAAATAAATTAATATAGTTAGGATAAGAAAGGAAACTGAAGATTAGGAAAACATCTCTCTTAAAAGGGTCTAATATCCAAGACACAGGGAATTAACAAAAATATATAAGATCAAAAGTTATCTCCCAATGAACACTTAAAGGATATAAAAAAAATTCTCAAAAGAATTATAAATTATTAATAAACATATGAAAGACTTTCAAATCACTGAGAAGAGAAATGCAAATCAAAAAGTCCCTGGTTTTACTTCACTAAAGAGGATCAAAGATGGAAACAATCAGTGTTGGAGGGGTTGTAGGAAGACAGACATACTAATATACAGTAGGGTGAGCTACAAATTGATTCATGTATTCTGGAAGGAAATTGAAATTATGCTAAAAGAGTAACTAAAATGTATACTTTTGACTCAAAGATTCCCTTGCAAGATACATAACCTAAAGATGTCAAAGACAGCAAGAAAGGCTCCATACAAAATAATGAAAATATTCCTCTCAGCACTTTCTGTAGTAGCAAGCAAGTGAAAACAAAACAAATGCCTATTGACTGGGGAACAGCTAACAAATTGTGGTACATGAAAGTAATAAATTATTACTATGTTGTAAGAAAGAATCAATATGAAGAGCTCAGAAAGAATGGAAATTCTGATACAGAGTAATATGAGCAGGACCAGGAAAACAATATATGAAGTGACTCTGCAATGTAAATGAAATAACAAAAACAAGAAGAAATACTATTTAACTATAATGACTAAGTCTGGTCATAGAAAATAGTTGAAAAAATGTACCTTATCCTTTCCTTCTTCGGAGGAATGGGGATTTAGAGACACAAAATATTGTATATACTCATAGATAGAGACTGAGGTACTTTTCCTCTCTCTTTTAAAATCTTTGTTATAAAGGATGCCTTACCAGGTAGGAAAGAGGGAGACATACATTTGGAAAGGAAGGTAACAAAAACAAAAGACATCAAGAATAATAAGACTGATTTTAAAAAGGGAAAGTAGAAGTATTGGGGGTAATAACCCCACACAACTTCTTAGGGTCAACTATGAAAGGGGAAAAGGCAATACCAGTAATTCACATATGGCCCCTGAACTGATATATGGTGAGAAGATTGGGACTGGATTGTTCCAAGAAACAAATTACAGAAACTTGGGTGTCATGCCCCCATAGAGTCAAACTGGGGGAGACAATATGTATATAAGTAGGAATATATGAAAATGTTAAATAGATACAAGATAATTTTGAAGAGAAGGCACCAACAGCTGGGGTGTGAGAGTTAGGAATTAGGCTTAATACAGAAGGTGATACTTAAACTGAGTCTTAAAAGAAACTAGAGATGAAGGTGAGTTGAAAGGAGATTTCCTTCACAGTGCACAGTGCATGCAAAAGCACAGAGCTAGAAAAGTTAGTGCTATGTGTTTCTGAAAGAATTTTCAATAAAGCTAGAAAGTTAGGTTGGGGTCCAGTTGTGAAGGGCTTTAAAATGTCAAACAAAGAAACTTCTACTTGATCATAATAAAGGAAAATTATTGAATATTACTGAGTAAAGGAGTCATATGGTTAGATCTGTACTTTGGGGAAATCACTTTGGCAGTTGTGTGGACAAAGGACAGGAGAGGGGAGAGACTTGAGGCAGGAAGACCAAAAAGAAGGCTAATGCAATAGTTCAGGCAAAATGTGATAATACAATGGCACTAGTAAGAACTATGAGAGTGGTTAGAAAAGGATGGATACAAGGGATGTCGAGAAGGCAGAAACAAGATTTAGCAACTGGTTGGATATGTGGTAGGGGGAGGAACCAAGGACACCATGGAAGCTGCAAACCTCAGTGACTGAAAGGACAATGTAAAAAAAAAGGCTCAAAATATCTAACAGGCAATTAGTAAAGACTAGGAAAAGACTATATTTAGATAAACAGATCAGGAATCATCTGTATTGAAAAGATAAATTTATTTGAGATGATGAGGTCACTGAAAAGGTATAAGCAGAGTAGACAGCCTTGGGGAACAACCACAGTTTACCACATATGATTTGGACGATCCACGGAATTAGTGAGAGAGAACAAATTTTTAACCCTTACTCTTTCATTGGTATCTTTGTCATGTCAAGTCAGCATGGAGATCGCCCTCAGCAAAGGAGACTGAGAAAGAAAAGTGAGAAAGGGAAGAAAAGAAGCAAGAGAACAGACAGGAAAATGGAAAGAAAGGAGAAATACTGGAGAAGAAAGCCAGCAACTTCAGATGCCACTGACAGTCAAACAGGATGAGGAATGATTTCTCATATGAGCAATTAGAAATCTCTAGTAACTTTGGAGAAAGTGGTTTTAGTTGAGTGAGGTTAAAGGGTTTTTGACCAAAACTGAAAGGCAGTATTATCTGTAACAGAGAAACACAACAAGCTTTCTCAATAATATTGGGGGTAAAGCAAACAGTCCTATTATCTTCACTATTGCTTGATACAATGCTAGAAATGCTCACTACAGCAATTACACAAAAAAAGAAAGGGAAGAAGGACTGGCAAAAAGAAGGCTTTCAACTAAGATAATAAATTAGAGAAACTAAGATTCAGTGAAAAAATTAAATAGCTTCATTAAAATATTGTAATACAAAATGCACTCAAATAACTGACCTCTCTGAATGTTACTAATAAATCTATAAGTAAAAAATAAAAAGAAACTTTATTCAAGATTGCTAGATAAAGCATAAAATACTGTTTTAATCCACCAAGACACATGTGGGACCTATATAAATACAATTACAAAACGATCTTTGTAGAAATAAAGGAAATAAAAAAAATGGGGAGCCATTAATTTTTCATAGTTGTATCCATACCATTGTAGTTAAAGAGATGATGCTACCCAAATTAGTTTACAGATTTAATGCAACACCAGATGGACAAGGAATTATTTTACAGTATTAAATATGATAACTACAAATTTAAGTTGTAGGAATAAAAAGTCTAGAATATCATAATGGATATAATTTTAAAAAAGGACAAAATGGTTTACCAGTGACATTTCAAACTAAGTTATAAAACAGTAAAACTTCAAAACTATATAGTTCTGGTTAAAAGAAAAACAGAAAGGCAGAACAGATTGGATAAGCAAAGCTCTGAAACAAGAGAACATGGCAGCCAGGTTCTTGATAAATCCACACAAGCTACTAGTGGAAGTACTTCCTATTAATATTCAATAAGAATTACTATGAAAACTATAAACAATTTGGTAGGAAATAAGTTTAGATTATCATTTTAGGTCAAATATAATACGCTCCAAATGGACATTCCAGTAATTCAATGAATCTGTTATCTCAAAGATGTGGATAATCTCTCTAATAATGCAGATAACAACCCATCAATGCCTGGCAATGCTATGTAACTCCTGGCCTCATTCTCTCAAAAGTTTTCTGTAGTGAGGTACGACTAGTGTGCTGCAGAATTTCCTTGTTGACTCATCATGACAAAGATATCAATGAAACAATAAACGCTAAATATTTGTTGTCTCTCATTCTAGCCATGGATTCTCTTGGGATGGATCATCTTTCTAAATTAAAAAAAACCCAGTTATTTTGCTTTGAACTTAACACTAAATAAAATGAGCATTTCCATTATCATAACAGAACAGAATGAGGTTTATACCTGAAACTGCAACTCTATTAAGCACATTTTACTCTTCTTTTTTAAAGTATGTAATAATTTCAAGATGTAACTTTCAAAGCTGACTTGCTTATCTTTGATACTATCAGGAGGTAAGCAGTATGCTCTATCACAGGTCCCCCTGAAGACTTGGTTGGGAATTATTGATTATAGTTCTTAAGTTTTTCAAAGGTGTTTCCTTTTACAATGTTATTGTTTATTCTCCTTGTTCTGCTACCTTCACTCTCTATCAGTTTATAGAAGTAGTCCTAGGTTTCTTTGAAATAATCTTTTTTTGGTTGTTTCTCTTAGTGCAATATTTTTATTACATTAACATACCATAATTTGTTCAGCCATTCCCCAAAGGCTGCTCACTAAAAAAAAAACAAAATCCATACATTTATTTAATTACAACCTTTACATCACTTCTTCATAATTTCTGGATTTTCATGAGTTGTATATATTGCAATAGCCTGATCATGTTTATGAACCTCTCCATTGCCTTTTGGATGATCTTCAACTTCAGTTCTTAGAAGAGTGTAGTATTCTGTTACTTTCAGACATAAAACACCAGAAGAATACTGATATTAAAAAGACTGACCTTTATTTAAAGAAGTTTGGCGTTACTAAAATAACCAAAATGTCTGTTTGCTTTATTAAAAATTTTTTTTATAGATGTCTTTTGTTTTTTACTTTACTATAGTTTTCACCAGCATTCCTTTCCTTTATCTTCTTCCTCTTAGTGAGCCATCCCTCACAGTAGATAGTATTTTAAAAGGCAACACCCCAACCCAAAACCAACAACAGTAAACCAATAAATATATTGGAAAAGTCCAAAAAAAGATGTGCAATGTGTAACATCCAGTCTTATCATCTGGAGAAGATGGGTTGGAAGGATCTCTTCTTTCAAGCCATATCCATTCTTTACAATTTTGCAACACTGGCTTTTAACTTTTCTTTTGTGTGTAGTTCTTTCCATCTACATTATTGCAGTTGTGCGTGTTGCTTTCTTGTCTCTGCTTACTTCGCTCTGCATCAGTTCAAGTAGGTCTTTCCATTCTTTTCTGTATTCACAATTTCTTACAAGATGGTAATACTCCATTAAAGTCATATAAAAGTTATACATCTTTTATCTTTTGTAACTGTCTCTAAACCCTTTGTCTAGTTCAAACTATATCTCCTCATAGCTATGGGAGGTATATAACTTGCTCCTCTTATAAAATTTTAAATAATATGATCTTTAATAATTATGTATCCATTTAGAATACAATGCGGAATGTGCTATAGTGTTGGTCTAAATCTAACTTCTGCCATACTTCCTTCCAGTTTTTCCAGCAGGTTAAAAAAACCCAAACCAATAGGAAGTTCCTTCCTAAGTAATTTAAAATTTCCATCTCCCCCCCCCTAAATATTAGGTTACTGAGTTCCATTGTTTCTGATTCCACCTTATCTAGCCTGTTTCATAAATCTATGTATTTAACCAGTACCAGAAGGTTTTTTTATGACTATTCCTTTATAATATAGTTTAAGGCCTAGAAGTGCTATTTCCTGTTTGTCTTTTCATCATTTTCCCTGATATTCTAGATCTTTTCTTTTTCCAAATTAATTGTTATTATTCTGTCAACAGTTTATAAGTGCACCAATTTCCCCTCATCTCTTATAGCATTTGTCATTTCTTTTAGGTGTGAGGTGGTATCTCAGAGGTGTTTTAATTTGCATTTTTCTAATCAATAGTGATTTTGAGCATTTTTTCACATCACTATAGTTTTGATTTCTTTTTCTGAAAACTGCCTGTTCATATACTTTGACCATTCATTGAACAATGGCTCCTATTTTTTTTTATAAATTCTGATTTAGTTCCCCATATATTTGAGGAATAAGGACTTTATCAGAGAAATCTGTCCTCCTTTTTCTTATCACTTGCCTATGGTATCTTTTAGCAACATACTGTTTCCCCAATAATCTCTTTTAATTAGATCTATTTTTGCTTTTGCTTTGTCTGAGATCATGATTATTACTACTTTTAGACTTTAGCTGAAGCATAATATGTTCTGCTACAGCCTTTTATTTTAACTCTATACGTGTCCTTCTATTTCAAGTGTGTGTCTTGTAAATGACATATTGTTAGATTCTAGTTTCTAATCCATTCTATCAACTTTCATTTTATGGGTGAGCTCATCCCATTCACACTCACAGTAATGTGTATTTCCCTCCATCCAATACTCTTCTGCTCATCCTTTTTATCTTGTCCCTTCTCTAAAGTCTGTTTTGCTTCTGACTACTGCCTCCCTTAATCCATCTTCCCTTTTATCATTATCATCCATCTCTCCATATTTCTTATTCCCTTTCCCTATTTCTCTAAGATAGATTTCTATACCCAAATGATTGTGCATGCGTGTGTGTGTATTCTTCCCTCTATGAACCAATTCTGATGAGAGGTTTAAGCATTAATCTCCACCCCATTTCCCCCTCCACTATAAAAGTTCTTCCTTGCGTGTCTCTTTTATGTGAAGAAAATCTCCCAATTTTACATGTCCCTTCTCTCTTCTCCCAGTGTATGCCTTTCTCACATCTCTTTTTAAAAGAGATCATCCCAATATAACTGACTCACACCTGTAATCTCTATTTATACAGACTCCTAACTGCCGTAATGATAAAAGTTCTTAGGAGTTAACTGTATCATCTTGTTTCCTTTATTAATTTAGATGCTTAGGCACTGGAGCATATACATTTAATACTGATGTTGGCTTGTTGTCTATGGTTCCTATCAGCATAATGCAGTCTCCTTATTTATCCCTTTTTATATTTTGACTTTGATTGCATGATCTCAACTGTATTCACTTAATGCATAGTAAAAAATAATTCTCTAGCCTTAATGTTTATTCTGTGTATGTCTTCAATTTAAAAAACATGTTTCTTGTAAGCAATAGATTTGGGGTTTTGTGTTCTTATCTCATCTGTTACTTTTCATTTTATCTGATTGTTTAAACCACTTATATTTAAAGGCATTTTCTCTGACCTTCATGCCTGAAATACTCTCCCTCTTCTCTGCTTCCTGCTTTCCTTCAGGTTCAACTAAAATCTTACCTTCTACAAGGAAGAATTTTCCAATTCTTCTTAAGTCTTGTGCCTTTCCTCTGTTGATTATTTTCTATTTATCCTGCATGTACACATTTGTTTGCATGTTGTCTCTCCTGATGTGAACTTGTGGTCAGGGACTGTATTTTGCCTTTCTTTGTATCACTAGCGCTTAGTCTAATGCCTGGCACACAATTGGTGCCTAATAAATGCTTACTGATGGAATGGAAGTTATGACTTAGGCTTATGTTTTTTATTTGCCTTTAATAATAATTCGTCTTTAACATAAACATATAACAGAAACAATTAATGATTTTCTCTTCTGTCATACACATAGTACTGTATCTTTTCAATTAAAATTAGCTTAATCTTTCTTTAAGGTAGTTCTATTTTCACCAGCTCTCTTTCCCTTTCCCTTCTGCCTCCCTCAGTTACTCCTTTCTCTGGTTTTGAAGTTTTGCATATTAGTTCCTTTATCTTTCTGGCTTTTTTGATTATTTAAGACCTCCTCTATATATTTTTCTTGGTTGGTCAAACAGAATCCCCTTTCCTATCTTCTCCTTAAATATTTTTTGTTTCTTAGTTTTTAAAGTGTCATTTTCTGGGCCATTTCTTTCTTTATTCTATTCTGTATCTTCCCTTCCAATTCTAGGTTTTTATTCAAATTCTTTGCAGATCCTATCCTTTTTCTATTTGTTGTTATCTTTCCAGTTTCACTGTTACATGCCCTCAGAAGGACATTGCCTATTTAGTTGTATCTTTTATCAAACTATTTTTTTGTTTAGTATTTTTTAAAAATAAAATTTTCTTAGATATCTTTTGTTTTTACATAACTTTCATTTCAGATTATATCCATTTCCCATTTTCTACTAAGGAAGCCATACCTTGTTAGAAAAAAAAAACAGGAAGAGGAAAAAAAAAGATAGCAGGAAAACAAGAATTCAACAAAACTCATATATCAAAAGTGTGATAGTATATGCAATGTTCCACACCTAAATCTTCACACCTCTGGAAGACGGGATAAGATGAATTTTCCCATCTGTCCTTTAGGGCCAAGCTTTCTTTAATACAATTTTTTTTCCTCCATTGCTTCTGGCTGTGTTATGAGAAAATACTTCTCATGATCTTCTATTGTTCTTTTCCAAAACATTTTACACACTTGTTTTAAAACATTTTAAATTAGTATTGTCCTGGCTGGAATAGTCTCTTCACTTGGCAAGAAGGTAAAATGTTTGCTCATGCAGTTAGACCTCCATCAAGGCTGATGAGTTGAAGGTGGGACAATCTCTTGCTACTCTAAGTTGCTTGATGCTTTGAGGGCCACAATGAACCAAGGTCTTGCTAGAGGTTGACAGAGCTTAGCCAATATTAACTTCGCCCACTCCTCTCCTTAAACTTTCTGATTGAACACACTGTACTTCCTATGTGTTTCACTAGGCTTTTGGACCCCCCAAGGGACATACTACCACAGGCTTGTCCTAGACTGTTCCAGGACACTGTAGCCTCCTGCTCATGTCTATCACAAGGTGTGCTTTCAGATGTCTCCTAGAACAAAACACACAACATGCTGGGCAGCTGAAGCTTATATTGACACCAGGAGGGTCAATCTTAAAATTCTAATTTTTTATCTTCATCACTACTTCACTGTTATCTTGCCTAGATTCGGTAGTTAGCATGCTCCCACTCCCTTTTCTTTTCTTATTCCTGTGGATATCGAACTACAGAAGAACAAATCTCTTATTTCCAATCATCTCTACTTTACCCCTCTATTACTCTAGATCTGCTTGTCCTTTTCACTGTACCCTCTAGAAACCTGCTTCATAATTAGCAAGTTTTCTCTCATTTTATACTATTTCTTCTCTCGCTTCTTCCATCTTACAGTACTTTCTGTGTCCTGGCTCCCTCCAGATGACACTGAATCCCTGGGACTGTCTTTTCAGGTCTGGCTGCACTTTAACTCATACCGCTGATTAACTCATCATGTTAGAGGTGTCAAAACATTCCTTGTTCTTCATTGCTACTTCTAGACTCTACTTTTCTCACCATTATTCCACAAGCTCTCCTCCTTTGAGGATCATGCAATCCATTTTTATCATTCAATTCCAACGATGGCAGCATTTCCTACAGAACCTCTAGACTTCCCTCCTTTATCAATGAGTTCAGGGCTTGGCTCAGTCTTCTTCTCTACCCCAAATCTTGCATTATATACTAGGAGACAAATGTAAATATCGATAATCCCTCAAGTACCCTAACTTGAAATTTCTACAGTCTTCTCAAGTCTCATGAACTATTTCTCTACTTCAGCTCACTTCTACACAGAGATGGTAATACCCTTGATCATGGGATTACCCACAAGTGTTTCACCTCCATATAGTATGAACTCTGAAATTCCTTCATCTGATCATAATCTTTTCTCATTCCATCTCTCTTTTTGCCTTTCTCTCTGAAAAACTAAGTTTTTTTGCCCTCATCATGACTTTCAGTCACTCCATCTTTCAGTACTTTTCCAGGCCATCACTCCTGCTCTAGCTATACTCTCTTCCCCTCTCAGTATCAAACTCCCTTCTGGGTCTTCCTGATTCTGCTCTTAGAACCTCCATCTGTCTGATACTTCTCAATCTCATTTGCTGAATTTTTAACTATGCCATGCTCCTTAAACATGGGTATTCTCCAAGGTTTTAACATAGGTCCTCTTCTCACACTATGCTATCTCATTTGGTGATCACATCAGCTACCATGGGTTTAATGCTCATATCTATGGAGATGATTCTAAGACTTCCCATCTTATCCTCTCTCCTGAGGTCCAGTACTGCATTACCAACAGCCAATGGAATACATATATCATATAGTATAAGTACCTCAATCTCAACAGGTCCACATTAAAATCCTTCCTTGCCCAAATTACCCTTCTTCCAAATTTTCCTATAGCTGTAAATGGAACCACTACTATGCTTTTTATCACTTATGTTTGGTATCTTGGAATCTTGGTGTTCTGGACTCCTCAACTCCTCTGCTTGTTTACCACCTATATTCAAATAATTGTCAAATATTTTAAGCTCTTTCTCTATAACAGCTCTTTCATATGTTCCCTTCTTTCTGCTTGCACATATTCTATCCTAAGTTCATGCCTTTATCACTGGTTCAGTTGTTCAGTCATGTCTCACCTTTCATGACTTCATTTGGGATTTCCGTAGTGAAATTATGAAAGTGTCTTGCTATTTCTTTCTCCAACTCATTTTACAGCTCAGGAAACTGAGGCAAACAGTGTTAAGTAACTTGCTGAAGGTCACACAGCTAGTTAGTGTCTGAGGCCAGATTCAAACTCAGAAAGATGAATCTTCCTGACTTTGGACCCAGCACTCTATCCACTGAGACACTTAGCTGTCCCCTTAGGATTGCTTGCCTCGATTATTGCATGAAGTTTCCAACTAGATTTCTTGTCTCAAGTCTCTCCCTATTTCATGCCATTCTCCATAGCAGAGGTGTCAAACTCTATGCAAACCTGAAGTTTTTCCAAGTGAGGCCAGAACTAGATTAAGAGGTAATTAGGAAATCTTTTAACAAAAGAAAAATAGAAAATACGTGGTTTTTCTAAGTCAATATGTAGTCAGCAGATATCCATTTTATTTGAGTTTGACATCACTGCTCCAAACAACTGCCAAATGGATTTTCCTAAAGTATATATCTGATCATATCACTCCCATACTCCAACTTCAATGCCCCCTTTAGCTCTAGGACAAAATATAAACTCTTCTATTTGGTATTTAAACTTTTTAAACTACCTGGTTCCTTCCTACCTTTCCAGTCTTCTTATATAATATTACTTTCCACATACTCTGTGGTCTACACATTTGTTCTTTCTATTTGTTCTTCCTTACACAGGATGATTCATCTCCTGTCTCTGTGCATTTGCACTGACTGTTTCTTATGCCTGAATTCCTCTCCCAAATACCCTTCCTTGCCCTGCCTAGAATCTCTGGCTTCCTTTAAGATGCAGCTTAAGAGACACTTCCTTTAAGCCTTTCCATGTTCCCTTATTTGTTAGTGCCTTCCCCTCAATGGTTATCTCCCACCTCCTATTTATTTGTCTTTTAGGTATGGATGCTTTGTTTGTGTTGTTTCCCCTATTAAAATATAAGCTCTACTGTCTGCTTTTTTTAAAAAGCAAAATCATTATCTGATTTGGTATAAAAATGTCCATGGAAAGTAGAAGGCATGTGTTTATGCAAAGACTGGATACTTATTTTCCTCCCAAACTCCCTTTTCCAGGGTTCCATTCAGTCTATAGGCTTAAGATAAAAAGATTATAAGGGACAGAGGTGGGAAGATCATCAGGATAGCAAACAAGGACAGAATCTAGCTTGAAGTCTTATTAAGCTGAATTTCTTGGAAGGGAAAATTTGGGAGACTTTTAGCTACAGGGATTGCTTTAACTTTCTCTTTGCTCTCCCAAAGCTTAGCATAATTTCTGACGCATAGTAGGCATTTGATTAATGCTTATTGACTTGACTGGTGCATTATTAGTGTTTAAAGAACGTAGCTTATTTTAGACTTTCTTGGTTTTCTTGTTTTGGCAAATGATTAGTCAAATTCTACAAAAATTTCTATAACTGGAATCAATGTCCTTTATTCCCTCTTCTTCTCTTTTTCAGGCTTATTTAAATAGGTTTGGGTAGAACTGTTTTAATTGCAACTGTATCTTTTTCTTATTTTTCTTTTTATTTTGTTTCTTTACATTAAAAAAATTTCTTTCTCCTTGTTTTGCAATGTTGACTTTTCCTCTAACAAGTCAGTGATCTGACTTTACACAGACATTATCTTTATACTGTACAGTAACATGTAATTTTCTGGCTATTAAAATAATATACAATTCCATTTGGGGAGAATGTTATATAGTGCCTTTTGCACACAGTATCTTCTAACTCTTCTCCTGAAGGAAGCTTGTTATTTCTGTGTAGTCAAAAGGTCATTGGCCTCTCTCATCCCTGACTACTGAACCATATTTTCCAGCACAATGTTTACAATCTTCACTGATGGAGTTAGAATCTATTTTCTAGAGAAGAGACTTCTCAGGAAATGAAGTGCTGAACAAAAAACTGCGTAAGTGTTAACATAGCATGTTTTAAAGTCTGGAGATTGGATCAGAGATTCAAAAGTCAAATCAGAAATATAAACAAGGATCAAGGACACTTTCACCTTTTTTCTTCCTTTGTTAATATTATACTTCCAGCACTTTTAAACTCTTAAGAAAGCATAGCTATCTCTGTAGAGTGAGGCTGGATTCTGGGAAAATTTAAGGTAAATGTCTCACAAAGTCTTGCCTAATGATTTAGGGCATGTCTGGTTCTCTCGTCTTTCTTCTTCTTTTTTTTTTTTTTTACTCCTTTGCCCTTTTAACCATTTTAATACTCAAAGATCTCCAAGTATAGCTCTACAGACAGATAACAAATTAGTTAACAGTTAGTATTTCTTTTAATTACTGCATTAAAATTTCCCGGAATTGAAGAAAACAAACATCACCAATACAGATCATCACCGAATACTTCCTTACAGAAAATGGAAAAGATCAGACATTATTTTTGGTGCTATGCTCTTTGTGAGACATCTATCACCAAAAGTAATACTCAGATATCCAGTGCGAGTCCTATCTGAGATGCTCAAAGCCTCTCCCAAATGCTCACAGCATTCTCTACCTCAAGATCTTCTGAGGCCATGGTTGACTGTAAAGAAAATTTCCCAATAAATCTCAATTGGACAAGCACAATCTGTACACGGTTTCATTCATTCCCTTTCCTAGCATGGCTGCTGAATTTCTACCAAAAAACCAAACCAAAACAACAACCATTTATTTGGGAAAACATTTGCCACTAAATGGCAGGGGAATACTGATAGTCAAGATATCAGTAAAAAGATGAAAGCCAATACTGCGTTAAGGCTGGAAAAGGTTTGGCCTATGCTAAGTCAAAATACTACCAAGGGGAGAGAGAAGATGTTACAGCAATATAATTTTACAAAATTCATTTTTGGTGGTGAAGATCTAGGGGAAACAAGACACAGACACAGCCATCTCTATGGTTAAAATAACAGATACAAAGTCTTAATTTCTTACTGAGAATTTATTCAATGTTCAGCAGAGATTCAGGAATATATAAATATTTATTAAATAACTGATGAGTCTCCCCTTGATTTCCAATTCTCTGTCATCACAAAAAGAGCTGTCCATAAGCAATTTTTTTACAAATAGGTCCTTTTCCTTTGATCACTTTGGGATACAGACACAGCAGTGGTATTGCCAGGTAAAAAGGTATGCACAGCTTTATAGCCTTTTAGGGTAGTTCCAAATTATTCTCCAGAATGGTTGGACTAGTGTCTCAATTTGACCATATCCCCTGTAGCATTTGTCATTTTCCTTTAATGTGATGTTAGTCAATCTGACAACATGAGGTGGTACCCCAGAGTTGTTTTTAATTTCTATTTCTCTAATCAGTAGTGATTTATCCACTGGGAAATGGTTTTTATTTTTATAATTTTGGCTCAGTTTCCTACATATCTGAATGAAGTCCTTATGAGAGAAACCTGATGCAAAACATTTCCCTCCAGTTTTCTGTTTTCCTCCTAATTTTGGCTGCATTAGTTTTGTTTTTGCAAAAGCTTTTTAATTTCACATAATCAAAATTACCCATTTTACTTTCTCTGATTCTCTCTATCTCTTATTTGGTCATAAACTCTTTCCTTATCCACAAATTTGCTAGGTACATTTTACCATGGTCCCCTATAATACTCTTTATGTTTAAATAATGTATCTATTTTTACTTTATCTTGGTATATGGTTGATCTATGCCCAGTTTCTTCCAAACTACTTTCTGCTTTTCCCAGCAGTTTTTTTCAAATTATCTCCATTTGAAGATATTCCCTACCCCCTAATAGGCCAAACGTAATCACATGGAGCTTGTAGTAGTAGGAGTTTCCTGAAGGGTAGAACAGAACCCACAGGAAGCTGCGAGTCAGAGCAGCTAGGTAGTGGAAGAGAGAGGACATTGCCAAGGAGACATGTGAGTGTTTGTTTTCCCCATGCTGTGACAGCTAGGCTTTGTGAGTGTTTGTTTGTAGGAAGGCCAAAGGATGGTATGGCTCCCTGCTATGTATATTAACTTCTTTGTTACTAAAACAGATTTGACTTTCTGGTGTTGGGATCTGGTTTTCTGGTGTCTGAATAACTGTTTTACTTCTGTCTTTTATATAGAGAGTCTGTTATATTTTGGATTGAGAACCATACTGGCATATTCATAGATGCTATTGGTGCTGTGAACATTGTGTTGGTGCTACATTTGCATTTATCAAACACTAGATTACTATGGTCACTTACTATTGTGTACTGTGTACCTAATCTATTCCAGTGATTTTAAATTTAACTAATAAAATGTTTCCAGAGAAAATTTAAAACTCAAAAGCATGGAACTGAAAGTTGAAAACTAAAAATAAAATAATGCAAAAAAAGAATAAAGTAAGACAAATCTTGAAAAAAAAACCCTAAACACAAAAGTTTTGGGGAAAAAATATCACTATCTGACAAAACCTGTTGGGAAAACATGGTGGCAATCTGGCAGAATTTAAAGTTGGATCAATACTTCACACACAGACACATCAAGATAAGCTCCAAATTGACATGACTTAGACATAAAAGGTAACATCATAAACAAATTAAAGGAGTAAGGAAAAAAATAACCTTTTGGATTTATAGATAAGGGAAGAATTCTCAACTAATCCACTTATAGGATCATTCAAGATACCATGGAACATTTTGATTGTTACAAATTTAAACTTTTGCACAAAGAAACTGTATGTAAGAAATATCTGAAAGTAAATGGAAAAAATATTTCCAAAAAGTTTCTCTGATAAAGGCATCATTTCTAAGATATAAAAGGAAATAACAGAAATATCTAAGACTATTGCTCAATAGAAAAATGGTCAAAGGATAAATGAATATTTAAAGGAAAAAATTTAAATTATCAACAATTATTATGAAAAAGTGCTTCAATTAACTTAGAGAAAGAAACAAAAATTAAATAACTCTGACATTCTACCTCACACTTATCAGACTGGAAAAGATAATTAAAGAGGAGAATGACAAATACTGGAGGGGCTGGTGGGAAAACAGGTAAATTTAGAGCATTGTTGGTAGAGCTATGAACTGGCCCAGTCATTCTGAAAAGCAATTAGGAACTATTCCTAAAAAGTTACTAAATTTTGTATAATCTTTGACCCAGCTATGCTACTACTAGGCCTATACCCCACAGAAATCAAAGAAAGAAGAAAAGGATCTAAGTGTGCAAAAATATTTAGAGCAAGTCTTTTTATATTGGCCCAAATCTGGAGAATAAGGCGGGGTCCTACTGGGTAATGGCTAAACAAATTGTGGCATAATGATGTAACAAAATAGTATTATGTCATAAGAAATTATGAAATGGACAATTTCAGAGAAAACTGGGAAGACTTTTATTAACTGATGAAAAAGCAGAGTTATGCAATGATAACAACATGATACAGAAAAGTAGCTTTGAAAGACATTACAATTCTATCAATACAATGATAAACAGGAGTCCAAGAGTGAAGATGAAACGTGAAAACACACCACTTGCCTCCTGACAAGAGAAGTGACAAATCTGAAATGCAGAATGAGACATACATTTCCAGACATGACTGATGGGAGAATCTGTTTTGCCATGCCTATTTAGGTATGGATTGAGGGATGTTTTTTTTTTTTTAATTTAGTTTATTTTTTATTTTAAAAATTTGCTCAATGGGAGGTGGGGTGGAAGGGAAATAAGGAAAGGACAGTATCATTTTAAAAAAAATTTGTTTTTTAGAAAATAAAAATAATGAACTACTAAAAACCCAAAAGCATGGAAAAAAGTAGGGTGAGAGGGGAAGGACCTAATGGCACAAAAATATGCGTAGCTGCTCTGCATATAACAGAACATAGCCCCACCATCATTCCCCCATTCCCTACCTGCAACAAAACCTGGAAACAACCTTTATTTCCAACAACTGCAGAATTGAATAGGTTATCAAGTAGTAATACAATGGAATAATATGGTGCCCTAGAAACAGGGCTCTAATATGTAGAAAGTTTGAACATTGCACTGTTTAATATTTATTATGGAATATTATATTATCATCTATCTTTAAAATCATAATGAGAATTTACCATACTCAATACATTCAATGAAAAGTAACTTATAATACCATAGTTAATATTTTGCTGTTAAATATACATGAAATACTTAAAAAAAGAAATCCTTTTCTAAGTTTTAGACACATAAGTATTTTAAGGATTCTCTATGTCATTTTTCAAAGAAGAAAATCTCTCTAGAAAATGGGGAATGACATATTCTTTTACTAACAAAGCTTTCTCTTTTATGTAGAAATCTCATCTGCTAGAGTTTTAGGATCTGGGCATTAAATTCTTTGGAAAGCTAGAATTTATGGTATTTATGATACTTGTGAAAATACAATCACCAATACAAATGAGTCTTAATTATTGTATAGCATTACTAGGGTTCTGAAAACATTAAAACAAAAATATTGAAAAACTGTTTAAATTGTCAGATTGAATAATTACTTTATAAAGAGGATATTCCTATAAAAAGCACATGAGGAAGAATAAAGCAACCAATATAGGAGTCACAAGAATTAATTTTCTGGGCTAAATATGATTCTTGGAATTTTGGGTTAACTAATGTCTATTATACTTACATCTCTGTGCCCACTACTAGCTGAATCATGGAGTGGTGTATCATCATCTAATCCTTGTGTATTAACATCTGCTCCAGCTGCTATGAGAATCTTAGCAACATCATAGTATCCAACATTACAAGCTTCATGCAGTGGTGTCCAACCTAAAGTTTGAATATTAAATTAGCAGTAAGCCACTATGTATGAACATAATACAAAATATATGAATATAATCATATAATAACATACAGTGCTTTAAAGTTTGCAAAACACTTTGCATATATTAGTATTACCTTGTGAGGCAGATGCTCTTATTATTTCCATTTTACAGATGAGGAAACTGAGGCTAATTGAGGTTGAAAGACTTACCTATAACTATTAAATGTTTCAGATGAGATTTCAAAAAATTTATTAATTTATTTCAGTTTTCAACATTCACTTCCATAAGTTTTAAATTTTCTTCCTTTCCCTCCCCAAGACAGCATGCAACAAGGTATGGCTCTACATATACATTCCTATGAAACACATTTTCATATTAGTCATGTTACAGAGAAGAATTATAAAGAATGGGAGAGACCATGAGAAAAAAAAGAAACAAAACAAAAAAAGAAAAGAGTCTGCTTCACTCTGCATTCCAACTTCATACTTCTTTCTCTGAATATGGATGGCATTTACCACTATGAGTCCTTTGGAATTATTTTAGGTCTTTGCATTTCTGAGAATGTCTATGTCTATCAAAATCAGTCACTGCACACTGTGGCTGTTTCTGTGAACAATGTTCTCCTGGTTCTGTTCACTTCATTCAGCGTCAGTTCGTAAAGTAATTCAAGGATTTTCTGAAGTCTGCCTGTTCATCTTTTTTTTTTTTAATAGCACAATAGTATTCCATTTCATTCATATACCACAACTTGTTCGGCCACTCCCCAATTAATGGGCATCCCCTCAACTCCCAGTTCTTGGCCACCACAAAAAGAGCAGCTATAAATATTCTTGTACATGAGGGTCCTTTTGCCATTTTTATGACCTCTTTAGGACACAGCCCTATAAGCAGTATTGCTAGGTCAAAGGTAATGCACTTTTTTATAGCCCTTTGGCATTGCTCTCCAGAATGGTTGGATCAGTTCAAAGTTCCACCAACAATAAATCAATGTTCTAACTTTCCCACATCCTTTCCAACACTTAACGTTTTCCTGTTTTGTCATGTTTGCCAATCTGATAGGTGTGATGTGGTACCTCAGAGTTGTTTTGATTTGCATCTTTCTAATCAATAGTGATTCAGAGCATTGTGGACACAAATTAGTTGTGGGTAGGTTACCTCCCTTACCAGTTTCCATAACTTTAAAATCAGGTGGTTGGACTGGATTCTGAGTATCCAATATTTAGCAATTAGGTCCAATACAGTCCACCTGACCCTGAGATACAGTCCTACAGATTTTTAGGAACTTTTTTCAAATTTTAATTAAGACACATAAACTGGGCTTACCTATCTCCCTCTTACCATTAATGCATGCTTGACTATCATAATAATCTGTTAGCAGTTTTAGATTGACTAGTAATTATAATTGTAAAAAAAGTCCCCCCAAATCCACAAATATATGGATTTTTGTCCACTCGTGGGCTAACCAGTGAAAATATTTGGGTGCTCCTATCCCACTTGATTTCTAGTGTACTGTACATCTTGAAAGTTCTATGTTTCTATATTTTTGTTTTCATATATTTTCATTCCATAATGATACTTTAAAAATTAATTTTTCTTTTGAATTTAACACCAAAAAATGAGCATTTCTATATAAAAAGTAGAATGTAAAAAGGATTACATATGAACCTGTGAATCTCTCTATTCCATATAGCTTGCTTTAAAAAATATGCAATCACTTTAATATCCTTTTTTCAAAGCTGTCCCATTTGTCTGTGCTTCCTTCTGTTCTCTTCTATGAATTAAACATTTTTTTTCAACACCCATCTTTTTCTTGGTTGGCATCATTACTGCTAGTTCCTCTGTCTTTCCTCAAAACTCCCTCCATTAGAAAAAGACCCAAAACCTTTAACAAACAAGCATAATCAAGCAAAAAGAAAAAAAACCCAACTACAAAGTGGTCATTCTGAAAATGTATATATCTTCATGCATCATCTCTGTCAGAAGGTAACATATTCATATTCATATATGAGTTCTCTGGAGTTGTAACTGTTGTTCTGATTAGAGCTCTTGTGTATTTCAAAGTCATTTTGCTTTAAAACACTGTGATATTATCTAAATTGCTCTGATTCTATAGCAGTTCATACAAGTCTTCCCAGTTTTTTCTAAAAATCATCTTTCATCATTTCTTACATTGCAATAATACTTCACTACTTTCACATACCATAACCTGTTCAGTCATTGCCCAACTGATGAGCACTCCCTTAGTTTCAAGTTCTTTACTTTCTAGGTCTCTTTAGACACTGACGTTTTCATTTCAAAGTTTCTTCCCAGTTCTGGTCTTTAATCAGGAACACCTAATAGGCCTCAAATCTACCAAAGACTGATTTTTTTTTCTTGTCAGATTATACTCATCTTTGCATGGTAATTTATTATTGATTGTAAGCCTATATATTTTCCCAAATACATACTGGAATACTGTATTCCAAGATCTCCTATTTTTTTTATGGTTACAGCTACCAGGTCTTATTTGTTTCTGACTGTAGTTCCTTGGTTCTTAAACTCTTTCTCTGAAGTGGCTTAAAACTTTTCCCTTTGGGATTTTTAGAGGTAATAGGTAGATTCTATGTTCACTTTATTTCAGCTTCTAATTGATCTAGGCAATTTTTATTTTTTTCTTGAAATAAATCATCTCAATCTATTTTCCAGGTCAGCTGTTTATGATAGTATATACCTTACATTTTCTTTTAGCTTTTTTAGTTACTGATTTCTTTTTGGTTTATTCAATTTTTTTAGGTAATTCATTAGTTTAGTAAGATTTACTACTCTCCTTCCAATTCTTCACCCCAGAATTTTTTATTTTTTTTTTTAATCTCTTGCTTTATTTCTTCCAGTTTCTCACTGGATGTCTTAATCACTATTTGTTTTGTTGCTATATTTAGATTTTTACTGAAATAAGTGTATGGAATCTAGACTGCTAGATTCTGTCTCTGTTCAGACAGCCACCTTATCCAGAAGTCTTTGCAACAAATTTTTTTAAATTAAAAATTAAGGAAGAAAAAAACTATTGGTATATATGACAGTATAGATGGAAATTGTTAGTATATACTCAGGTACAGCTACATTAATTTTGAATTGCCAACTTACCTGCAAAATCTTTCACGTTCACATTTGCCCCTAAACTTATTAACTCTTTGACTTGTTTCACGTCTCCTCGAATAGCTGCCATGTGCAAAGGTGTCTCTCCCCGCTCATTTCTTTTATTAACTTTGTCCTTTTGTCGAGATGAGGAACTGGGAGTCTTCTTTTGTGCTGCTGGTGTTGTCTGTGAAGGATGATTTGGGGTGGAATCTGTAAGTAAAAAGAAAGAAAAAAAAATTTCAAAACTAGGACTTTATGAGACTTGTTTTGCTTTGGGATATTAGAAGAATTTGACAAACGTTAGTGAACTCCTGATAGCAATGAATAATGTGCACGTAATTTTGTTGTTCTATTATGAGAACAGTGATTTATTGATTCTTCACATACTTAATTTCTTTAAAAGTTGGTTTAACTATACTCTAAAAGATTTTCCCTTAGAGATATCAAATTTCATCTGAGCTGATTTAAAGAAATGCTACAAAATAAGTGAGGTATAGAACTAAAAGATATTTTACATCAAAGCATCAAGTATAATAAAATGAGCTAAGAAAGCTATTAACCCCTTCTAGGCTTGTGCCTTCAACAAATATGTTAAGATTCTTCTTTATGAAACTTGTATTCCAGCTGATGTAGCTATGCATCAGCCATAAGAAGTTTGCAGTACGTTACCATGATGGCATAAAATGAATTACTGAGGATTTGTGCAACCATAAAAGGAGTTAGACTGGTCATGAATGGAGAAAGACAATGACAAATGTACAAACCAAATGATATATTCTGAGACAATATACAAATAGAAAGGCAGACCATCATCAAGCTGTGTATATCTTTTGTGATAGATTCATGAGAAAAAGTTATATAAACTGCACAGGAAGAGAAAACACAAAGGAATTGCAGTCTGTGTCACATAATGAGACTTTGGAGTTGAAATTTAGCAGAGTTAAGGATTTAAATACGTTTAAAGAACTCTTGAGAAGACTAATTAAAATATTTAGGAAGAAAATTGCTTGCTATGCACGTCTTCAAAGCAAACTCCTTTGTGTATTTGAATAGGTACAGAAAACATGCTGTCAAGAAATAAAAATCCGCAATATTCCTGCTCTTCATTTGCTAATTTGCTAACCTACACAGATATCATATAATACTTATCATGCTAAATGCAAAGAAACTAAAATAACTTTAGGCAAAATAGAAACGTGGACCAACAAGAAATCAGATATTTTTAAAGCTTTCAAAATGCTTGAATAGATCTATGTTCTCATGAATAGAGGTATTCCTATATTCCCATCAACTGTGTAGACTGCAATCCATCCATGCTTGCCAGTCCTTTTTTTTTTTTGCCCAAGTTCTCCCACAAGTCTAATTTATTAAGTATCCTATCCAACCTATCAGATATTAAAATTCCTTCAGGGGATGTTTGGCATTAACAGGATACCAATGAAGTAGGGTGACTGTTCCATCAGCTATTTCTTACTCATCATGTTACTGTTCTATCTTTATATTCAAATATTTCCTTGATGGAACCCTTTATATTGCTTCTCTTTAATAACTGTAATTTTTATGGTATGATCTTTAATATAATGTCAAATAACCATTTTGAATTCATTGTGGAACATGGCACAAGATGTTGGTCTAAGCTTAATTTCTTTCAGACTGCTTTCCAGTTTTCCAGTAGTTACAAATATAGAGAAAGTTCTTTCATAAGTAATGAAGTTTTTAGGTTTATTGTCTAGTTTATTTCTTTTTAAACACTGCTGCATAGTATCATTTGAGGTCTGAAGGTGATATGTCCCTTTCTCCCCACCTCTAATTTACTTGATGGTCTACATCTTTTATTTCACCAAATGAATTTTATTATTATATATCATATTCTAAGGAGCACTTTAAAATTGAATCTATATAAGTATTTTGCGTATTTCTGGTAAACCGATCTCCAAATATTTTGTGCCTTTTGTAGTAATTTTGAAACAGATTTTCCTATTACTGCAAACAGGATTTTTAAACTACTGTAATACAGAAATGCTATTTATTTTTGAGGTTTTATTTTATAACCTGCCACTTTGCTGAAGCTATTGTCTCAATTTGCATCTTTGCTGACTTTCTATGATTTTCTAAGTAAACCATCATCTCCTCCTTCATAACTGTAATGTACTACCACCTGTTTATACTCTTAAGTCTTTTCACTGAGTTATTGGTGATCTCAATTTCAATTCTGTGGAAACAATAGTATATTTCATGATTCACTGTCTTAAAACATTGTAAGAATACTAGTATTAAAAACACATTTACATAAAAGTTGTCTGCAATTTCCAAAGGCTAAACCCAGCCTACTCTCCTATTCAACTGGGAGACTAGCTCTTATCTATTTGCAATGCTTCACCTGTACATACACATGTGTTAACACATACATACATACATACATACATACATACATACATACACTGATGGACAGATTCTATAGGTTGTCCATTTCATTGTATGTTACAGCCTAACAAAAAAGGCATTCTTCATCCATTTAGTTTTTCTTGTCTGGATGGTAGGCCAAACTTTAAGTGATTATGGATATTATCCAAAAGGTTCTGCATTACTCTCGGGGGAAGGTTGATGCAACTGATACAATGTTATCCACAAACACAACTGGAGGGTATTACTATTTATAGAAAATTCCTCTTCAGTTTGGATGCTACTCTGGACCGCCTCCATAATAAGGGCAAAACAGCAAGAACGTTTCCATTTTGTGACTCATTTGATATTAAGAACCAGATGTCTGAAGAAGGTAATCCCTATTCAAGGAATACTGTATTATTTTGACATGAACAAGATCATTTTGTTGGAGAGTTTTCTTACAGCAAATGAAAAATAAACACAATGCAATCTTGTAATCTATACAATTTTCAGTGATGTAAAAAATTTGTTGTTGTTGTTCAGTCATTTTCAGTCATATCCAACTCTTCAAGACCCCATCAGGGCTCTTTCTGGCAGATAGCAGAGTGGTCGGCCACTTCCTTCTCCAGCTTATTTTACAGATGAGGAAAGTGAGGTAAACCAGGTTAAGTGACTTGTCCAGGGTTACACAGTAAGCGTCTGAGGCTAGATTTGATTTTAGGGAGATGTATCTTCCTAACTCCAGGCCCAGCACTTGTGAAAATCCACTTTTTTTTTTGCTTCCAATGTTCTTATCAAAGACGAGAACAATATCAGCATAGATTAATTTCAAATACATACAGCTGGTAAAGCCCACATCTAGGCCAGGAGTTCCCTCAGCTGCCTATATTATTCCCTCAGCTTGTATGGAAAAGTTTACCACTTAATTCTTAAATCTGACCCAAGAATGAACACATAGAAGGAATATGTAAATTGCTAATGATATAGAATAGGAAGTTAGCATATTACAGTTAGTGGACCAAATCTAGCCTGCCACCTGTTTCTGTAGGCAATTCAGCAAGATGATAAAATTAAATTGTATTGTATTTAAAAATGTAAAAACCATTCTTGGGTCACAGCCTGTGGTAGGGCTGAATTTGACCCTCAGGATATAGTTTACTAACCCCTGATATAGAACATATATATGCATAAACTTTTACTTGAAAATGTGTATGCTCTTGCAATTATGTATTCTTTTTACAATTCATATTTTTAAAATTAATTACAGAATCTCAGCCTTGGAAAGGAACTCAGAGAACATCTAATTTCAGAGCTAAAAATGAATCCCCTCTACAATATATCTAATAATAAGAGATAAGCTCTGTATACTTCTGGAGAAAATGTCCAGACTGAGCTTCTGTACTATTGGGTCCTATTACTACTTTCTCAGGGTACTGAGAATTGTGTTATTCCAGGAACTGGGGATCTGCAAGTTTTCAGTGCTCCCAAAGTGGTCTGATTCAGGGATAAGTCTCACCATTGCCTTCCTGGTTTGAACTCTGCAATTCCCTGACTGTAGTTTGGATCTGAGAAACATATCTATGCAATCATCCCTGATTGGGATTCCAGTAGAATGCTACTAGACTGAGCCACTATCCACCAGTTTGAAAGTTCTGCTGGTTTAGAGTGCCAGACCTACAGGCTCTCCTTTGGTCCGGATTATTCTGGTCCTTGTTATTTCACCATAAGGCTTCTTGCTGGGCTAAGGGCTGGCTCTGAGATCTATCTTCACTGTTAGAATCAAAGCTAAATAATTGTTGCTTGCTTGAGTGCTTCTCCATCTAGTACCCAGTCTAGGGCCTGTGACTGCTTCTTCAAACTGCAGTACCTACCTCTAGGTTCAGGTATTGTCCTCAGTATGTCCAGAACCTGGGTTACCTGGAACTGGGTAGTGAGTGCTAGAGCTATTCCTGTCTTCTGCATAAGATCAAGTCCATCTGAGTCTAGAACCTCTTCTTGCCCTGATACAAAACTTCGGCCCTCTTTCAGTACTTGTGCTGGAATACTCTGCATGGTTATTACTGGCTAGAACCTGTCCCTAAAGCCTGCAGACCTCTCTATCTCCTTTTGCTAAACTGCACAAGAAAAATGACTCATGGTGATTATCCTGGGATTTCCCACTCAGTACTCAGAATGCATTTTTTACCCTTTTGTGGAATTTTATGGAAGAGCTCAATTTTACTTTTTCCTGTTACTATGACATCTTGGTTCCCTCCCTCTGTCCTCATTTCTTTCAATTCATCCTCATGTGACAAAGATTTTTAGGATGTTTTCATTTTGTTCTCCAGTTTATCAATGTTTGTGGTGCCCAGAACTTAAAAAAAAAATCTGCACTTGGAACAAAGTAGAGTAGGATCATCTCTCTACTCCTTAGGCATTATGCTTTTCTAAGTGCAAAGACCATATTAACTTTCTTGGTTGCCATATCACACTGATGATTCATACTGAGCTTGGTAAGATCTTTTTTTTCAGATAAACTGTCTAGAAACCCTGATGCTATCTTACAAATGTAGGAAGTTAGGTGGCACAAGGGGTAGAGCACTGGGCCTGCAGTAAGGAAGATCTGAGTTCAAATCCAGAATTAGACACTTACTGGCTATGTAAGCAAGTTAACTTAGCCTCTGCCTCAATTTCACTTCATCTTTTTGAACCATATCTAAAATGTTACTTTTATTCCTTTTAAATTACTTTTATGGGGACGGCTAGGTGGCGCAGTGAATATAGCACTGGCCTTGGAGTCAGGAGGACCTGAGTTCAAATCTGACCTCAGACACTTGACACACGTACTAGCCATGTGACTTTGGGCAAGTCGCTTAACCCCAATTGCCCACAAAAAAAAAATATACTTTTATGAGTTACCAGTTTTATAGGCCACTGTTATCTTGCCTTGTAATGCACATGATAAAAATAAGAAAAAAGATCACAATAAATATAACTGAATTGTATAGAACACATGCCATCTTATTCTTGACTGCTCTGCTACATCTGATACTGCTGACCATCCTCTTCTCCTGGAGATACTTTCCTCTCTGGGTTTGTTTCTTACCTGTCTGACCTCCTTCATCTTCACTGCTTAGCTCATTATCCACATCACAGCTACTGACTATGGGTACTTCTCAAATATCTGTTCCAGAATATCTTTTCCTCTTACTCTTTATTCTTTCTTAGTAACCTCATTAGCTCATTAGGTTAAACTATTATATCTACAGACAACTCCCAGATGTATATATCCAACTTAATTCTCTTTCCTAAATTCAGTCCGGTCTACTGGACATTTTAAACTGGATGTCCCAGAGATTATCTTGCACTTAACATATCCAAATTTGAAAAAAAAAAACATCCAAATCTGAACTGATCTTTCCTTCAAACTCTCTCCTCATCCAAACTTCTCTATTTTTTTGTTTTGTTCTTAATTTCCCTCCAAACTTCCCTATATCTCTCCAAGGCACCACTATTCTTCTAGTCTCCCCAGGTTCATAGCCTCAGTATTATTTATCTTGGACTTTTCCTCACCCTATATTATCTAGTAAATTGCGAATTCTTGCTGTGTCTACCTTCACATCTCTTACATTTGATCCATTCTTTCTACTCATACTTAGATCAGGCTTTTATTCTAACCTAGATTATAACAGTCTCCTAACTGCCATAAATCAGCCTATCTTTCAAGTGTCACAAGATGTAACCCCCCACCCCCATTCCATGCTCTAGCAGACAGACAAACTGGCTTTTTCTCTGCTCCTCACACGAGATAGTCCATCTCTCATCTCCATGCTTCTGCACCAACTATCTCCTTTGCCTGAAATGTGTACTTTCCTTATGACTGCTTCCTTTAACATATAGTTTATGAACCATCTTTTGCATAAATTCTCAACTGCAGTGTTCTTCCTCTGAAACTCTACTTATATTTAAATACTTTGTTATATATTTGTATTAACTTCACATGTTTTTATATGCACTTGTTTCCTCATTAGAATGCATACCCATTACAAGCACAGGTTGTTTTATTCTTTGTACTTGCATCCCCAGTGTCTAACACCATTCCTAGAAACTGGTTTCTTGTGCATACAGGTTGTTGTCTTTCATTCTTAAGAGAGCTAAAATGACATCGCAATGTTGGAGTCCAGGTGCACTGTCTGATTATGGCTGATTAGCCCAGTACAAGCTCAGAAGCCTCTACCACAGTATGGGTGCAAATAGTCCATGTGAATATTTGGAGTGGAAATGTCTCTAAATTTGTGTATCTCCTATTTCTTTTGAGCGCCTACAATTCTGCTCCACTCAGCACACAGAACCTTCTCTGATGTGACCATTCCATGCTGGTTGCTCCTTTTCAAGCATCTCTTACGTCTCACAATCAATTTCAAAGTTCTTTAAAGAAACCTTGAAAGTGTCCTTGTAGTGCTTCGTCTGATCTCCATGTGAATGCTTGCCTTGTGTCAGTTCTCTGTAAAAGAATCTCTTAGGCATTCAAACAATGTGGCCAGTCAGCCAGTTCTCTGTGGTAGAGTTGGAATGCTTGGCCATTGATCTCAAGAAAGGACTTCTGTGTCTGGTACCTTACATTGCCAGATAGAATCTTCTTAAGACAATTGAAATGGAAACGATTCAGTTTCCTGGCATGGTGTTGGTATACCATCCAGGTTTCATAGGCATGCAACAACGAGGGCAGTAGAACTTCAGTTTGTTAGGCAGTTTAATATCTCTTCTCTCCCACACTTTCCTTCAGAGTCTCCCAATCACTAAGTTAGCTGTGGCAATGCACTTAACCTCATTGTCTATGTGTACATCCCTGGAAAATATACTGTCAAGGTAGATGAACTTAGCTACAACATTCAGTATTTCTCCATTTGATGTAACCTATGGTTCCACATATGGATGATGTGGTGCTGGTTGGCGGAGAACCTGTGTTTCTTTTGGTGTTGTTAGGGTAAAATTAACACAAGCATCAGAAAATCGATCCACATTTTCTTGTATCTTAGCTTTATAGGTTGCATGGAGTGCACAATCATCTGAGAACAAAAAATCATGTACCAATTCTTTCTCTATTTTGGTCTTGGCTTGTAGCCTTCTCAGGTTAAATAATTTACCACCAGTGTAGTAGCCAACCCAATCAGAAGCCACGGACTGTATACCTCAGGTTAAAGTTAATTCCTCTCTGGTCAAATTTCCAACTGATGAGGTTTTGAATGCCGTTAGGTTTCTCACACATGACAAAGTGCCTGGTGCTGATTCTATTCCAGCCTGGATTTAGAAGGCAGGGTATTGGCTGCTCACACAAAAGCTGGATAAAATATTCCAAGTTATATAGCAAGAGGAGGTTATCCCCCAGGAGTTGAAGGAAGCCTCCACTGTCCATCTCTATAAAAGCAAAGGAAATAAATTGTCCTGTGACAATCACGATGAGGTCTCTCTCTTAGGCAATGCTAGCAAAATTCTCGTCAGAGTCCTTAATAGGCTGATCCTTCACCTGGAAGATGGTGATCTACCCAAGAACCAGTGTGGCTTCAGAAAGGGCTGAGGAATGGATGATATGCTATCTGCTGCCCAACAACTCTAGAAGAAATTCCAGGATAAGAACAGAGGTCTGGACACAATGTCTGTCGATCTGACCAAGGCCTTTAATACTATTGGTAGTGAGGGCTTGTGGAAAATTATGTCAAAATTTGGTTGCCCAGAAACGTCCATCAGTATTCTATGTCAACTTCATGATGGCATCTGCCTGCGTTCTGGATAACAGACAATGCTCTTGTACTTTCCCAGTCACCAATGGAGTGAAGCAAGGTTGTGTGCCTGCTTCCATGCTTTTTAGCACTATGTTTTCAGCAATGTTGTCTTTGGCATATATCTGGGTGCCAAAGGCAACCAGAGTTAACTGTGAAATGAGTATGATGCAATCAATGATGTTCAAATTGCTAAATCCATTGGCCTTTCCTCAGTCTTTACCATTCTTGCCTTTTTGTAGCAGTTCACACTGTTGACCATCCCCTCCTAAACACTTTTTCCTCCCTGGATTTATATAATACTACTTACTTATGGATACCTTCCTATCTAGATTTTCTTTGCAGCCTTATCAGCTATATCCTTCCCCTTATGTTTGGGTGTATTCCAGGGCTCTGTCCTGGATGTCTTCTTTTCCTCTTTCTTTATATTGTTTTATCAGTTCCCAAGCATTCAATTTCATCTCCATCTAGATGACTCCTAAGTATTCATTGCCATTCCCCACATTTCTTCTGCACTCCAGTCTTATCTTGAACTGCCTGCTTGACATCTCTTCTTGGGTCACAAAGTTGGAATGTGTCAGTGGAAAAATTTGAACTATGGTTTCCTGGGTACCAAGTCCAGTCTCTGTCCAGGATGCTTTACTGCTTCTTGGACATTCACACAGTGCTTTAAAGTTTTCAATAAACTTTATATACACATCTCATTTAAGTCTCACAATAACATTCAAATAAGGTACTATAGCTGCTACTGCCCCCAATTACAAACAGGAAAACAGGAGCTTCAAGAGGATGACTGGTCTATAGGTGAATATCTATAAAGTGCCTCAGGGAGTACTGTAACCCAGTTCTTTCCTACTCCATGTTCAGAAAACATAAATAGACGGAAGGGAAGGTCTCTGGAACATAGAGCAAACTGTCTCTGGAAGAATCTATGAAAGAATCCAGACAAAAATTACACAGGAGGAACTGGCATGCATGGATTGTATAATCTCTACCACTGGAAAGATGTATTCACAGTGCATCCATGGGAGTGCTGATATAAAATTAAGCTGTCATCTGATTTTATTGAATGATGACTAATTTGTAAGTATACTCATACTGTTAGAAATGACAGTAAAGAGGACTCCTAAGAATGGTATCTGATGATTTGATTACAAGGCTTAAAGTATAAAAACTTGTTAGTATAGTATATTATTAAGGAATTAATAGAAAAAATGAATTATGTTTCTTTCTCAAGGTAGCATTAGTAGAAATCAATGAACTGAAGGATGGAAATGTTCAAATCTAGAAGAATTTTTTTAAAAATCTGAGGTGTCTATAGGAAAAATTTCACAGCATTTTCATGGACTACTGAAAGAAAATCAATGGAATTTTCTTATTCTACTACTACTGATAGTACATTAATATAAAAGTATAACCTCTCAGGATTCTTAGAAGTTGTTTAATCTTTAAAAATATAAAAACAAGTATAAATAAAAATAATATAAATAAAATATTAATAAATATACACACTAATTTCAAAATGCTAAAAGCAATTGCAGAAAAAGATTCATACATTTAAAGTTTTTATTTTATTGTGTAAACTTTGGATTAAGTGTTAACAAGGAAAATCAAAGGAATAATTTATAGGAATCTAAAGTCATCACCTGGACTGTTGTCTCTTGCTGTCATCTGCATTACAAGGGCCATCTGCTTGCGTTCAGATAATGGGTAACCAAAAAGAATGCTAACAGGTGTTGATTTCTTATTTCCAGACTCCTTTCTGGTTTTCTTCTTCTCTGGGCCTTCTTTCTCTAGAAATATTAATACATATGTAATAGTTAAGTACTCAGAGAAAAAAGAATAGTAAAACTTTAAGAAGTATTTAAAACTTTCAAAGTTTAAAACTGTACTGAGATTTTTGGAACATCTTGTATATTTATATAAGAAATGGAAACTTTTGTTTGAACTTGCACCTTTTTATATACTAGTTCAAAGTACACTTTAATAGAGAACTCCCTCATTTGAGAATAAAAGCATCTTTTGAACTGAATGCTTCTTAAAGATTTTTACCTTTGTTCAGAGTTTACAGGGAATATTTCAGCTAAATTATGAATTTCAAGAACATTTTTGCATTTTAATGATTTATTCTATCAAAATTTAGCCTCAAATAATAGCTTCTTTCCCTATTTCTTAATTTTACATAGTTTAATCTTCCTTGCTTTTGATAATCTATAATCTTTCCCCTTAACTGTTGTCCTATCAATACCCCCCATTATATTTTACTTTGAATATATCACTACAATTTCACAGTTATTATGGTTGATCTAATAAAGCTCTTACATGTCTTCAGAAACCAAGAATTAAAGACATTTTAGACAGATTTTCATCATGAAGAATAGCAAGTCCATAAGAATACAATTATCAGCTGATGGTTTTGTATAGATTATGTAATGTCTTAAGTAAAGGTTCCAGATCCTTTTTCAAGATTCAAGGTAGCTAAGTGGTATTCTTCAGCTAATTCATGGAAGTCCAAGAATCTTCAAGGACAAGGACATTTCCAAGAAACCTGTTCTGATACAAACATATGGGGCTGCTCAAAGATTTGGGGTTTTTGGGGGGAGGGGTCTTCCTGGAAATTCTAGGTTCTACAAGGCTTTTAGAACCAAGCCTTGGAAGTGTCTAGCTTTCAAGAGCCACTTGGACATTGGAGACAAAGTCTGAGGGCCCATCTAGTGAGGGGGAAAAATTCCAAATGCAAGACTTTAGGAAAAGGTTTTGGAAGTGTATTATATATTGTGTATAGTATTATAGTGTATAGTATTATATATGTATAGTATAAAGTATTATACATATATAGTATTATAATAATATAATATAGTATAGTAAATATACTAAAAAATCCTGAAAGTGTATATACTATATACACTTCTGAGGAAATGTGGGCAGCACTTTTCTATCCTCTGGGGATATCCACTTACTGATTATGCCTCAAAATACTGACTCTTCCTTGACTAGGTTGATTCTTCCCTCCACAGTAGGCCCAGGGGCAAAGTAATTCAAGTATGAAATATGAACCCTTCTGTACTTCAGTAGCAAAAGGGAAGGTTTTGGTACCTTCTAGACTTGAAGGATTATGGATCCAAGAAATAGATCTAGAAGTCTGTTAACTATGCCCTGAGGCTGATTCACACTTTCTATGAAAAGATTTCACTAAGCCAAGGCACATCCCCATGTTGCCAGGGAAAAAAGTACTTTGTGTGGGATTAAGGGATGGGAAGAAGAAATATTATCTATTAGAAAGAGAGGAGGGACAGCTAGGTGGTGCAGTGAATAGAGCACTGGCCCTAGAGTCAAGAGGACCTGAGTTCAAATCCAGCCTTGGACACTTGACACACTTACTAGCTGTGTGATCTTTTGTAAATCACTTAACTCCAATTGTCCTGCATTCCCCCTCCAAAAAGACCAAAAAAAATTTTAAAAAGAGTACTAGATTTGGTACCAAAATTTCTGGGTGCCAATCTTGGTTCTATCATTTACTAAATGTGTAATGTTGCGAATAAGATAATCTCTTTACTTCTCTGGGCCTGTAAAAAAAAAAGGGTCTTGTACTAGATGCTCATTAAGGTGTCTTCCAGATCACACATAATGGGATTCTGGGATGGTATCCCCTATCTTGGAGGAATAATACTAGAAATGAGGGATGAGAGTAGAAGAGTGAAAGACAAGGAAAATCATTACAACTCAGTAGTCTAGGGAGCCTATCATCTGTCCTAAGAATATTTTTCTGTTTACAGGATACCTGTGGTAAAGCAACTGTTATAAGCCAAGCAGATTTTGAAGTTCTAAAGGAATTTTTTTTCTTTTAAGAACCAGGTGGTGTACCAATATCAGGGTAAGATTGTGCCACCACCCAAGAAAAAGCTGGTAAAACAATTTGTTCACTCTGCATAACTTCAGTTTTCTATTTCTGTTTCCTTCACATCTTCATCATGAACCATACCGTGACCCTCCTTGTAATCTGCTTTGACCATACTTTAACTGATATCTTTTCCTGTAACTCTGCCTATATGCTGACTCATATCAGACAAATCTGGCATTTCACCATTAGCTAGCGACTAGATCTAAATTGGATTTGGATCGTACTTCTGTTTATTCCAAAATGTACCATATTTGAACCTGCACTCACCTTTATCTCTGAAGTCACATAATCTAATTTTATAGATATATATCTATGAAACTACTTCATCCTCATTAGTCTTAGTTCCATAAGTATTCGAATATCATAACTTTATTTTCTTGTGAGTACTTAGCTTGATGTTACTCATCAGTGACCTACTCCTCAAGACTAAAGTTAAACACTTGAAGGATCACATTAATTCTTCCAATGTATGATTTAGCAGATTACAGTGCTATGAAATGGAACTTTAATAGCCTGAAAAAACTGGTGATCTCAGATCCCAGAACAGTTAGCTAAGGGACAATGGTCCAAACTCACCAATCATTTAAATGTATCTTAATGTAATTTTCATTAAAAATTATTCCTTATTTATTAAGGTTCAATTACCATACATCTGTACAAGTTAAATATATTTTCAATTCCTGTTCAATATTTCTCATTTCTTCTAAAATCCTTGTACCATTTAAAAAAAAATCTTAGCATAAATGATAAATTCTTAGTATATTATTTTCTATTTATTTGTACATAGCCTGTTAGAAAAGATTCGTTTGCTGTCTCTATCATTAGATTGTGAGCTTCTTGAAGTCAGGAACTGTTGTTTGCCTCTTTTTGTATCCTCAGTGCATAGAATAGTGGTTGGCATATAGCAGATGCTTAAAAAATGATTAGTGATTATTTTCCCTAATTTTGAAATCATTAACAAAACTACTCTGAAAAATACTACACAAATCCTCTTGTAATCATGGCATCTCTAGATAACTGAGTCTAAAAATTTTTTATTTTTCAATAATTTTGTTAATGCCTTCTGTCACTTAGTTACTATTAGTGAACATAACTAATAGAAATGCCTTTATATTAAGTTTCAATGCTAATGAACTTAAATCTAAGGAAATGTAATTTATGTATTATATCATTAAAAATACTCAAAATTAACTATGTAAGGTATCAGTATGTTATGAACCATTTATGTTTTGTTTGAAGTGAAATCTAATAAATAGTTTTTTTTCAAAAAAAGGTTTAATATTTCCATCAAAGGTCTTTCATCATGTCAAAATTTTTCTTTTATTTTCTCATTTTCAAAATTATACGTATTTGCTTGATCAATGAAATTTCTTTTGTAAAATGTTTTTAAAAGAAAAATACAGATTTTGGAAAACAGAACACAATTTAATGGGAATACAGCACATATTCAAGCACAAATTCAAATTTGTATGAACGATCTTTAGAGTCCTGCTTGGCTTCAATATTCTATATTTGATGTATCATGAATACATATGAAGTAAAAGACTACATAGCAAGAGAGAAAATATTCCTAATATTTACTTGGATTCTATATTTCTCCTTCATTTGGTTATTGGCCTTTATAATTTACCTGATTTACTTTTTTTGTGGGGGCAATGCATTCCCAGTAATTAGCACATAGACACTAATAAAAGTCCAGTGATGAAGGTAAAAAAAAATCAAAAGTGTCTACATAACATGTTAAGGAGCATCTAGTGATAATAATGATAATAACTAACACATATAGTCTTCACTATGTGGCAAGCACTGTGTTAGTGCTTTACAAGTATTACCTTGTTTGGTCCTCACAATAACCCTTAAAAGTAAGTGTAATTATCCCCATTTCACAGATGAGGAAATCGAGGGCAAGACAGCTTAAGTGACTTGCCCATGGTCACACACTATTAAGTGTCTGAGGCAAGGTTTGACTTCAGGACGTCCTGACTCCAGGCCTGGTGCTTTATCCACTGACTTACCTAGCTGCCTCAAAATTATCACATCAATTTGTAGATGAAATATTATAATAACTCTGTTATTACTACTAGATGCAAGAAGACCACTAAAATATTATATCCTAAAATGTGCTTTTTCAACTTTGTAGTACTACAAAGGATTCGGACTATTTTCAATATGTCCTTTATGAACCTTCTTATTTCCCTTCTTGATTTTCAACTCAAAAGCTATCATGCTCTCCTAAAAAGGAGAAAAAAAATTAGATTCAGAACAAGCACTGAAACATGTAGGCACCAGCCTTTTGAATAGGTCAGGTATGTATAAAAATGTAACATCTACCCTCAATGCTGCAACTTATACATTTTCAGAATATCAATCTAGGGTAGTTTATCATGAAATGCCAAATAACTAAAAGCATTTTTCCCCTGACCCTTCAGAAGTTTTTAAGACTTTAAAGCATCCAAAAGATTCATTTGAGTCAAGACAACTATAGAGAAATGAACTTTGTAGCTCCTTCCAGTATCTTTTTATAGACTCAGTTACAGCTTCAGAAGTACGGAAAATCCCAGTCTTGGATTGCTGAGACTCTCCTAACCCCAATCATCTCCCCTTTTCTCCCCCACGCCAAAAATAATCAGTACATTGTTCTATCATAGTCAAGTAAAGGATTTTAAAGGACAGAAGTTTTCTTCTTTGGAACAAATTCAAAACCAGGATCAGAAGTAGGCAGGCTGGGTAATTGTCTAGAGTAAAAGAGACAGTTTCAAATATCACTTCTTGGCCACTGAAATCTCAGACCTTATTAGCAAGCACAGAGTATTGGTCCTGATGCAATCACTTATGTGGACTTTGAAGCATGAAGAGATATAGATTCTATGACTATTTCCAGTCCATTTACCCATGTGCTTTTTTGACTGGCTGTTGAGTCATCAGTGTATATATAAAATCACAGGTAGGAAGGGAATAAATCTTTTTCCAGCCTGGTTGTTTTATTAAAGTAAAGAAGACAAGCTACTGTGGAATTCTGGGAGGGAGAAGGCCCTTAAATTTCTCTCACCCAAACCCAGGCCATGCTTTACATAACTTCCTGTTGACCAGACTGGCACACATAGACGCAGCTTGTCTGTCTCCAATACTTCTTCACATAAGGCATGGAGTTTTGTGGTCCTGAAGGGGTGTGGTACTGAAGGCCTTGGTCCTAGGGGTGAGAGGACCAGTCTTTCCTTCACTCACAGTAACTTATCTGCCTCACTTCATAGTCAGACAGGAAGAACTGCCTTTTGCAGGCAGTTCTTTTTATATATAACTACCCAGTTCTGGCTTAGCAAACAATCAAAAAGACACACAGTAAGTAGACCAGAAACAATTACAAAACTTGTCTGTAATCCGAAATCCATGTTGGGGAGTTCATCAGGCCAAACATTCTGTGTATACTTAAGAGGGCTGGGCTCTTACTGGCCAGTCCCTGTTACTCTCTTAATTAGTACATAAACTTTTAATGCCTGAAAATGTTTTTTATTGAAATAGTTATTTTACATATGGAGAAGGTTCAGAACTTCAAAGGGAGCAACATGCCCTCCCTGTATCTCTTGTCTCCTCCTACTTTGCTCCCCCCTCCCTATCTGTGATCTAGTGATATTGGCCTTTTTGCTATTCCTTGACCACAAAACTCCATCTCTTCACTCTGGACATTTTCACTGACTGTCCCTCATGCCTAAAATATTTTCCCTCATTATTTCTACCTCTTGTATTCCCTGGCTTTAAGTCCTGGATAAAATGCAGTCTTCTATAGGAAGCCTTTCCCAATGCTCTGTAATTCCAGTGCCACTCCTGTCATTTCCAATTTATCTTTTGTAAAAACTTGTTTGTACATTGTTGTTAACATGCTGTCTCCCTCATTAGACAGTAAGATCCTTGAGGGCAGGGCCTCTCTTGTGCCTTTCTTTTTCATCTGTCATTTGGTACAATGCCAGGCACATGGTAGGTACTTAACAGAGGTTTATTAACGGATATTTTTCAGAAAAGTTTTATGTATGTGGGTAGACACTTACATTTTCAAACTTCTGTTACACAAAGGTCTTTTCTCTGCTCTAAGACCAGTTCAGAAATTAATAATCTCAAGGAGAAAACTACATTGGCTCCTATTCTGGGGTAGTTATCAAATATATCCTTGTCATATTAGAAACTAAAGGGCATATAAGACTAAGGTCAAATACACACATGAATTCAGTGACAAATCCTAAATTAATATATTCAGGGTAATGCTATATAGATTCAGTTAGTTTTTCAGGGGTTACTATGGCCTATTTAATTACTCCTTTATAATAATAGGAGATTAATTTCAATTTTTTTGTTAGCCACTTTGAGCTATAAAATATGGCACTTGAATTCTTAGGGATTAGGGATTAAGTATACTAGGACATTATAAAAAAAAAAAACCTTCTATCCCAGAAAGGAATGCTAAAGAAAAAAAAACACTCAAAAGATCAGTCTTTATGTATTTAAGAATACATTTAAAATTTATATTTAAAAGCATTATAGTACCTGCATTATTTTGTATTCTTTTATCATAAGCTATGGTAAAAGACTTTTTACACTTACATGAAATATGGCTAAGTCAGAAGAATAAAGGTTCCAACGTACTTAATAACATTTTCCAATTTTGTTATTTTGTTTTCCTTTAAAACTGTTGCAAACATGTACAATGCTAGGTAATATGACTGGAGGATTCTAATTATAAATAAGGAAGGACTCTAATTATCTTTTCAAAACTGAGACAGATGAGGGCAAGTTATAGTTGACTTAGCAGAAATAATGACCGAAGAAAAGAGCAATGAAAAGGTCAGATTTACTGGCTCTTATCTGCCCTGCATTTGTTAACTATCCCATAGAAAATATGCATTATCATATGTGATAAATCCACCATATTGCTTTTGAAGATACATGATAAGAAGGAAAGTTAGAGTGTGTATGGTATCTGGAATATGTTTCCATGCTACCTGTGAAAGTATGCAAATTTCTGGTTAATGAAAACTTGAAATTTTAGAATATTCAAGTTTGCTTTAAAAAGGTATCATTATGCATAAGATTTCACTGTTTTAATTAAATGGATCCTTTCATCTTTGTTAGAAATGACTGGTTTTGAATTAATCTGTAGTAACAATTATTAATAGTAAATATGACAAAAACCACTGGCTGAAGGAGGAACACCTGATAATCTAATTACCTGAATATGTCCTGTAAGAAGATATTAGTCTCTCCCCCCAATTTTCACTTGTATGTCCTGGATCTGAATCTATAGAATGAGAAGAGACAGAAGAAAAGAAAAAAGCACACGGCGGGAAATGAAGTATATGACAAACTGACATTTTTTTTTTTTTTAGGAAAAAGAAGTCCACCTAGTCAAAGAGTTGTTTGGTTTTTTTTTTAATTAAGAGGAATTCACCCAATATACTCCTAAAACACACTTGAACATCTGGAAATAGCTAATGATCTTAAGATTTCCTCAACTGGACTTTCTTTTAAACTGAGAAAAGAAACTTACTGATTGAAATGAGATATTATCTATTAAGTCATGAAACAAAAGACAGACAGATGCTCATTAAAAACGAGCTATTTACATTCATATTTGTGAGCAAGAAAGTGGATTACTTTAAGAGCACTGGTAAACAAAGTCAACACTCAATGTCACTATTTCTATCACTGAAACATACAAGAAATAATGAGAGTTTACTGCACTTCTGACTGAAGTATGCTCTTAGAAAACTCTAAGAATGTAACTGATGTACTTCTTTTGTTCCAGGTGTAAAAAAAATGCTTTGTATTTTGATGGTATAATTACACTAAATTTTACATAAGATTTCCCTGAATCACTTTGATTTAAGCCAAATCATGGACCATTAATTAAGATCTAGAATTTGAAACTGCCCAGAAACATTCAACTAACAAGTATAAAATGGAGATCAGATAAGACTGACTTTGGGCATATTTAAAATTGATATTTTGCATACAGACAATGATGTGAACTTGTAATTACAAATGACATCCTCACTTTAAATATGCTTTAAGGATGTTATTAGTCAAACAGCACCAATTGAGTAAAGTTTCATGCCTTACTATATGATAAAAAAAGGAATATATGTGGTAAATAGCAATTTGGAAAAACATACAATCCCTCAATATTACTTTAAATTCTGAAGAGAGGTCTATAAGTTAAGTGATAGAAGTATTTTATAAGTTTAGGAAGGAAAATCATAGAAACAACAGTATTTGTTAGTTAATAATTCTGTTGTTCCAAAACTGGAAATACACGTTATGTAAACATAAAAAATGTTTTAACATAGATACACTATGAAATTTCATGTTAAATGCTTTTGAATATCCAGCCTTCAACAATATAATTAAGAATATTTCAAGACAATTATTTGCTTATGGAATTTTGATTTGTACATTTAAATCACTTTTTATTTTTAAAAACATCAATTTATGGAAAATTTTATGTAGCATTTCATCAGACTGAATGCAATAAAGGCAAAATTAATATAAAAGCCTAACAAGTACAGAATATTTTATTTAATTCTAAGACAAGTGAATGAGAAAACAAAAGAACAAAAACCAATAAATTAAACCAGTAAATTTAATGAACTATTAAACTGCTGAAGAGACAATTAAAATAAATTATGCAAAACTGTCCTTTTAATAGGAAGCTGATGGTATTAAATGTACTGCAGAGTTTATTGTATAATCTTTTATTTTCTCAGAAGCCATGCATTATCTAATGCCTAGCGTCTAAAGGTCAATGTCAAATACCTTTAGTTCTACATACAGGAAAATAGTTCTATATGCCTCAACAGTCTCCAAACACGCAGGATACATACTATTACTGATGTTTATAGCAATGATTCTGAATAATATAGGAAAAAGATGATAGGTTCAAATTCTGTTTAAAAGAAAAGGGAAAAAAATCTCCATGCAAATGGTTTGGTAAGTATATTCTTGGTAAGTATATAAGAATAAACTTTAGTTCTCTGGAAAATTCATTCAACTAGATTATCTTTATCTCTGAAAATGCCAGCTAAATGAGATTTTATTGTAATGAGTAAAATACATCCTGAAAAAGGCAGCTTGTATACCAGAAAAACAATATAAAAGTAAAAGACATATATGTCAAGTCAATAAGTATTCATTAAGCACTTACTATTTGTTAACCTGGCACTATGCAAAAGACTAAGTTTCCTCTGTGTCTTGCCCAGAATCAGGCATTCACATCATGCTGCCTTCCTCTCCTCAGCCTTTTCTAGTTCCCTTTTATGTACAGTCTTCTCTGCTTAGAATGGAAACTCTTTGAGGACAAGAACTGTCTTGCTTGCTTGTGTCTGTATCCCTAGCACTTAGCACACAGTAATCAGTCAATGTTCGCTCTGTATATCTACCTACCGGTCTGTATGTCTATTCATCTATCTTCCATTTATTGTTTTGTAAGAGGAAACCTCAATTTAAAAAGTCAGCAAGACAATAATCCCTATTTAAAAGGGTATTGGTTAAGTTTAAACCTGAAAATACTTAGAAAATTAGGACAATTTTGGGGGAAAGCATTAAAAAAATTAATTAAGGACAATCTAAAAAGCTGAAACAAGTCAGATTAAAAGAATAACTAAGTAATGTATCAAGTAATCATCAGCAATCAATTTGCCAACATAAACTTAGAAAATAAATAAAAATAGAAGTAGGAAGTGAAACATTTCAATAGTTACTATTAGTGGTGGATGGTTCCTAGGACTTTAGTATTAGAACCTGCATTTTTTCATGGGTAAGTAATTTCACAGGTAACTAATAACAGTGAGGCAAAGTCTACTGTTAGTTGTAACTTTATTTTTAATGACAAAATAGACGCATTTTCCTTAAATATATGAGCCATATTATTATGAGACATTCATGCCATTTCCACATCTGTAACACAATGTGACATACCAAAAGGGAAAAAAAACAGAAGCTGCAAATGCTCTAACACCTCTGCCCATAAGACTCATTTGTGTTTCCCATTCAGCAACCTTTCATTGGAAAACTATATTGTATCCCTTTCCTTCCTCCTTTTGGTATTTAAAGCTCTTCTTTCGTACTGTGTTTTGTACTCAGTTTTGTACTGCGATCTTTTATAAATGTGATCAAGTGCTCCAAAAATCTCTTCTAATTTTCAAACTTAATAGGGCTATTTTTTTTAAAAACCAGGGTGAGGGGCAAAGTAGATGGTAAGAAATCTTTCCATTTTATAGTGGTCACTGGTCACATCACTGGCAGTGGCATCTATCTCATCTATAGCCAGGTGTTTTTTATGTTTCTACTTCTCTCCCCAATTTGCACACAGGTTTTTTTTTTCTGCTTACATGGGACATGGAATCCAAAAAGGACATCTGTCATGGGGTCCATCAAAATGAAGCCATATATCTTAACCCACCACAATCTCTATAGGCTCATTGTTGGTTTTGGTTAATGATTGGAATCTGATGATTGATTTTAGTTTTCCTTTTCAGAAAGCCAACACAAAGGTACTGAGTACATTTTAAACAAATTCCTCTGGTTCTGTGGCATATTTCTTGCCATCCTTAGCTAGGTAGGCTGCACTAAAATCTTTGTCACAGTTGTTATTTTTCAAGTCCTTCACTTCAGAAGAGTAGTCACCCTTATCTGCAATAGTAAATATGCATTCAGGGAAGCCCTTAGCAACTTCTAAGACCTTGTTCCTCTAAAACTGAGCGTAACTCTATAGTCAAAACTGAAGCCCACACCATCAAAGGATGTTTTGCATATATATTGGCATCACTGGGATTGTTCAATTGCATATATATTGGCATCACTGGGATTGTTCAATGGCCATCTACTGGCATGACATACTTCACCACATTATCCTTGATGATAGCTCGGTCCTTCAGTGGATTCTTGAATGTCTAAAACATTGGGGTTTTTTTGTTCATATTTAGAGCGAAACATTTTTCTGGCTTCATTACAATCAACTTTCTAGAAGATGCTTTTAAGAATTTTATAACTAAACTATTGAAAGTATGATGGAATTTGACATCTTCCCTTATGTTGTTAGTGGAATCTATACTGCTGGTAAGCTTGGTCATCAGAACTTTTGAAGATGTCAATGATAATGACATCACTTCCATTCTTCAGGAATTCCTAAACTTGTAAAACCGTGTCTTTTGTCAGCCACAAAGGTATCAAAGTTGTTATGACTCAGGACCAGGACCTCATTGTCTTCCTTCACTTTGGAATCATCTTCTATATCTTCATCATCTTCCTCCTCCTCTTCTTTTTCTTCAATGCCAACATCTTTCGTAAAAGAATATTCACCCACTTTATAGATATTCTCCAGCATCAGCAACTAGGCCAGTTCCAGGAAGAGAACCAACAAGCAGGGTTGGAGACCCTCAATGGAGCAAATGCCGCCAAGCAGCCCAGGTGTGGTTACTTTGGCTGTTCCTCTTCTAGCTCTCTCTTCCAGGTTCTGCAGATTCTAGCTTTGGCTCATGCTCAGGCATGCCCTAGCCTCTCTCCTTTACTCAAATGTAAATAAAAAAAAAACTGCTGTCAATAAGTAAGGAATAGATCGTAGACATGGGAGAATTGGTGAACATGAAGAAGCAATAAATAACTCCTTTAAAAGAAAGCAGTTTGAATTGGAGATAGTTAATAAAGGGCGACTTTTTTTTTTAAACAAAGTAGTAAAAGGAAACGTAAGTGAAATCATCTTAAGAATAGAAAAAGAGATACCAGAAGTGGGTCAAGCATCTGAGGAATACTTCTCTTGTCAGAAAGAAGACAAATAATTTTATGCAGACCATTGGCATCATTTATAATTAATTGGGCTCTTCTTTTGGCTTCAGGACGTGAAACAGAGAAGGGAAAATTAGCTGCAGAGGAGCCAAAGGAAATGGTATGGCCATGTTTTTAGTTAGTTCTAATGAAATGAACAGATTCAACAAGAGTGGGTGAGACTATGATCAACCAACAAGTATTTATTAAAGGTACGTAATTGTACACTATGCTAAGTCCTAGGGATGCAAATACAGTGAAAGAAGAGAATCTCCAGGCCAACAAGAAAAGTAAACAACAAGGGTTTCTGATGGCATTTTGCCCTGAAACTTAGAGCACTGGAGACAAGACACCTCTCCCAGAGAACTTTCAATTCAAAAGGCTCTGGTGAAATTAAGAGTGATCTTTGTAAGCCTGTAGAAAAATCAGAGTTGAATTTTGGGGCAATTGGTAATAATTAAGAGGAAGGCACCAAATAATATTAAGAATGATTATATCTAATTGTTTTCTAACTGATCTTTAGGACAATACTCTTTGCTTGGATGTTGTTTTAATAATATTTTATTTTTCTTGTTTTTCTTTTTTAAAGAATAATAACAGAAATGCCTACTAAGCTCTGTGTTCATGACATCAGTAAAGTTTGACTACTTGAATCATAAGGCCCTAAAAAACCCAACATTCTGAAATGGAGGCAAATTTCAGTGGAAGAAATTTATAGATTTTAATGCCTTGCACCTTTAAATCTATAAAGTTATCAGTAAATGTCACAACTCTAGTACAAAGGTTCAATTTAACAAGTAGGATGAGTTATCACAGGTAATCATGAATTTATGCTAAAGCTATGAAGTACTGTATGTAAAGTACAGGACACTGACTAGACCAAAGAGCTGTGATTCACATATTCATATTAAGAAAAATTTCTAATAGAAAATTTCTAAAATTTCAGAGGGAGACAGATACAAAGTTTTTAGAGATGAGAATGACTAGATGGAAAGGTTGTGATTAACGGATTTATATCTCCCAAGATAGTTTCTAATAGAGCCACAGTGAGATAGTATACACAGTACTGTTCTGCTCCACATTTTCATTAATTGCTTGAATGAAAGTAGAAATAGCATATTCTCCAAATTTGCAGAAGACACAAACCTAGGAGCATTAGCTAACATCGTTCATGACAGAATCAGGATTCAAAAGGATGTTAGCAGAACAGAACAATGGGGCTGTGTGAATAAAATTAAATTAGAGGTATGAATTTTGTTTAAAAAAAAATAAGCTGTACAGTTGCAATAATGGGAGGACAGCTAGAAAGCAGCCACTACGAAGAAGACCTAGATGTTTGGGGGCTCAATATAATTTAAAAGTGTGATTTAGTAGCCAAAAAAAGTTTATGTCATCTTAGGTTATATTAAAAGAATCCTAATATCCATACCAAGGGAGAGAATAGTTTTGTTATTTAATCACAACCTGGAGTATTATGTTCATTCCAAGTTGGTGAAGACACCGAGAAGAGACTAGGAATATTTAATTTGAAGAAGCAAAATTGTCTTCACCTTACCTCACCACAGTAGCAATCTTCAAATATTTGACAGGTCTGTTTGTTTCCAAAATGAAGAAATAAAATCAGTGGGTAGAAGTTATAGGGAGCCAGATTTTGGCTCAATATGAGGAAAAAGATTACAAATAATTAGAAGTATTACAGAGTGGAGTGAAAAGTATGTGTACTCTGAAATTCTTGGATTTTTTTATTGTAAAACTAAAGGTTAATCCTCTAACATATGCAACATTAATGACTAAAAAGTAACATTTTGCTCTATCTGCAAAACTATTTTTTTGCAATAAAAAAACCAAAAGAATTATTTTTAAAGTTCATTTTTTGGTTAAATGAAATAAATATTTAATTACTGTCAAAAGTACGAAGTACTTTTAATATGGTATTTTTTATGATCAGCAAGTGATTTAGCATCTTTGGATAGTATTTTCCCATAAAACTGTTCAGTTTTGAAAAAAGTAAAAGGAGGGGCTTGGATTAGGTGACTTCTAAGATCCCTTTCAGCTCTAGATCTAAGTTTTTAAATTTTATTTTTTATACAGTCTCTTTATGTTAACAGAATACTCTTATAGGCTTTGGAAATTCATGCTGGAATATTAAATGGCTTTAGTTGGCTTACTTTTGTCATCACTGCTTATCTTATGCTAACTCTCAATATTGATGGCCTTGTTTAATTCATTTTTATCCTTCAAAAGAACTACTAAAACTTTTGGCATTAGGTGATAACTGTACCTTTGGAGGAATAATACATGAAGCAACAAAAACTAGCTTGTAGGTTAACTGGAAATTCTGACTAACTAGAACCCAGTAAAATTATGAAGTAAAACAAAAAAGAAACATTTATTAAATGGCTACAATGCACTAGGAACCATTTTAAGTGCTAAGGATACAAAAATAAAGAATGAAACAATCCCTATTTGCAATGAACTTACATTCTAATTGAGAGACAGACAAGTACACATAAAAACATATATAGTATGAATATAAAATTAATGTAAATATATACAAAGGACTTAAATATACTATAGAGTTTCAGAGGGAGGACACTAGCAATTGAAGGTAGAGGGAAAATAAGGAAAAGGTTATACAAAGGATGATCCTGAACTACATCTTAAATGAAGAGAGAGATTCTATGAAGCAGAGGTAAGGAGACTGTACATTCCATGCAGAGATTGACACAAAGATGGGAGACACAGAATCTTATGTGAGAAACAGAAAGAAGGCTGGTTTGGCTGTAAAATAGTGCAGGAGGAATTAAATTCATTTCCCATGACCTATCACCTCAGCTACCCAGAAAAGGTCATACCACTGGTATTGGCATCACCAGTAAGAATTCCATTCCTACCTTCATGAACTCTGAAATTCCTTTATCTGATCATAATCTGTTGTCATTCCACTTTTCCCACTGCCTTATAACCTTTTTTTTTTTTTGCAAGGCAATCTGGGTCTTACAACCTCTTTAACCTTGTTTTTCTTACAAAAGACCTCCAGCTCCTCCACCCCTCAGTTCTTACCCAGACTATCACTCAAGCACTGTCTCTACTCTTTGTCTTTTTCTACATAAACCCTTCGTGAACTAGTTCATCTTCAAAAAATCCTATACTTTCCAGCTGCTTGTTCCTTATCCTATCATTGATCATGCTTTGCCAAGTCTCAGTCTTGGATTATTCCCACAGTCTGCTTCTATTCATGTGCTATTGAAGAAAATCAGAAAACCATGCTGACTGGGTCCACCACAAATTTGTTACATAATCTCAACTGCATTTTCATTGAAGCAAGGCAATCCTTTTAGAACTCCCTAATTGTTTCACCATCCCACTCAAACTTACTGTGGTATCCCTTGCCCTCATCATCTTAGTTGAGAGAATCTTGCTTCATATTTCACTGAAAAAAATTGAGGCAATTCATTGAGAGCTCCCTCTTCTTCCCCCTTCCCTCTTATCTCACATAATTCAGAAGTCTTTCCCTATTATCTTCTTTAATCCCTGACTCACATGAAGAGGAGGCCCTTCTCTTTGCCAAGACAAACACCTCTCTATATGTATAAGTGATCCCATCCATTCATCTTCTCCTGAAGACTGCCCTTTCTATCATCCCCACTTTGCACTTTCCATTAGCAGCTCTGCTTGCTTTCTACTCCAACATCACGCCCCATCCAGGATAAGATGATTACTGGAAATCCTATCACCATGCTCACTCAGTTTTCGATACCTGGCACTTAACTACCTTTCCCCTCTGATCAGAAGGGTAGAGCACTAAACTCCTTTACAAAGGGCTCTAAACTTTCCAGGTAACTTTCCACTCTCCATCAACAGTTCTGTTTGGTTTTAACACCACAGGACATCAAGCACCCTGGTGGCACTGCCCCCCCCACTTTTTTTTCCTGTGTTGTCTTCCCCCCTTAGATAAGGGCAGACTTTCTTTTTCTGATTTGTATTACAGACACATAGTAGGTATTTAATATTTATTGAACTGAATTCATTAACTTTTATGTCTTTTGGCTGCTTCCCACAAACACTCTCATGTCTCCCTCATCCTCAAAAACTTGTACTTGAGCTGTTCATTTCCACTTACTATCAGCCTATATCCTCTCCTTTTGTGGTTACATTCCTTGAGAAAGCTGTCTACAATTGGTGCCTGTGCTTGCTTTCCTCTCACTCTCTTCTAAACCTTCTGCAGTCTAATCTCTGATTTCATCAATCAACTGAAACCACTCTCATCAAGGTCACCAATGATTTCTTAATTGTTAAATCTAATGAATTTTTCTTAGTCCTCATCCTTCCAGACCTGTATGCAGTCTGTGACCAAGTCAATCATATCTCATCCTCCAGATCTCATCTTTTCTCTCTATATACTATTTCATTTGGATTTCATCAATTCCCATGGATTCAATTATCATTGCTATGTAGATCATTCCCAGGTGTTACTGATCTATCGCTACCCTTCATTCAGATCTCCAATCCTGTATCACCATCTGTCTCATAGACCTTTTAAACTCAGTTATATCCAAAAGGGAACTCATTGTCATCCCTCCTTAATAAACCTTCCCCTCTTCCTGACTTCCTCATTACTGTCCAGGGCATCACCAGTTTCAAATGTATTTTGACCTTAGTAGGTCAGAAGCCAGATTGCAGAAAAAGAGAATAAAAGGAAAGGAAGTAGAGATACTAATTGCCAGCTTAGGTATTAGTCCTGGACTCTTCACTCTCTTGTACCATTCCTATCCAATCACCTGCCAACTCCTATCAAGCCTACCTTTTTAAAACATCTCTCCTCTATATTCCCCCCTTCTCTCTTCTGACACTGCCCCACATCTAGCAGAGGCCATCATCACTTAATGCCTGGACTATTCTAATAGCTTTCAAGTTGGTCTCTCTGCCTCAAGTCTCTTCCAACTCCAGTCCATTTTCCAGTCAGCTATCAAAATGATATTCCTGAAGTACAAGTCTTAACATGTTATCCCCCTATTTAGCAAACTGTGGTAGCTCCTAATTGCTTCCAAATCAAACATAAAATCTTCCATTTGGCTTTTAAAGCCCTCCATAATCTGACCCTTTTATACCTGTCAAGTCTTCTTATACTGGATAAGGGCAGCTAGGTTGCACAGCTGACAGAGTAAAGAAGACCTGAGTTCAAATCTGACCTCACATACTAGCTGTGTGATCCAGTGCAAATCACTTAACCTCTGTCTGCCTCAGTTTCCTCATCTGTAAGAAGGGGATAATAATAGCACCCGTCTCCCAAGATTATTATGAAGATCAAATGAGATCATAATTGTAAAGTGCTTAGTACCATGCCTGGCACATATTAAATGACAGATAAATATAAGCTATTATTATTATTATTATTATTGCATCTTACTCTCTCCACATATGCTTCAGTCCAGTGACTCCAGCCTCCTTGCTGTTTCCTGAACAAGATACTTATCTCCCTACTCAAGGTGTCCTCTATGACTGGAATTTTCTTCCTTGTCTATACTTCCTGTTTCTCTCAGCTTCCTTTAAGTCTCAGCTAAAATCCAACCTCTTGCAAGTCGTTTTTTCCAGTTCCTCTTAAGGCTAATCCTTTCCCTCCATCATTATCTCCAATTTATCACATATATATCTTGTTTGTACATAGTTGTTTACATGTTGTTTTCCTCATAATAATAATATAACTCAGGTCTTCCTGACTCCATGCCCAGCATTCCATCCACTGTGCCACCTAACTGCCCTAAGTGATGGAAGAGGGTTTTTTTTTTTTTGCTTTTCTTTGTATTCCAAACCCTCAGTACAGTCCCTGGAACAAAGTGGCACTTGATAAATGCTTGCTGACTTGACTCTATCCACTGTACCACAATGTCAGTCACATATAAGACATAAGTAGCTAGATAGCACAGTGGACAGAATATTAGAACAATAGCCAGGAAGACCTGAGTTAAACTGGCTTCAGATATTTAACTAGCTGTGTAACACTGGGCAAGGCACTTAATTTCTGTATGACTCAGTTTCCTTATCTGTGAAATGGGGCTAATACTAGCACAAACTTCCCAAGGTATCATAAGGATAAAATAAAATATTTGTAGAGTACTTTTCAAACCTTAAAGCACTATATAAATGCTAGCTGTTATATAGAATATAAACAAATTAAGTAACAGGTAACCTTGAAGGGGAAAGCACTGGTACTGGTGGCCAAGAATGGCACTGTGCAAAGTCCATGCTTAGGTTGAATCTGGAAGGAAATCTGGGATTTCAGAAGGCAGCAGTGTGGTGGGAGAAAGCACTCTGGGTATGGCAGATATCTAGTGATTGCAAAGTCACAGACAATTGTTACATAGTAGTCATTATTATCCATGTAACTCACAAAATATTCAACTACTCAAATGGATCTGAGATTGCTTCATTTGGGGAGTTTCCTCTAATTCAGATCCCAATCTGTCCATCCTATGTGACTCTTGTCTATGTCCTCCCATAACTTTAGCATGGGAGACTTGCCCAATGAGCTGTAGGTCTTTCTTGCTTGTAACAAAGAATAAAAAGAAATGAGGAGGAAAAAAAGCCAGTTCAACACAATTACCCAAGAAATCAACTGAATGTCACAGCATTATATGTACCACACCTCTACTCTTACAAAGAAAGGTGGGAGGCGCATTTTCTCATCCACTGGGACCAAGGTTAGTCATTATGATTATGCAGTGGCTTTTTTTTGTTCCTTCCATTTATATAGTTGTATTAATTTATAGCGTTTTCCTGATTCTAATAACTTCTCTCTGCATTAGTTCATAGAAGTTTTCCAAAGCTTCAATAAATTCTTCATATTCTTAGTTTCTTGTAGAGCAATGATATTCCATTACAGTTGACGTACTACAGTTTGTTTAGCTTTCCCAAAACTGTAGGCGTCTACTTTGTTCTCAATTTTCTGCTACATTAAAAAAGTAGCTATAAATATTCTGTCATCAATGGAAATATTCTGTCTTAAGTTTCCTTGGACTATATGCCTTGCTACCGGATTTTTGGGGTCAAAGCATATAAACATTTTAGTCACTTAAAAAAAATGATAATTCCAAATTGTTTTCCAGGTGGTCCTACCAATTCATGATTTAGTCAACAGTTAATTGGCCTGCCTTTCTATAGCCTCTACAAAGCTGAGTATTCCCATCTTTTGTTATCTTTACAGATATGCTGAGCATATGAAACCTTGGTTGTATTTCTCTTATTACTGATTTGAGGCAATTTTTCACATTATTGCTAACAGTTTGCAATTCATCTTTTGAGAACTATTTGTTCACATCTTTTGGCCAATTATTTGTTGGGGAATGGCTGTTGGTCTTGTATATTTGCACAAGTTTTTAGACATTTCTTAAATAGGTCCATAAGTAATTTTGTAGTTTTAGCCTTCCTGATTACTGCTTTCTAAGATTTTTTGGAAAACTTGTCTTTTGGAGTGAATTCATTGCTTTGATTGCAACTCCAGGCTGCTTGACCTAAACTAAGTTTTCTTATCTGACATGTTGGGGAAATGAAGTCAAGGTATCATACGTGTAAGTAGTTACCTAAATTGAGCCATATGAGATGGGGGCTGAAACCCCTAAAAAAATCTCTTTATCCAGGTACCCCAGGTAGGTGATATGACTGTCAGATAGGGATAGATTACATTATATTAATCATTCCTTGCCTTCTTCCTGTTTTAATTTTTTCCCCCTAGATGTGGGTCTACAGCATCATAATGTGATTCAGTTAATCACTAAGCATTTATTAAGTGCTATATTCTATTTATTAAATTCTATATTCTGTGTTTTAGGTACAAGTCTTCCAAAAACAAAAACTGTTTTGTATTAATCTGGATTATTCTAAATCCAAGCATTTTTCTCTTCAGAAAAATGTCCAAATTGACAGTTTCCTCATGTCCTTGGATAGATCTTTCTAATAATATCAGTCACTCTGAGAACAAGGATCGTTTCATAATCAAGACTGAGTAATGGTTCAAAGTATAGGTAATTGTTCAGTTGACAGTTTTCTTCATCAAACAATAGCCCCATAAGTTTTGGCAAACCCTTAAAGAATCATTTTCCTAAAACTGTTCAACCCCTCTTTGGCCACTCCCTGCAGGGTTTCCCTTTTTCATATGGCCAACAGTGAATAAAAGAGAAACTTCCATTAAAGAGAGACTTCTATAATCCATGACAAAGCCATGAATTGGTAATTAAAAGAGACTTCTTCCTTCTCTTAGAAGGATCATACAGAAAGAGAATACAGTTTTTTAGGTGTATCATCCCAGGGCCTCAAATTCTAATCCAGTCTGCATCCTTAACTGATGCAAGAAGAAATTCTTCCCGGGATAATTTGGAGAAAAGAAAGTAGAACATTATTTCAAAAATGTTAGTTAAAGACTGATTGGTAGTAGTTTCTCTTTTGGATTAACTCAATACCTTCAAATTTTTTATAATTTTTAAGTCCTTTCTTAATATTTTTAAAGAGGACTTCGTCGTTTTCTATAATACCTATTGTGTAACAGGCTAGATGCTAGGTGCTCTGAACATAAAGACAAAAATGAAACAGCCCCTGCCCTTGAGTATCATACATTTTTAGTAGGGAAGAAAACATGTGCACATATAAATCAATTCAAGTCATCAAGCAGTATTAAGCACTTATTATGTATTATATATTATGCCATGAGCAGGAAATACAAAGATAGTAAAAAGCAGTCCCTGTCCTCACTTAGGTTACATTTTAATGGAGCAGACAAAATATGAACAATTGAGTACTTACTAGGTACATACAAAAATCAGAGGGCATCTCAGAAGGGCTGGTACTGGTAGGTACAGCACACTGGGAAAGGCCTCATGCAGAAGGAAGGATTTGAAGATTTCTTGAAGGAAGCCAGGGAAACAGAAGGTAGAGACAAAGAGGGAGAGAATTCCAGGCTTGTGGGACAGCTGGTGAAAAGGCATGGGGTCAAGAGGCGTATCATGTGCAAGATACGGCAAGGAGGTCAGTGTTTCTGGATCACAGAATCTGTGGAGTGGAGTAACATGGATTTTATGTTTGATCCTAGGAGTAATAGGGAACCACTGAATTTTACCAAGTAGAGCAATAACATTATCAGATAGATGATCTCAGAAGATTACCGTGGCAAATGATTGGAGGATGAACAAGACTAGAGAGAAAGGAGGTAGAGAGACTAATGAGAAGGCAATAGTCCAGGCGTGGCAGCAGTGTCACAGGAGAGAAGGGGATGAACACGTATACAACATATACAGCAAAAGTGGAAATGACAAGATTTAGCAATCAATTGGATGGGGGAAGGTGAGAAAAGGAGCAAATACAAAACAGCATTTTAGCTTTGGGACACATTTTTGTTTGGCATTCAGAGTCTTTGGCATTCTTGGAATTTAAAACATTTAAAATGACCTTCATAACCTAGTCCTCTCCTCTCTTTCCAGTTTTCTTATACCTGATTCCACAACATGTCTTCTTCAATCCAGTGACACTGGCCTCCTGGCTATTCCATGAACAAGATGCTGCAACCTCTCAATTCTAGGCATTCTCTCTGGCTATATCTCTCATGCCTGGAAGGCTTTTCCTTCTCCATTCTGACTACTGATCTGACAGGCTTCATTTAAATCCTAACTACAGGAAGCCTTGCCTAATCCCTCTTAATTCTAGTTTTCCACTCTTTTAATTATTTCCTAATTATCCTATACAGAGCTTGCTTTGTATATATTTGTTTGCAAGTTGTTTCCCCCTGTAGATTGTCAATTCCTAGAGGATAGGGACTGTCTTTTGCCTCATTTTTTATCTCCAGTACTTAGCTCATTGCCTAGCATATAGAAGGCACTTAATAAATGTTTACTAATTGATGGGAGGGGTAAGTGGTACCAGGGGAAGTTTCAGTGGGATACTGACTCAATTAAGGAATTATAAAAGGACTGTCTTGCCACAATGAAGGTTCAGTTGAGATTATGTAACATAAAATTTTTTAGTGGACCCCCGTCAGCATGGCTTTGTGATTTTCTCCAGCTTTGTTCAGCAGGACGTGAAGAGGAGCAAGCACGCTGGATGGTGGCAGTAATCTAAGACTGGGTCTTGGTAAGGCCTATCTTTTTATAGGGTAAAAGGAGCAAGCAAATGGAGAGTATAGGATTTTGTAGAGCTGAACTATTCACCAAGGGTTTGAGATAGGAAAGCAAAGAGTGTAGACAATGCTAGGGTGATGGTTTGGGTAAGAACTAAGGGGTGGAGGAATTGAAGGTCATGGTAAGAAGAACAGGATTAAGGATTATAAAGCAGAGGGAAAGGTAAAATGATAACAGATTATGATCAGATTAAGGAATTTCAGAGTTCATGAAGGTAGAAATGTAACCCTTGTGGGTTATGCCAATGTGGGATAAATGATACAGAGCTAGCCTTGGAGCTGAGAAGTTATGGATTCAAGTCCTCCCTCTGACATATGTCAGTAGCTCTATTAGCTTGAGCATATCACTTGAGCCCGAAGTGTTCTAAGCCAGAGGATAAAGAACTCCCTGGGAACCAGATTACAAGACAACTTTAAAATGTTTAATAAAAATAAAATACAATGTTAATCTGTGGTTTTTCTAAGTCAGTATGTTTCTATTTGAGTCTGACATTCTCTAGGCAACTAAGACTGTAAATTGCATAGAAAGTATACATTAATAGAGAGTTTTCGCATCTGAAAATTTTCTATACTAAAGAAATCATAAGTTGATACCTTCCGTCCATGTCTCATATAGGCTTATATTAGTGCATGTATTCTTCTCCATTTGAATGTAAGCTCTTTGAAGGTAGAAACTGCTTTGCTTTTGTCTTTGTCTTCAATGCTTAGCACAGTGTTTGGAACAAAGTAGAAACTTAATAGATATTTGATGGACTGACCTAAGTTCATATTAATATATAAGATAATTTATCCTGTTATTATGATGTATCAAAATATATTATCTTTGTTTAAATAAACAGACAAGATGCTAAAAGATAACATTAAAAATTGGGTATTTTATAGAACATACTTTAAAAGATTATTAGCTTATTATTAACTTTTTAATAAAAAATTATCAATCATAAACTACAATATAAATCCAAATACTCTAGTGTAGCCTGTTAGTTTCTATTCTTTTTACTGCAGTTTTTACTAGATGCTTTGGCAGCAACACATGTACTGATAAGATCTAAGTGTACTTTAAGGAATATGTGAAAAACAAGAAATGATCAAGATTGATTGAAACCAATTAATAAAAACTTATTTTTATAATGTGGGTTTTATAATTTACTCTTTATATTTCAGCTCAGAAAGGTATAGTTTTATACAAAGTTAATAAAGCTATTTAAAAATGGATTTGAAGTTGCCTGGGCCAAGTTCTGTATCTCTTGTGCCAAACTGTTTATTCCTTTTCTAATTCTTTCTTCTATAGTTGTGATTTCTTTTCTAAGTGTTTCTGTAGGTGCTCTTATTAAGGCACTCTCATTATTCTTTTTTTGTTGTTGTTGCTTTTTTGGAGGGCAATTGGGGTTAAGTGACTTGCCCAAGGTCACACAGCTAGTTAGTGTGTCAAGTGTCCGAGGCTGCATTTGAACTCAGGTCCTCCTGATTCCAGGGCTGGTGATCTACTCACTGTGCCACCTAGCCGCCCCCCACTCTCATTATTCTTAAAAAATTTTTTAATTCTTTTTTTTTACCAGTCTTTTATTATGAGGGTTTTTTTTTGTTTGGTAAAGCATGCAGATCCCCTCCGTTTCTTAAAATAGTTCTAAACGTACAAAATAAAATAAGTAGGATTCTAGAAGAAATTAATCATACTGATATAATTACTCAAACATTAATATTATAGTATTAAATATCACTAATAATATTAATACCAATTCACATTAATTATAATAAATATAATCAATATCATATTATAATTAACATAGCAATACAATTATAAATAATATTGACAATAATAACCATAAATAATAAAGATTAATATGTTATTAAATAATATTAATAATAAATAGTTAATAATAGCTGTTTTGGTAGATAGTCTTTACCCAGGAATGAACTCTCTCCATATCTGTGTGAGTCCAGAATAGAGATTCTTTTTTTTTACATTTTTAATTCTTTAAAAAAGAAAAAAGAAAAAACAACCCTTGGCTTTATGTCTTCTGGGAACTCTAATTGAGTTTCTGTCCAAGCTGTATTTTTTCCTTTGAGGAATTGCTTACAGATGTTTAGAGTCATTCTCTTCTGTGTTTGCATCTTGAATGTCTCTACCACCCATTACAATTCATTATGGTGGGATTCTTTTTGTTTGTTTGCTTATTCTTGCTGACTACTTCCTAACTTCAGACTTCATGCTTGAGTTAGGCTCTGTACACTTTTGGAGGGAAGGTACAAACTTGTCCTTGTGCTGTTTTCTTGAGATACTGAGTGTTGTCCCTTGCAGGGACAGATCAGGTTTGGGACTCCTCTAAGTTTTCAGTACTGCCAAAGTGGTCTGATCTAGGGCAGAGTCTGATTTCCATCCCCTTGGTCTGAGTTCTTTGAGTTCCTGACATGGGTTTGGGTTTCTACAAAAGTAAACAGCTTCAATTCAGCCCCTAACAGCCAACTAGAAAGCTTTATTTGTTCACAGTGGCAGACTGTAGGCTCATCTTTGGTCTGGGATTCCTAACTTTGTTGTTTCTACATTCTGGCCTAGATGCTTTAATTGAGAACTAGCTCTCTGCCTGGAGTCTAAGCCTCATTGTTGCTGGCTTCTGAACTTCTTCCTTTCATAGTACAGAGGAGTTTTCTCTTTCTCTCTTTCTCTCTCTTTCTCTCTCTCTTTCTCTCTCTCTCTCTCTCTCTATACTAGGATTTGAAGATCTTCCATGCCCCTTGAACTTGCAGCAGGAAGGGGTGGAGCAAGAGGAAGCCAGAACCAAGCTAGCGTCCAGTCCATGCCTTGGTGACTGGAGTGGCTGTGGTGCAAACTCCTTTTGAGTCTGCCAGAATCTCTGCTAAGGACTCCTTAGCAGAGGACTTAGCTAAGGACTGCTAGGGACTGGAATTGCAGGGGGGGGGCCAGAGCTGCTGGGAACAAGCTACCTGGATGCTGAGCAGTTGTGGTGAGTGAGGAGAGAAGGATCTTTGCCTGAAGTAGCCTGTCCTGTTTTGAAGGCTTGAGAATGTGGGTGTTTACTACTTTAACTACATGTGCCAACTTTGTAACTACTGTGTTAACTTTGACTTTTTGGTTTTGGGACTCAATTTTCTGATATTTAAATAAATGTTCTAGCTATATTTCTCATGTAGAGAGCCTGTTAAATTTTGTGATTAATAACCATATTGGCATATTTATAGTTGCTGTAGGCACTGTGAATACTAGATTGTTGATATACTCTCTCTTACCATTTGGGACTGCCGTTTAAATTTACAAATTTTTTGATCTGGGGAAAAATGTTTTTTCCCCCTAATTAAAAAAACACCAACAATTTGAAAGAAAGGACACGAAAATTTCACTTATCTAAAGACTTAAGGAGGTCTATAAGAGGTTTTGTTTTTTGTTCTTGGACACTTATTTATACATAAAGATATGTTCTTTGAAACGTCAGGTCCCAGAGAGTAGTAATTATCATTCTTGTGAGAGAACAGAACATGAGTAATGAAATTAATGCTAAAAATTACTAAGCTGTGCAAAGGGAGTCGGGTAAATATGACAAAGAGTAGTTACCAAATATATAATTTTTGTTGTAATTTTTTTGGGTAGTAAATATATAGTTAATAGTACTGGTTTTTTTCCTCTCTTCATCATCTAGCTGTAGTTATAGCAGAAAAATGTCACTCTTCAATAAATTTAGTGTGACTTCACTGATGTCTGTGGTACAGACAACTCTAATGGTACAGACTGATATTCATCCAAACCTTATCCTGTGTGATTCTTATCTATTATCCTCCCATGAACAATATAAAGAAGATCCCATCCAATATGCTAGGAGTCTTCCCCTGACTGTTTTAATATTACATGGATAAGAGTATAGCATTAGAGACTCATCATTTATTATTTCTCAGTCTTATTACATATATATGTATATATATCTTCTATGAATATCTTTTATGCCATTTCTAAGCATATTGTATGGTTGTAGCCTAATGACACATGGTTGTAGCCTACTGATGCACCCTATTACATACATTCGCTGTCTTCTGAGTGACCTGCAATTTTTATTTTTTGAATAGTGTATTATTCTATGATTTACATATATTTCTGTTGTTAAAAATGTACACTTATTTTCAGGAAGAAATTTGAAATTGTTAAGAGTCTACGTACTCTCTCATAAAAAAAAATCAAGGTGACTCTCCTTTGTTGTTCAGTTGTGTCCAATTCTTTGTGATCCTGTTTGGGATTTTCTTGGCAGAAATACTAAAGTGGTTAGCCATATCCTTCTCTTGCTCACTTTACAGATGAGAAACTGAGGCAAATATGGTTAAATGACTTGCCTAGGACCACAAACTAGTGACTGAGACAGGATTGAAATAAATGAAGATGAGTCTTTCTGATTCCAAGCCCAGTGGTCTATCCACTGCACCACCTAGCTGCCCCATGACTCTCATTTTCCTGCTCAATTTTACATCTTGCTCATCGTTGATCTCCATTAACTATATTAATGGCTAAGTCAATAAGCTGTTTATCCAAATACATATCACAGTCTGGACAACAGGTTTTTTTCATCCACTTGGTTTTTCTCTATAAACTGTCAGACTATGAGCAATTGCAGAACTTGTTTTGGAGGCTCTGTGACCTGTTCCAAGGCTTGTTGAAATAAGCACAATGTAATCCACCAACAAACATTTAAAACTATAATGTATCATTTGTGAACTCTAACATATCCAGTATTTTAACTTCTAATATTTCTTTCTTATCTTAAGAATGTAGATGCTCAAACTCTAAACTGGGCATCATGTCACACAGGAGAATAGGGGGCATGGGGATGAGAGGGGGGACAATGGAGGGGAGGGCAGGATCTGGGGGAGGGATGCTGGAAACACACACCTCAGTAAACAAGGACAGGGCAGAGAACAGAA
>CM053594.1:173715798-173771163 GCA_028646575.1 Pseudocheirus occidentalis | reverse complement strand
AGAGACAGATGATCACTGTCACAATATGTCCACTATGAAGATGTCTTGTATAATCACACATCCACAGCCTGTATTGAATTGAGTGTCCTTCCAGTGGGGGTGGGTGACAAGGGAGGAATCGAAAGCATCTAGAATTTAAAGTTCTGCAGTACCTGCAACTAGGAATTAAGATATACAGGGGCTGGGATAGGGAGACCCTTCCTGCCCTACCAGAAAGTAAGAGAGCAGAGCAGGAGAGGGGCTTTACAGTGGGATTGCTGTTTTAGGGTTGGGGCAGGGGCAAGACGGGGAGAAAATTTGTAATTCAAAAATTAATGAAAATGAATGATGTAAACAAGAAAAGAAATAAAAATACATAAAATAAAATAAAATAAAATGTAAGCTCCTGGGGAAAAAAAAAAGAATTCAGTCAACTCAACAAGCATTTAATAAGTGCCTGCTATGGGTCGGCTAGGTGACTCAGTGAGTAGAGTACCAGCCCTGGAGTCAGAAGGACCTGAGTTCAAATCCAGCCTCAGACACGTAACACAAAACTAGCCATGCAACCTTGGGCAAGTCACTTAACCCCAATTGCCCTCCAAAAAAGCAAAAAGAAATAAAAATTTTTTTTAAAAAAGCACCTGCTATGTTCCAAACACTGTCTAAAACTTTGGAGACACACAAAGAAAGGTAAAAAATTGTTCCTATTCTTACAAAACTAACAGTCTTAATGGATGCAATAACATGCAAACAACTATGTACAAATAAAATATAGACAAAATAAATTGAAGATGGTCAATAGAGAGGAAGAAGGCATTAGGTTAGCTTTAAGGAAATGTGAGAGTTTAGCTGGAACTCAAAATCTGGTTTATTATTCCCTACAATTATTAGTAACTTGCCCCAAAAATGTAGAAAAAAAAATATAGTTAACCTAAGGGGAAACGGCCATCCTTACTGTGCCTCAGATGTCATGGCATAGTAGTGATTTGTAGACACAGAATCATCCTCAATTTGCTACATATCTGTCTAGGTTTGTGCAACCTATAGGTCTTCATGCCATTAGAGATTGTTCCCAGTGCTCCTATTGGTCGCCATATTAAGACCACAAGAAAAATGTATGAAATATGCCTCTGTCCCCTATGCAGCACCTTTTCTACTATGCCTAAATCTATCCCACCATAAAATGTGTCAAACTATAAATTCATCTCTCTTTCCCCTTATTCTACCCTACTCAGAACTCTTCTTTCATTGTTCTAGATGTTCACTAGGTTGTAGGAAAAATAGTTCACAGTAAATTATGAATCACAAATGGAAATCACTTTAACCTGAGGATACCTTTTTTTTAAAATCTAAATGAATCTTGACTTGTTAGGAGAGGGAGGTTTTGGCGTTTTGGGGTTTTTTTTTAAGTTACGTAGTTGTAGTCATGCCTTTGCTGCACTACCAGTTTCCTACCAGGCAAGAAATAGGTAGTGTATTTTGGTTCCTGGCTAAGCAAACTGAAAATTCAGAAACGGAAAGGGAACTCAGCAATATAAAATTAGCATACTCAGCTCTTCTTTAGTGCTCATGAGGTATTCCTTCCTCATTATCAATTCCATACCATCCAAGCTATAAGATCTTTGGAAGGTCTTTTTTCCTGTCGTCATATTTAGAACCTGAAAGCTATGGTCTGCAATGTATCAGCACCCCTATCAACAAAAACCAAAAAATTTGAGCATTTAAGTCAGTATATGTATATTGACTTATTCATAATTACATAAATGTACTATGCTAATAATTATGATCATTATAAAGCACAAAATTTGAAATAAAAAGATAAAGATGAAATATTTTGAAATTATTTTATTAATGGTACAAAACATTTTTGTTTTCACTAAAAAATATTTTAGTGAGCAATGTGATTGAATATACTTCACTATTTTTTGAAATATTGATTTGACAACTTTGTGATAAAATAATTCTAAGAACTGTCTCTAAGTTCAGTTTATATCAATACTTGGTTTAACTGTTTCTCATAGCCTGAAAAGATATTACAAGGATATATAGTTCTAGATTGCAATACCTGAGGTCCATGAACTTGGATATGTGTATGTGTGCATAAAAATATTGATAACTGTTTCACTAGGTGATTTCTTTTATAATCTTAAGTATTATATGCATTTAAAAACATTCTGAGAAGAGGCTCATAGGATTCATCAGATTGTACCCAAGAAGTCTGCAACACAAACAAGATTAAAAACCCTACAGTAAAAGGAGCGCATACATGGCTCTGCTAACGAAATCCTTATGGTTGTTTTGCAATCTCATCCATTAGTTATGTAGAAGTTTTTGTTGGAATTCAGCTAATCAGTCCCCATTTTCCCTGATACCAATCACTTGTTCTCCCAAACTAATCAAAAGAGACTTCATTTTTATGTTGTTAATAAGTAAAACTATTCCTTTAGATTTTTTAATAGAAAACTCTGTTTTCAAATATAAGTGTGCAGATGTGAGAAGTTTTATACAGAATTTTCAACAAACAAGTGAGGAAGAAAGTAAATATCCAGGAAAAGAGAGTGATGGGCAATGTCAGATGGTTCAAGAGGGGTCATGAAGAATAAAAATTGAGAACATACTCAGCTCTTCTTCAGTGATATTTTTGGTAATTTTGAAGCGAAAAGGTTTAGGTGAGTAAGGCATAAAAGATAAAAAAGAGAAACTGGGAACCTGTTAGAACAATAGTGCCCTCAGCAGAAAGCAGGAATTTTGGAAAAGGAGTATTCTTAGAAGGAAAGATAATTTAATGAGCTCTGTAATGCAGATCCTAACCTATGCATTTCTACTTAACAAAATGGATGAGGGAGAAGGGCTTTTAAAATTTACAGCCACTGACCTAAAGTACAGAGCCAGGGCCAGCCAAACCTAGCATGTGATCTGGGAAAGGAAAAGTGTTGGTTGTGGGGTGCAAGGGAAGATCGAATAGAGCATTTTCTTCACGTACCCAGGTTGGGATTCTCTCTAAGGGGTGATTGCGCTGTGGATGGAAGAGGAGATTCCCCTCTACTTGAGAAGCAGTGTGTTGAAGGTAGAATACCCCTGCCTTTTAAACTAGGGATTCAGAACATTATTTTATCTAGTATCCCCATTTCCTCCCTTGCCCTTATCTCTTTGAGTCCTCAATTCAAATTTATGACTAATTGGAGATAGGGTAGTTACTTTAACATTAACGCCCTGCTATAGAACAACAGTATTTTCCCCTAAATATCTCTTATTGAGAAAGCTCAAAAAGTTGTTTTATAAAAACTTCCTTGTTGGCAAGAATTAGCTTATTCTTGCATTTATGCATCTAAGTGTGCATGTGTATGAATGAATGAATGAGTGAATGAATGAATGAATGAATGACCCTAAATGTAGTACTGTACTATAACAGGTTACAAAGATATTATATTCTAATAAGGAGAGACAACACACATAAGCGATTGGTAGCCAAGGAAAGAGTCTTTTGGCTTAAGAAGTTTAAGGATATGTATATGTACATAGATATATGCATTTTTGTAATTTCACATAAATAAATTCTATATCCTTTGAAACATGAGAGAATTGAACTGTTTTATACAGTAATCCTAATAAACACTGCTATGACACTGGATTGGAAATGACCTTTGGTTCTCAAAAGTTGTGCCACTGAAGTACAGACTTTGGAATTTCTAACTTCTGGGGGTATAGGTTCTTGAAATCACTTCTGGGACCTAGACAGACTCCCAAAAGACCCCTATTTTTCTCTTATTTAGTTCTAAGGGACTAACTTTTCTGAGCCATAGCTGTCTCATCTGTAAATTGTGATAAATAAAATCTGTGATAAAATATATTGACTCCCCAGAGGTAGATTTAGTATTATATGTACATGAATTAGAAGTTAGGAAATTGAAGAACAAAGTATGTATCTCAAAACACGGATGGATAGTTCAGTGGATTAATGGATGGATAAGAGTTCATTTATTTTGCTAATTTGTTAATATAACCTTTTGGATTGCATTTCTTCATTTTACTGAATTTAATTTTCTAATTTTTTTAGTAAGTTGGTGTTTGATTTTCTAATTAAAAATGACTTCCACCTTTTAAATTTTTGAGTCTTTCATAGACTCGCAGAGTATTTCTATAAGTATAAAAAAACTTTATAAAGCAACATTTCATGATAATGCATTAGCTTTTTACAGTAAACACATTGTTAAGAGGCTTTAGAAGTAACAGAAGGACTTCCTACTAAGTGATTCCATAACATGAACCCAGAAGATAACAAAACTTCATTGTACTGCTGTCTGCATAATTCATACATAAACCTCAAGTGATTTTTTAAATTCAATTTAATTTAGAATGTGTTTTTGCATACGATATATATTTTTTAGTCATCCTGATTTTTCTGAAAAATGTCATTTGTTGACTGACAGATTTTCTTTTCTTACTTTAGATTCTGAAGAGGCTCCATCTGTAAATCCTTCTAGTGTTGATGAAAATGTTGATTCTGAAGCAGAGAAAGACTCACTAGTCAGTGAAAGTAAACAGTTAATACCTAGTAAAGCCCCTCTTCCATCTGCTCTTGATGAATATGAATTCAAAGATGATGATGATGAAGAAATAAATAAAATGATTGATGACAGACACATTCTTAGGAAAGAACTACGAAAAGAAAATGAATCTGAAATAGAAAAGAATTTGTTTGTAAAGCAAGAAAAAGTCTATCCCAAACTATTTAAAAGTAAAAAACAGAAGCCATCTAGAGTTCTATATTCAAGCTCTGAAAGTTCAGACGAGGAGATTCTACAGAATAAAAAAGTTGTTTCTGCTCCATATTCTGTCCCTGAATCTTCAACTTCTGATTTAAGATCCAAAAAGGAATATTTAGTTGCAAATGAACATAAGCAGAAAGGAAAGGTTAAAAGAAAGTTAAAAAATCAGAACAAAAATAAGGAAAATCAAGAGTTGAAGCAAGAAAAAGAAGGAAAAGAAAATTCTAGAGTAACAAACTTGGTATGTAATCCTGTATTAGATTCTCTAGACAAAACTAGAGAGGAAGAAAATTTTAGAAAGTCTTTTACTCCAAAAGATGATACTTCATTACATTTATTTCATGTTACTACTAGTAAATCTCCTAAACATCCCTGTGGACTAAGTGAAAAACAATCAATGCTACTAAAACAAGAAAACACAAAAACATGCTTATCACCAGGTAGTTCTGAAACGTCTTTACAATCTGACCTCATTAAACAAGAAAATAACGCAGATTCAGAATTCCTTTTGGAAACTTCTAGTGGAAAATATTGTAAACATAAAGAAAAAAGTAAGCATCATCAGAAAGATTTCCACTTAGAATTTGGTGATAAATCTATTCCAAAAATTAAAGATGAAGATCATAGTCTATCTTTTGATAATTCAGACTATGCACTGAAAAAGATTGATAAAGAAGGCAAGACATTAAAGAAACATAAATTAAAACATAAAGACAGAGAAAAGGAAAAGCACAAAAAAGAGCCAGATGGCGAAAAAGAAAAATATAAAAATAAGGATGGAAATAAAGCAGTTCAGAGAAGTGTTGAATTTGATAGAGAATTTTGGAAAGAGAACTTTTTTAAAAGTGATGAAACCGAAGATATCTTTTTAAATGTGGAACATGAATTCCTGGCATCGGAAAAAAAATCTAAATTGGAAAAAAACACAAAAGATGACAAATCAAGCAAAGAAAAACACATACCAAAAGAAAGAAGCTTTAAAGAGGAACGAGAAAAAGGGAAAAGGGAAAGTGAGAAGTCATTTAAGGAAGAAAAAATTAAAGAGTTAAAAGAAGAAAGGGAGAGTATACCAATAGATAAAGAAACAGAATTACTTCCTTTGGCTATAAGTATTAAAGAAGAATCAGTGGGATTGCATTTAGTAGAAAAGGAGATAGAAATTGACAAACAAGAAAAGAATATGAAAGAAAATAAGGACAGGCCTGAGAAACGTCTTCAGATTAAAGAAAAAGACTTGGAAAGGAATGACAGAAAAAATACTGAAAAAGAAAAGAAGATAAAGCATGATCATAAGCCAGAGAGAGACAAATTAGAATCGAATGAATGCATAGAAAAAACAAAAGAAAAGGACAGAGGAAATTCACAACAGGCAGAAAAATACCATAAAGAAAGTGAGAAGATAAAAAATGTTGCTACAGTTAAAAAAGCTGATGACAGAGAGAAAAGTAGAGATAAGATGGATAAAAAACATGACAAAGAAAAAACTGAAAAAGAGAGGCATCTAGGTGAAAGCAAAGAAAAACACTTCATAGAGAAAAAAGGTAAGCTATCAGATAAAGATAGTGAATATATTAAACTTGAAAAAAGCAAGACAAAAGAAAAGGAAAGGGAGGTTGAGAAAAGGGAAAAATCTAGAGATAAAGAAAGTTTATCTTTAGCTGCTTCTAAGCATGTACAGGAAGAGAGAAGGTCAACTTCCACAGAAAGTAGTAAAGCACTGCATGAAAAACTTTCATCACTTAAAGAAAAAACAAAAGATGAACTTTTGAAAACTCCTGATGGCAAAGAAAAAGATAAAAAGGATAAAGACATAGACAGGTATAAAGAACGAGATAAGCACAGAGATAAAATACAACTAAATAATTTACCCAAGCACAAATCTGAAGTAGATAAGCCTAAACCTAAATCATCAATGACTCCAAAAGATACTCGACCAAAAGAAAAGAGGTTAGTGAATGATGATTTAATGCAAACAAGTTTTGAAAGAATGCTAAGCCTTAAGGACCTAGAAATAGAACAGTGGCATAAAAAACATAAGGAAAAAATTAAGCAAAAAGAAAAGGAAAGATTGAGGAACCGTTCCTGTTTAGAACTCAATAAAGTAAAAGATAAAGAAAAAGCAAAAACTACACTAGCAGAATCAAAAAATAAAGAACTAATTAGGTCAAAGAGTTCAGAGTTGTCTGATGTTTACACTAAAGAGAAACATTTGAAAGATGCTACAAGTAACAGATCTCAATCTGTAGACACAAAGAATATAACAAATGTTGGGAAGTCATCTTTAATTATAGATAATTTAAGCAGATCTCCTCGATCAGAAAGTGAAAAAACAGGTCTCAGCTCTAGATCTGTATCAATGATTTCAGTTGCTAGCTCAGAAGATTCCTGCCATACTACAGTGACAACCCCAAGGCCTATAGTTGAATATGATTCTGACTTTATATTGGAAGGTTCTGATTCCCAAATGTCCTTTTCACAGTCACCATTTTTGCCAGTTGCCAAATCTCCTGCCCTTCATGAAAGGGAGTTGGACAATGTAACCGAATTGTCAGAGCGGATTAAATTACCACATGCAAACAGACTTACAACGTCTCATCTCAGGTCATCTTCTGTAGAAGATGTTAAGCTTATTATTAATGAGTGTAGACCTGTTGTGGAAGTTCGAAGATGTAGCATGCCACCTGTCGTTTCAGAACATATAAAACAACTTCAAACAATGTCAGAAGAAAACAATCAAAGTAGGTTGCTAGCTGTGCCAAGTCATATTTGCAGTTCCCCTAAACATGAAGTGTCTTCTTGTAATGTGCCTGAAAATGACCTTTCAAAAGTGTCTAACTTACATTCCAGTTTTGTTACTTCTCCAGTTACATCTTTTAACAGTAAACATAGTTCATCAGATACAAATGTTATCAAAAGTACTGCTCAAATGAGCTCTGTAGGAGAAAACCCTATGCATGTAGAGCCATGTAATCTAATTAATATGACTCAACAAAATAAGTCTTGGGAGATACCTGTTGAAAGATTGGAGTCATTAAACACAAATGATTTTAACTGTTCAAATTATAGAGTACCTGATCAAGATCCAGTCATCCAAGGATTGTGTAATCCTGACAATAGAATATTAAAGGAACAGAAGACTTCTGAATTATTACCTCAACATCAAAATGAAATCCAGGGAAGTTCAGGTGCTCAAGATTCAGCATCTTTTATGCCTTCTCAGCCACCCTGCTCTTTCCATGGCCAGTCATTCCCAGATGCTGAATGTATTCCTAAACATATGTCTTTGTCATACATTGGTAATCAGGAGTCAACTTTTCAACAGAAGACTCTGGTCCAAAATAATTCTGTTTTAGACACAGATAATAAAGACTTGGAAAATAGTTTTTTTCCAAATGATGGTCAAAAGACAGATGCATTTGTCACTATGTATGCTGAAAGGACCATTCAGGATACATCACCAAATTATGAAAGGACTAATGCCTTGCCCATAGTACCATCAGAAAAGGACTTTCTTAGAAACGATGCCTATTCACAAATAAATACACATCCTTATTCATTTAGCAAGCTTATTTATAATACTTCAAATAGTCATGAAGTTGATAACACAGCTGATGCTCAGGTTATTTCACATGAAAAAGAAAAACTTGACAGTTCAGTTTTAATCAGTTTAGCTAATAAATCTGATGTGGATCTTGGTGAACTAAATGCAGGGATATCTAAAGGAAACCTGAATGAACAAGATAGTTCAAAAAATTATAGTGAAAGTAGAAAAGGATTTCTGTCCATGGAAGATGAGGAATCACAACAAAACCCTTTATCAAATCCTGAAAGTCACTCACAGCCATCTGGTCAAGCAGAAATACATAAATGTAGTCAGTTAGTTAAAATAGAGGTAGAAGAAACTGCTGAAGATGATAAAACTGATCACCAAATACCTCAGAGGATGACTAGAAACAGAGCAAATATAATGGCAAATCAGAGTAAGCAGGTCCCTCTTAGCTGTGTGCCATTGTCTGAAAAAGATAACGAATCTGCATCTCCTAGAGGAAGAATAAGGTTAACTGAGGAAGATGATGCTCAAGTCCACCATCCCCGGAAAAGGAAAATGTCACGTGTGCCTCAGCCTGTGCAAGTGAATCCGTCTTTACTACAAGCAAAAGAGAAAACTCAACAATCTCTGGCAGCCATTGTAGATTCTCTGAAATTAGATGAGATTCAGCCATATAGTTCAGAGAGGGCAAATCCCTATTTTGAATACTTGCACATAAGAAAAAAAATAGAAGAGAAACGCAAATTACTGTGCAGTGTTATTCCTCAAGCACCTCAGTATTATGATGAATATGTGACATTTAATGGATCATACCTCCTGGATGGAAACCCCCTAAGCAAGATTTGTATTCCTACTGTAAGTAACAGTTTTACTTGATGAAATACACTTTGAATATAACAAGATATTCCTTAGATTCTGTTTGGTAATGTGTGCATATTTGTGATTTGTTTAAAGAAAAAAACTTCATTAAAGGAGGGTCTTTGGGGTTGCAAATAACTAGATACTTCTGAGAGAACTAGCCAAGACAGAAGGCTTTTAAAAAAATAATTGATTTCATTCACAGGCGATTATATGAAAAACTTTTGGTAAAAAGTTAAAGGAGAAGGATTGTGTTTTCATTTTCACACAAGACAGCAAGTGATTTTGAAATCTTGTTCTGGAGGTCTGTAAAGAAAAACAAAGGAGGGGAGGGAGAAAAGGTTTAGTCTTATATTTATTACTTTTATTAACTAAGATTCCTGACACATCTCAGGAAACTCTAAATAAGATTTAAGTGGTGGTTTATATGATCATAGGGCAAACAAATGAAATAGTAACCATTTTATGAAGATCCTCAAAAATGTAAAAGTAATTATATTTGTTTCATTCCAAGAGGCCTTCAAGAAAAGAGAAAAAAATAACCTAAAATAATTATCCATTTTAAAGGCTGAAAATATAAGTAAATTTTATATTTCAGTGATTAGAGATGAAACTTGTGTATGGGTTCTCTATACTAAAATAATACACCTGAATGGTCTTTTAATGTACTGATTTGTGGCGCCATCTGCTGTTTATTTAATATATTTTTAATGGTGTCCCATTTGGCTAACAATATAATCATTACCTTCAGAGCACATCCCTTTGTTTTGATATTTTGTTATTTCGCCTTATAGTCAGCATGATAGTATTGTTCAAAATGAGCTGCCAAGGACTGATGTTTTAGAAACTGAAACCACTGTTCCTTCAGTTTGCCATACAACTATAGGAATGTCTTGTCACACACACACACACACACACACACACACACACTCACTCACCTGAACATAAAGCACTCTAATAAGTGCTAGGGAGATAAATAATCTAAATGATGGCAATAATTACCGCTGTCATTTATATTTATAGTTCTAAGGTTCTTAAAACACTTGACTCAGCAACATCATTTCTTGGTGACATCACTAATACACTAATACATAACTAAGGCCATAAAAAGCACTTGAAACACTAGTTATTCATCTATAACATTTTTCCTCTGGAACAAATTGCAGAACCATTGACTTTTAGCAAGATATACCAGTATAATTATCATGACAGTTTTCTGATAAAAATTTGACTTGAGGTAAAGCATGGTAGAAAGATGCTTTCAGCTTTGTTATGTTACATTGCTGTTGTATCCCAAAATCATGTTACCTTTTTTAAGAAATCATTTTTGTAGTACACTTATATGTAAACCATGAGACATATTGTATCTTAATATATCTTCTTCTCTTTTTTCTGAGTTAGGTTTTCCAGACCCTAGGCTACCAGAAATTATATTTCATCTGAGAACCTGAATTATACCTCATGTTAAACCTTTGATGCCTGCCCTCCACTAAACCCGGAACTTTAAATATTTCGTAGAATTACTAAATTTAAAAGCTAGAAGGGATTTAGAAAACACCTAATCCCACCCTTTCAATTTGCTGACAGGAAACTAGGTCCCAAAGTGGAAAAAAGCAGCACCAAAAATTCAGTCTCCTTTCACAGTTTTATTTTGTCTTTACCACCTAATATTTTGTTAAGATGCAAAATGGGGAAACAAAGTTACTTTTTGTATGAGAAACAATGTAGTTTAATAATATAGCTAGGATTTGTATAGCTCTTTAAAGTTTGCGAAACATTGTACAAAAATTGACTTCATTTTATCCTCACAACCATGAGAAAAAGGTACTGTTATTATCCCATTTTACAGGTGAGGAAACTGAGACATATGAAAGTTAAGTGATTGACCAGAGTCACGCAGCTAGTAAGTGTACATAGCTGGATTTGAACTCAGTGTTTCCTGACACCAGGTCCAGCACTTTTCTATGAGATAGGTACTGCCCTCTCTAAAGTACTATGTAAAATATATTTTAAGTTTATCTAAAATTCATACTGAAAATTTCATAGTTATCAGAATTACTGGAAGCACCCTATATTATCAGAAAACTAAGAGAGTAATTACAAACTATCTCAAGAATCACAGAATATCAGAATTGAAAGCAACCTCAGAAGTTGTCCAATCTAACCAATATCTGAAAAGGAATCTCCCATTTCTACCATCCTCATAAGAGGCTATCTAACCTACTGAAGCCCCGCAATGATAGAAAAGTCATTTTCTCCTAAGACACCCAGTTCTATTTGGTGGAAATTGTTAGGAAACTCTCATTATGTGAAGTCAAAATCTGTACTTTTGCATTTCCACTCATTGCTCTTAGTTCTGCCCTCAAGGGCCAGCCAACCAGTATAATTTACTCTGGCATGGCAGCCCTTCAACCAGTCAGAAACAGCTGTTATACTCTCCCCATTCTAAATGTTTTATTCTTCACACTAAAAATCCCAAATTCCTTAAATAGATCCTTAATCTATGACATGTTTTTCTAATCCTCTCACCAATTTTGGTTGCTCTCTTCTAGATAATTTCTAAGTAATAAGTCTCCTAAACTGTAGCAACTAGAATCAGACAATACTCTAGATACAATTTAGGATAGAGTGTAGAGCTGGACTAACACCTCCCCTGTGCTGGTCACAATGCTTTGTACAGCCTAAGGAAAACCTAACTCATCCATTTTATTTTCTCCTTAGTTCATGAAATACCATAGGAAGATCATAGGAAATTTTTGACACAATATTACATCTCTTTCTCTGTTGATTTACACTATTCTGTCTTCCCAACTCCCCCCCTTAACCAGCTTGCTTACATCATCTATCTGTATGTACCTTTTATACAATCAGCATTCTCCCTCTCTCCCGTCTCCCTTTCCCTCTCCGTCTCCGTCTCCCTTTCCCTTTCTCCCTCTCCCTCTGTCTCCCTCTCCTCCTTCCCCTTTCCCTGTCCTTTTCCCTCTCCTTCCCCCTCCCTCTCTCCCTCTATACATACATATATACACATATATACACATACACACATATGTACATGTATACATATACATATATGTGTGTATATTTTATGACATCTTGTGTTTGTCAGAATTTGTGCTATTAGAATTCCTCTCTCAAAAACATCTTATTCATTTTGGTTAAATTTTCTCAAATACATGAGGAAATATATCTTCTTTGTGTAATAGCACCTACCATGTTGCAAGTATTCTACCCCTCCTTTTCCTAATCTCTTCACTTTGAACATGGTAAACCTTTTCATAGCCAAATTTCAGTCATAAATCACATCCCACAAAGTTTTGATGACCCTTAACATTTCTTTTGGCTAGCTAATCATTTTAATATTCATTTGTGTGCATGTGTGTTATGAGCATATGAATAAGTTGAGTTAGCCTCAGTCTCTAAGATCTATAATTTCCCAGTCAACATTTAAAGTCCCCTGGAATAGAGGAATATAGAATATAATTCAAGTATAAAGAAAAAATATTTGGGGAATAAAGATATAAGGAAGAAAAATAATAATGAGACATAGAAAGTTATAGAATAAAGAACTTTTTTTTTTTGCTTTTTGGAGAGCAGTTGGGGTTAAGTGACTTGCCCAAGGTCACACAGCTAGTTTTTCGTGTTAAGTGTCTGAGGCCGGATTTGAACTCAGGTCCTCCTGACTCCAGGGCCGGTGCTCTACTCACTGCGCCACCTAGCCGCCCCGTGAATAAAGAACTTTGATAAAAGTAGTTGAGCCACATAGTGTTAGAAACCAGGACACAAAACAACATCATTTGCACATAGAAAGCATTTTCACATGCGCTATTTCATTTGATCTTCACAGCCAGCCACCTTATGAGGGAAGCAGATTTTACAGATGAAGAAACTGAGTGACTCTACCCAGGGTCACGTGGCTAGTAAGTGGCCAAACCTTGGACTAGAGCCCAGTTTTAATTCTATTTCTGCATAACCACTCTAACCATCAGCATAAACATATCACTTAACATTTTATTTCATAATATTCAAAAGGATGACAGAGTTGTTATCTTGGAAGTACTATATTATATTCTATTCAATCAGTAAATATTTATTAAATTCCTGCTATCTGCCAAACACTATCCTGGTGATAAAAAAAATGACAGTTCCTGCTGTAGTGTCAGTGGATTGTCAAGTTATACATTCATTATTATAAGGCATGATTTGTCTGTCTAAAAGTCCAGATAAACTGGGAAGCATATTTTAGGGGCCCTTCCCGTGATGGCAGTAAGATTTGAGTCCCTAGGAGTATCTGGTTTTTTGACTATTTAACTTTACAGAGATTTGTAAAAGCACCTGCCAAAAGAAAGGAAGACACCGTGTTGGACCTCAGGGATACAAAGACAAAATTATAATCCCTCACTTTGAGGAATTTACTTTCATCTAGGAGGTTCGGGTGAATATGCCTTTAAGTAAAGGCAAAGTAACTTGAGAAGGAAAAGAGCTCCAACAGCCAAATTAAAAAAGATTTTATGTAGAAGGGTCTTTCTAAGCTGAGTTTTGAAAGTAAGATGAGCATTTTAAGTGACCTAGGTGAGGAAGGAGAGTGCATGAAGTGGGGAAATGTGAAATCTGTCTGAAAAGATAGGCTGGATTCAAATTGTGGATTACTTTATTTCTTTTATTTTTTGCCTTTTTTTTCTTTTGGGAGGGGAAAAGGCAGAGCAGTTGAGTTAAGTGACTTGCCCAAGGTCACATGGCTAGTAAGTGTTAAGTGTCTGGGGCTGAATTTGAACTCCGGTTCGGCGCTCTATTCATTTATTTCCAGGCTGAGTATTTTTGTATCTGGGATCTTTTTTAGCATGGCAAAGAGCTTTCATTATATTTTTATATACTTTATGATATTCAAAAATGAGTATTTTTATCTGATAGTTGCTGTACAATCAGTCATGATTTGCAAATTATAATGATCCATAGCCCTAGATTCACCTAAAGCTCAGAACTCATATGGGACTAGGTCAGATCCTAAGGGCCTGACCCCAAGAGAGTAGTTTTCTCTTCGTTCTAGGAAATTCTCCCCATATACACATGCTATAACTTGTGTCTGAATTTCCTCTAGATTTGACTAAAAGCGTCCCCAGCTCTAGGTATCTAATGCATGTTGGATACAGATGCAAACAATGCAAGAATTCACTGAATTCCTTGAACAAAAACAAAGCATAGAGTACTAAGATAGTCCATCATCTCTGCCCTACCCTCACTCCCATTCAGGAAGAGAACTAAATTTAGGATTACTGTGAAGTCATTCCTTTGACATTCCAGTGAGTCTTCCTTTTCAATAGAATCCTACACAGGGGGAGTTCCCTCCCTATGCTGCCCCTACCCCCAAAAAAACTTATTATAGTAAGGACACTGAGCAAGCCATCCATCTTCCATCAAGTCAACGCTATCCAAGTAACTCCCTGGCATTACTCTCTAAATAAGATGCTGTGTAGGAACTAGCTGAATTATCCTTTTTTGGGGGGAGGCAAGCCCCAAAGCTGGCACAGTACACAATAAGGCTCCCTTCTCTGACTAGAAGGCTAGATTCATAGAACACTTTGCTTAAGAAAATCCAAAATTTTTCCTATGGTAACCAGGTGGTTGGAGCACAGGAAAATTTGTCCATGAACTGTCCTCTCAGTTCATATGTAAGTACGTTTATGTCTGCCATGAGTTTCTGTCACAGGTTGCCATTAGCTGCTTTGGAGAGAGAGAAGGAAACCATGCTTGTGTGCACAGGTTTACATGCATATGCACACAAACAATGTAGGTCTGCTGTGCTGTACTTCAGTCTGTCTAATGCAAGCAGAAAAGGAAATCCCTAAAGAAGGAGCTGCTTTATTATCTCACTTTTATAGACTTCTTAAAAAGAAAGTGGTCTATCTTCCTGAGCCACAGAAAGGCAATTATTTTCAGTTCCTTATGTTCTTTTAGCAAGACCTTAATGAATATACCTACTTTCTCTGGGAAAATATCCCCTCAGATGGGCCCTGACCCTGTAATTTCATAAGGTTGATTCAAGAACTTACCTTCCTCCAATAAAATCCATATTCTCCACCAGTTAAATGTTTGTTTTCTCAGCAAATCAGATTGGGGTAGTTTAGAAGCACTGTGGCATATATCCCCAGTTCTGGCTAGTTCTCTGCCAACTTGGAGAAGCTTCAGCATTTGTCATTTTGATTGACTACATCAGTGCTGGACTAACAACATTGATGATGCATAGATCCTAAGAATTGCTGAAATGAACAGCCTTTTGTGAGGGTACATTCTTTCTAGAACAATTGGACCTTGTGATAATATCCCCTCCCCACCTCTAATCACATAATTATTCAAATTTCACAAGCAAAATTTTACAAAGTTCCTATGGTTTACCTCTTGTCTTAGTGTTTATAAGGGCTTGTCTCTTCTCAGAAACAGTTAAGGGGGAAAAAAATTAAAAGTAAAACAAGTAGCTTAAAAGAAAAAAAAGCTTCCCTCATTAGAGGGAAAGTGTAGTCCCATTTGAGGTCTCTGTTGACTCCACCACCAGAGTTTCAGTACTATGAATTAATCAAAAGTCTACCTCTCTCAGGTGAACAATCAAACTATTCTGGATAAAAATTTCTCTAGTGGATTCCTATATAACATAGGGCAATCCAAATGGAGACCTGGGGGAAAAAGGTCTCCAGTGGATCCCTTCAGTACATAGAGTAATCCAAAACAAAATTCAAGATGAATGGGTTGATCAGAATTCAAACCATCAATATCTAAAACTTATCCCACACACATGCACAAGCACATATGGAAAGCACTTGAGGTACAAAAGGTATAACACTTGAGCCATAAAACCGTTTTTCTGTGGATTTGGAGCCCATAATGATCTCCAACAAGCTGTCCAGATTAATGCCACAATAGGGCAGAAGTCTAGATCTAAAGTAAGTAAAATATGACAAGCATGACCCACAAAGTTCAGGGTCTCCTAAAAAAAGGGATAGGTATTTGAGATTGATTGGAAATTAGCCCCTCAGATTCTGGATGAGTTATCTTGAGCTCATGACATACTAGATCTAGCAGACTAGATAAAGGGGAAGGTGGGAGTCCTGGATAAGCCCACAGATGTTACCTGTGTTCAGAAGGGGAAACAAAAGCAGAGGGTGGCCAGTTACAGAACTACGTAGAGCACTAAAATAGCCTATCTGCCCCTTCTAGAAGGAAACAAAATATGGGATTACTGTCAGGACAGACCTTTGGGATTCCAGTAAGTCCTTTCCCACCAAGTCCTCCACAGTTCCTCCAAAAATTTTTGCTAACCTGTGGTTTAGTCTCCAACCAGAAAATATTCTTTAGGGAAGACAAAAACTATTCAGTGTCTATTGTGTCCCAGACACTGTGCTAAGCGTTTTACAAGTATTATCTTATTTAATCCTCACAACAACATTGAGAAGTAGGTGCTATTATTAACCTCATTGTATGGTTGAGGAAACAGTTTTAACTGAAATTAAAGTGGACTTGCTCAAGATCACACAGCAAGTGAGTGTCTGAGGCTAGATTTAACACTAACTGCTTCCCATCAAGCCAACACTGGCCAAGTAATTTACTGGCTTTGTTCTCCAAGTAGAATACTGTACAGGGTATGACATCCTGGTGGTGCACCTTAGATGAGTTTCTGTCTGTCTGTCTGTCTCTCTCTCTCTCTCTCTCTCCCTCTCCCTCTCCCTCTCCCCCTCCCTCCCTCCCTCCCTCCCTCTTTCCCCCTCCCTCCCCCTCCCTCTCTCCCTCTCTCCCTCTCTCCCCTTCTCTCCCCCTCTCCCCCTCTCTCTCCCTCTCCCTCTCTCTCCCCTTCTCCCTTTCCCTTCCCCTTCCTTCCTTCCCTTCCTCCCTCTTTCCCTTTCTCCTTCTTCCTCTTTTCCCCTCTCCCCTTTTCCCTCTCTTCCTTTCTCACCCTCTTATTCCCTCCCTCTCTCCCTCCCTCTTTCTCCAAAAGTAGCCCAAAAAATTATTAGACTACATTAATATAGAAGTGTAATGTCCAGAACAAAACAGGTAACAATCCACTTATATTCTGCTCTAATCAGCCTCCATTCAGGTTACTGTGTTCTGCTTTAATGCTACATTTTAACAAGGAAATTGTTAAATGAGAGCTTATACAGAGGAAGAAGTCCCAGGATGGTACTAGGATCTGTTGAAGGAATTGAGGATAATTAGCCCAGAGAAGAGAAGACTGAGAGGGGGAATGGAATAGGAAATGGTCTTGTAACATTTGAAGCATTATTTTACAGGATTAGATTTTCTGCTTGCCTCATGGAATAACCATCCTTAGATTATTGAGTAGAAGTTCAAGAAGCTGAATTTCAGTTCAATGAAAGAAAGAACATCCTAAAAATGAGAGCTGTCCCAAAGTGGGGTGCCCCTACTGGCATCATGGATATTCATAATCACTGGAGGTCTTCAAGTGAAAAAAAGCCTATCATTCTCTGTCACAGATATTGTCGAAGGGGACATGCTTCAAGTAGTATCATCTAGGTGACTTCTGAGATGTTTTTCAACTTGTAAATTCTATGATTCTATAAAATTTCTTTATTGGAAGCTGTGTTTATATATAAGTAAAACTCAGTTATCGCTGGCTTGGAGCACATTTTAAGATATTGATTATAAATTACAATTGAATCTTATGCTGGGGAGTGGGGCTAATGTTTAATTTACAAGCTAAGCTCTAGTAACAGTAACACCTCATAGATGACATATTGGGGAATTAGGTATTTCAATTCAATTTATCTGGTATTTTTGGGAAAGGGTGTTTCACTTGCTGATTTTACATATTAATGGATTTTGCCCCATTAAATACTAAAACTTTTTAAATTTTTAATTAATTTTGATGAATTGTATACTTCCCTGCCATCCTAAATAGAAAATTCTGATATTAACCTTTTGCTGACTATGGATCATCATTAGAAATTTGTTATTTTATTGTGCTGTGATATGTTGATTTCCCCAGGAAACTAGTAAAATGTATAAAGTAATTTGCCCCTACCCTAAATGGCCCTAACCTTGGGGCCATTATGCTTGTTGAGTTCTTTTCTGCTTTAAAATTTTTCTATTTCCCTCATTGTTTCTGTCACTTGCCATTTCTTTCTAATAATTTGCTATGGGTTTGAGAGACATAAGGCAACCACACTTAGTAAAATTATGTGTAAAGGAAGAATAAATTAAGATGTTGAATTAGGACAATGAGTTTTCATTCCTTAATTCCTTTCACTGCCTGGTTTCTTAGGAAAGTAGGCTTACGTAAAATTGCAGAATCAGTCTTCTGCCTCTTGAAATACAACTTCTATCTATGATTCTTTTGAAACCACCCTCTCAGAGAATGACAGTGACTTACAACTCACCAAAAACAATCACCTTTTCTCAGTCCTCATCTTTTGACTCCTCTGTAATATTTGAAATTGTGAATTAACCCCATCCTTCTGGATATTTTCTTACTCTTTGGGCTTTCCCTCATGTTTTATTTTTCTGCTTCCTTTCCTGAGCTACAGATTTAGGTTTCTAAATACCTGCGGAATACCTTTGTCTAGATAGCTTACCAGCATCTGAATCTTAATATAACTTAAATTGAATTGGTAGGAATCTGTTTTTCTAAAACTTATATTGCTTCTGAATTTCTGTTAAAGACATCACTATTCTGATCACTTGTATTTAGAACTTCATAAGCATCTTTGACTCTCCCTTTCCTTTGACCCGTACATCCTATCAGTTACCAAATCCTGTTCATTCTCTCTCCAAAATACCTCCTACATCCATCTCCTCACCATTTCCTATTGTCATCACACTAATTAATTCTCACCTAAACTATTCCCGTAGCTTCCTAACGTGTCTTTTTTCCTTACCCCTCACCCCGTCCAGTCCAACAAACTCTCCTGGCCCCTGGTTGAGGCTGTCTGCCATGCACCCTGTTATCTGTCTTACTCCATAACTTCAAGCCCCTCTGCTTCTCCCCTTATCTCCTTTGTTTCAGGTCCCAAAGGAAGAGTGCCCCTTCTGTTGGCACTCTTTTTTAATGTGGTACTGTATTTTTATTTATTTTGTTAAACTATTTCCCAATTATATTTTTAAATGTATTTATTTACTTTTAGCATACAACATTCAGTTCCACAATCCCTTGAGTTCCAAATTTTCTCCTCCTTCTCCTCCCCCCTTCCCACCCTCTGTGGCAGCATGCAGTTTGATATAGGTTCTACAAATCTCTTCACATTAAACGTTAGGTTGTAAAGAAGAATTATAACCAATGGAGCGAACAACAAGAAAGAAGGAATGAAACACAACAAAACACAAAAGAGAGAGAGCGAGTAGTTGGCTTCAATCTACATGCATACTGTAGTTCTTTTCTCTGGACATGGATATTTCTATTTGTACTCTTAATTCCATCACTCCCATCTATTCCAGCAGGTGGTCCCAATTCCTTCCTTCACCTCTTCCATTGCTCCCTTTTTATTGATACTTTACCAAACAAAGGAAAGTAAGGTCCAGGGATGTTATGACTTGTTCAAGGTCTCATAGATAATAAGGGAAAGGGCAGGACTACCAGCTCTGAAGGCAGTGGTCTTTCTACTTTACCAGGCTGCTTCTAGCATTTTCTTTTTCTACCCTCTCCCCTGCACCTCCAACAAGTTCCATCAAGACTCTGTATTGAAATCTCTGTACTCTCATTTGATCTCATCAATTCAGTATTTTCAATTATCTTCTCCATGTAGATGACTCCTAAATGTACATATACAACAACCCTAATCTCTTGAGCTCTGGTCCCACATAGCCCACTGCCTGCTGGGCATATCTACCTTGATGTCAAATGAGAATCTCAAGCTTTAAACTAAATATCTCTCCCCTTCAACTTGTCCCTCCTCCAAACTAACCTATTTCTGTTGAAGGTGTTATCTGAGTTTATCACCTCCAAGTTGCCCTTCACTCATTCCTCTCCCTCACCCATCCCCATACATAGGTAGCAAGTTTTGATTCTAACCCCCCCCCAGCATCTTTCATTCATTCTCTTCTCTCTGATTACTTGGCCATCACCCCCATCTTAGGTGCTCATCACCTTCTCTCTGAATTATTTTAAATGCCTCTTACTTGGGTTCCCTGCTTCCAGTCTTTCCCTTCTCCAGTCCAGCCTCTAAAAAGCATATAACCTACTTGAGACACAATTCTTATCATGTCACTCTGCTGCTCAAAAACTTTCACTTACTTTTCTCTTGCCTTGAGAATACAATACAAACACTTGTGTAAGGTTTTCTATACCCTGGCTCTAACCCTCCTTTTCACAGACATTAAAGTTACCCTCTTTCCCATAATCTGTACTCAGAATTCAGCTACTGTTTTCCAGTTGAGTAAAGTCTCCTGCCTCTATATTGCGCAGGTCAGTCCACGTGCCTGGAATGCATTTTGTCTTTATCTATGTGTCTCAGAATTCTTATCTTCCTTCAGGCTTCAGTTCAGATATCACCTCTTCAAAGAAGCCAACCAAGATTCCCCAGTTGTTACTGCTCTCTGCCTTGTATTTATTTGTGTACATGCTGTATCCCCTTGGATAGCTCCTTGAAGGCAAAAATTTTGGTTTTGTATCTCCATTGCCTAGTATTGTGTAGAAGTCTTGTACATTATAGATGCTTAATAAATGTGTTTTGAATTCTCCACTATCTAGAAATGACATCTCATTCTTGTTCCAAGTGCTCCAACCTGGTACCTTGTTTCTTTCAAGCATCTATATTCTGTTTTGTGTTATTATTTATGTATATATCTTATCTCCCTGCTTCTTGTAGACAGAGACTACATCACATCTATCTTTATATATCATCTAATATCTAGCCCAATGCTTTGAATAAGTAATAGATGCTTAATAAATCTTTGTTGAATAATGAGTAAAATGAATTAATTTTTAGCAACTTTTTTGACCACTCAGGTTTTGTTTTGTTTTGTTTTTCTACTAGGTGAGTAACATCTTTAAAAGTGTGCTATTTCTAGGTTATGTTTCACAGACTAGGATTTGACCCACAGAATAGCAAAATCTATGTTTATGTTAAATTCTATTTAATAGAGATTTGTTATTTTAATGTTACGCTTTTAAAATATAGAATTTATAATTATACTGTGTGTCATTTTTTCCCTTAGATTACACCACCTCCATCCCTGTCAGATCCACTTAAGGAGCTTTTTCGGCAACAGGAAGTTGTAAGAATGAAACTGCGTTTACAGCATAGTATCGAAAGGGTACTCATTTCTTTACTGCTTAGAAAAAAGTTCAATGTTTAATGTAGGGATGAAGTTAAAATTTATACTCTAATTGGCAATTTATACTCTGTTTTGACAATGGACTACAATTTCCTCCAACTGTTTATTATAGTGTAATTTTCATTTCTTTTTTTAATCACTTGAGGAAATGACCTATTTATGTAATTCATTAAAAAGATCTACTTAACCTATTTTAAGATACCATAATTCTTTTTTTTTTTTGGAGGGCAGTTAGGGTTAAGTGACTTGCCCAAGGTCACATGGCTAGTTTTTGTGTTAAGTGTCTGAGGCCGGATTTGAACTCAGGTCCTCCTGACTCCAGAGCCGGTGCTCTATTCACTGTGCCACCTAGCTGCCCCAAGATACCATAATTTTTTTTTTTTTGCTTTTTAGAGGGCAGTTGGGGTTAAGTGACTTGCCCAAAGTCACACAGCTAGTTTTTGTGTCAAGTGTCTGAGGCTGGATCTGAACTCACGTCCTCCTGACTTCAGGGTCGGTGCCCTATTCACCGCACCACCTAGCCGCCCCAAGATACCATAATTCTTTTTTTTTGTTTTTTTTGTTTTTTGCTTTTTGGAGGGCAGTTGGGGTTAAGTGACTTGCCCAAGGTCACACAGCTAGGTTTTTGTATTAAGTGTCTGAGGCCGGATTTGAACTCAGGTACTCCTGACTCCAGGGCTGGTGCTCTATTCACTGCGCCACCTAGCCGCCCCGATACCATAATTCTTGATGAAGTTTATATCGTATAAATGACCAGAAGTCCCAGACAGCTTTCTGTCATTATCCTTTGTTGAATTAGCAACTTGTATAACTTCTAAGTGAGTCTTTTAGGATCCCAAGCCTTGAGAGACGTATTTGGTATTGCAAATTTAGAGCTATCTATTGAATATGAATGAATTTAACTTACCAGTTTCTTGATCTAAAAATGAGTATTTAGATCCAGATGATAAAACACGTATTATTTTATCATTTTGTGCAGTATTACATTAGTCCTTGAATATCTTTCTTAAAACATGCAAGAGAACATTCTATCCCATCCCAACCTACTCCTAGAGATGGACCAGAAGGTTATAATAGCCACAATATCCATTGTGATATTCTTTTAATTCAAAAAAGGATATTTTTTCAAGTTATAGAAAACACTGAAGGGTTCTTAAAACTCTTTATATTAAATATTCATCTTCCTAAATTTACTCAAATTTACTACTAAATATCTTACTCATATTTAATAAGTGTCCAGAAGCAGTAATAAATGTGATATTTTTAATATGGAATATTAGAAGTAATTATACCTAGTGAATAAATATAGCATAAAATTATAGTAGCCTTTTTATGTTTATGCCCTGATCATTTGCCTGTCTTCGAAGACATTTGTAGAGATCAAGAAAATCATTTTTATTTGACCAAAATTTGACACTCTCTTTAATATATTTGACATATTACGTAGCATTGTTTAGTATATTACTATAGTATGTTATAGCAGTATCTGCTTTACAGTGCTTATGAGGTTTTTTCCTTTGTGATCTTAAAAATGTAACATTTCCTTTCTTTCATCCTTCTTTATTCTTCAAGAAAAACTTGTATCAGTGATGGAGATACTTTACAGTGGCCATTTTCTTTTCTCATACAAAGATTTGAACTTTCAAATTAATATATTAAACTTATGACCAAATTAAGTATGAATTTTAAGTCAGAATTTGCATTTTTTAAAATCTCATTTTAAAGTTCATTTTCTACATCCAGCTATTTGCCATCTAAAAAGTATCAATAATTTTTAAATTAATGAAATTAAATTAACCTGATTTCATTGATACTGGGAGTTTTCAGTGGAGAAACCTCCTTTAGTAATACATCTTAGAGACTGTTCTGCAAAAAAACTAAACCTACACATGTATATGTGTATAAAAATTATATACCCCTTTCTGCTATTATAAATTACAAATGTTAGATTTTTTTTAGTTAGCATGATATGTGTAGATATGTTTATTTCTACAAAATCAACTTCTACAAAAGAGGAACAGATAGCTCAAAAAAGAAAAAAAACTTATATTTTCAGACACTGTCAAATCTCGTTCTAGAAATTCAGTAACCTATTTTTAAGCCCTTAATGAAAAGAAAGCAAGTTCTGAATCTCTGAAAATAAAATTAATTTCGAGTGAAACTTCAGGTATCACTGTGTAGGTCCAATAAAGGTCATTGTATAGACCATATAAGTTTTTTTAAATTTATTTTTATACATAAAGTTTTTTTTTCTCTTTGTTCAACTAGGAAAAGCTTATTGTATCTAATGAACAAGAAGTTCTCCGTGTTCATTATCGAGCTGCAAGAACATTAGCAAATCAGACCCTGCCCTTCAGTGCATGCACTGTTCTCCTGGATGCAGAGGTGTACAATGTGCCCCTGGATTCTCAGGTATACCATGTTCTTGTGTGGTCAGTATGCTTTTCTCTATCTGTTGCTTTGGAGCTAGAGGCAGTACGATGTAATAGAGAGATGGTGAGGTTTGTAGTTGGGGGAGATGTGGGTTCATATCTCATCCCTGACATTGACTATGTGGACATGGGCAAGTCTCTGAACCTCCCTCATCTGTAAATGGAGATAATATCTTTGGTACCTGCCTAACAGTATTGTTGTGATGAGATTGTGTAAAGCTCTTTAGCAGTTTTTAAAGCATATAGTATGTTGGAAAGAACCAGTAGTTTGAATCAAGGGTTCAGTTCCCAGCTCTGCTGCTTAGTGTGACCTTGTGTAACTTTGAATGTTTCCTTTAATCTCTCTGGGCCTCATTTTCTTCTTCTGTAAACTGAAAGAGTTGGACAAAATGATCTTTAAGAACTTCCTATCTCCAAATCTGTGATCTGATGGGTCTATATAAGTGTTATCTGTTATTTTTACTATTATTAGATGTCTGTAGAAATAACCTTAAATTTAAGGGAGAGAAGGCATCTCCTCCTTCAGTAAAAGGGAAAGTATCTTGTTTTCAAATATTTTAGTCTCCTATACAGAATTGAAAGAATATTTCATTCCTATCACATGGGACTCCTTAATACAATTTTATGTATAAAACCTGAATTTTAAAAAAATATAAACTATATATTCTTAGTCCCTTTAGGTGGTTTTTCTAAAGTATTTTTGTATATAAGTTTCTTGGACCTCTAAGATTCACTCTGTCTCTTATAGATGAGATTAAGAAAGTAGATTTAAAGTTCCTGACATTCCTTTATAAAAAAAAAAAGGTCATAAGTGCCAAGTCTTTCTTTGAACATTGGTATTGACTGAAATAGAGGATTATAATTCTAAGCAAACATCATTTAGCTGTAGTATGATTTATCAGTGTAAATGAAAAACACCATATTACATATTGGAATTTGTTGGGCCTGGATTGTATGGCCTTACGAAATAAGATGAATTTAATTATGCACAAGAGAAAGGAATATACAGTAAAAATAAAAATAGTAATACGAGATTACAGAAGGCAGAGCATAGTAATGGAAAAAAGACCTGCAGATCATAGTTGTCACCATTCATTCATTCAAAGAGATGGATATTAACATCTGTGAATAAAGTTAAATAATTGTTGTGTTTTTTGTCCTGAAGAAGAATAAGAGGTAACCATTATTTTCCCAAGTATATGTCAGTGACCTGTAATTTCACCTGTTTGTGAGTGTCTACCACCTTAAATGTCTTTAGTTGCCTTAGGGGCAGACAAGTCATGTGACGTATCAGCCAATAAGTGTCAGAATCATAATTTAAAACCTGATCTTCCCAAGTCCAACTTTCTACTATACCATACTCAGTCAACTTGCAGTTATTAAATGTTTACTACATGTTAGGCACATGTTAGGCACTGGGAGTCTAGAGAAAAGCAAAAAGAACAGTACCCTTCCTTCAGCGAGCTCACACTCCAGTGGGGGAGACAACATGTAAGCAACTAGGTCTGTACAAAATGTACACCAAATTAGATGAAGGCATTCTGAAAGAAGAAGATATTAGTATTATTAGTATTGGGGTACTAAAAAGGAAGTTTTACAGAAGGTTGGATTTAAGCTGAATTTTAAAGGAAGCCAGTGAAACTAAGAGGTTGAGATTAAGGAGCCAGAGTATTCCAGGCATGGGGAATGGCCAATGCAAAGGCACAGAGAAGGAACATGCACTGATGGGCTCAAAGACCTGAGTGTAGGCCAGAGTTGCTACATTATAGTATGCACAGAAAGGAGTAAAGTGTAAGAAAAAAGGTTAAAAAAAAAGTAAGAAGGAACTTTAAATGCCAGAAGACTTTTCATTTGATACTGTATGTGATATGGAGCCACTGGAAATCTCTCAGCAGAGATCGGGATGGTGACATGGTCAGACCTACAATTTAGGGGGAAAAAACCTTAGCAACTAAGTGGAAAATGGATTATAGTGGGGAGAGGTCAGGATGTTGTTAAGGCACACATGACAAGGGTTGGCAGTGATTAGATACATTATATGAAAATGATGAGTCAGGGATGACAAAATGAAAGAATGCTACCTCTCTTCAAATATCTGAAGGCTGTTTGTGCAGCAGTGACAGTTTTTCCCTATATCTGCATAGGTCCATGAAGATAGAAATGACTTGGTAAAGCAGAAGAAATTGTTATTTTTGCTAATTATAAAGATGGTCCATTATTGTTAAATACAAAGAGGGGCCATTATTGGACAAATAAATTACTTGAAAAAACTATTAGAGGAGGTTATAAGATTGATTCTATCTCTAAGGATTTATTTTAAAAGAATGAGCTACATTTATATACTGCTTTAGGTTCACAAAGCTGTTTTCTCGAAAGAGACCTTTCAGATAGAATAAACAACTCTATATGCTTAATAATTTTGATGTGTACCTGTAGGAGATGGGATTACATGATACATTGAGGTTCCTTTTAGCTCTGTCAACCTAATCCTTAACTCCCATTCATCCTAAAAGAGTATCAGAATCATATGAATGAAGACTTATGATGAGATTCAGGGAAAGGACTATTCATAAGCTTATACTGAGCCCTGGTAGTTACTAATATTTCTTATGCTTTATTTTAGAAATATTGTACTGAAGTTTCATCTGTTAATTATAAAAATTTCTGAAAATCAAGATATGATTTAAAGTATAAGATGTAAAGCTCAAAAAAAGAAATTTTTTCCTGAGAGCTGGTCTCAGAACCAGGAAGACAAATTCAGATCCTCCCTGTGTCACATACTGGCTGTGTGTGCACAAGTCATGTAACCTTTCAGTGCTCTGGGGAGCTCCCTGAGTAGCAGATCAGGTGTCAGCCTGCATTGGTAGAGTGAGTTTGCTCCCCTGAAAGTTCCCTATGCCATTGAAATTACTAGTCCAGCCTCTACATTCTGCATTTAGGTGGGTTCTTTACATTTGAGGCTTGACTCTGTAGCATTAAGAATAGATGTGATTTCAAATTTGGTTGGCTAATAATTTAGGAATATAGCATTCACATAATTAAATCCTAATTTTCCTAAGGCCTTTTGGTTTTGTTTTTCTTAAATAAAAATTTTAAAAAATACATTCTTGTATAAAACAGCATTTTTATAGCATAGTCTTGTTTGTAGGGGAAATTTTTTTGGTTAAATAACCAGAGAATTGAATACTTGCTGAAGTAAATTTTCATTTATATAGATGTTTCTTACATCACTGGATTTTCTCCCAGTATCCCTTCCTCTTCCTCTCCCAGAGAGCCATCCCATGTAAAAAATAATGTTTTTAAAGGAAAAAAGGAAAGAATAAGAGGAAAAAAATCAGCAAAACCAATAAGTATATCAAAAAAATCTGAAAGATATAAAATACACCACATTCATGGGCCTCTCACTTCTGCAAAGGAGTGAGGGTATCTTCTCATTTCTCTTCTTAAAGGCTATTCTTGTTCTTTGTAATTTTGCAATATCCGAAGTAATTTTTTAATAGCTAGTTTGTATCAAGATCATTTTCTCTGACCTTACTAACCAGAACAGTAGTATTCATGCTTTTTTTCTTTTCCTGTTTATTTCTCATTTAACATTTTTGTCACTTTTTCCATGTCATTTTCCTGTTTTCAACACATGGTTAGTTGGTACAATATAACCCAATGTGTGGGTGAGTACGAAACATTTTCCATAAAGGTTTTCAACCCAGCCATTGAAGGGCATTGCTGACAATTCTGACTCCATGGCAAAAGGCTGTATTCTGTAGAACAAACTGGTAAGGAATGCCAAGCCACCCACTCTGGGCCTCATTGTCCACATGTGTAACATGAGAAGTTTGAGCTAAATGATCCCAAAAGTACTTCCTAGTTATTATATTTTGAGGAGTTAATGAGTCTCCCTGGTATGTTTGATAAAATTACGGGATATAAGGAGATGATAATGTAGACAAGGAGATGCACCTCCTGCACCAGCACAGTGCCTGGCACATAGCAAGCAGCCAGTAGTATTGACGGATAGATTGAATGTGGATATGACTTTTTCAGATTGTTAGTGTTCATATTTGTAGTTTCTTAAAACTGCCCATTTCTGACCTTGAGTGACCTATTCAGATAATAGTGTGTGATATTTTAAGTGATCATTTGCCTAGGAAAGGGTTGGAAAATTCTGGCTGGGAATTGGCAGTGATGGTAAGCCTGTACCATTTACTCTTTTTTCCTACCATTCACTAATGTGGGTAAACAGGAGAGACTGAGAGTTAAAAAGTGGTGAAGCTGGTCAGGAGAGAATGGAGCTGTGGAGTCCAGTCAACAAGAAAGCCAGTTTTGTGGGAAGAGTCCACATTTTACCCTGTGCCTCATAAAGAGCGCCAGGTAGGGAAGCCTTTCTCTGGCTTCCCCCACCAGTGGCCTCTTACATCACATGTAAATTACGAGGAGACGTTTGTGGTTGAGTCATTTTTCAGTCATGTCCAACTCTTTGTGAAAACAAAGACATGGGAGTGGTTTGCCATTTCTTTCTTCAGCTTATTTTACAGATGAGGAAACTGGAGCAAACAGGGTGAAGTGACTTGACAAGGGTGACAGAGCTAGGAAGTATGTGAGACCAGATTTGAATTTAGGAAGATGTGTCTTTCTGATTCCAGCCCTGGCGCTTTATCTGCTGAGCCACCTAGCTGCCTAAGTTAAGGATAAATGAATTAAAATTCTATCAAGAGCATTCACTTTAAAGATGGGTTATATTTGTTTTGGAATGTTAAAAGCATATTCCTAAACATTTCATTGTCTCAGAAAATAAAGTCTTTTTCAGCACTCAGCCACCTTAGCGCAAGACCACATAGTACTTCAGGTGGGAAGAATCCTTGTGCAGCCCCTACTTCTCCCTCAAGACTTTTTTTTTTTAATACTTTTTGGTGTGTGTGATTTTCAGGAATGATTGTAACAAAATATTACATATTTTCACTTTAGATGTCTGGATTTAGCTATATACTGGGTAAATGTTGAATATTACTCATTGTAATTTGCTATTTATGTTCAAATTCTCAAATGAATGTACAGTCAGTGCTGGATAGTATTGCAACTAGAGCCTAACTTCACTCCTAATTATCTTTATATCTCACTGCAGTGGCTCACTGGCAATACTTATAGTTGCAACAGCTGAAAACCATACACGATCCATCTTGTTTGTTGTAATGGCTTTGTGTTCACTTAAAGCTCAACAGCCCCTCACACCCAGTATCTGTAGCAGCCTGCATCTAAAGCCACTTTTATTGCTATGCCTAAGATAAAAGGGCTTTCCCACCAGAGGAGATTGAGAAACAGTATTGAAGCACCTGTTTTCAAAGGTTTGTCACTCGTTCTCTATATGCTTGTCAGTCGTAGTGTAGAAAAAGAATGTTGCATTGTCACATTTTAAGAATGGAACAAATTTACAATGTTGTAAGGAATTTAAAATCTATATGAGAGCTAAGTTATTAAAGTAAGAAAGCGAATCTATCCCATGTACATCAGCTAACCAGATACAAGGCCGAGACTGCAGGAGCTGGTGACCTTTATCAGTCCCTGTCTTTTTGGCTCACCCTGGGTTCATTGCTCCAAAGTCGGTTGTCTCATGAACTAGATAATTTGGCTTCCAATGTTCAATTCTTCTACCATTTTATATTTCTGAGGGTAGACGATGTTAAACTATACAGAAAGGGAACTGCTAAACAATAAAGAATCATAGCATGATTATAGTCAGTTGAGAAGCTAATACACAAGGGGCGGCTAGGTGGCGTAGTGAGTAGAGCATTGGCCCTGCAGTCAGGAGTACCTGAGTTCAAATTCGGCCTCAGACACTTAACACACACACACAAAAAAAGCTAGCTGTGTGACCTTGGGCAAGTCACTTAACCCCAACTGCCCTCCAAAAAAGCAAAAAAAAAAAAAAAAAAAAGAAGCTAATACAAGCTTCATCAGGACATTTGGAATAGGGTTGCACTTTATCTCTTATTTAAAGTGGGTTCTTTTCTTTTTAGTGTTTTCTGTATGGGTGACTTCTGCTTGGCCACTCTGCCACCACTGCTTTTGCCACTATAATTGCTCTGGTAACTGTTACTCCACTGTTCTGATGCCCAGGAAAATAACAATTGCTTTTCAAGATCCCACAGGGCCCTCTATTAAAAGAAAGAAGACATGAATGGGAGGCAGCCCTATCATAGACACAGAATTGCCAATGGAGCGATGCGCTCAAGAAGGCAATGGAAGGGAAGGGCAACCCCTGTCCCTTCAGAGCTTAGAGAGTTATTCTCACTCCTTCAGGCCAACAAGATGGAAAGGGCCCGAGGGACAACAATTGTCCCTTTAGTATATCTGTTACATTGCAGCTTAACAGGCAATTTAAATTGTCCTCATGACCTGTAGGAAACAGAGGATATCTGTGACTGCTCTGAATTTGGGGGGGAGTTTCCTCTTTTACACATCTCCAAGGTGTTCTTACATATCTAAACTTTAATGTTCACTATCGCCAAGTACTCATTTATTTATTGCTCAATTGTTTGAGGACAGAGACTGTTTATGTTCTTTTTTTCTTTCTTTTTCTTTTTTTTCTATTTCCTAATAGAACAGTGGATTGGGTATAATGGATTGGTCAGCATACTTTCTTTCCTTATTGCCACAGAAATGGGATATTAGATTAAGTAAAGTTTGGGGGCATAAATTTTGGATGGTTAAATTGTAAACAACTTTAAGTACTTAAAAGTGAACAAAAGTAAAACCAGCTACATTTCCACACATCCCTAGCTCTCAGTATGCTCTTGGATGAGTAAATAAAAACACAGTTTGGGCACACAATCAGCTAGATTTACTGGAAGAGATGAAGCAAGAGCTTTTAAAAGAACTGCAAAGTTATTTATAATGAAATGAGATGGCTAGAGGAACATTGGAAAAGAAATGAATGTACTCAGGGCAAACATTAGAAAAGAAATGAGACTTATAGAAAGATAGTTAATAGTTTGGCACAATAGGTCACTTCCTAAAAGAAACTCCAAAATAAAAATTCTCAAGAACATTGTAGCCAAAATCCAGAGTTTTCAAGTGAAAGAAAAAATACTTCAAGTGGCCAGAAAGAAAGTATTCAAGTCCCAAGAAGCCACAATCAGAATCACACAAAATTCTTCCACTACCATAAAGGAGTATTTTTAGAAAATAAAGGATATAGATTTACAACCAAGAATAATTTACCCAAAAAACCTTGAGTATAATGCTGGGCGGGAGGAGGGAGAGAAATGGACATTTAATGAAATACAGAACTTCTATGCATTCCTGATGAAAAACCCAGAGCTGCACAGGAACTTTGAAATCCAAACATGAGACACAGAAGAAATATAAGGTAAATATGAATGAGTAATCCTAAGGCACTAAACAAAGATAAACTTTTTTTTACATTCTAATATGAGGAGATGACATATAAACTGAACTCAGAACTCTATCAGGGGTAATAGAGGAAGTCTAATAAGGCAGAGGGCCTGAAAATAGTTTGTTTTTGTTTTGATTATGTTGAAAGAAAAAAAGGAAAGAGGGGAGAAAAGAAATATATTAGGGTAGGGGGGAGAGAGAGAAAGGATGGAAAAATTATCATATAATTTGAGTACTCAAACATTATACAAACAAGGAAGGAGAGTGACTTGAACCTCATTTTCATCTGAGTAGCTCTGGATGTAGAAACACATTTCACTTAAGGGGAAACCGGAGGGAAAAGATAAAAGGGAAAGAGAGATAATAGATCCTAGGGATTAATCCTTAGGGATTATCCTAGGATAATAGATCCTAGGGATAAACAGCTAAATGAACCTCTAACCATGTAGACTAGTTCTCAAAGAGGGGGAAAGAAAGAATGGAAGGAAGGAAGAACAAAACCTGTAATTGGATACTAGACTAGGGAAAAAGGAGGACAGGAAGCAAAAACACAATGGATTAAACAGAGCACTGGCTGAGAATACTCCTCTCTCATAACCATCTTCTTTAGAAAGAGGGACAGGAAATACAAATCAAGACGGTGACCAACAGTGTTTCCGCATGATTCATGATGAAACATGCACCCACCTCTTGACACTGGTTATAAACTCAGAATGCAGACCAAAACATACATTTTTTTGCATAATCAGTGTGGGAATTTGTTTTACTCAACTATGCATATTTGCTGCGAGGGTTTTGTTTTTAGGTTGGCAGGGGTGGAAGAAGGAAGATTTGAGGAAGAGGTGGATTTTCATCATTTACAAAAAAAGATTTTGGGGTACAGCTTAGATTAGCAAGGAAACAGGAAAAAATAGGATTCTCTAATAAAGGTCTCATTTCTAAGATATATAAGAACCTGATCAAATTTATAAGATTAAGAGCCATTTTCCAGCTCTTTCCGCCATCTTGCAACGCTGCCACCATGGTGCGCATGAATGTCTTGGCAGATGCTCTCAAAAGCATCAACAATGCCGAAAAGCGAGGAAAACGCCAGGTTCTCATTAGGCCATGCTCTAAAGTAATTGTCCAGTTCTTAACTGTGATGATGAAGCATGGTTACATTGGTGAATTTGAGATCACTGATGATCACAGAGCAGGAAAAATTGTCAATCTCACAAGCCGATTAAACAAGTGTGGTGTAATCAGCCCCAGATTTGATGTTCAATTGAAAGATCTGGAAAAGTGGCAGAATAATCTGCTGCCATCCCGTCAGTTTGGCATCGTGGACCATGAGGAAGCAAGACGAAAACACACAGGAGGAAAAATCCCGGGATTCTTTTTCTAAGGATGTAAAACATACATACAAATAAGATGCTCCGATGGAAAAAAAAAAAGCCATTCTCCAGTTGATAAATGAGCAAAGGTTATATATAGAAAGTTTTCAAAGGAAGAAAATACAAGATACCTATAACCAAATTTTTTTAAATGCTCCAAGTCACTAATAGAGAAATACAAATTGAAGCAACTTTGAGGTTCCATCTAACACCCATTAGATTGGCAAAGTTAAAAGAAAAAGAAAATAGCAAATGCTGGAGGGCTGTGGAAGAAACAAGCACATTAATACCCTGTTGGTGATTTGGTCCAGCCATTCTGGAAAGGCATTTGACTATGCCCCAAAAGTTAATAAATGTGAATTTTCTTTTAACCAGAGAGACCATTATTAGAACGATACCTCAGAAAGATCAAAGAAAGGGGGTAAAGACCCAAAAGTGCACAAATATTTATAGCATTTCCTTCTCTTGTGGAAAAGAATTACAAGCTAAGATGGGAAAGGGCAATCAATTGAGAAAAAGCTGAACAAATTACGGTATATGAATGTAGTGGAACACCATTGCATCAAATGATGAATTAGTTGCAGAGTAAGGCAGATTTGTATGAATTGATGCAGAGTAAACCAAACAGAACCAAGAGAACAATTTATACAATAACAACAGTTTATACAGTAACAGCAATTTTAAAGACAACTTTGAAAGACTTAACTCTGATAGGGGTGGCTAGGGGCCACAGTGAATAGAGCACCAGCCCTGGAGTCAGGAGGACCTGAGTTCAAATATGACCTCAGACACTTAACACTAGCCATGTGACCTTGGGCAAGTCACTTAACCCCAATTGTCCTGCCTTCCCGTCTAAAAAGCAAATAACAAACAAACAAAAAAAAAAAACTCTAATCAATGCAGTGAACAACTACAATTCCAGAAGATTATTGATGTAGAATGTTATCTCCTGACAATGGTGATAGATTGAAGATGCAAAATGAGACATGTATTTTACATGACTAGTATGAGAATTTGTTTTGCTTGCCTGTGCATATTTATTACAAAAGAGTTTTTTGTTTGTTTTTGAGGGGGAGGTGGGAGGGAAGGAGCTAGATGTGGGGAGAGAAAATATGCTTATTAAATAAACGGATAAATGAATGAGTGAAATTTTTTTAATGCATGGGATCTCTTAAGGAACAAAGGTAAAGAAAACAAGGGACAAAAGCAGAACCTCATCAAAGTACGCATCAAACTACACATCAAAGTAGTATGTGAAAAAAGAGAACTCAAGGAATAGTTAGGTGGAAAACAAAAAAAGTATCGTGTCATACAAGTTAAAGTAGTAAAGATCATTGAGAAAAAAGGGACGGTCATCAGTGTCAAATGCTTACAGAGAAATTGCTAACTATAAAGACAGAAAAAAAATTAGATTTGATGGTTTGCACATCTTTTAGTTTCAACAGTGTTAAAAACAGAAAGCAGATTGCAAGAAGTGCTGGATTACATGGGAGGTGAGAAATGAATTCAAGTTAATTTCATCTTTCTATAATAATGACACGTATAGAGCATTCAGAAGTTATTAGGAAAGGATAAAGATTTATAATGATTCATTTATGTTCTGTAATACTCTTTATTTCCATTCTTTTCTTTCAGGCTGATGACAGTAAAACATCTGTGAGAGATCGATTTAATGCAAGACAGTTCATGTCTTGGTTACAAGATGTAGATGATAAGTTTGATAAGTTAAAGGTATGTATATTTAGGAGTATGATTTAACTGAATCTCTGCTCCATCCAAAAAACATGGACAATAAATGTAGTTGAAGTATAGTAGAAAGAGTTGGGAAAGGAGTCTCCAGAAGAATAAGCATGAATTTTTATCCTGACCAAAGCAGGAAAGTGCCCCGGCTACTGGTACTGCAGAGTCTGATAGTTTATGAATGCCCTTGAAAACATTTTCCAGTTGGGGTTTTCATCCAAGTTGCATATACTTTCTGATAGTCCTGACATAGAAGACCTCAAAGAGAGGGAGGAATAGAATTAAAGAAGTGGTGGTAACCCATAGAGAATATAGATTACCTTCAGATTTGGTTCATATTTTTATCTATTTTCTCTTTATTTAAATAACAATAATCATAACAAGTTTTCTTTCACAATTTGGGGGCATATTCTGTAATTCTAACCCATAAAATGAATACGGCTAATCAACTTAAGTTGTAATTTTGCCTAGAAATTATAACTAACAAGTAACAGTTGGGAGAGTATAAAATAGGAAAGTATACTTATTTAAGAACTTGCTGTTCTAGTCTATAAATATCCATCATAGTCGATGGAAAAACTTGGATTTTTTTCTCTTCAGTTTGCTTTCATCATAAATTAAGACTTATCTTCTTTTCCTTTAAATAGACTTGTCTTTTGATGAGACAGCAACATGAAGCAGCAGCTTTAAATGCTGTCCAGAGACTGGAGTGGCAGCTTAAGCTCCAGGAACTCGATCCTGCCACTTACAAATCTATCAGCATTTATGAAATTCAGGAGTTCTATGTTCCTCTTGTTGATGTTAATGATGATTTTGAATTAACACCCATATGACACCTATCTTTTCCTGATTTCATCTTTTATGGAGACTGTTTAAATACGATAATCTAAAATGCAACTGTTTTATTAGAGCACTTAATACTGTGGCATAGGACCTTTTGCAATAATTCAGGTATTATTCTTTCAAAATTCTTTAGCAAAGTTTTGTTAAAGTTTGTTAAATACTAAATACTGATGTTTTTTTAATGTGGCACAGATTATTTAGATGTTAGATCAAAACGCAGTTTCCCACTAAAGACTTATTTATAATGGTAAAAATTAACTATGTCATTAAAATATGTTGTCAAACTGTGGAAAATACTAAAGAAAGTGAGATACTGATAGCAACGCTGGAAGTTGTTATCAAACTAAGTGAGATAAATGAGACACCCATTGATAATTTAAATCTTTTAGAGGTTTTATTAAAGCTCATATCATTAAACTCAGTAATTTAACTCCCACAGAATAGCACTAAATGTGGAAGAAAAATTGAGGAGAAATATTGGTTCACCTTATTATATTTTGTAAATTAAATGTATAGTTTTTTGAAAGATGTAATATTGTCTTCATTTTTAATAACTTATTTTATACATATTGTGCAAATGTAAATAGTCCTGTAATTAATGGTCAAAACTTGTATAAAAAAAATGGATGGTCAAAATCTGTACAAAGAAATAGATATTTTCCTTGTAAAGCTGTTTTGTCTGATGTTTTATTGGACCAAAGTTGTAGTTCTTAATGGAGTCTATGTAGTGTTTTCTGATTGGCAAGACTTTTGAATAAGGCATGTGTTCAATTTAGCTTATTTCATCACCATAACTATAAAGCTTGTGACTCAGCCATATTGCATGCTTCACGCAATTCAGCTCTCTTCAGTACCTGATACCTAAACCAATGTAACACTTTCAGGCCCATGTTTCATGCTAGTCTTCTATGGTAGTGCCTATAACTTAATATGTTAAAAATAGATTTGTTTAAAGTTAAACATACACAAAAAAATTTGCTCTTATGTCATCATCTCACAGTAGAGCCTATTTTTTTCCAACAAAATGCCTTTGAATGAAAATTCTTAAATTGTAAATGTCTATTTTAATATTCACCATAAAAGAATCTGTAAATATAATGTTTAATAAGTTGTATTGGTCATGTTAAATCATTGTAAAAAAAACTTTTTTACATCGCTGAAATTGTTTTAAGCTTAATAACCTTTGCACTTTTAAAATAAAATTAGACTTTTTGAATTAATTAATTAACAAATTTGGTAGTTTAAAATAAGTAAAAGAAGCCTAGGTATATGCTGACATCTGTTGCAGTATTTATGAAAATGTTATTTTTTCCTAATTGACAAGTTGCTGAACATGTCATTTGTAAAATTTTAAAATCCAAGCAAGATTTTACTTTTTTAATAATCAGAAATGGTGATATATCTGTTAAAAAGCACAGAAACAGTTCTCTCTTTAACATATTTGATAGGTGAGACTCAGGAATATTTTGGATCTGAAACCAGCCAAGAAACTTAATTGTTAACCCATAACATTTGAAGGAAGACTCAGAGGAAAATTAGGGTAGCTAAAAATCAGTTATAAAAATAGAAAAGAAATTTTCAACAGCTTTTCACAATGCTTAGTTGATTCTAAAATATAATAGTAAATGCTTTGCATTGAGGAAAAAAAGAAAAAATCAAATAGGTGAGAAATGGCATGATATAAACTAAACCAGCTCATAAAATAAAAATTCTATTCCAGAATAGTAAAAATTTAATCAAACTTGAGTTCATCACATTAGATGAGCTAAAAAAAATATTGCAATTATTACAAAGGTATATATTCAACTTAGGGATTTTACACATTATCAATATGTATTTTAATTAATATACTTGGCACTGCAAAGTAAGCATAGCAAAAAAGGAATATACAATGTCTAGGCACTTTTAAATGATAGGTATAGTTCTTTTTAGGAATTCAGATTAATTTTGGGCCTTTTTTTGTTATGTGATCAGAAATACAGAGTTGGTGTTGAAGTACTAGTTTTGTTGAATTGTAAATTCATCAGTCCCAGAAATGTTCGAGGATATTCCATAGAATATAGAGGTCATGTAGTTTAGATTAGTGTTGTATGCCGGAATCCTGTCTTTTATCTCTCTAACAAAAACTCAGCCCACTTCTACTTGAACACTGTCAGTGATGGAGAAGTCAAAGTACTCTTCTCCCTAAGGCAACCCATTCCATTTTGGAACTGCTCTAATTGTTAGAAATGTCTTCCTTATATTAAATCAGATTCAGGTTCCCTAACTGTAACCCACTAGTCCTAGTCCTACCCTTTTAATCCACACAGAATAAACTTGATGCATCTTTCACAAGACAGTCTTCCAGATAATGGAATCAGCCATCACGTCCCCCCTAAATCTTCTTTTCAGGATGAACATTCCTCAAATCTTTCAAGTATTCTTAATGTGATATGTTTTCAGTTTCCCCCACTATCTGGTTACCTACCTCTGAACATACTTTATTTTGTCAACTCTTCTCTGAAAATGGAGTAACTAGAACAGAATATAATGCTCCAGATATAATCTGGTAAGGCCAGAATGACATAGAATCATTACTGACCTTTTTCTAGATAATCCTTTGTCTTCCACATCAACTGCTGAACCATTTGGTTTACTGTTAATTGAAGTACCTGAGGCAGTCTTCACATGAACTATTTAGCAGGTTGTCTACCTTTCTAGATTTATCAAACATTATTCCCCTTCACACACTCTTATAATCTAGTCCAAATGGACCTCTTACTGTTCTTCACCAAAAACATTCCACCTCCTATGCACTCCCTCTTCACTTTTTCATCTTAGAATTCCTAGTTTCCTTTGAAGCTTAGCTCACATCTCCTGCATTGAAGTTTTTCTGATCCCTTCAGCTATTTTTGTGCCTCCCACCAAGTTACTGTATCTTTATATATATATATATACACACACACACACATATATATGTACATACACATATATACGTATATATGTATATGTACATGTATATTTGTATATGCTTATGTATATATGTGTCTCTTCAGATAGATTGTAAGCCTCTCAAGGGCAGACACTCTTGTTTTTGTTTTTGTTTGCCTGCCACATATTTGGTTTCTAATAAATGCTGACTTCTTGATTGATTAGCCACACCTCTCACATCCATCATTGAATCTGTAAAGATATTCACATTTATCCTTATGTATTTTCATCTGAGATCTCTTCCAGCTCTAGACCTATGATACCTGTAAATTTGGTAAGCATGACATCTCCTTATGTCATTGATAAAAATCCTGTGTGAAACAGGACCAAAGAAGGAGCTCTATGGCTCCCAACTGGAGAACTCCAGTTTTCCAGTGATTCATTATTCAATATTCTTTAGGCATTTTCAATAGCTCACTAACCATATCATCTTTTAATCTACATTTCTCAATTAAGGCTGTCCACAAAGAAATCATGGGGCATTTTTTTCAAATGCCTTGCCAAAATCCAAATACATAATTACTACAGTATTCCTCTGATCCATTTCACCCCTACCGATATTATTTTGTCATGAATTTTTAGTAAAGAATGAGATTTTTTTGACATGAATTGTTTTTAGTGAAGGTATCTGACTTTTAGTGAATAATACCATATCCCTCAGTGCTCATAAACCATTTGTTTATTCTATAAAAAATTTTAAAGCAATTGTTTTTATATGAAAGGCATAGTTTAATATTTTTATTTTACCTTTTCCACATGAAGGAAGTTGTGATAAAATCATATCATACCATAAAAAAATGAAAACTAACAGTTTAAAAATTAAAGCAAAACTGGTGTATGATCAGGCATTCAAGTCTGACATAGCCAATTTAAGGAAAGGAAAAACTGTCATTACTTGTTCAGACAAGAGGTAGCGAAAGAGAACAAAGGCATGAATGATCTTTACCTGTAGCTCTAGATTTTTCAGACTGTATTCTCTCCAGCAGATTTTTACTTTCTTTAACAGGGCAGTGTGATATAGCGGGTCGTGTGCAGGAATTTGGGTCAGGAAGATATGATGTCAAATCCCAAATTCCTGACATTGATTATCTTTGTGACTTTGGATGGGTAAATCATAAAGAATATAAATGAAAGGAGAGGCTGAGAAACTATATTATTGGAGGGAGCTCTTGTGGCAGGCAGTGGATTAAAGTTAATTGAGAGGACTCACAAAACAAAACCACATCTCTGAGAAATTATAAACAAGTAGTTAAGGGCTTTGCACACCAAAATTGCTCTTAAGCTCCCAAATACTAAAGACTGAGAGCTATAGTACCCCAGGAAGTTTTTAACTAAAAGAAAATTCAAGAGTTTATTTTCTACTTACTTTGGGGGAACACTCTGGTTATATTTAAAAGTTATTTTATATCAGTTGAAGTTAAATGAAAAAGGTGTTAAATTGTGGTTTAAAAGTTGTGTTTCTTTAAATAATGCTCTAAATTTTGTATAATTTTGTTTATAATGAATGACTTAGGATTTATGCATGTTATTTAATAAAGAGTTGTATTTTTGTAGAAAAAGAAAAAAGTGAAATGTGTGCTCTTTGAATCACCCACTCCTAGAGAAATTCTAGTCACTGCTAGAAGTTGGAGACTACTGCTCAACCTGGTGGTAGTTACCTCAATTGTAAGCATAGGAGAAAATGAGCAGTCCCTCGGCTATCTGAATTGCAGACACAGTTGAAAATAACAAGGTTCCAAAGTGAAAGTCTCTACCAGGCCAGACCTATCAAAATGACATCCAATTTCACAGATTTCTATTATCTTACATGCTCCTGACTTCATACATGGCAAAAATCCAAAAAGGAGGTAGGTAAGTCCCCGTTGCAACATGGGATTATCACATCTGAAATAATCCAATCCAAAATCCATCTTCAAATAATCACTGATAATACTTACTTTACCAATGGAGACCTGGCCAGGAAAAAACTAAATTGTTTAGAAATATAGATGAAGAAATATTAATTTGTATTTATGAGGGCTTATCAAGAGGGCTTTTGGTTAAAAGGAAGACAAACATTGGAAAAGCTAATACATCAAACTTCAACAGGATCCTCAGTTCCTGTCTTCCTTAGACATTTCCTGTTTCTGTATCTACCAAGCAAATGTGTATTAAGTGCCTATAATAGCCACTAGTGTTTAAAAGACCATAATGAAATGGTCCTGACTTTCAAGGAACTCATGTTCACTTGGGAAACATGATGTATACACACATATATACATGTATGCAACTTAATGAGGGAAGACACTAGAAGTTGGGAGAGGGGAAGTCAACTCATGGGGTGGCTAGGTGGCACAGTGAATAGAGCACCGGCCCTGGAGTCAGGAGGACCTGAGTTCAAATCCAGCCTCAGACACCTGACACACTAGCCATGCGACCTTGGGCAAGTCACTTGACCCCAATTGCCCTGCCCTCTTTCCTCCAAAAAGAAAAAATTGAGATCTCATATATGTAGTATAGGCACTGGGGCTACTATTCCCAAACTACCATTTGCACTAGTAGGCTGGGTCCCCAAAGGGTAGTTGCCTACTCCCCACAAGGTTGGAGAGAAAACCCTGATGGATTGGGAGTATCTTTCTAGTGCTATTGATCATGAGCTCCTATCAGTGTGCTTCCCCATCACTGATATCAATTAGCCAAAACGACTAAATTAGATTTTAGAAACAGGTATTTACTGAGGTGATATAATAAGAACAGTTGTACAAAACATCCTCCCAAACCAGGAGAAAATTCTCCCACAATTATATAGAGTCCAGGAGAAAGTGGGTTCAATCTTAGGAGGCACATTATGGCAAAAGGGTGACTCACACCTCCTGGAAGTCCTTTTCTCCTCTTTGTGGGATCCTTATGAAGTTTCTCTTAGGGATAGTTTAGCATTACTGCTCAGTTCCTTATACCTCTCAAGGCATCTAATTTGTCTTCAGTATGTCTCTCAGTTATTAAGACATATCACCATCAGCCCCTACTATTCCAGAGATACTGTTACTCTCATAAATGGGAAGTCTCAAACCTCCCAAACTTCTGAAGTTCACAGGGTTTTCCTCCGATCAAGGGGAGGCTAAGGGGACACAAAATCGCTCTACTTCCCACAAAAGCAATTCCTCCTCAGGGGCTTGGCCAAAGCCATTTTCTCCAGGGTGGCCAACCAGGAATGCCTAATTCCTTAACTAATTTGCTGTTTTTATCCAAGTGTCATGGGTCATGACCAATCCCAATACACTTCTTGTGTAGTAATTTAATTTCATCTAATGGCTAGGAGCATTTTTTTATGTTCAAGTTGATTAAGGGCCTTTTCCACATGTAGCCTTTGATTGATCGATTAAATAGAAATGTTCTTACTTTATAAAAACATCAGGGTGTAGGGAATCTAGTTTGTTACTTTATTTGGGATGGATTCAGTTGGCCCTCACCCTTATATGAAGAAGTTAGTGCTCAAGTCGAGTCTTGAAGCAAGAAATTCTAAAAGCTAGAAGTAAAGAGTGTGTGCATCTCAGGCATGGTAGGCATCCAATGCAAATGCCTGGAAATGGGAAATGGAGTTGAAGCTAACGTAAGAGAAAGCCAGAAGACCATTTTGTCCAAAATGTACAGAGTGGGAAAGGCAGTTACATATAATAAGATTTAGACCAGGTTGTGTGAGGGACTTTAAAAGTCAAACTGAGTTTATATTTTATCCTAGAGAAAATAGAGAGCTGTTAAGAGTGTGAAAGTGACATGAGCAGACCTGAGCTTTAGGAAAGCTGTATGGAGGTGGGATTAAAGTGGATAGAGATTGCTAATTGATAGGCCATTGCAAATAGTCTTAGGGGAAGGTGATTAGGGCCTCAAGTAAGATGGTGGTTGTGTAAATATAGTAAAATGGGAATGTATGCCAGAGACATTGTGAAGGTAGAAATGGTAAAATATGACAGATGAGGGCGAGGGAGGAGACAAGGAAAACTTTGAGGTTACAGACCAGAAAGAATAAAAAGATGATGGTGTCCTCAACAGAAGTTAAAAAGAGAAAATGGCTTTGGAAGATAATGAATTCTGTTTACATGGCAGGCAGCAAAGTAACCCAGAGGATAGAGCACCTGGCCTAGAGTCAGCTAGACCTGAGTTCAAATCCATCTTCAGATACTTCCTAGCTGTGTGACCCTGAACAAGTCACTTAACTCTATTGACCTGAGTTTCCTCATCTTTAAAATGAACTAGAGAAGAAAATGCAAACTACTCTAATATCTTTGCCAAAAACACTCAAATGGGGTCATGAAGAGTCTGAAACAACTGAACAACAATAAAAAGGTTAAAAAAGAAAAATCCCCAGCAAAAAAATAAAAATAAAAACACATCCACACATTTTCCTTTCAATGCTTCAGGGATCCATGATGTCACTGGCATGAATAATTTTTTCACCAAAGTAATTGGCAATCTCTCCATGCCTTAGAAAATAATCTTCATGACTTGCTGTGGTTAACAGAAAATAAAACAATTCACCATCTAGTAGACACCTGTATGTCTGAGCCCCTTCAAATTGAGTTAAGCCTGTTTTCAGACAATAGACATACAATCTGCTAAGAGAGCCATTGTTGTGACATAGCCAGCAAGAATACAGGGTCACCCTTCCCCACAGCTCTACAGCGAAGCTTCCGAGGAGCAATCTTGTGGAGGTTCATTTGGGACAAGATAATGTAGGCTCTAGACTTTTACTAGTTTTCCTTTAGATATAATTCAAAATAATAAACATATTAATAGTAAAATATTGCAGTCACTAAAAATCCAGCTGAGAAAGGTTATCTACTTGTGTTATTCTAGTTAGGAAAAATTAAATACCTCAAAATATCACAATAAATAGCAGTCATACTACTTCTCCATATACCCCTGGTCCCAAACCTCTCCTATCATCCCCAGCAGATTATACCTACTATCACCCCCTTTCTCTCTTTAATCTTCAGTCTCTGCCTATCTACTAGGTCCTTTCCCACTAATTACAAATGTAGCCAACTCTTCCCATTCTTAAAAAAAAAAACCACACTTAAAAAAAACAAACTTCTCACTAGATCCGTTCTAGCTGTCATCCAACATCTCTCCTCCTTTTCTCAGCTAAACTCCTTAAAAAGACCTACATATGTGTCTTCACTTCCTCTCCCCTCCATCCGTTCTAAATTCTGTCCAACCTGGTTTCTTTTTTGTTTGTTTGTTTGCTTTTTGGAGGGGGGAGGGCAGGGCAATTGGGGTTAAGTGACTTACCCAAGGTCACATAGCTAGTAAATGTCGAGTGTCTGAGGTTGAATTTGAACTCAGGTCCTCTTGACTCCACTGCTGGTGCTCTGTTCACTGCACCACCTAGCAGCCCCCTCCAACCTGGTTTCTGACCTCCTAATTGATCTTCCTGAATCAAGGGTCCTGGTCTCTTCCTTTCACTTGAATCCCATCCTTGGTACAGCCATGTTGGCTTATTTGCTGTCTCTCCCCCAGGACACATTATCCTGGAGGTTTTTTTTTACCTTTATACTAGCAGTGGCCCATGCGTAGTGTCATGTTCTCCCTTCTCACATCTACCTCAAAAAATCCTTGGCTTCCTTTGAGCCTCAGATCAACTGCCCCCTCCTCCAGGAAATCTTTGCAGTCCCCTTCCTGTTCCCAGTAAGAAATAACTACTTTATAGCCAGTGCTTGGCACCTATTAAATGCCTAATAAAAACTGATGATTGATTAAATGTAAATGAGTTATTTATAAAGCACTTTTTTAATCTTAAAGATACCTACACATAGGTGTACTATTAGCTATTTTTAAATACAATGATTTTTTTTGACCGCAGAATTTATCTCCACAAGAGGCAAAATAGATTTTCTGACTAATGAAGAAATGTGGCATGTTTTCTCCTTTGTTCAAAAAAGAACAAGTTTAACTCAAGTAGATTAGCAATAAAACTTGTGAAATATATGAGGAGCATTTTTATTATCAGTAAATTGAATGTTTTCTGAAATAGTATGTAGATGAATGATTTGAAAGACTAAAGAATTCACATAAATGAAATGACCAACCATGGTTCCAGAGACTGGATGATGAAGAATGCTACCCACTTCTTGACATAGAGATAATGAACTACATATGCAGAATGAGAACTCCATTTGAGAGACAGGTCCAGTGTGGAAACATGCTTGCCTAAGCATGTGCATTACAAGAGTTTTGTTTTTCTTCTTGTTCTTTTTCAGTTGGAAACAGAAGGGAGGTGAGAGAGAAAGAAAAACAGTTATTAATTGAAAATATATATATATATATATATTTTTAAACGACTCCTCAGGGCAGCTAGATGGCACAGTGAATAGAGCACCAACCCTGGACTCAGGAGGACCTGAGTTCAAATCCTGCCTCAGACATTTGACACTTACTAGCCATGTGACCTTGGGCAAGTCACAACCCCAATTGCCCTGCCTTCTCCCCTCTAAAAAGAAAAAAAACCTGCCTCCTCACAGGACCTCTTAAGATGTGGTCACTGCATTAATAAGAGTTTTTTAAGTTTTTCTGAGTGATTTTTTCTTTACATTGTTGTCTTCATATAAATCATTCTCCTTGTTCAACTTACTTTACTCTCTGTAATTCTATACTATTTGGGATCCTCTGAAATCATCTCTTTTCTCAATAATCTTTGTGCAATAATATTCCATTACATTCATATTCCACAATTTTTAGCTATTCCCCAATTTATGGACACCTCCTTAAGTCCTAGTTGATTTTTTTTACCCCCTTGTAATCTCCCCTTCTGTACCAGGAAGTTTGTTTTGCTTCCAATGTTCACCTCAATCTTCACTCTTAATATTCCACTCCCAGATTTAGGGTGAAAAAATGCTATCCATCAGAAAGAACTGATGGATTCTGAATGCACATCAAAGCATTTTGTCTTTTACTTTATTTTTCTTGTTTGGGTTTGTTTTTTTTTTTTTGGTCTGTGTTTTCTTTCACAACAGGAGTTGTGAAAGAATGCAGAAACATGTTCTGCATGACTGCACATGTATAACCTGTTTCAAATAACTAGCCTTCTCAATGACAGGGGAGGGGAGGAAGGGAAGGAAGAAGAAACTTTGGAACTCAATTTTTTAAGAAACAAATATTTAAAATTGTTTTTACATGTAATTGGAGGAAAATAAACTATTAAATAAACGTGTTTTTTTCTTTTAAGTTCTCTTCCCTATCTCTGCTTGTTTCTCTCTTGAGTTGAATATATTTCATACACCAAAGTCTCTTAACAATAATAACCGTGATAATGATAATAGCTAACACTTACACATCACTTACTATGTGCCAGACAACTGTGCTAATCACTTTACAATTATTACCTCATTTGTCCCTCACAAAACCCTTGGGAGGTAGGTGCTATCATTATCCCCATTGTACAGATAAGGAAACTGAGGCAAAAAAGGTTGTGACTTGCCCAAGATCACAGAGTTTGTGTTTATGTGTGTGAGTCAGTCAAAACGGTCAAAAACATTCTGTGCCAGGCGCTGTGTTAAGTACTGATCAGACAAAGAAAGGCAAAAGACAGTTCCTGTCCTCAAGGAGCTCACAATCTAATGGGGGGAAACAACACTTTTTAAAAAGCAGCTAGAAGGGGTGGGTAAAGTCCAGAGGAGTGTTGCCAAGTGGAGAATGATGACATGGCTGCCCTGAGCATCTTCCTTACATGGAGGATCTGAAAGGAGCTCACCACTGTTCACTGTCTACTCTTTCCAATCAAAGAGAAGGAAAGCACACGTGTGCATTCATCCTGCCACTACCATTTCAGGTAAGAGTGAGGTTCATTAATTAGAATATAAAGCTTTTTTTTAAGAGTTGAGGTTCCTCCCAAGTCTGCTTCTCCTCATTCTTTCCTCCACATTTATATATTATTCTTCTTGAGTACCTCAGTTATGAGAAATAGCAAATTCCACCCCTTCTTCCTCTGTTCTATACTAGTGTATTCCTTTCATCCTACTTTTTCTTATTCTCCTCTTCACAGAGCAGAGCCTAACCACCTCTGTAATCTCATTTTCCTTATTCAATGCCCTCAGCACCCTTTCAAAGACATCAAGGTTCTAAGGAAACACTTGTTTCTTCTGCATCTATTAGAATGTTAACAAATTGTCATATAGTTCATCCACTTGCTCAAATAAATTTACTTTTCTGGATTATTCTTGACTTTTTTCTTTGCATTTCAAAGTTCCTGCTCAGCTATGCCCTTTTTTATTATCAGAAATGCTTGAAAGATTTCTATTCCATTAAATATCCATTTTTCCCCTATAGAATTATACTCAGCATACTCAGGGTAAGTTACTTTTGGTCATAATTCTGTATCTTTTGCCTTTTGGAATATTGTACTCTTAAGATGTCCTCTGATTTTTAGTAGAAATTGCCAGGTCTTATATGATACCGATTGTGATTTCTCAGTCTTTGGACTGCTTCTTTCTGTATACTTATAATATTTTTTTCTTTGACATGGTATAATGGTAATGAGAATTTGAAGATCTTCCCTGCCCCTTAATAGACCAAATATAATCACATGGAGCCTGTGGTGGGAGGAGTTTGCTGAAGGGTGGATCAGAGCCCAGAAGAGGCCTCCTCCCAGAGGAGTCAGAGCAGTTAGAGTGGTGGGAGAGAAAGGATTCGGGCAAGAAGACAGCTAGGTTTATGAGCATTTGTTTGTGGGAAGGCTTTGGGATGGTGTTGCTCTCTATAGTGTTATTGTATATAGATTTCTATGTTGCTATGATGAATTCAGTTTTCTCGTGCTGGGATTTGGCTTTCTGGTATCTGAATAAATGTTTTGCTTATGTCTTCTATATAAAGAGTCTGTTATATTTTGCAAATAAGAACTATGCCAGTATATTTATAGTTGCCATTGGTGCTGTGAATATTGTGTTGGCAATATGCATGGAAGCTCTTTGTTTTTTTGGCTATCACATTACTGTGATTTTTCCCTGTGGGATTTCTTTTAGGAGATAATTGCTAGATTCTTTTGAAATATGCATGCTCTAGTTTCAGAGTGCTGGGACCACCTAGGTTCCCCCCTTCAAAGTTCCAAAATACCCTAAGGGATTTGGGGGTGAAATACTTAATGTCCTCTATGAGGAGAGAAGCCATCTTTGCCCTAGCATTCTCCATATGGAAATACTATATTTTGCATGGATTTTTCTACTACCATCACCTCAAGCCTCAATGAGCTATGTCCCCCATTGTTAGGGGACCAGTGACTAGTACTTTCATTTCCATTTAACCACTTTAACATCAAATTAGCTTTTGCAAAGAGTTATAGCAAGAATAAACATATAAACCTTTTCCTCAATATCCCTAAACACTCTTCCCATCCTACCTCAGAATTTATGGGAGAAGAAGGTTCAACTTAACTCAGTTACTACTTATGTAGTATTGGCCACACCTAGTTCACAACCTAGAGGCAGGATCTCTTTATGAATGAGTCTTCATTTCAGTTTCTACTAGTAAGAGAAGCCAAAGGTTCAAACATTTCCTCTCAGGGTATTGATGCTTCACTGGCAATGAAACCCAGCTTGACCTCAGACTCTCAGATTTCTGTGACTAGTTTTTCTGACATTTCAAAACTCCCAACATCTCAGAATTCATTTTCTTTAGCAGATGTCATAAGTGAAGGTTTCACTAAGAAGGGCCACATATTCAAAACATGGTTAGCTGATAAAAATCAATGACAGAGTGACTATGCATACTCTACATGTATGTGGAGTCTCCTAGAAGCAACTCCTTAATGTCCTCTATAAGGAGAGAAGCCATCTTTGCCCTAGCATTCTCCATATGGAAATACTATTTGATATACCCTTTGCATGGATCACATTACACTTTCTAACTTTACTTTTCACTCTAGTTCTAAAAGATATGAACATTTTTTGGGGGGTCACAGGAGAAATCATTGTGAATTGGAGTCTCAGCAAAAAGTTACTGTAACCCTCCTAGATAAGTGTGACTAGATGGGCTACAGCAAAAGCAAAGGCAGAAAGAGAGATTGAAATAAATCCGACTTGTATACCTGACAGTGTGGTCAGATCACATAGGACCTATAGGAAAGAGAAAAGTTTAGCTTTGATAGATCTGGCAATAGGGAAATGTTGTAGGTTATTAGTCAAGATAGCAGCTTAATAAAAGCAGTGTTTAAGGCAGATTTGTCTAGCAATGATATGTAAGGCAGAGTGGAGAAAGTGAAAATCTTTAAAGATAATGATCTTCTATAATTTGCAGCCACATAGACTCAGCTTCAGTTAATAAATCAAGTGTGTAGTAAGCACTTACTATTTTCCAAGCATTGTACTAAGACTGGGGATGTAATGACAAAATTGAAACACTCTCTGTCCCCAAGAAGCTTATAGGAAAGACAATGCATATATATAGGTAAGTGGAATACATATGAAAAGTCAACAACAGTTGAAAGCTCTTATCCAAGCAAAAATATTAAAAATATGAATTTTGTGTGGGGAAGTAGTTTAAGATCCTTGAAAGGGCTACACAGTTTCCCAAATGTGATTTAGCCCATCCTCTAAACCAATTCCAGGTCCAGTTCATTTTCTATCTGCAGTGCCGTACCAAATATAGATGCTGATGAAGTAATTCAAGGGGCCTCAACAAAAATGTATATCTTAGTATAGAAAACAGGTATTTTTTTATCAATTTTACTCTAGAAACTACAGGATTTTCCCTCAAAAAAGTTTTGCTGTGATTCTGTTTTGTGGTATGGTCACAATGCTGAGTTCTCAGAAGGTATATAAACCCAAAAAGTTAAGTGCAAATTCTTAAAGATTCTACCTGGTCGAGGCAGCTAGGTGGTGTAGTGAATAAAGCACCAGCCCTGAAGACAGGAGGACCTGAGTTCAAATCCAGCTTAAGACACTTGACACACTAGCTGTGTGACCTTGGGCAAGTCACTTAACCCCAATTGCCCTGCCTTCCCTCCCCCCCCAAAAAAATATTCTGCCTAGTCTCATTGATACAAAAAAACATAGCAGCTATTTTTGCGGTGGCAAAGTCAAAACTGAGGAGATGCCTATTATAACCCAATCATATTATGATATATGGATGTGATAGAATACTACTGCACTATAAGAAATTACAAAGGAAATAGTTTCAGAAAACCTGGGAATACTTGTATGAACTGATGCAAAGTGAAGGAAGTGGAACCAGGAGAACAATTTATACAATAACAACAATATCACAAAGATAACCAGCCTTGAAAAACTTAGGAACTCTGATCAAAACAATGAGCAACAGCAGTTTCAAAGGACCAATGCAAAAACATACTATCCACCTCCAAAGACAGAGAGGATGGGCTCAAAGTATAGACTGAAATGTATTTCCTTTATTTTTTTAGTTCTTTTTTTGGACATGGTTAATGAAGGAATTTATTTTGCATGACGATACATATTTGTAACAGGTTGTGTTTTTTCTTGACTTCTTAATAGGGAGGGAGAGGAAAGAGAGAAAGAATTCAGAACTGAAAATAAAATGGAATGAAATTTCTAAATCGTTTCTATCTGGTATGCTTTTGCTTGAAGGCATCATATGGAATACTGAGCCTGAACACTGTCCAGTTTGTCTGCTTCTGGAGAAACATATCTCAATGCTAAAAGTTTGTCATTTGGAGATGACACATCGAAATTGGGGTGGTCTGTTGGGCCCTCCATGACTTACAATGAACAGGCTGCATTAAAGCTACCTCAGAGAGGATTGATCACTAAGTCTGGAAGTGGTCCACTTGTAAATCTTAAAGCGCCCTTGTCCCTAGATCTCTCACTAGGTTGGGGGTTTTCTTGTTAAGAGAAAGGAAAAGGCCATTTCTTGCTACCCAGCACTGTGTGCAGCTGTGGGTACCTGGTAGCTAAAGCATGTGGGCTATACAAGTGAACTTAAACCTGAGTCTGGGACCAGGGCTGTCCCTTTTGCTTCATTCCGTTCCTAAGTATAGGTGACTGAATCAATCTTGTGATTGGAGAGGTTGGGAGATTCTGGGTCCCCAGTCAGTTCCAGCAACAATTTGAGGGAAGCCCCTGGTCACTATCCAAGTGCTTGTTGGAGAAGAGGCTCCTCAGGAGAATGAGCACCACTCCTGTCCTGACTTATCAGAAGCTATGCATGGACCTAGAAGGATTTCTTTGGACAGTTCAAAACCACTTCACTAATGTTTAATGTGAAGCTGGATATAGAACCTATATCAAATTGCATGCCGGAATGGGGTGGGGCGGGGGGGGGGAGAGAAAATTTGGAACTCAAAAAGTTGTGGAAATGAATGTTGTAAACTAAAAGTAAATTTTTTTTAAAGTCAAATAAATGCCAATTCAGCAGTCTTGGAAAACACTTGTGCTTTTATGCTTTAAATGTCAACCTCCTGAGGAAGTAGAACAAGTAGTTTTAAGTTATTACTACTGCTTGCCTAAATCATGTCAATGCATGCTTGCCAGTCTTTTGGGTTTAGCATTTCTTTTACATAGAGGAAATAAATAATTATCCTATTCCTGATCTTCATTATACATTGAGCGCCTTTCTCTTTTTCCCATCCCCAGCCCCTCACTGGTGAGATCAAATGTGAACTAAACCTTAGTTTAAATAACTGTCCCCAGGGCTCAAGGGTTAGAACCAGAGAATATGGACAAAACTAAAAGACAAAAACCTGACCCCTCAGTAGAGTCCAGGCTCCTCCTGGACTGAACACAGTTTGAATGATGAAAGGGGCACCTTTGTAGAAAGGGAAAGGTCCATCACACTCATGCCCCACCCTGGGCCCAGCAATAGTTCTTATTATTACACTAAAGTAGCCTTGACTTCCACCCAAGAGGGTCATGGAGGAAGACATGACATCTAATTGGTTGAGGGGATGCCAGGCAACACTGCGCAGCTGTATGAAGGGAAGAGTTAGTACCAGAGCTTCTGGCAGAGACACATGTAGTGAGAGAGATTTCAGAGAAGAGAGAAAGCAAGACTTCAGAAACTATAGATATGTAGGGAAAACCAGCTCCTCACAGTGTGCCTGATTTCCGGTTTCTTTCCTGAAAGACTTTGAAGAGAAGATTTCCCTTTGGGTAATATTGAGGCCTCTGTCCTGACTTGAGCTGAGATTTTATCTTACTCCCAGCAAAAAAGTGCATTGCCTTTTGTGTACTTTATGGTATATTCTCATTTGTAGAACTCCAATTTCTATTCACTGTTCTGCTTAAATAAATAGTTTATTTGCTATTCAAAGAGTTAATCCACTAAGTATAGACTAAGGGGAAACCATACCTCCCTAAGAGAAACCAGAGAAATGACTTTCTTTCTGTCCCTTGGAGAGAAATGGGCCAGATTCTGGAGATATCTATTTCTTCCAGACACACACTTCAGCTATACGTTTAAATGTCAGGTGAAAATATATGTATGTACACGTGTGGATACATTTACATAGCCATACATGCTATGGTGTATATGTGTGTATATACACACATTTAGACAAGTCATGTGGGTATGTGTATGTACATGTACATATTTATCTGCATATATATTCTGTATAGGAACATATACATTTAGAGAAGTCATAGGAATAATATATGCTTAGGATAATATGTTTAGAATGTGGATAATATTTGTTTGGGAATACATACATCTAGACAAGTCATATGTATCTATACACACATAGATACCTACACACATATCCACATACTTGCATATCTATGTGTGTATATATATATATATATATATATATATATATATATATATGCTCCATGGGCAGCTAGAGATACGGAACTAAAACTCAGGAGATGAGGACTGAATATGTAGGTTTCAGAATCATCTGAACAGAGTCAGAATCCATGAGCTCTAATGAAATCACCAAGACAGAAGAGAAAAGCTGAGACTCGGCCTGGGGGACACGCATGAAGAGTGGGCGGTGACATGCGTGATGAACTTGGGCTCATCATCAAGGTCGGTCTGAAAAAGAAGATCATCCCAACAGAGCTATTTCAAGAAAACCCAAGGCAGAGAGATTATCCAGAAGGAGGAACGAACCTGTCCTGAATTCAACAAGAAAGAGATCGTCGGTGACTTTAGAAAGGCAATTCATAGATCTAACATTGGAAGGGATCTCAGAAGACTTCTGGTCCAACGTCTTCATTTTGCAGATGAAAAATGAAAGTTAAGTAACTTACCCAAGGTCACGGAAGTAGTAAGCATCAGAGACGCGATTTGGACCCTCATTTGAGAGGCAAGCATAGAAACCAGATTTCAAGAGGCTACAAAGTGACTAGAAGACAGGGAAATGGAAGCAAGTATTAAAGACAGCTTTTTCTAAGAGTTTGACTATGAAAGGAACCACAGCCATATAGGATAGCAGGATCAAGTAAAAGAGAAAATATGTTTTCTTAAGAGAAAAAATATATATACATAGTATTCAATAATGACTGATTTATTGAAAATCTAGTTCTTTCCCTTAGGGAGCTTATGATTATTAATTGTAATTAATTAGGAAACAAAAACAGGTTGAAGTGAAGAAATGGTCAGAAAAGATAGGTCAGTTGACTGCTTAGACTGGGCTGCAAATAGGAGCATCCTATTCTTCAGATCAACAGGCTCAGGAGAGGCAGTGTGGTGTAAGTGGATGGTGTAGTAACTCTGGAGTCAGGAAGTCCTTTGTTCCAGTACTGCCTCAAACACCTCAAGCAGCGTGACTCTGGGCAAGTTAGAACTTTCTGTGCCTCAGTTTTACTTATCTATAAAATGAGGGGATTGGACTAAATGGCCTCACAATCTCTTTGAGCTCTAAATCAATGCTTCTTAAATTCAATTTTTGATGTCCACCCAGAAGTAGGGACACTTTTCTGGGGAAATTCTTTTCTTTGGGGAACTGATTCATGCTTTAAAAAACAGCAACCCACATGTACAAAAATATTTATAACAGCTTTTTTGTGGTGGTCAAGAATTGGAAATTGAGGGGATGCCCATCAAGTAGGGAATGGCTGAACAAGTTCTGGTATATGAATGTAATGAAATACTACTGGGCTATAAGAAATGATGAGCAGGGGGCTAGAACTGGTGGGGTCAACCACCATTGGGGCGACCACTCTAATTAAGGGGGATGTCAACTACCAGGCACTTAGTGCACAGGTGGACATTGACCTCTCCCACCTAGAGCGCTCCCTCTTCATCCTGGAGAAACAGGTTAATTCCCTTGCGGAAATGGTCCTCCAAAACCACAGGGGCCTATGTCTGCTATTTCTTTGGCGGGGGACATCTGTGCTGCCCAGGAATCAGGAGAATCCTGTTGTTTCTATGTGAACACTTCCTGCGTGGTGCAGGAAAGTTTGAGTTTAGTCCATACAACTGGGGCAGACTGACAGAGGGAAAGGGAAGATGCTGAAAACTGGTACCAGTCACTGTTCAAACATCCCCTTGGCTCACTACTTTAGTATCTGCCCAAACCGGTCCCCTAATTCAATCGCTTTCTCCAGTTTGTCAGATCCCCCATTAACTCTGTCAAGTTACTTATTATCAGGGAGCCCTACTACTGGCCCCCTGATGTTGGCCCCCTTGATCACTGTGATGGTGTGGTCCCCGCTGTGTCAAGCATTAGACACTGTCTATAGGAAGTGGGGGATGTTGTGCTTGGCCTCACCTGGCTCCCTTGATCCTTTCCCCTCCCCCCATACTGCCCTAGCCAGCCATCTTCTTCCTGTTTCCTCATGGAAGTTGGCTACAGAGCCCCCCAAGGTTTCCCTGCGCGGGACACTTAGAACGTGTACTAGCCAATCCCTGCTGTAAACCTCTTATTACGCATACCCTGACCACTGAGAGTTGGGGGGACCCTATATATATCAGTGATCTCCCCTTGGTCATGCCTGTTTGATTTGGGCAAGGTAAGATGTAGCCCTGAACAGCGCGAGGTAAAATCCACTTACAAAAAAAAAAAATGATGAGCAGACAGATTTCAGAAAACACTGGAAAGACTTATATAAACTGATGCTGAGTGAAGTGAACAAACAGAACCAGGAGAACATTGTACATAGTAACAGCCACATTGTTCAATGACTGATTTTGATAGTCCTAACTCTTAGTAATGCAACTCTTAGTAAAACAACTCCAAAAGACTCATGATGGAAAATACCATCCATATCCAGAGAAAGAAACACGGAGTCTGAATGCAGATCGAAGCATACTACTTGGTGTCTTTTTTTGTTTCGTTTTTTTTCTTTTTCATGGATCCTCCCATTCATTCTAATTCTTCTAAACAATATGACTATTGTGAAAATATGTTTAATAAGAATGAATGCGTAGAGTCTATATCAGATTACATGCCATCTTGGGGAAAGGAGAGGAGAGGAGGCAGAGAAAATTTAAAACTTGTGGAAGTAAATGTTGAAAACTAAAAACTAATTAATTAATTAATTTTTTTTTAAAAACAACACAATCTGACTGATTAGTTGATAATCCATAAGCATGGCAAAGAGTACATTGGAGGGAACTTGTGAGCATTATTAAGAAAAAAACAAAAAAACCCACCTCTCCACAAACCCTCAGGTGTAATTCTATAGCCCTGAGAGAGTGTAATAGTCATGTTCTGGGGACCAGACTTGTTAGAATTAGTTGAGTTGGGATACTCTTAGACCACTGTGCCACACAAAGAAAACCTAATAAAAACCTGGTTTCTCTTAAAGGGTCCAAAAAAAACCTGTGTCTTCCAGCTGCCCAATTTTAGCCAGAACATCACTAGGGTCAGATGACCCTGGACACCTTAATTGTTCTGACCCTGAACACCTTAATTGTTCTGCTGGTAAGATCCTACATTTGCTATTGCCCTAGAAAAGAAAGAGGAGCTGTCTGTCCTCTGATTCAGGGAGGTAAGGGTGACTGTCAGTGTTACTAGTTGGGATGATAATTATCCTATTTGGGATAATTTATCAAATTGCTGTTCTCACTGTCCCTAATGAAAATTAATGTTTAAGATGCTGACTTGTTTTACTTTGAAACTTCATAATAGCTCTCTTTTGAAAAAGTAATGGGAGAAGGGAGTTAGCTATTGGAGAGGGGTTGATAATCAGATACAGAAGATAGGTGGATCTCAGAAGTGTGTGTGTGTGTGTGTGTGTGTGTGTGTATCGGGGATACACACACGATATATATATATATATATATATATATATATATATATA
>CM053594.1:173694505-173715298 GCA_028646575.1 Pseudocheirus occidentalis | reverse complement strand
AGATGTCCTGTATAATCACACATCCATAGCCTGTATTGAATTGAGTGTCCTTCTAGTAGGGGTGGGGGACAAGGGAGGAATAGACAGAATCTAGAATTTAAAGTTCTGCGATACCTGCAACTAGGAATTAAGATATACAGGAGCTGGGATAGGGAGACCCCTCCTGTCCTACCAGAAAACAGGAGAGCAGAGCAGGGGAGGGGTTTTACAGTGGGACTGCTGTTATGGGGTTGGGGCAGGAGCAAGATGAGGAGAAAATGTGTAGTTCAAAAAATGTAATGAAAATGAATAATGTAAACAAGAAAACAAATAAAAACTAAATTAAAAAAAAAGAACTGACAAGACATGACAAGACTGGATATGGAGGATGGGAATAAGAAGTTCGAGAGGGTATCTAAGTTGGGATCCCAGGTAACAGGGAAGATGGTAGTGCCCTTCAACATTAATAGAGAAGTTCAGAAGAGTGGAAAGCTTGAGAGGGAAGACAAAGAGTTTAGTTTTGAGTTTAAGATGTCTATTAGACACTGAGTTCAACATGTTCAAATAGGCAGCTAGAAATGCAAGACTGGAGGTTAAGAGAAAAATTAGGGATGAACTTATAAATCTGAGAATCATTATACAGATGATAATTGAATCCATGGGAGCTGATGACATTACCAAATTAAACAGTATAGAAAATAAAGAGAAAAGGGTCCAGAACAGAGTTTTAGGGGACATCAATGGTGAGTAGGCATAAACTAGATGAAGATTCAGGAAAGAAGACTGAAGAGTGGTCAGAAAAGTACAACCACAAGACAATAGTATTACAAAAACCAGAGAGAAGAGAGCATCAAGGAGAAGAGGGTGAATGACAGAATCAAAAGTTGCAGAGAGGTCAAGAAGGATAAGGATTGAGAAAAGGTCACATGGATTTCACAATTCAAAAATCAAAAGTAACTTTGGAAAGAATAATTTCATTTGAATGATGGGGTCAGAAACTAAACCAATTAAGAAGTCAAGGGGAAGAAGTGGAGACACTGATTGTATGTAGCCTTTTCAAGGAATTTAGACAAACAAGTAAGATGAGATATGCAATGAGTTTAAGAAGACAGCAGTAGTGGGAAAAGAAAAAAATTAAGATAAAAGCAAGTTTATTACCTATGGAACAGATATTCCAAAGAGCACACTAGAAGGACTTGGTAGCATGCTCACCATTGACAAAGCAATACTACTATGACTAGACCTATAACCAAAAGATAAATGAAAAAAGAAAAGGACCCTTATGTCCAAAAATATTTACAGCAGCTTTTTTTTGTAGTAACAAAGAGCTGGAAAATAAGGGGATGACCATCTATTGGGGAAATGGTTGAACAAGTTACAGTATGAGTATAATAAAATACTATGTACATTAGACATGATAAAAGAAACCATTTCAGAGAAACCTGGGAAGACTTATATGGACTGATGCAGTATGAAGTGAACAGAACCAAAATAACAATTTATATAACATTAAAACAACTTAAGAAAAAATTAACAAGCACTTATCTTCTCTTCTTTCTAGTTCTCAAAAGAAAAAAATGATAATATGTATAATCAAGCAAAACAAGTTCTCATATTGATTGTGTTAAAAACATGCATCATTCTGCATATTTAGTCTTATCCCTTTATGTCAGGAAGAAAGTGCCTTCATCATAGATCCTCTGAAATCATGGTTGATCAATTCTGCCACTGTTTTCATCTTTCAAAATTGTTCATTTTTACAAGGCTATTATATTATAAATTGTTCCCCTGGTTTTACTCACGGCATCTTGTATCAGTTCATATAAGTATATATAAGTTTTTCCTGAAACTGTCTCTTTCATTATTTCTTATGGCACAAGAGTATTTGATTACATTCACATATCATAATTTGTTCAGCCATTTCCTCAAAGAAGGGCACCTCTTTAGTTTTCAATTATTTGTTTCCAAAGGTGAGAATTGGTATAAATATGTTTGTACATATATATAACCTTTTCCTCTTTTATCTTTTGGGGGCATAGGTCTCGTAGTGGTATCATTGAGTGAAAGATATGCACAATTTAGTGATTTTGGCACATGGTTCTAAATTGCTTTCCAAGAATTGATTTCATAGCTCCTCCAAAAGTAGATTCAAACAACTGTGTTCAATGCCACAACCAATCATGATTCTGGAATAATCATAATGAAGCATGGTACCCACTGCTTAACAGAACAATTATCAACTCAAGATGTATAATGAGATATATTTTTATACATGGAAAACGTAAGATTTTGTTTTGCCTGATTATTTATATTAGTTCCAAAGATTTTCTTTTTCTTTTCTGAAAGTGGGAGAATAAGCAGAAAAGAATACAAATGTTTGTTTTTTTTAATTAAAAGAAGAAAACTAATAGTTCAGTAAGACAAAATATAAAGCTAAAATTCTACTGAGCTTTCCTCATTTAAAAAGGGATATATATTTCATATAAAGAGCTATAAACATATTTTATATTTGAAAAGCAAAATGCTAATCTTTTACATTTTGACAGAAGTAATTCTCTTATGATCAAATGCTTTAAATGAATCCCTCACCATCTTCCTTAAATCTCCTGAGTTATACAATTTTTAAGTATTCATAGACATGTTGCTGCCAAAATATTTCATCAAACCTATTTTAGTAATTAGGCCACAGCATATAAATATATTTAATCCTACTGTTGTACTCAATGAAAACGCCAGAGTTTAAAAGAATATTTTAAAATCTTCTGTTTTAAGTATTAACTAAAATATAACTTTCTGCCATCAAAAAAGCTTTTATATTTTAACTTAAAGACACAAAGATATGCACTTTCTAATTTATATGTTTATATTTTAGTTGACAGACAGGTCAACTATATAGTAGCTAGAGAACAAGCCCTAGAACCAGGAAGACCTGATTTCAAGACTCAACTCTGATACATACTGTGTAATGTCATTTAATTTCTCAGTATCCTACAAAACTCTAAGACTCTACGTTGATGAAGGGAACTTAAATATTAATTGATAACTATACCAACAAAAGTCTGATTCCTACCCCAAATTATCTCCTCCTCCCTATCCCCCAATTAACCAGGGGGGGTGGGGAATAATTAGAGTAAGTTTCTCTAATAAAATTCTGATATTTAAGACATATAATGAACACATAGTCATTTTCCAATGTGTGGTTGTGGTTTTGTCCTTTGTTCTCAAAGAAGACCATGACACCTGGAAGATGACTTTGAATGCAAAGTCACCAGCCTCACTTTATCCTCTAGAATGATTTGGGTCCAGTGACCAGATAATTATCAGGATGACTGGAGATGGCCCAGGATACAGTGGGAGACCTTGGTGCTTTTAAGTTAAGGTCTTTTCAGGTTCTAACTTTGAGTGAGGAAACCCCCATTCAGTGACTAGGCCTCTTTAAGAAGTGAGCCAAGCGATGGCCCCTTTAATAAAAATTTTTTTTAAAAAAGCAAACTGGGAGAGGAAGACCCTCAGGGTTGCTGGTCAAAAGAGAAACAGTTATTATTTACATTCACTCTGAGCTAGGCCATTTTCCAATAGATAAATGGCTGCAGCATTAAATGGGCAATTTTTCTTTTTGAAACTGAGTCTTATCTTTTTGATATGTTTTCCATGTCAGTTGTTTGCGCTATGAGATACTTTACATTGACTTTCTTTTAATACTTCTTGTTGCCTCATTAAGTTATTGGTTTCTCTTTGGTCCGTTCTAATTTTCTTTTTTTGGGAGGGCATCGTTTTGTACTTCTTGTGACAATTCTCCTTCCATTTCTTTCTTCCACAGCTCAGTCATTCTCATTACATTTATGAAAAACATTAAAAAAATCTTTTTCAAATGCTTGCTTCATCTCTTCCAGGAATTTTTTATTTTATTTTTTGGCGGGCAATTGGGGTTAAGTGACTTGCTCAAGGTCACATGGCTAGGAATTTTTAAAGTACAGAGTATTATGTTATTCTAGGATCTCAGGGGCAGGCTAGGGACCTGCAAACTTTTGGTGTTTCCAAAGTAGTCTAAATGCAGGGCAAAGTCTATTTACTACTGCAGCCCCCACTTCTCTCCCTGCCTCCCTTTAGAGCTCTGAAAGTTCTTGACCTGGGTTTGGATCTCTGTAAGAGGAGACTGACCTCTATTCCTATCAGTCAGCTGTAAAGTTCTGCTGATTCAGAGTAGCAGAATGGTAGATTTCCCTTTAGTCTGGGATTCCTGCCTCAGTTATTCATTTGCAGCCTGAGCTACATGTTTTAATTGAAACCCTATTATTTGTCTGCAGTCTAAGCTTCCCCACTACTGCTGCTGTTAGCTTCGGAACTTCTTCCTTTCTCAGCCTCTTTACCCCAGAATGCCATCCCTATGCGCATAGATTCTCTTCTTACTCTGCCCTGGATCTGTGACCCAGAACAGGATAGTGAGCCACAAATGTGCCAGTTGGCACCTGTCCCTGTCATGGTGGTCCAGTGTAAGTCTGATGGAAGCCTGCATGTCGTCTGAGATTTCCTCTTGCACTGGTGCACAGCCCTCTCCCTAGGCTCTAGAGTGCTTTGCACACCATATTACCTGTTCTCACTGTCTACAGACCTCCTTGTTTCCCTATGATGACCTGGGCTAGATAAATGACTCACTGTGACCTTATCTGGATTTCTCCAGCAGGTTTGGATCTGGTACATTTTCTAGATCTGTTTGCAGGAGGGAGGGAAATCCACTACAATGCTTCCTATCACTCTGCCACCCTGACAGTTGCAAACTAAGAGGCCACTGATGGCAGGATCCCAATGCTGATTAGTACAGGCTGCTTACCATATGATGGAGCTAGATTTAATCTGAACACTGTTTGCTTGGGTCACTGCAAATCAGAATTATAAAGTTCAGCTTCAGCTTCCCCAGTAGCAGAGGTTACAGATGTGCACTATTAGACCTGGTCCAAGTAATGATCAAGTAAAAATTCAAGGGACTATGAAAAAATGCTGAAATCACTAAAGGGGAAAAATACAAATTAACAAAATGCTGAGGTTTTACCTTACTTCTATCAGATTGGCAAAAAGTAAAAATGCAATTGTTGGAGAGGTTTCAAGAATACACAACCTGTAAATTGGTTTAGTCATTTTGAAAACAACTTGTACCTATGTCCCCAAAATCATAAACTACGAATTCTCTTTTACTCAGTGATATCACTCCTAGGCCTCTACCCTGATGAAAGAAAGAGGAAAATGAGATGCTTCATGGACATCCAATTTGAAATGTCTAGTGGGCAAGTAGACTCTGTCACTACCTTTAGCTTTTGAACAAGTTTCTTTCTTTCCCTGGCCCACTGTGGAAGAAAGCTGTGTTCCTCAAAGTTCCTGTTCTACAATGGGGTCTTCATAGGAGTCTGACTCACAATGACACTAAGGGCAAAACAGGGGGGAAAAAAATCTCATTCTTATGCGTACTCCTTTTCGTTTCTCATTTAGAACCTGAAGGAAAAGGAAAAGTCTGATATAAATGCTGAATGTAGGTGTCTATAAAAAGAGTTAGATTTATTTATATTTTGAAAGAAATCCAGACGTACAATGTTAACGCATTTTCTCTCAGTAACTTGGGGGTGGAAGTGTGGGTGAGGGATAATGCAGGAGTATTGACAATTTTGAGAACAGTGTCCTCAAACTTAGGATTAGGACTTAGGGATCAAAAGCAAGTTGTATTGGTAGAATGAACTGGGGAGACACCTGGAGAAGAGAAACCTCGGTGAGGGGGGACAGCAGCAAAGGAAGTGGTATGAAAAATGGAAGAAATAAAGAGGTGCTAAGTGTATGAAAGGCTGTCATATAGAAAAGGGTTTAGATTTGTTTTGCTTGGCTTTAAAAGGCAGAAATTAGGTATATGGGGGTACAAATTTTAAAGAACTAAATTTAGGCTAGATGTCAGAGAAAACTTACAATTAGAGTTAATCCTTAAGTGAAATAGGCCATGAGACATAACGGGTTATTGGAAGTCTTCAAACAAAAGCTGGACTGACATTTGCCAATTATATAAAATAATACATTCATGCTCAGGTAAAGATTAAACTAGGCAGCTTCTTTCAAGTCCCCTACAAATTTGAAATTCCATGATTCTGACCCTGGTGGTGATGGCAAAGGAAGAGTGGCTATACAGGCTTATAATTCCCCTTCACCATTTTGTAGGGTAAATAGCACTGCATTTATTGAGTCAGAAGTTGGGTTCAAATCCCAGTGTGCCTTACTGTGTACACTCACAAGTCATTTAACTTTTCTGGATATCAGTATCTTTATTTATAAAATGAGGGGAATGGACAAAGGTAGCTAAGTGGAGTAGTGGACAGAGTGCCAAATGTGGAGTCAGGAGGATTTAAGTTCAAATTCAGCCTCAGATATCCTGGTCAAGTCACTTAACCTCTATCTGCCTCAATTTCCTAATATGTAAAATGGGCATGATAATAATACCTACCTGCCAGGTCTGTTTTGAGTACCAAATGAGGTAATATTTATAAAACACTTTGTAAACCTTAATGGAACCTAGTATTATTAGCTATTTGATGATATCTACTCTAAATCTATGAAGTTCTAACCAATGAAGTTAAGGGTCTGAATAGTCTTAGTAAACTTAGCTATAACAGATCTCTGGTGAGGAATATACATACTTCTTACCATTATAAAGCCTCTTTATAAAAGCTGACCGCATTTTAGAGCACAAAAACCTCACAAAGCAGAAATACCAAACACATCCTTTACTGACCACAATGTAATTTTTTAAAAATTACATTAAATAAAGAGCATTTGAAAGGATTATATTGGAGACTAAATAATTTAACTCTAAAGAATTATTGGGTCAGAGAACAAATAATAGAAACAATAGATAATTTCATCAAAGAAAATGATGAGATAACACACAATAAAAATATGTAATGCAGTCAAAGTTATCCTCAGGGGAAAATAAATGTCTATCTCTGAATTGTTACAATGAATGAGAAAGAACTGATCAATGAACTGGACACACAATTAAATCTTATGGCTACTCTAGCTAGCTCTGTCATCTCAGGGGTAAGGTAAGAAGCAGGTACAGTAAGAGACAGGGGTGAGGGAATAATCAGTAAATGGAAATACAGAAAGTAGAGAAGGAAATTCCAAGCGAAAGACAGAAGTAAAAATAATTTCGACAACTCCAGAGCAAGAGTTTTTTTTTAACTTCTTTTGTGTCACAGAGCCTTGTCATAGTCTAGTAAAGCCTGTGGACATCTTCTCAGAATAACATGGACTTCACACCCCTGCATGGAGAGTTGGACTTTTCGCTGTATCTTGCTAGGAACCGGGCTTCTACAGTACTTCCAATTCCTGCAGTCTCATGGGACTCTCTCTAAACTCTTCTCCCTTTTCCACACCCCTTTTTATATATTGGCTTTCTCCATTATAATGAAAGCTTCTAACAAAGGGAGAAGCAATTAGGAGGGAGAGAAAACAGGCACTTCTTAATTGGATAAAATATTAAATTAAAAAACAATAGGCTCCCAAGAAAGCCACAATCTAAATGATAAGCTGTGGGGGGTGGAGCCAAGATGGCAGAGTAAAAGCAGTAATTTGCTTGAGTTCTTCCCCCCAAACATCTCCAAATACCTGTAAAAAAAATGACTCTAAATAAATTCTAGAGCTACAGAACCTACCAAATGACAGAGTGAAACACATCTCCTGCCTAAGACAGCCCGGCAGGCCAACAGCAAGGATCTACTGCACTGGGCTGGGAGTGCAGCACAGTCCCACGTGAGCTGTGCTGGCACAGACCAGGCCAGAGCAGGCGTCAGGGGACTAAATCACTGGCAACTATGGCAGTTTCCAGACTTCTCAACCCACAAATGCCAAAAACAAATTAGAAGGTCAATGGAGAAACTTTGTTGGACCTAGATGAGAGAAGAGTGTGGGTCCAGCCCCAGCCCTGTGGCAGTGGCTGTGGCAGCAGCAGCTGCTTTGGAGTTTTTTTGGCCCACAGATGGTGGGGGAATCAAGCAGCTGATCAGAGCATGATTGCAGGTATCTCTTTGCTGGCACTGAAGCAAGATTCTCTTGTTTTACCCTGCTTGGATCTGGTCTTGGATGGTAGTCCTAGGATGAAGAAGAGTGCTGGCATATCAGAGCTTGTGGTGGCTGTGGAGAGGGAGTCCTTCTAACAGTTCCAAGGGAAAAAAGAGTGCTTGTGGTCAGTCAAAGATCAGAACACAGGTCAGGAAAGGAGTAAATACCTCTCCTTTTATCACAGTATCCTAGAAGAACTAAAAATGTACAGATGCCCAAGCTCTGACAACAGCTGCACAAAACCCTGGAAACTTCGGACAAAGCACTCCCCACTCTGGAAGCAGAGACCTACCTTGGCAAAGAGCTCAAAAGTCAAGTAATTGGCTGGGAAAATGAACAAACAGCAGAAAAAAAATCAGACTATTGAATCTTTCTTTGGTGACAAAGATTATCAAAACATACAACCAGAAGAAGACAACAAAGTCCAAACTCCTGCATAAAAGCCTCCAAGAAAAATATGAATTGGTTCATAGGCCATGGAGGAGCTCAAAAAGGATTTTGAAAATCAAGTAAAAGAAGAGAGAAAAAATTGGAAAGAGAAATAAGAGTGATGCAAAAAAATCATGAAAAATGAGTCAACATCTTGCTAAAGGAGACCCCCCCAAAATACTGAAAAAAATAACATCTTAAAAAACAGACTGAAAAAAATAACATCTTAAAAAACAGACTGAAAAAATAACATCTTAAAAAACAGACTATCTCAAATGTCAAAAGAGATCCAAAAAGCCAAGGAGGAAAAGAATACCTTAAAATATGGAAAATCTAAAAATATGGTCAAATGGAAAAGGAGGTTCAAAAGTTCACTGAAGAAAATAATTCCTTAAAAATTAGAATAGAGCAAACAGAAGATAATGACTTTATGAGAAATCAAGATATTATAAAACAGAACAAAAAGAATGAAAAAATAGAAGTCAAGATGAAATATCTCACTGCAAAAACTAATGATCTGGAAAACAGATCCAGGAGAGATAATTTAAAAATTACTGGACTACCTGAATAATCAAAAACAGAGCCTTCACATCATTTTTCAAGAAATTATCCAAGAAAACTGCCCTGATATTCTAGAACCAGAGGGTAAAATAGAAATTGAAAGAATTCACCGATCACCTCTTGAGAAAGATCCCAAAAAGAAAACTCCTAGGAACATTACAGTCAAATTTCAGAGTTTCCAGGTCAAGGGGAAAATATTACAAGCAGTCAGAAAGAAACAATTCAAGAATTGTAGAAACACAATCAGGATAACACAAGATCTGGTAACTTCTACCTTAAGGGATGAAAGTGCTTAGAATATGATATTCTGGAGGTCAGAGGAGCTAAGATTAAAACCAAGAATCACCTACCCAGAAAAACTGAGTATAATACTTCAGTGGAAAAAAAATGGATACTGAATGAAATGGAGGACTTTCAAGCATTTTTGATGAGATGACCAGAACTGAAGAGAAAATCTGACTTTCAAATACAAGCCTCAAGAGAAGCATGAAAAGGTAAACAGGAAAGAGAAATCATAAGGAACTTATTAAAATTGAACTGTTTACATTCCTACATGGAAAGATGATATTTGTAAGTCTTTTTCTCAGTATTGTAAGACTTTTCTCAGTATTAGAATAGTTCAAGGGAATATATATGTGTGTATATATACATATATATGTACGTGTGTGTATGTATATATAGACAGAGGGCATATGGTAAGTTAAATATAAGGCAAGATATCTAAAAAATAAAATTAAGGGGTGAGAGGAATATATTTGGAGAAGAAGAATGGGAGAGATAGAATAGGGTAAATTATCTCACATAAAAGAGGCAAGAGAAAGTTGTTACAATGTCAGGGAAGAGCAGGGAGGTGAAAGGGAATGACCTTATTCTCATTTGGATTTGGCTTAAGGAGGGAATAACATACACACTCAACTGGGTATCTTACCCTACAGGAAAGTAGGGGGAAAGGGTATAAGAAGGGGGAATGAGAAAAAAGAAGACAGATTGGAAGAGGTGATAGTCAGAAGCAAATACTTTTGAAAAGGCACAAGATCAAAGGAGAAAGTAGAATAAGGAGGGGGGAGGGATAGGATGGAGGGAAATATAGTCAGTCTTTCACAATATGCCTATTATGAAAATATTTTGCATAACTACTCATATATAACCTAAATAAATAAATGAAAAGCTGTGTCATAAATAATCCCATCTGTGGACATTCACTATATAGTTCATCATTTTATTTATTTAAAAAAATTTTTTTGGAGGGCAATTGGGGTTAAGTGACTTGCCCAAGATCACACAGCTAGTTTCTGGGTAGCATGTCTGAGGCTGGATTTGAACTCAGGTCCTTCTGACTCCAAGGCTGGTGTTCTATTGACTGCGCCACCTAGCTGCCCCCACTGCACCACCTAGCCGCCCCCCATCATTTTAAAAATAACTTTTTTTTTTAAAGTGGAAAAAGAGAATGTGAGCTGCTTTAAGACAAGTATTTTTGTTTTGATTTGTATTCTTAGTGCTTGGGAAAGTAACTAGCACACAATAAGCACTTAATAAATGTGCTTCTTATCTATGTGTCTTACACCATAAAAGTCAACAGTGTGAATGGCAGCCAAGAAAGCCAATGCAAATTTCAGTTGTATAAAGAGGCATCTTGTACATAATTGGGGAGGTGATGCTGGCCTTATTTTACTCTATGTTGGCTGTACCACATCTTCTTGAATACTCTGTTCAATTCTGCATATCATGTTAGAAAAGACAGTTCATGGAGAGTGAGCAGAGGACAGGAATCATGACAGTTAACTAGTTACTGTATTCTTTAACTCCTGCGAATTTCATTCTGGAGGGGTCATTCAAATTTTAAAAACATGTACCAATGGAACATAGACAAGATCTCTGTACATTATACTAGTTTGAATTTGTGAGGCTGTATATGACACCTTTTACCAGAAGAGTTCCAAGTTTCTTTCCCTTGACTCCCTACCCCACCTCAACAATTAGCTTGTTACCTCATTCAGTATTCTAAATAACACAAAATTAATGAAAACTGATTAACTTTTATTATAACATTTGATACTTTAAAGTAGTCACAGTTCATTTTACTGCCACGTATCTATCCTGTTTTAAATTCTAATCAGAGGGTGTGCAATACAATAAAATTCATGCTAACAAGTTTAGGAGAAACAGACAATTTGAGAGCTGCCTGAACATGTCTCAATGATCTAACACTAAAGTGGATGGTTTGCACACCCTCTTAATGGATGTGCTGTGCTTTGACATTTCAGTGGGAGTGGAATTATATGATATGGTAATAAGGTTAATGATTTATAATTCAATTATTATCTCCCAAAGTGAAATGTATCAAAAACAAAGGGGAAATAAACTGATAGCTTATTTATAATATCTTCAGTGTCTCATTAGTGATGACAAAGTTCTGAGTATTAGACATTACTGGTGAAAAATACTGCTGAAGATTGCTTGGCTGCCAGGCAACAAAGATGATGTTTCTATTTCTCTTTCCTTCCACTTTGCTATAAGCAAGAACAATGGCACACCCTCCTCCCAACAGAAATTTAGTTACAAAAAGAAAATGCTTCTGTAATTCAGTTAATTATTTCTCATTGGTGTGAGCACTCCCTTCGCTGTCCACACCTTTTAATGAAGTGTGCTGTCTGGTTTGTGACTGCATCTGAGAAAGAGCTTCTTGGGGCTCTAAACTTGGTTTGAAGGGAGGTGCTCAATGGGCTCTGAAAGATTACCTCAGGCTACAGAACCAATATGAACCACAGAACCAGGGGCAGGACTTGAACGCACTCAATAAACAACCATGGATTCCCTCCAGGATAAAATGTAAAATGTTCAGTGTGGCATTTAAAGCTCATCACCAGTTGGCCCATTCCTGCCTTTCCAATCATTTAACACTTTATTCTATTCATACTCCATAATCTAGTGACACTGGCATTCTGGCTGTTGGTCACATTTCACATTCTACCTCCCAGACTCTGCCTTTTCACTGCCTGTCCCTCCTCACTGCCTTGGATTCTCAGCTCAGATTCTACCTTCCGTAAGAAATAACTTCCCAAGCCTCCTCAATTCTAATGCTTTCCATCTGAGATTACCTCCAATTTACCTTGTATATTTCTTGTACATTGCAAGTGGTCTTTCCCATTAAAATGAGAGCTCCTTGAGGGCACAGCGATTGGCACATAGTAAGTCCTTATTAAAAGCTAACTGACTTATTGACTCTTGAGGCCAGGTCTCTATATCCATTTGACTGCAGTACTTCTCATCAAATAATATGTGAAAATTCATTTAAGATTGGGGGTGGCTAGGTGGCACAGTGAATAGAACACCTGAGTTCAAATCTAACCTCAGACACTTAACACTTACTAGCCGTGTGACCTTGAGCAAGTCACTCAACCCCAACTGCCCTGCCCTCCCCCTCCAAAAAGCCAAAAAAAAAATTATAGTAAGATTATTTTAAACTACTGCCCTGCCCTCTCTTCTAATTTATAACCATCAGTGTGGAAGGAAAGCTGTAGTTATTTTGTATTTTTGTCCATTTCGTGGGTCTTCTTTGACAAAAGAACCAGCTAATCTCTTTTCTAGGTGGCACAGTGGATAGAGCACTGGGCCTGGAGTAGTAGGGAAGCCCTGAATTCAAGTCCAGCTTCAGACACTTCTTAGCTGTGTGACCCTCGGCAAGTCACTTTAACCCTGTTTGTCTCAGTTTCCTCATCTGTAAAATGAGCTGGAGAAGGAAATGACAAACCTCTCCAGTATCTCTGCCAAGAAAATCCCAAATGCATCATGAAGAGACAGACATGACTGAAACCACTGAACAACAACATCAGAGGGGAGTCTTCAGCCTTCCATTTTTGTAAAGCCTCCGTTTTTTCATTTGTACTTTATAAACCATCATAAGGTACCATGCAAACCTGAGTTATTGCAAGAATATGAGCTGCGAGAACATACAGAGGAAATGGCAGGGAGCAGAAGACAGAATACTGCATTTAGAAAGTCCTTGCTCAAACACAGCCTTAGATACTTATGCCATATGGACCTTGGAAAAATGTCTTAACTCCTCTAAGTAAATGAGCATTTATTAAGCACCTTCTAGGTGTCAGGCGCTGTATTAAGCACAGAGAATACAAAGAAATGTAAAAGTCTCGGACCAAAGGAGCTCACAATCTAATGAAAACAACTACGTACAAATAAGCTACACAAAGGATAAAAAGGAAATAATCAACAGAAGGCAAGCACTATAATCAAGAGGTGATTAAAGAAGGCTTTTAGGAGAAGGCAGGATTTTGGTTGGGACCTGAAAGAATCCAGGAGGCAGAGAGGAGGAGGAGGACTCTTCAGGCAGGGGTTCTGCCAGGGTCAAGAAAGGGAGTGCTGTGTGAATGAAGGAGTAAGGAAGCCAGCATCACCGTATGCATGGCTGCCAGTAAGGTGTATGTGGGGTGAATGGGTAATGAAAGGCTTTTAACACCAAAGAGAGGATTTTATATTTGATCCTCTAAGTGACAGGAGCCACTGGTGTTTACTGGGTAGAGGACTGACATGGTTTGACCTGTGCTTTAGGACAATAACTTGGCAGCTGAGTGGAAGATGTACTGAATTGGGGAGAGATTTGTGACAGGAATACTCACCAGCAGGCTTCTGCAATAATCCAGACATGAGGAGATGAGAGCCTGTAGCAGGGTTATAGTAGTATCAGAGGAGTAAACGGGGCATAGTGGGAAATGCCAAGGTGGAAACAAGAAGCCTTGACAATAGGTCAGATGCATGTGTGGGTGTGGGGAAGAGAGGGTTAGAGACAATAGGATGGCACGGGGTACAAATGTAGGGGATTGGGAGTATGGTGTTGCCCTTATCAGTTAATTGGGAAGTTTGTTTGTTTGAGAGGAAGGGGAGTGAGCTTGAGGGGGAAAGATAATGAGTTCAGTTTTGGACATGTTAAGTTTAAGGTATATACCGGATATTCAGTTTGAGAGGTCTAAAAGGCAGTCAGAGATGCAGGACTGAAGGTCAGGAGAGAGGTTACTGATGGATAAATAAATTTAAGAATCATCAGCATAAGGATGATAATTGAATCCATGGGAGTTGAGATCATCAAGTGAAATAGTCCAAAGGAAGTAGAAAAGAGGGTTCAGGAGAGAGCCCTTTGGGACACTCATGGTGAGCATGTGTTCTGTAACTGAAGATGCAGCAAAGGAAACTAAAAGGAGTCCATTCCATCACCTGTACTAATAGTTCACGCGTGTGGGAAAGCTACTCTGCCTGTCCTGGCTACTTTGTCTTTGGAGGTGTACTCAGCCACACTGCTACAATAATGAGTTTGTTTTAAACCCAGGGGGATTATAATAGCTTCTAAGGTTCACAGGGTTCCCTCCTCTTCTGCTATAAAGCAGTTTATATTAAATAAAGTGTCAAATCCAGTTACAGATGCTCAGAGTCCCCTTTAGAAATTAAACCTTTAGGCAGAGGTATAGCTCTTTGCCTCGATTTAAATCTATACTTATCTCTAGCTAACCTCTGGTCTCCACATGTCTGAAGCCAAACCCTCAGCCCCCCTTAGCCAGTGTCTCACCCCAAAGATGCCTCTGCTTCAGGGGCTCCCATCTTCCCACATCTGAGTTCCTCCTGTCTGTCATATGGTTTGGTTCCCAGGCCAGCCAAGTCCACTTCTCTCTCAGATTGTAACGTCTGACTCCAGGAAGACTCCTCACCTATTCAGCTTCCCCATTAATATGTGAGGTCCTCAGGAGCAGGGATGCTCTACCTTTATGCCTGGATTTGTATTCCCAATATGCCTTAATGAACGTGAGTCATCTTAGGAAAAGAACAGATCTTTTCTTGAAACTTTCCTCCAGTCTTTGAAGAGGTGGGGCATCTGGAGGTCTCACCGTTCTCCACCCCAGTTAAGATGTTTTTCTGCCCTTGTGCTGCCACTCCTTTATTTGCTATGGGGCCCCTATTCCTTCCTCTCTGCTGCCAGACTCTTGAGTCTTTTGGGCTGTTTTATTTTTTCAAATTTAATCTGTAACAAAAATGTGTTTCCTCTCCTCACTCCCCAACTGAAGCAAAACAAAAAAAACAAAATTACAAAACAAAATGTTCATAACAAATATATACAGTTGAGCAAAATAAATCGCGACACTAGCATTTATTTGTTTATTTATTTATTGGGGGCAAGTAACAAATATAAACAGTTGAGCAAAATAAATCGCCACATTGGCATTTATTTGTTTATTTATTGGGGAAAGGGGGGGGAGGCAAAGCAATTGGGGTTAAGTGACTTGCCCAAGGTCGCACAGCTAGTTTTTGTGTTAAGTGTCTGGGGCCGAATTTGAACTCAGGTCCTCCTCACTTCAGAGCAGGTGCTCTATTCCTTGTGCCACCTAGCCTCCCCATGCTTACAATAATTTTATCACACTCCTCATTCTTTTTACTCCATTCCACATCAGCTCATACATGTCTTTCTCCTTTCTCTGTAACTATCTCATTCAAAGTTTTTTAAATAGGAAAAAAATATTCCATTCCATTTATACACCATAATTTGCTTAGCCATTGCCCAGCCTGCAATTTCACACAAAACTCAAAGAACATGAACTTCTCAGTCAGTATTTAATTTCATCCTCTAGCTTTAAGGACCTTTTCATCTATTACACAAAACGTCTGATACTTGAATGATACCATGAAAAGTGTTTGGACCTTGTTGACACCTGGTTCATACCTCTTATTTAAGGAAGGGCGGAATATGTGGGCAGGGGTGTGCTGGAGCCAACTCTACCTGGCTTGTTATATTTTCAGTGTGAGCATTTATGCCTCAGAAAGAGGTACACCTACAAATCAAGGCTTACTTTGTAGTTATGTTGATTGTTTAGACTTTAAAATGTTAACAATGCAGATTAAAATTAAAAGCATATCCGATCAGAGTATCCGCACACCCTTGGGTATGGGACACAGGATTGTTCTGAGGATCAAATGACATAATACATAATAAAGGGCTTCGCAAACCTTAAAGTCCTATATGTATATCAGCTATTATTACTATACACTGCATGATGCTATTCTTTTTTTTTGTTTTTTAGTTTTCAACATTCATTTCCACAAGATTCTGAATTACAAATTTTCTCCCCATCTTTCCCCTACCCTCACCCCAAAATAGTGATCCTACTGAATGCCCCCTCCTCCAACCTGCTCTCTCTGATATCCTCCCCCACACCCCTCTGACTTTCTAGTAGAGCAAGATGGATTTCTATACCCCAGTGCCTGTATGTCTTACATATAAAATAATAATTTTTTTAAACATTTGATTTAAAATTTTGATTTTCTGATTCTTTCCCTTCTTACCTCATCACCCACCCCTACTGGCAAGAAAAGCAATTCAATACAGGTAGTACATGTATAGTTAGAGAAAACATTTCCATAGTAGATACATTGTGAAAGACTTACTATATTTCCCTCCATCCTATCCTGCCCCCCACTTGTTCTATTTTCTGCTTTGACTCTGTCCCTTTTCAAAAGTGTGTGCTTCTAAATACCCTCTTCCCCAATCTGCCCTCCCTTCTATCATCCCCACTCTTATTCCCTTCCCCACTACTTTCCTGTAGGGTAAGAAACCCAATTTAGTGTATGTTATTCCCTCCTTAAGTCAAATTCAATGAGAGAAAGGTTGACCTATTCCCTTTTGGCTTCCTGTTCTTCCCCTCCACTGTAACAGTTTTCTCTTGCCTCTTTTACATGAGATGATTTATCCCATTTTGTCTCTCCCTATCTCCTCTCATTATATTCCTCTCACCTTAATTTTATTTTTTTTAGATATTATCCCTTATTATTCAACTGATCCTGTGCCCTCTATACATGTACACAGATATACACATATTAACATATGTATTTATATGCACATATATCCTCCCATATAAACATATATGATACATATATATTCCCTTCAACTATCTTCATATTGAGAAAAGTCTCATGAGTTAACAATTATTGTTTTTCCAAGTAGGAATATAAATAGTTCAATTTTAATAAGTTCCTTATGATTTCTTTTCCATGTTTACCTTCTTATGCTTCTTGTATTTGAATGTCAAATTTTCTATTCAACTTTAGTTTTTTCATCAAGAATGCTTGAAAGTCCTCCACCTCACTGAATTACCATATTTTCCCCCGCAACATTACACTCAAGTTTTTCTGGGTAGGTGATTCTTGGTTTTAATCCAAGCTCCTTTGACTTCCAGAATATCATATTCTAAGCCCTTTGATCCCTTAATTTAGAAGCTGCTACATACTGTGTTATCCTTATTGGGTTTCCACAATAGTAAAATTGTTCCTTCCTGGCTGCTTCTAATATTTTCTCCTTGACCTGGGAACTCTGGAACTTGGCTATGATATTTCTAGTAATTTTCTTTTGGGATCTTTTTCAAGAGGTAATCAGTGAATTCTTTCAATTTCTATTTTGTTCTCTAGTTCTAAAGTATCAGGGCAATTTTCCTTGAGAATTTCTTGAAGGATGATTTCTAGGTTATTTTTTTGATCAATTTTTTTGATCATGGCTTTCAGGTAGTCCAGTAATTTTAAAATTATCTTTCCTGGGTCTATTTTCCAGGTCAGTAGTTTTTCCAATGAGATATTTCACACTGTCTTCTATTTTTTCATTTGTTTAGATCTGTTTAATAGAATCTTGATTTCTCATAAAATCAGTAGCTTCCATTTGCTCCAATCTAATTCTGAAGGAATTATTCTCTTCAGTGAGCTTTTGAAATTTCTTTTCCATCTGGCCAATTGTTCTTTTTAAGGCATTCTTCTCATCACTGCCTTTTTGGGCCTCTTTTGCCATTTGAGTTAATCTATTTTTTAATGTGTTATTTTCTTCAGTCAGGTTGTTGACTCTCTTTTCATGATTTTCTTGCATCATTCTCATTTCTCTTCCCAATTTTTCCTCCACTTCTCTTACTTTATTTTCAAAATCATTCTTAAGCTCCTCTATGGCCTGTAACCAATTCATGTTTTTCCTGGAAGCTTTTGATGCAGGAATTCTGACTGTGCTGTCTTCCTTCCATTCTATGCTTTGATCTTTTTTGTCCCCAAAAAAGGAATCTAAGGTTTGCTTCTTCTGCTTGCTTTGCTTCCTCAGCTTGCTCATGTTGTCAGTCAATTGACTTTTGAGCTTTTTGCCACACTAGAACTCTGCTTTCAGAGAGGAAAGCTTTGTCCCAAATCACATGGGTTTTTGCAGATGCTGGAGCTATCAGAAGGGTGCCCTCCCTGCAGCCCCCACAAGCTCTGGTCCACTGGCCACACACCCCAGAACCTCCACCCAAGACAGTGATCTAGATCCAAAGAGGTTAAAGCAAGAGCAATTACCCTCTGAATGGTCACTTGGTCCCCCTAAGATCTGCAGGCCATGAGCTCTGGAGGCATCCTCATGGGGAAGCAGCTGCAGCCACCAGGACTCCTCAACCTCTCACCCCAGGGGCAGGGACAGGGGCCAGACTGTACCCTTCCTTTCCAACAGAGTTCCCAACTGACCTTTTACTTGCTCTTTGGTGTTTATGGGTTGATGCGTCTGGAAACCACCACAGCTGCTGGTGATTCACTCTCCTGATGTCTGCTCCAGAAGTCACTGGTTGGGGCTGCCCTGAGGCCAAAATCACAGGGCTCATGCAGTGCTGTGATGAACCCTTCCTGCAGGCCTGCTGGGCACCTTCAGCAGATTTGTTTCTCTCTGTCACTTTGTGGGTTCTGTAGCTCTAAAATTTGTTTAGAGTTATATTTTATAGGTATTTGAAATGGTTGTTGGAGGAGCTCACAGAATTTCCTGTTTCTATGCCACCATCTTGGCTCCCTTTTCCCATGATGCTATTCTTAATACATTATAACCAAACCTTGGGGGTGGCTAGGTGGCCCACTCAATAGAGCACCAGCCCTGGAATCAGGAGGACCTGAGTTCAAATCCAGCCTCAGACACTTAACACTTAGTAGCCATGTGACCTTTGGCAAGTCACTTAACCCCAACTGCCCCTCCAAAAAAAAAAGGCAAAAAATAAATGACCAGGTCTCACTGTAATATCATGAAAGCCTACTCTAATACTGGATCACCTGAGAAACAAAAATTAGACAAAGTACTTCAATTTCAACTGTATGAACTTCCCTAAGTTTATTTTCTAATGTCCATTTTTTGGCTTGAGCTTCATTTTCCCTAATTGTCAGTTATCTTGTTACCACTATATTATATACTGCATAGCAGAAATATCTTTCCTTTGGAACTATCCTTCAATACCAATTTTACCTAAAAACATTTTCAGAGAATCAATGATTTTAGGCAAGGTCTGTCAGTATACAGATTCTCTCCCTCCATAAGTCAACTGGGGGGTCAAAACAAAACAAAAATACACAGAGGAAGAGAGCTTTTTAATCCTTGAATCCCTTTCATATCTGGTCTACTTTTTCTTCTACCCTCAAAACTTCATTTAATTATTATAAAGTTTACTTTCACTCTGTGAGTCTGGAATCTGCATGGGAATACTGGGAGTTCAATTAAATAGAATTTATATGTACTAAGAGCTTACCACATATAAGCACAGTTAAGGACCAGGCCAGCACAGTGCAAACTTCAGCAGGACTTAAAAAGCCAAAGAAAGTCACATTATAAGCCCAGTAAAAGATGACTAGATGTCTTTGGTCTAAGGACCAGACTAGCTGCATATTAAAAGGCTCATCACCAAGAATGGCCACCAAATGTCAGGCTTTTTTTTTTTAATTGGTCACAGCAAGTCATAAAGACCATCTATCAAGGCAAAGAGTTATGACCTTGAGGGAGTAACTCTCAATGACTTAATCTGAACTCTTCTCAAGTCAGGATGTAATAGCAGATATTTACAAAGCCAACATCTAGTTTTTATCAATTGACATAATACATATCATAGTTTGTAGATCTTAAAATATACAAAAGGGCTGTATAAAAGTTATTTTCCTAGCATATTCATGGCTAAATCAGTTACAATTAAATAAATTAATCTTTGATGATGTGCCATATGTAGTATGGCATATATAGTGCCATATCATAGTGCATTAACTCCAATGGCTAACGAACATCTTAGGAGTTTTGGCTCATTACATCTGGCACTGCCAACAGCTATATCAACGATAAAAATTAAACCCTATTTCAACTTTTGTACAACTTTAAGGAATTTTCTTTTCCAGCAGTCCATACAAAAATTCCACATCCTACTAATTTTGCAAAGTTATTATAGCAAAAGCTCTGATACCTGACAAGATGGATAATTTTGGGTTCAGGGTAGTTAGAAGACCTGGTTAGCTAGGAGTTACTTTTTCCCCATTAGTACTGTGTATGAATGCTTTTACCACCAGGTCCCCCTCTATTTTCTTTCTCTGATCTCAACTCATTCATCACAGTATTGAACTCTCCTCAGACTACTATTCTGACTAGCTATAGCATCAGTGTAGCTACCAGAACGAAAACTGTGCTGTGGAAAAAAGGAAATATGCATGTGGTGCCAAACAATAGGGACTGTTATTAATATATAGTTTCATACTATACAAATTTAAATGGCCATTCAAGGAATAACTATTACAATTTTACCTTCAATTACTCTCATTGAATTTGGCTTAGGGAAGAAATGGCATAAACTCTAAACTGGGCATCATGCCACACAGGAGAGTAGGGGGCATGGGGAATGAGAGGGGGGATGACGGAGGGGAGGGCAGGGTCTGGGG
>CM053594.1:173638787-173694005 GCA_028646575.1 Pseudocheirus occidentalis | reverse complement strand
GCTGGTGCTTTCGATTTTCTTTGAAGTAGACTCAAGCTGTGCTTGGGAGGCTCCGCTGCTCCTCGTGGCTGCCCTGGGGCCTTGCCTGGCCACATGGTTTTGGGCTGGTCGTTCTCTGCTCCTCTGCAGTGAGAGCTGCACCTCTCCGCCTGCTCCTCACGCCTTGGCAGATGTGTCAGTGCCGGAAGCTGTAGAACCACTGCAGGCTGGCTGTGGGGCTCGGCTCAGCTCCTTCCCACTGTCCCAGGCCTGGCCGCGGTCTTGGCTTCCAGCTGTTCCAGCCTCCACTCCGGCGGCTGCGCTGAGCCCCTGCTGCCGAGCTGCCTTCAGCGAGAGCTGTGTTCTCTGGATTTTTGTGAGTCTGAGAGTCCTAGACTTTCCTAGACTTTGTCTGGGCTCGTATTTTATGGGTGTTTAGGGTGGCAGTGTGGGAGCTGCGGGACCTTGCTGCTTCTACGCCGCCATCTTGGCTCCCGTCTTGTCAGTTCTTAAGTTCTAAGGTCTCTCCTCTGGTATTGCCACTACCTTGTTGCACACAGTCCTGCTCACCTCATGCCTAGACTATTGCAGTCGCCTTCTCATTGGTCTCCTTGCATCAGTTCTGTGCATCCTGCACTCAGTTGTCAAATTGACCTTCTTAAAGTTTAGGTTTGACCATATCACCTCCTCCTATCTGTCCCATTTAATAAGGTCTAGTAGCTCCTTTTCACTTCCAGGACCAAATCATCTATTTGATATTTAAAGTATCATCTGACTGCATTTTCACTGGCTGTCCTCTATACTGAGAATTCTGCCTCACCTCACCCTCTATCTCTTGAGTGCCTTCAAGTCCCACCCCAAATCCTGTTTTTTACAAAAAAGTTATCCCTGTCTTTCTTTGTGCTAGCGCCTCCTCTCTTTTGATTATCTCTAATTTATCTTGACTAGATATCTTGTCCATACATAGTTGTCAGCACATAGTTTTACCCATTAGTCTGTGAGCTCCTTGGGAACAGTGAATGTGTTTTGCCTTTCTTCATATTCCCATGGCTTTGCACGTAGTATCCATGTGGTGCTTAATAAGTGCTTGTTGACTTACTGCTTAGTAAGTTCTGGGCATAGTTCCAAAATACTTTCCAGACTATTAGACGATTGGACTATTTCACAGCTCCACCAAGGACGTGCTTGTTTTCCTGTAGCTCCTCCAACATAAGTAATTTTCCTTTTTTTATCAATTTTACCTATCTGATGGAACTTTAATAAGGCTGAACTTTAGACAAATTCCTGGTTTTTGGAAATTGAGGGCTCTATTTTAGTTTTGTGCTATCATTATTAATACTATTTTGGAATGGGTAAGATAATGAAATCCTTTTTTTCGTAGTAGAAATATAACATGGGAGAAAAAATCTTAAGATTCTTTAGTCTAAATGCAAATATCTTAAATCTCTTAAGTGAATTTGATGTTGAGGAAAGAGTTTTTTTTTTAAACTAACCAAATTTAAACTTAGATGGTATTGGAAATATTTATATTTCTCTGTATATCTAACGAAATTAAATAACACTCTGTTTCCTCTTTTAAAGAATATCAAAGAAGATTTATTTAGGTCACTTAAAAGATGACTGCTGAAGATATAGCAATTTATGTATTAAACATTCAAAGAAATCTAACTTTTGTGTTCTATTACCAGGAGCTTTGTCAGTGTCGTCCTGGTGAAGGAAATTGTTCATGTTGTAAGGAGTGTATGCTTTGTCTGGGCACTCTTTGGGATGAATGCTGTGATTGTGTTGGTAAGTTGATATTTGATTGTCTTAATATTATCTATATCACAATATTTTGGCTTGGAAGACAATTACAAGGTTATTTAGTTCATATTCTTTGCTTTATAGGTAAAACTAAAAGTCTTCCTGAGTTGAGAGGCTACAGTCTCACTCAATAAATGTTTTCCGGTATTCAGTAATACATAAAAGTTATTCCATAAAAACTAACTCAAAACTTTCATGCTACATTTTTTTTACTTTATTTGTGGTAGAAATAGATATTTAACAGATGGATTTTGAAAGATATAATTGTTTAAATTATCAAGCATTTATTTTTAATCGTTCTCACTTCCCTTTAAAAAAAAACCCTCCAAAAAAAACCCTCCAACAAATAAGCATGGTCAAATGAAACAAATACAAAGGAAAAAATGAGATTTGTTGTTTTGTTTGTTTTCAGGAGGGAGAGCTAGAAGGGAGAGATTAGTGATAGATTGCCAAAAAGACAAACAAAAGGAAGAAAAGGTGCTCAATGTTGGTGGCATAGTGACTATAGAGGGCCTTGTAGCCATGGAAAGCAAAGAATATGATGATTGGTCCTCCTTAATCCTATGTATTTTGGGGGCATATAAGCAAGGAACAGTCAACTTTAGAGAAGGTGGCAAGAAATGAGTATCTTCAGGTGAAAGCCAGGTTTCTTTGAGAGCCAAAAGATATGACTATGAAAAGCAGAAATGTAGGGTGACTATTTGTTAACAGTTAAATCAGTATTCAAGAGTGGAAGGAAGGAGTAAGCAGAAGGGTTATAGAGACTAGAAAAGTAGGGTTGAGTTAAATGAGAATAAAAATGAATACTAGGAGAAAAAGGTTTCCCTTATAACTTATAATTCTTAATTACAAAAGTAAGAGAAGTAGGAGGTAGAAATTGGTTAGCTATAGGGTAGAAAAGAGTATGGAGAGGTATGGAGAAGATTTCTCATCTCCTACATGGAGTTCCATAGTTGTATGTGGGAGGAGGGAGGGGAAGGAGGAAAGGGAGGCAGGAAGTAACTTAATCTCTCTAGGGTATTGTTGTCTCATCTGTAAACTGAAGGGTTAGACTAGAGTGACTTTAGAAAGACTAAATTTCTATAACGAAATATTATCAATCTAAACTTAGTATCTTCCTCAGAGCTTGGTACCATCGCTCTGCACATAATAAGTACTTAATATATTGCGTTGTTGGTGGAGTTGTGAACTAATCCAACTATTCTGGACGGCAATTTGAAATTATGCTCAAAGAGCCGTAAAACTGCATACTCTTTGATCCATAAATATCATTGCTAGGTCTGTATCCCAAAGATATCCAGAAAGAGGGGAAAGGATTTATTTGTACAAAAATATTTATAGCAACTCGTTTTGTGGTAGTTAAGAACTGGAAATCAGAGGGATGCCTATCAATTGGGAAATGGCTAAAGAAACTGTGGTGCATAATTGTAATGGAATATTATTGTGCTATAAAAAATGACAGAATGATTTCAGAAAAACCTGGACTTACATGAACTGATGCATAGTGAAGTGAACAGAACCAGAAGAATTTTCTATGCAGTAATAGCAGTATTGTTTGGTGAAGAACTGTGATTGACTTAGCTGTTCTCAGCAATTACAAAGCTCCAAGAAGATCTCAAAGGACTAATGATGAAGCAAACTATCTGCCTCCATTAGGATGCTCAGTCACAAGAGAACTTATCAAGGACATAATTACAGACACATCTCAGGCAGACTGTGTTGTTGTGATAGTTGCTGCTGGTATTGGTGAATTTGAAACTGGTATCTCAAAAATGGGCAGTGCCGTGAGTATGTCCTTCTGGCCTACACACTAGATGTGAAACAACTGATTGTTGGTGTCAACAAAAAGGAACCCCACCCCCTACAGCCAGGAGAGATATGAGGAAATTGTCAAGGAAGTCAATACTCACATTAAAAAATTGGCCACCAGCCTGACAGTAGCTTTTGTGCCAGTTTCAAGTTGGAATGTTGACAACATGCTGGAGCTAAGCTTTAATATACTCATAAGGATGGCAGTTCTGTGGTACTATACTACTTGAAGCTTTGGATTGCTTCCTGCCACCAACTCATCCAAATGACAAGCCCCTGCATCTTCCCCTCCAAGATGTCTATAAGATTGTTGGTCTTGGTACTGTAAATGTTGGCCATGTGGAGACTGGTATTCTAAAACCAGACATTGCGGTCATCTTTGCCCCAGTTAGTGTTACAACTGAAATAAAGCCTGTTGAAATGCACCGTGAAACTGAGTGAGGTTCTACCTGGGGATAATGTTGGTTTCAGTGTCAGCAAAGTGTCTGTTAAAGATGTCTACCATGTACTGTGTCTGGTAATAGCAAGAATAACCTACTATAATGATAATGAAATTTGAAGATCCCTTTGTATTGCTAAGCTAAGAAGTACTTAGCACCTAGTTTTAAATTAAGCTTCTGTTAAAGAAACAGAAGATATGAACCCCTGTTGCTGACATAACAGGAAGGGGCTGGACAGGGAGAAGCTAATACCTATATAAGGAAGAGCACAAGCTGGATAGTCAGAACTTTTTGGGATAAGTTTTGTGGAGGCAGAGCAGCTGCTGCCTGGGAGGGAGGGAGGGAAGGGGAGAGAGAGAGAGAAAGAAAGAGAAAGAAAGAAAGAGAGAGAGAGAGAGAGAAAGTGAAAGAGAGAGAGAATTTCTCTTAGTACACATCTGAAGCCTGGGCTGTTGCTGCTGAACTGGAACTTCCATGGAGAAAGTGATTTTGATTTTGAGAATGGGAGAAAGTTATTTTGATTTTGAGAATGGAGCTGTTAAGGACTTCCAAGGGCCAGCTAGAGTTGCCAGAGGAAGCATGACTGTGGTGTTGGTCAGACTTTGTCTGTCTGTGGCTCTGTTCAGTTTTTTCTTCCCAGGAACAGAAACTGTGAAGAATTTGAGATGGACTGGACACTGTGAGCTTCAGTGTGGAGTGGGAACTGCACAGAGAACTGGACAAGGAGTCTGCCTTTGAACTCAAGTGGCAGTTGGTTAGATTCGGGTAGGAGCTGGGACCATGGAAGAAGAGCCATGGAAGCTGAAAGCCTGCCCCAAGTCAAGATGAAAAGACCTCTCCCTGGGTACTGAGTAGTGACTGATGAAATTAACTGAGTAATGACTGATGAAATTGTCTAAGTAGTGACTGATGAAATAGGATAGTGCATAGTGACTGATGAAATTGTAACTTACTTGTGACTGAGGGGTGGATGGCCTGTGTATTTTCCACTACCCCTTGAGAGTCCTGAATAGTGACTGATATTGTAATTTAATTGCACCCCATGGGTAGAGAATGTTGTCTGTTGTACTTTGTATCCCTTAAGTTATGTGACATAGTAGATAGAGTGCCAGGTCTGGAGTTGGGAAGTAAATGTAAGAATTTTATAATTCACATATTTAAATTGTTAAATATCAATAAGGAAATAAGAATGGAAATCTCTTATTAACATCTCTGCCCAAGAAGATTAAAATATAGAGGATAAGTGAGTTAAGGATTAAGGAAACTCTTCTCCTTAAGACTGATTGAATTAAGGAATTAACTAAATGATTGTCTAAATGAATGCACCTTATTTAAAAGAGAACCATTGAATGATTGAGTTACTAAATGATTGTACTTTGTTCAAAACTATGTGACCACTTTGGTGAAAACTATGTGGCCGTTTTAGGGATAAGTTGTTGAGTTGTGACCTGGTGAATGCTGTATTTTGATTTTATGTGATAAGTTGTAACATTGTGAATGCTGTGTTTTGATTTTCTGTGAATGTTTTGCTCTGATTTGTTATTGAATAAATGGAGAGTCCGCGATACTATGTAATCAGAAGCCTGAAAAGCTGTTCACAACAGCAGTCCTCTGGAAAGCTACTCCTGCATGGCTCTGTCCATGGAACCAGCTGGCTTCACTACTGCACAGGTCATTATCCTGAACCATCCAGGCCAAATCAGAGCTTCCTATGCACCTGCTCTAGATTGTCACACTGCTCACATTTCTTGCAGATTTGCTGAACTGAAGGAGAAGATTAATTGTTGTTCTGGTAAGAAGGTGAAAGATGCCCCTAAATTCCTGAAATCTGGTGATACTGCCATGGTTGATGTGGTTCCAGGCAAGCCCATATGTGTGGAAAGCTTCTCTGGTTATATCCGCATTAGGATCACTTTGCTGTTGGTGATATGAAGAAGCAGACCATTGCAGTTGGTGTCATCAAGGCAATTGACAGGAATGCTGCTGGAGCTGGCAGGATCACAAAATCTGCCCAGAAGGTTAAATGAATGTTCTGTACTACACCTGCCACCCCAGTCTTAATCAGTAGTGGAAGAATGGTCTCTGAAATGTTTTCTCAAATGACCATTTAAATTTGATAGTAAAAGGCTAGTTAATGATTGTAATGCATCATAAAGCTTTAAGAGGAAAGGAATGATTTTGTAGACCCTTTGCTTTCTGGCAGTTTTAAGTTATTAGTTTTTAAAATCAGTAATTCTAAATAGAAGCAACCCGATCAAAAATTTGTCACAGAATTTTGAGACCATTAAGACAGTTTCATATGGAGGGGGAGAAAAAGATCAACCTAGATTCCAGAAGAGCATTGATGAGGAATGCTGCCTACTTGCTGATAGAGAAATGATAAACTAATATTCAGAATGAGAGACACATTTGTACCCATGGCCAGTGTGGTCATTTGCTTTGTTTTACTATACTTATTTGCCAGAGGGGTATTTTTTTTTTATTTTAAGGGAAGTGAAAAGCATTAAAAATAAATGCTTGACAACTGAAACAGATTTAATTTTCAAAGATTCTGGATGCCATGTTTTTGGAAAAATCTTGACAAGCTGGGGTGTATTGAAAGTACAAATACCAGGATGGCAAAGGAACTTAAAACCATACCATCTAAGGATCAGTGAATCAAAGAACTGGGGTGATATGGCTTAGAGAATTGAACACCCAAAGAATCCAGAATTTCTTTCTTTGAATATTAAAGAGATGACTTGTGTAATGAGGATTAGGTTTGTTTTGCACAATAAATCTCTTTTAAAATGTAGAAATGTAGTATGCATTTCTTTGCCTCTTTAAACGAAGCTTAATCAGTCTCATTCAGCTTGTTCTTGATGATTTGAGGTCATTACTACCATCTGTTACAATACAGTGCCACACAATACAGTACAATACAGCACAATTTAAGGCTACAAAGTGATTAGTTATATATTTGTAGCAAAAGATCACAGACTTCTATGATTTCTTAATATTTGCATCTACTATTTATAGTTGTTTCTATTTTTTTTCCTGGCTCCTCTCTTACTGGTAGGTTGTCAGTAGACACTTTGAGTTGGTGTCTATGTACTTGTCTCCTTCAAGATGCTTTTACCCCCATGGTACTTCTCATTTGTGTCGTTCAGTGTGCTTCTGCTGCTCTGAGATAAGTAGAATTGTTACAATAAATCATTTAAACATTCTTTGTCTCAGTTTTCTTATCTGTAAAATGGGGCTAACAATTACACCTCCTTCCCAAGGTTGCTGTCAGGATAAAATGAGATATTTGTTAAGCACTAATTTTTTAAGATGTATTTATTTTATTTTTAATTTATGGAATAAAACAAGCATTTCCACAATGTAATATAATTTTTAAAATGATTGCAATAAGAAGAACTAAATTTAGTCACAAGACATGGGTTCAAGTGGCCATACTACTGCTAACCTGAAATCAGGAAGATTTATCTTCCCGAGTTCAAATCTGGCCTCTGACACTTACTAGCTGTGTGACCTTGGGCAAATCACTTTACTCTGTTTGCCTCAGGTTCTTCATCTGTAAAATGAGCTGGAGAAGGAAAGGAAATGGCAAACCACTCCACTATCTTTGTCAAGAAAACCCCAGATTCAGTCATGAAGAGTTGAATACATCTGAAACTACTGAAAAACAACAGTGAGACAAAATACCAAGTTTTGGGGATGCAGCCTAAGTAGTACTTAGGGGAAATTTTATATTCTTAAACATGTTGGTTAATAAAAGAGGAAGAGCAGATTAATGAAATAGGCATGCAATAATTTTTTTAAACCCTAGAAAATGAACAAATTTAAAACCCCAGTTAAACTGTAAAATAGAAATCCCAGTGATAAAAGGAGAGATTTACAAAATTGAAAGCAAAAACTGCATTGAATTAATAATAAATAATTTAATATGTGTGTGTATGAGCTAGGTTTTAAATAAATAAACCATTAGTCTACTTGATAAAAATATATAACCAGTGTAAAAAATGAAAAAGGTACATTCATAACCACGGCATTGATGATGGTGTGATGTTTTTCCTGCAAATGGCAGTTGCATTGTCACGAATCTGTCTTTCACTCGTTTTGGCAGGCATATTAGCTTGTTGGCTAGATTAGTTTTGATTACAAAACCTACACCAGCTTAACGGCACTCCCCTTCCCTGTGGCCACTCCAGAAAAACATGTATCCAGCTCCAACTTCAGTAAGCTAATAATTTGAACTTCATTTGCCAGCCTTGTTTCATTCAGGGCTGCCATTTGGATGCGGTACCTGCTGAGTTCTCTTGCAACAAGAGCTGTGTGTCTTTCAGGTCTACTGAATTTTGTATTGTCTATAAGCGTGTGCACATTCTACATGCTGATGATGAGTAGAATCATCTTTGCAGACATTTTTGTACTTTTTTTGTGTTTTGATTGCAGAGTGGGATTTCCCTCCTGCCGCAGTAATCAGACCCGGGTTAGGTAAACAGACAGTTTTTAGAATGCTTTTTCTAGCCCCTTCCTCGCACCAGGAGGTGAGCAGTGTGATCCTTAAAAAGCTGCTCAGATATCCAGGAGGCTACCAAATCCCACTGCAGCTTCCTGTGAGAAACAACCCTGTGCTCTGGGCTGTCTCTATACAGGGCTGTGACTACAGCTCCCAGTGTTTCTGTACCTGCTTCTTTGTTGCTTACCTGTTGCCACAGGACTTTGAGATAAATTTAGTTTCTCAGAGAAGTTCATCAGCATTGTACATCAATCTCACGATGGCATGCTTGCCTGGGTTCTGGATAATGGACAGTGATCTCATGCCTTCCCAGTTACCAGTAGAGTGAAATAAGGCTGTGTGTTTGCTCCCATGCTTTTTTTCTTTTTTTTAAATTCTTTTTTTTTTTGGAGGGCAGTTGGGGTTAAGTGACTTGCCCAAGGTCACACGGCTAGTTTTTGTGTTAAGTGTCTGAGGCCGGATTTGAACTCAGGTCCTCCTGACTCCAGGGCCGGTGCTCTATTCACTGCGCCACCTAGCCGCCCCTGCTCCCATGCTTTTTAACATGATGTTTTCAGCCCTGTGGTTAAATGCTTTCAATAAGGATGAACACGGCATCAAGGTCAGCTACCACACTGATGTTAAATTCTTCAATTTAAAAAGACAACAAGCCAAGACCAAAGTGGAAGGAATGTTGTTGCATGATTTTCTGTTTTCAGGTGATTGTACACTCAGTGCAGCCTCAATTCTCTGCTGTTTGTGCTCATTTTGGCCTAACAATGCCAGGAAAACACAGGTGCTTCATCAGCCACCACCACACCATCCGTATGTGGAACCATTGGTTACAGCAAAATGGAGATGTTTTGAATGCTTTGGATAAATTCATTTGCCTTCCAGAGCTGTACATATTGATAATGAGATTAATTGCCAGAGCTAGCTCAGTTTTTGGGAGGCTCTGAAGGAAAGTATGGGAGTGAAGAGATATTAGACTGACTACCCAACTGAAGGTCTACAGAACCATTGTGCTGACCTCATTGTTCTATGCCTATGGAACCTGGACATACCAGCACCATGCCAGGAAACTGAAGTGCTTCCGTTTGAATTGTCTTAGGAAGATTCTGAAGAAAACCTGGCAGGATAAAGTACCAGACACTGAGATTGTTATTCGAACTAAACTTCCAAGCATTTAAACTCTACTTCAGAGAATGCAACTCAGATGGGCTGGCCACATTGTTTGAAAGCAAAACATACATTTGCCAAAATTACTATTTTATGAAGAACTCACACAGGGCAAACATTCACATGGTGGTCAGAAGAAGTGATACAAGGACACTCTCAAGGTCTCTCATAAGAACTTTGGAAATGATTGTGTGACATTAGCACAGGACTGCTCAGCATGGCATACCCATGTCAGAGAAGGTGCTGTGCTCTGTGAGCTAAGCAGAATTGAAGCAACTCAAAGGAAACACAGGATGTGCAAATTTAGAGAATCTGCCCCGTGTCCACGCAGACTGTTTGTGCCTGAACTGTGGTAGAGCATTCCAAGCTCATATTGTTCTGATCAGGCAGTTGGACACATTGAAATTTGACTTTAGCATAGTGATGTCATTTTTGGTCCTCTTTGAGAATGAAAGACAACAACTAACCAAGTATAGACCAACATCTCACACCTTATACCAAGACAAGCTCCAAATAGGCACATGACTTATTCATAAAGGGTGACATCATAAACTAGAGGAACAAGTAAGAAATTAGCCATCAGATCTATGGATAAGGAAAGAGTTCATAACTAAACAAGATGTAAAAAGATTCACAAAAAGTAAAAGGAACAGTTTTGATGACATAAAATTAAAGTTCTGTATCAGCAAACACCCTAGCATACCTAGGGTGGCTGTTAGCACAGGTTCTTAGATCTGCTTTTCTAAAGGAAAGCAATTCAAAATGGGTTAACAGTCTCACTAATCAAACGTGTATCATTTACCTAGTTCAGGGGAAAAAGTCAGCACCCTGAACTTCAGAGAATACAAACAGAATACAAACAGAAGTTACAAGCAAACAGAGAAACAGATCAGCAGACAGGCTTCCAACCATCTGACCATCACATCCATACCTATTCTTTTACCAGAGAGGGAAGCAACAACATTTGGGTTTTTCAAAGCCAGGGGCTCAAAGTGAGCCCCAAACCAAAACCTCACATCAAGGTGTATATATAAACTTCTCCTGGATCAGAGAATGTCACAGCCCTCTTGACCCACTGCCCAATCACAAAGTAATAAGGCGCGGGCATTGCTGAAGAACAGGCCTCCCGCCACAGGCTCCATGTGACCACATTCAGTCTATTTGGGGACAGAGTATGCTTTCAAATCAGCAAAAAGTTCTCAGAGCCACTTTAGCCTATCAAAGGGCCTACGGGCAGGGAAGATCTTCAGATTCCCTTAACAAGTTCTTGCACATCCAACCTAGTACAGCTGAAAGCAGAAGAAAAGCAAGAAAATGGGAGAGATGGAGGGGAATCTTTGTAGCAAGTTTCTCTGATAAAAGCCTCTTTCTGAGATATATAAGAAACTGAGTCAAATGTTTAAGAATAAGAGCTATTCTGCCATTGATTAATGGTTGAAGGATATGAATAGCCAGCTTTCAGAAGAACAAATACAAGCTATTAATAGACATAAGAAAAAAAATTGCTCTAGATCACTAATAATTAAGAGAAATACTAAAATTACGACAACTCTGAGGTAACACCTCTCACCCACCAGATTGGAAAAGTTGACCAAAAAAAGAGGAAAATGATCAATACTGGAGGAGCTCTAGGAAGACAAGTATATTAGTGCACTGTAGGTGGAAATATGGATTGGTCTGGTCATTCTCAAAAGCACTTTAGAACTATGACCAAAAAACTATTAAATTATACATATTCTTTAACCTAGTGATACCACTACTATACCACCTATTCCTATATACCACCTATATATATATATATATATATATATATATATATATATTTTGTTGGTCTATACCACCAACAAAATCAAAAGAGAAAGACTGTGTGTACAAAACTATTTTTAATAACTTTTTGTAGTGGAAATGAATTGTAAACTCAGAGTTTGCCCATCAATTAAGGAATGGTTGAACAAGTTGTTATATGTGAATGTGTTAGAATATTATTGTGCTCCAAGAAATGATTATGGTTTCAGAGAAACCTGGGAAGACTTATGGATTGATGCAGAATGAAGTGAGCAGAACCTGGGCAACCATTTATATAATTAATAACAATATTGTAAAGATATGTTTAAACTTAGGATCTTTAATCAGCAGAACGACTAACCACAATTCCAGAGGACCTATGATGCTACTCACCTCCTGATTGAGGTGGTTGGTGGACTCAAGAGTAGAGAGTGTACTTTTTTTTACATGGGCCAATGTGAGCATTGATTTTGCTTAGCAATACATGTTTATAACAGGAATTTTGTTTCTCTGGAGATGGGGGCATATGGAAAGGAGAAAAAAGTAGATCTTCACGCTAATAAAACAAAATTTAGTTTTTCAAAAGACCTGCTCCAAAAGAGAATTGAAGCACTCAGGAAATCTGTGTCTATGTATGTGTGTGTGAATATGTGTATTTTATGTATATTGAGTTGAGCAATAATTACTAGGATATAAAGTCACTATATTCATTCTTTCATTTTGATGTATAATATTTGGAAATACTCTTTCCCATTTTTCAGAGGCTGGTTTCTCAAAGTTTTTAAAAATTATCTTATATTTTGTAGTTGTTTTTCTTTAAGAAAATGTGTGCAAATTGTGATTTTATTTAGTTCAGGTTTCCTTCACAGTGCCCCTGCTATAAAAGTTGCAGTTGATTGAATACATGTGTCAGATTTGGTATGCCAATATTTAATTCTTTATGGGTTTTTTTCTTTCTTTTTTCCTTAAGACATATGCTCCATTCAAATATTTGCAGTTGTGAGTCTGATGTGCATTTAAGGATATAGAAGATACAAATCATATGTGCTTATTTGGAGCCGTTTTAAGAATGTTTATGCTTTGATGACTGATAAGCAATAAGATGAGCTGTACTACTAGCACAAAGAGTAATTAGTTTTTTGTATAATGGAAATAAAATCTTGTATTCCTATAGGATTTATATTTTCATCAAGAGCAGCTGCTAAAAATCCATTGTGCTATGGAGTCATCAAAATCTAGTTTCCATACTAATAATATAAAGTATTACGTAATTTTTGTTGGTTACTTTTCTTTCAAACTAAGCTGTGTTTATTGAATTTTATGCTCTAAAAAGAAAAAAGAATAGAATAATTGTCCCTTAACTCTAAAGAAATGTCTTGAACAAAATATTTATCTACAGTGTTTACCCTATTTTAAAAAGAAAAATACAGGAAAATCTTGGCATTAAAAAAAATTCTCCTGCATTCCTTGTTTATGATTTGTTTGATTTTGTAATGCCTTCTTATATCCAAAAAATTGCTACTAGACAACTGAAAAACATTTATTGCTTTTATACTTTTTAAATACTTTATGAAACTCCTAGAGGTAATTACTGATTAGTTATCACAGAAATAGGTTAGGAATCATGGTATAACCATTTGATTATGATCTGGTTTTGCTATAGTAAACTAAAGACTGGAACCAAGGAAAAGAGTTTCTTTGATTCATTTTATTTATATTTTTTAAATTTATTGTTTATAATATACAATTATTATATGTAATATTATTAATATGTTTAAAATTTAGCTTTATTGCCTGCTTTAATTGATGTTATATATTTCTTTGATACTATAAATTTGTAGAATTATAAGATTGGCGAGGGCTTTGAGAGGACTCCCAGTCCATTTTGCTTTGTCTGCCCCTGACTGCTTTTTCAGATCTTTAGAGAAATTCCGTTTTGTCATCTATTTCACAGATATTGTCATAAACATATTAGTGAAGTGTTTAAATATTTATTTTAAAGTATATCTGTATTATGGTATTTGTTGCATAAATGTAATTGCCCTGTGGCAAGAGTTGCAATGATTCAGTGCAGAATTAGATCAAAATCTCCATAGATAATTTCAATATCTCTCCTAAACGTCACTCTAAAGCTGGATATATGACAATAATTTAAAGAGATGTGTTATTAGGGACTGAGTATAGCACTATCTTATGAAGACTCCTAAAAACTAAAAGGAATCCAAATACATTGTTTTTTGTTTTTGCTTTGTGGAGGGGGGAAGGCTGGGCAACTGGTGTTAAGTGACTTGTCCAAGGTCACACAACTAGTAAGTGTTAAGTGTCTGAGGCTGTATTTGAAGTCAGGTCCTCCTAACTCTAGGGCCAGTGCTCTATTTACTCTGCCACCTAATTGCCCCCAAACCCATTGTTAACAATTCCAAACACTCAGTTTTAAGAGAGAGATTATAAAGCACAAAACTGAAAATTTAAAGTTATTGTGATTTCAGTTCTGGTTTTATATTAACCCTACTCCTTAGTGGTAGCCATAGAGTCTCTAGAGTAGGAGCTCAGATTCTCTGTCTCTTCACACATAGCCAGAGAAGTGGAACTCAGTTTCACTGATATTATGCTGCTTCTCTGTTGGTTAAGTGCTTCATTCAGGTTTGTGCTGCTTCTGGGGACATAACCAGAATCTGTTTGTCTAGTGGCCTCTTGGAAGACTGTTTTTACGACAACCTTTGTTTGTAATTAAGAGCAGCAGCATCTCTCTGAGAAATCTTTCAGTAATTTTTAGTGCATTTCTTTTAATTTAGAAAAAGGTCTGAATTTGAATTATAGTCTTAAAAACTCAGTATTAGTCAACATGTAACATGGAAGCTAAAGAAGTTAGTGCTATACATTGGCTGCTATAATAGATTTGCTTTACTCTGCCTTGAAAGTGCTGTGTTCAGTTTTGGGCATCACATTTTAGGAAAGATAGACACAGGCTGGATGGAACATGTCCAGAAAACCAAAACTCCTAGCAGCCCTAATAACTGAAAAGAAAAAACTCTGGACACAATAGGAGTTGAGTATCTTGAGAGTAGCTCAAGAGAGCAGCACTATACATGATAAAGATGATTTCTGGATAGTTACAGAAAACTGAAGAGTTTTCTCAGTTTCTTTATCAGTCTCTAGATCTGAATCAGTCATTTCTTACCAAATGGCCAAGATAAAATGAACTCCTTTTTAAAATTTTAGTATAGGAGTAGCTAGGTGGACTAAAGGATAGAGCACTAGCCCTGGAGTCACAAGAACCTGAGTTCAAATCCAGCCTCAGACACTTACTAGCTGTGTGACTCTGAGCAAGTCACTTAACCCTGATTGCCTCCAACAAAAAGAAGACAATTTTAGGAAATTCCTCTACTAACTTGAATTTTTGACAGATTTCTTGTGCTCTGTATCCTAAGAAACCCCCTTAAGATATCCATGGTGATTTAGGATATCCTCTGATAGAATTCACTCAGCATAGGAAATTTTAGATTTCTAATAGTGTATTTTGATTTACAAATAAAAAAATTAGTCTGTTAAGAAGGGAGAATTGTTGTCTTAGCCATTTTGTTGCTACAACAATTCTTTTGGATTCAGACACAAAATGTGGAGGTGGAAGTGATATTAATTATAACATTCCATTTGACCAGAGTATGAAATGAGTAGCATATACATTCAAATATTTCAAAATACAGGTTATCATAATTCTTAGTCTAGGAATATAGTTTAAACTAGCATACCCTCTTTAAACATTATAGCAAGATTTCCTAATTGAGATAAGACTTTGATTTTCAGAAATCTATTAAGATTATAAAAATGTGTCATAAGAAAAAGAAACTGCCCATAGCTGTAGCTCAGAAAATAAACTCCTTTGTTCCTCACTTGTACTTTTTCCTGAAAATAGTGCCTATTTCAGTGCGTTGTTGATGGAACTATGAATTAGTCCAGCCACTTGGAAAAGCAATTTGAAATTATCACTGAGTCTATACAAGTTTGTGAAGTGCCTGCTGTGTACTAGGGATTGTGCTAGCCAGTAGGGATACAGATACAACAAATGAAAAAATACCTTCTTACTATGAGATTATGTCCAAAGTGAGGATATAACAAGTACATATAAAAATATGTGCATGGCATAAATATTATGTTAATAAATACACATACATATAAGTTATTAATATAAGGTAGATTGGGAGGGAAGTTTACTAGCAGCTGGGGGATCAGGAAAGGTTTCATTGTAGGTAATGGTACCTGAGTTGTGGTTTAAAGAAAGAGAGGGACTCTTGGAGGCAGAGGTAATATGGGATGCAATCCAGGCTTGTACAAAGACCCAAAGATGGGAGATGGAGGGTCATGTGTGAGGAACAGAGAAGACCAGTTTGGCTTAATGGCAAAGTATGAAAGGGAGTTCATGTCCACTGAGGCTGGAAGGATAAATTGGGACCGAGTTTTATAGGGTTTTAAAAGCTAAACAGAAGAGTTTATATTTTATCACAAAGGTAAGAGGAAGTCATTAGATTTGTTAGGGTAGAAAAGACATGCACGTGAAAATTACTTTGGCAACAGAATATAAGACGACTGGGAGTAATGAAAAACTTGAGGCAGGGAAGCCAATTTAGGAGGGTGTTACAATAATCTAGGTAGGCTAGAGATGATGTGGTCCTGGACTAAGATGGTGATTACTTGAGCAGAGAAACAAGGTCAAAGTCAAGAAATATGAAGGTAGAAATGATCAAATTTGTTGAAGGATGGTAGTGTCTCTGACGGTAATAGCGAAGTTTGGAAGAATGAGAGTTTAGAGGAAAAAATAATGGGCTCAGTTAAATATCCAGATAAAGTTGGTTAAATATATAAACCAAGAATTTCATTAATAAAAAGAAAGGCCCCATATACTCCAAAATATTTCTAGTTTTATTCGTATGTGTGATAGTAAAGAACTAGAAAAAAATACAAGCCTGTTGATTGCAGACTAGCTAAAAATTTGTGTTGCATAAATGGAGTAGAATATTACTGTGCTGTAAAAAATAGATATGGAAAGACTTTCAAGAATTGAGGTAAACTAAGTAAGCAGAGGCAGGAAAACAATATAAATGATGACTGTAATAATGTAAATTGTAAGAACTACCTATAAACAATCAAAAAGGAACATTGCATAGTTTTTTTTTTTTTAAAAAAACAACACTAAACAAGCTTTATCCCAAAGAAGAGATATGAGAAGACACCTCCCCACACTCTTTTTCAGAGGTGAAAGTATTTGGGAATTCTGAATTGCTGTGAGCTAAGCTGATCTGTTATCTGCACTAAGCTCAGTATCAATATGGCGAGCCCCTCCCCTATCCCCAAAGTGGGAGAATGGAATTGGTTTTGTGGGTAGCCCCTTTGCTTCTAGCCTTAGCAAAATAAGGAGACCTAGTCTTTAAAAAATTAAAATTAAAAATTCTTTCTTCTAAGAGACCGAAGAGTTCTTTGAGAGTAATGAAGGGAAGATACAGGGGGAAATCTATGTTATGTAAAAACAAAAGATATCAGTAAAAATCTGTTTTCAAAAATTAGTCACATGTCTAATTGAAGATATAGTCACTATGTAAAGGTATAGTCATTATGTAAATCATAAAAATTCTATTTTGCCATAAGACTGATAATAGTTCCTTCTTGTCAGATTTTTGCTTTAATTAAAGATAATGGACTCATGGCTTCCTTAAAGTTAAGCATCAGCTTGTAACTTTGTAAAATAAATCGATGTTTAAATGTAATTAATAAACATAATTATAATCATAAACTATACTTTTATTCTGTATATGTACTCATTATATGTGGCTTGCAGAAGGGACATGGAGGATCATTTGATCTAGCCCCATCATTTTATTAATGAACGATTCTGTTTAAACAACCTTTTAATTTCTTGCAAACTTGCCATAATCTCCCTAGTGTGCGTTTCCAGAGTATAGTTTGTCTTTCACAAACCTATTTTCTTTTAATTAACAGGAAGCTGAATTTTTGTGTGACCAAACATTCTGGAATGAATAGTAAATTTTTTTTCTTAAGGCTGTCGTGAACTTAAATTATACTGAATATAAGAGAAGTTAATAGGCATGCCTCACAAAAGATCACTCCCAAGCAACATTCTTAATACATCAGAGCCAAACATAACCTTAAAGTCATAAAACCCTGCTTTAATGAAGTTCCACTGGTTGCCCATCTATAATATGTTACTATAAAATTCCTAATATAGTCACCAATCAATTAAGGAATTTAAGTTTATACTTTATATAATAGTCAATTTTCATGATGCAGAATATTAAACAACACTACATTGTGCAACATAGGTAGCCTAAACCTTATTAAAATTGCCCTTTTGTAGTTTACATATTTTTCTGTCATACTCTGTCTGAATATTAAATTTTAAATGTGTACAGACTTTATGAAGACTCTGAATTTCATTTCTCTTTGCTTCAGTACATTGCATTGTGATATGTACATAATAGATGCTCGATGAAAATATGTTGAATTCATGAACTGTCTATAAAAGTTAACTCCATTCCCTCCCCCCCCCACACACTCTACCACTCCTTTACAACCCCACCATCTCTTTAAGTGTAGGACATATATAAATCAAATTTGTTTTACCTTTTAATGCTTTTAATTAGATCATTGTTGGAGAACAGAGCATTTGCCCCAAAGCTTATTCAGTTCTACAAACATCTATTCAACACCTAACTATGTGCAGGGAACTAGTTAGTGAGACAAATTCAGCCTTGTGGTTAAAAGTCTCTTTCAAGAAGCCTAGATTTTAGTAAGCTGTTAAGCCAGGAATCTAGTTCATTGTTGAAACATGGAGTATCATTTAACTTTGTAAAATATAACATTGAAAGATATTCAAGTGTTGACCTTTGGAAATTAAATGATACATTAAAAATTCTTGATATTCCATTAGTTTAAGGTTGGGTTTTTGTTTGTTTTTTTTTTGTCTTTTTGGAGGGGATAAGGCAGGGCAATTGGGGTTAAGTTACGATATTCCAAGGTCATGATATTCCATGAGTTTAAAAAAATTTAACAAATTACGGTTTTCTTTTTCTTAGGTATGTGCAATCCGCGAAATTACAGTGATACTCCTCCCACCTCAAAGAGCACTGTAGAAGAACTTCATGAACCAATCCCATCTCTCTTTCGTGCTCTAACAGAAGGAGGAACCCAGCTGAACTGGAACATTGTTTCATTCCCTGTTGGCGAAGAACTTTCCCATCATGAGAATCTGGTTTCATTTTTAGAAACTGTGAACCAACCACACCACCAGAATGTTTCTGTTCCTAGCAACAATGTCCATACACCATATTCCAATGACAAAGGTAACTAGCTAAGTATTTTCTTTGCAATTAAATAGGTTACTTATCTTCTCTTGCTTTTTAAGGCATCTACAGAGCATTCATGCAGGTTACCATTAGGAATAAAGTTGAAAGAGAGCCCTGATATTCATCCTTCTGTTTGGAGAATTGAAAGTTCTTGAATAGGTACTTGTTTTCTGTAAATATGGCCCTTGAATACTTAAAGGACTATTTCATGATGATGTAACTTCCTTGTTAAAGCATAATATTGTGATGAAAGGTGCTTTGTAAGAAAGTAGGAGACCTGTATTTTGTTCTAAATTTTTTCATCAAAGAATAAATTCTCATCCCAGCGAGCTCTCTCTGTGGGTTAGTCAGTAAAGGACTACAACAATAGCAAACATTTATGTAGAGCTCACTGTGTGCCAGGCACTGTGCTAAATGCTTTACAGTTATTATTTCCTTTGATCCTCGCAGCAACTCTGGCAGGTAGATGCTGTTATTATCCCCATTTTACAAATGAAGAAACTGAGGCAAATGGAGGTTAAGTGATTTACCCAGGGTCACACACCTAGTAAATATGTGAGGCATACCCAGGGCAGCTGCCAGCACAGGTTCTTAGATCTGCTTTTCTAAAGGAAAGCAACTCAAAAGGGGTTAACAATCTTACTTCTATCAGTCAAACATGTATCGTTTACCTAGTTCAGGGGAAAAAAGTCAGCACCCTTAACTTTAGAAAATATAAACAGAAGTTACAAGCAGACAAAAAAGCAGACCAGCAGACAGAGCTTCCAGCCCTCTGACCATTACATCCATACCTAGTTAGTTACCAGAGAGGGAAGCATCAACATCAGGGTTTTCAAAGCCAGGTGGCTCAACGGCTACCCAGATTCTCATCTAGCCAAATCACACAATTCTTTCCAAAAGTGAGCCCCAAAGCAAAAAACTCACATCAGGGTATATATAGCCTTCTCCTGTATCAAAGAATATCACAGCCCTCTTGACCCACTGCCCAATTACAAAGTAACAAGGTGTGGGCATTCCTAAAGAACAAACTTCCTGCCACAGGCTCCATGTAACCACATTCATCCTATTAGGGGGCAGAGTATACTTTCAAATCAGGGAAGGTTCTCAGAGCCACTTAAGCCTATCAAAGGGCCTAGGGGCAGAGAAGATCTTCAGATTCCCATAATAACCACCTAATTGCCTCTAGTCAGTGTTATCATTGACTTTACCACAAATGTAATCAGCAGTTCAAAAACTGGTACCACCTTTAGTAGATTTATAGACCTTGAAGGGACTTGAAGTGTACCTAGGAGTCCTCTGGAAAGAATAATTTCATCATTGTATATGAAGAACAAATAAATATTTTGAATTTAATGTCCTCATTGGAGTGGAACTCACTATTTGCTTCATGGAAAAATAGTATAATTATTTCTCAAAATGTGAAATTATATTAAAATAATATAATTTTTAATTTCTAGCCTTAGCTATGTTTTGCCTTTCAGTAGTATGTGTTTTACTTTGCTTGACTAAAACAGCATTAACTACTAGATTTATTAGATCTTTGAGCAAAATTTCTTTCTCATTCAGTGAGATTCAAATAGGTAAGTCAGTATGTTATAGTACATTTATTTGGCTTGGAATACAATATTCCAGAAGACAGAGGAGTTAGGATTACAATAAAAGTGACTTCCCTAGCCAAACTGAGTATAATCCTTGATTGGGGGAAGTGGATTTTTAATGAAATAGAGGACTTTAAAGCTTTCCTAATGAAAAGACCAGAGCTGAGTAGAAAATTTGACATTCAAATACAAGACTCAAAAAAATCACAAAAATAAGAGAGAAATCATAAGGGACTAAGTAAGGTTAAACTGTTTACACTCCTGTATAGGAAGATGGTACATGATAAACTCCTAAGAACTTTTATTGTTAATAGGATAGATAGAAGGAATAAACAGACAAAGGACACAGGTTTGAGTTTATTATTTTGGGATGATCTGAAAAAAATAGAAGGATAAAGTATAAAAGGATGCACCAGGAGAAAGGGAAAGAGTGAGGAAAAATATGGAAAATTTTCTCACGTAAAGAAGGCATACAATGAAGAGTTTTTATAGTGGAAGAGAATCAACACTTGAACCTCATTCTTACTCCAGCTGATTCAAAGAAGGGAGAATACACACACACACACACACACATATTCAATTGGTTATAGAAATCTAACTTACCCAAAGTTTTCCTACAGGAAAGTAAGAAAGGAAGGGGATGGGGGAGGGAGAAATTTAAGGGGGAGAGTACATTAAAAGAGACAGTGGTTACAGACTCTTGAGAAGGGACAGGGTAAAAAAAAAAGTAGGAAGGATAAACAGAAAAAAATAGGTTAGAAGGAAATATTGTTAATAATCATAACTATGAATGTGAATGAGATGAACTCACCCTTAAAATAGAAGTAAATAAGCAGAATGGATTAGAAATCAGAATGTAACAAACTGTTGTTCACAAGAAACATGTTTGAAACAAAGATACCCATGGTTAAAATAAGGGGCTGGAGCAAAATCTATCATCACTTCAACTGAAGTAAAAAAGGAAGGGTAGTAATCATGGTCTTAGACAAAGCAAAAACAAAAGTAGACATAATTAAAAGAGATAATCATGGAAACTGCATTTTTATAAGTACTATAGGTAATAAAATGTCAGTACTAAACACACACACACACACACACATACACACACACACACACACACACACACACACACACACACACACACACCCCAAGTGGTACAGCTTCCAAATTCTTGAAGGAAAAGTTAAATGAGTTACAGAAAGAGATAGACAATAAAACTGTACTAGCGAGGTACCTCAATATGTTCCCTCTGAGAACTAGATAAATCCAACCATAAAATAAGAAATAAATTAAAGAGATGAATAGAATTTTAAAAAACTTAGATGTGATAGACCTTTGAAGAAAACTGAATAGGAATAGAAAAGAGTATACCTTTTTCTCAGCTATACATGGCAATTGTACAAAAATTGACCATGTATTAGGGCATAAAAACCTCACGAATGCCAAAAAGCAGAAATATTAAATGCACCCTTTTGGGACTATAATACAATAAAAATTATATTTGATAAAGGTCCTTGGAAGCATATATTAAAATTCATTTGGAAACTAATCTTATTCTAAAGATTGAGTGGGTCAAAGAACAAATCATAGAAACTATTTCATTAAAGATGCAGCCAAAGCAATGCATAAAGGAAAATTAATATCTCTAAATACTTAACCACAATTTAAAAAGAGAGAGAGAGACAGAGACAGAGAGAGAAAATCAATGAATTTGGCATGCTGTTAAAAAAAACAAACTAGAAAAAGAACAAATCAGAAATCCCCAATTAAACACCATAATGGAAATTCTGAAAATCAGAGGAGAGATAAATAAAATTGAAAGAAAAAAACCATTGGACTAATAAAAGGAGCTGGTTTGTTGTTTGTTTGTTTGTTTATAAGAAAAATCTACCAAACTAGATAAACTATTGGTTAATTTGTTTTTAAAAAAAGAAGAAAACAAAATTGCCAGTATCAAAAATGTAAAGGATTAGTGTGGCTAGGTGATACAGTGAATAGAGCACCAGTCCTGCAGTCATGAGGACCTGAGTTCAAATCCAGTCTCAGACCCTTGACATACTTATTAGCTGTGTAACCTTGGGCAAGTCACTTAACCTCAATTGCCCTTCCAAAAAGCAAAAAAAAAAAAAATCTACTTTTTCCAGCTACATCTCTTTGAGGCCATATTTTCTTCATACACTTCATTAGACTGAATATAGAAGCAGATGTGAGAATCTAACTATTTTCTGTTAAGCCAGACATTAAAGAGATTTGCAGAACTATATAAAGCAATGTCACTCTTCCCATTAATTTCTTTATTTTGGAAAAGTCATTTTCCATAAGAAATATTTACATTAACATGCAATGAATTTATTGTTCTCTTAATGAATTAGTTTTTTAATTGATTTTTTTCAAATACTGTAAATATTGACATATAACCCACATAAACAAAAGCTCTTTGGGATCCTCAATAATTTTTAGAGTATTAAGGACTCCTCTATAGTTGTAAGAGTGTAAAGGGAGTCCTAAGACCACAAAGTTTGAGAATCACTGCTCTTTACTGTAGTTATCCACACATGAGTCAAGATAAGTTAATATATGTAAATGGTGCTTTGTGAACGTGTAGTACTATATAAAGTAAACTGATATTCTAAAAAAATAATACCTGGATCATTTAAATATTATGCCCTTTGACCATGTGTTTGCAATAACACCTAGAAGCCCACTAATGTTCAGTGATAATCTTCTCAGATCTAAAGCTAGGGTTGGAATTAAACTATAAATAAGGAAGCCGTCTTAGACGTATGCAGCATTGGAGACGTATGACTGCCTCCTATGTAGTTTTGATGAGTAGTAGATCCATGGAACTTTAATGGAAGAATGAAGATATATGAACATTAAATATAACTATTACACAAAGCATTGCTATTTTTTTATTTTTCTTTCTCCCTCTCATACCCTGTTATTTTTTTTTGTTTCCAGAACACATGTGTACTGTGGTATATTTTGATGACTGTATGTCAATACATCAGTGTAAGATCTCTTGTGAATCCATGGGAGCATCTAAATATCGCTGGTTCCATAATGCCTGTTGCGAATGTATTGGACCAGAATGTATCGACTATGGCAGTAAAACTGTCAAATGTATGAACTGCATGTTTTGAAGAAGGAAAGGGAGTCCTATAATAATAAAATACAGCCCAAAGTCATTTTCATTAAAGAGAAAGAGCTGAAAAGACATCAACTGGTGAAGTATACCTGATTCATTCAAATGCAAGTAATTTGGGAAGGAGATATAATGAATTTTAAATATTTGTGGCTTTAAAAAATTGAGTAATAATTCATGTTTCTATTATGTTTTAAGCTTCTTTTTAATTTTAGGAAATTGTTGAGCTTAATCATCCATCTTGATTGGCCTGTTATTAATTGTCAGTGAATTTTTGTCTTAGAGTGTATTTAAAATCTTGGTCATTTATGCAAGAGGTATAATTGAAGAATTCACCAGGATATCTCATCATCATGTCAAAGACTGGTGGTTGCCAGTTTTTGCCAGTATCCCTTAACCTTTTGTTTTGAAAATGTTAGCAGACAGACCCTAGAATAAGGTTAGTTTACTTTGACAGTTACTTCCTATATTTAAAATTTCCTTTTTAAAACATTAGAATTGCACCATTCACAGAAGGCTGAGTTTTTATATTTATGTACATTACAAATCCTATGCCTTCCCTTTATTTTTTCGCTTGTACTTATTAGAAGTACAGGAATTATTTAAACTGACATTTATATAAAGGTTTGCATAAAAACTAAACTGATAAACTTTTTACAATATAAAGATAAGATGAAGTAAGAATATTATTGAGAATATGCTGAATAGTAGTGAAAAAATTGGTGGATTTCAATAAACGCTTAACTGAAACTCAATTCTTGTATATGACTTGTGAGGCCAGTTTTGAATGCCAGGCCAGGAGATATATAATTTGTTTTGACCTAATTGGTATAGCAAAACAACAGTTTGAGTCAAGAGAAGGGAGAATGGAATACACGTTTATATGATGCCTACCACAAGCTAAGCGCTATATGCTTTACAAATGTTAATCTCATTTGATTCTCAAAACAACCCAGGGAGGTCAGTGCTGTAAACCCCATTTTACAGTTGAGAAAAGCAAGGCAAACAGAGATTAAGTGACTTGCCCAAGGTCACATGTCTACAGCCAGATTTGAACTGGGAATGGAGTCTTGGGGGGGAGTAAACTGCTAAAAGTTGGAGACTTCTTGGAAGACAGAAACAAGACCACAAACAGCATAGTAGAAAATATGGCCCCCATTTGGAATGTGAGTGAGTAGAAACTGGGTAATAGAAAGGATAAAGCTTAAGCTAAAAGCAAAAATTGTATCAAAAGGGAATTTAGGGTTAAGGAATATGATACAGGAAAATTTAGTTCAGATTACTTAAAATAATTTTGTTGCTTCATAATCTTCTGTTTAATCGTTTTTTACCTGATTCTAGCTTTATATTGTTATTGAATAAGCATTGTTGTCTAGGGGGTGAGGAACTTGAGTAACTGTCAGAGTATAATAATTACCAGGAAGTATGACAGTATAATCACTAGCTTTGAGGTTTTATGACTGACTTATTTCAGAAGAATTTATAAAGGTTTTCAAAAGGATTCTCACATAGGAAACAAAGTAAAACTCCAAGTACACTCCGGTCTGTTGCTGGTTTTTTTGTGGGTTTTTTGTTTTTGGGTTTTTGGGGTTTTTTTGCCCTTCAGGTAATATCCTGATTAAAAAGCCAGAATGTTATTTACATAAAATGTACCTGCCCTCACTTAAAGAAAATCTGAACCTTCAAAATAAATAACATAAATAATTCATAGTGCAAACAAGAATCTCAGCTTTTCAAAAGGCATAATCACAACTTCTCTTTGGTAGGAAATTCCCTTATTGTATCTAAAATAGGATTTTATTTATTTAACATTTAGATTTTCAGGAATACGTATATACTGCACATCTTATATAGACGTATTCATCTTAGGTTTTGCAGTAGTCATTTGCTCAAACTTAAGTTGTCTTGAGTTTATGTGCATTATTCTGATCAAGTATCACAAAATTAAAAGCCTTGATGCCTTAAATAGTGTTTCCCACTGACATTAAACACACCATCCAATCCAAGTGGACTATGAAATAAGCAGTGATTTAAGATAACTTAACCTTTTCTATTTTATAGAGAGAGTTTATTTTAGAACATGAGCTTTTAATTTTTAGGTAGCAAAACTCCTCCCCTTCATTTTGTATTCATCATTTCATCCTGGACTTTGTTTTAAAATAATAGAAGCCTGTAATTGTGACCTAAATATATTTAGGAGTAAAATATGATAGGAATCAACATCTTTTAAAAGCATATAATTGAATTTAATAAGTTTTCACCATGCACAACTAATATCTGCAGCCTAAGGATCTGTTTTACTATATAAACAAGAAAAACATTAAAGAAATTTATGGCCGTTTGCTGTATTTCAACTTCTTTCTTCTTCAGGGTAAACACATGCATATGGAGAGATTACTTTTTATTTGTTGACTATATGCTTAATGTCATCAGCATTAATTTCACTTAGCACATATCTGTTCTTTAATTGACATTCCTTATTTCTAAATAATTGATAAAACACATTTGTATGTATTTTTAAAATTTTTTTAAATTTTCATCTTTTCTGACTTATTCCACATTGCTTATTTTCAGTTCCCTACATTGTGATGGTGATTTCCTATACTACAAATCAATTTAAGTTAATGTGATTTTCCTTTTTCCTCTATTTGCCCATTAACAGCTATTCTTTTAATTATTACTTTTTGTGATGAAATTCTTTTTTTTAATTTTATTTTGGTGGGTGGAATAAATATGAATATGTAAACCTCTCTGCTGTTTATCTCATGGTTTGTTTTTTGCTTTTGGATAATAAATATTTTAAATTTGACTTTAAAATATAAGTAGAATTAACATAAAGTCTGTCATTAATCCTGAAGGTACTGCTTAATCCCCTCTGACACTTGGACGCTACTGTGATCTTGACCACCAAATTCTTGTATATTGAAGAAGTTTTGATAGGTTACTGCTTCTGTTTTTTATATTTTAAAAATGTTTTGTTATTTGCTGCTAGTTTTTGATAGCTAAACAATCTAGAAATAAAATATATAGATTTAAGTGAGTTTTTATTAAAATGAGGGAAATTTCATACTACTAAATATTTCTTTTAGGGTAGTTTTTCTTTTATTTGCTTAATTCAAGCACTCTGCTTTTTATTGAAACTACAGTCTTCATTTGAGGAGCCAAAGTAATTCCAGTATATATTTATAAGGCATGTCATGAATCAAAGACAAAGTCATTTAGATTTATGACTTCTAAAATTTAAAGAAACTAAAACAGTTGATCTGTTAAGATCATAACTCATTTAATGGCAGTTTAAGAGCAGAGATAATATCAGTGTGAGGAGACAAAAGAAGAGAGGAAAGAAGTCCAATATTAATAGAATTGACTATGAAAAAGTTCTTGCTTTAAAGAAGTTTAATTCATTCTTTTCCCCAACTGCATATTATATATTCATGCAATATATTAGCAACATAAAATATATGTATTTTGTCCTTTTTTATCTCTGTAAAAAATGTATTTTAATAAAAATATTGTAATATGTTGGAGTTGTGGTTTTTGTTAATCCTAACATTGCACACCAAACACATCTTTTCTTTTGTGATATTTCTGTTTGGCTAATCGTTTTCCTTCATCTTTTGGTAAGTTCTTCACCTTATTTGGATGTTAATGGGTTGGTTGAACTGTGTAAGTTGGATTTTCAAGTTTTGTATTCCTTTCCATTACTTGCTTTGCTGATGACCCCCTTTTTAGGAGGTAATGGCTATTTTGCTTTTTGAAATAATTTTCTATAGGTAACCTGTTACTCAAAAATGGAAGACCTTTGAGACCCACTCTCCCAGTACCCTTGATCCAGCAAGGTTTTCGGGTGGGGCATTTCAAAACACATTGCATTATCCTGAGAGAAAGCTATTTACTACCATAATGGAATGTGGGGCAGAGAATAGTGTTACAGGGAATAGTCTAGGGAAAAGGTAGACCCTTTCCCAGTGCTTCTTGAATCAGGTTTGCAATATGTAGTTTAATTATTAGAAATTAAGAAAAGCAAAGGAAAAACTTAAACCCAGGAGAAGTATAAGAAGTCCTAAAGAGATTTGGGGACGGATAGGTTTAGAACCTCTCAATTCACTGATATAGGAAGCTCTTTGATGAGAAAATTCCTCTTCAAATGCAAGGTTGCACTTTTTCTGCAACTGATTCTTAGAGAATTGCCTAGAATATGAGAGGGGAAGTAAGTGACTTGCCAAAGACATTATGTCAGGGGCAGAACTTGAACTTGGGTCTTTCTGATTGATTCCAAGGCCAACTCTCTATTCACTAGGCCATACTGTCAATAAATTGTAAGAACTAAAAACAATTGTTCCTTCTTCCCTTGCACCACCAGCCTCCCCCCAAAAAAAAATTTAGTACATATAGGAGATTTGAAGTGGAGCTGGAAAAAAAATCCATGAAGGAATGAAAATGACTAAATGCAAATAAAGTCATTGGAGGAATTTTTTATAAGATTCAGCAAAATGGAAAATTCAATGTGATATAATGAAAAGGAAATGTGGTCTTAGGCAACATTAGAGGCCTGATATTCAGAAGAGGGGTGTGTTAGAGTACACTCTACTCTGGATCAAGTCCAGTTTTGCCTACCATATTTGGAAAGGATATTCATAAACTGGAGAGTGTCCAAAGGAGGAAAAACTGCATGATGAAGGGCTCCCAGTTTTTATATTTAGCCTAAAAGAAGGATAACTGGGTGGGGTTTAAGAAAAGCTTTCTTCAGCTATCTGGAAAGCTGACATGTAGCAGGGGGTTTCAATTGCTATTTCATTTTGTTATTAGGCAATTATTATTATTAGGCAGTTAGGTTGTTAATATAACAGACACAAGTCTCAAAGAAGCAGATTTAGGCTTAGTTTGAAGAAAAACTCCCTGTCAGAGCTGAAAGTGCAATGGACTGTTTGGGCAAGTAGTGTGTTCCCCGTCCCTAGATGTCTTTTAACTGAAGCTGGATGGCCACTTATCCAATATGCAATAAAGGTTTTTGTTTCAGGACTACTTATCCAGTATGCAATAAAGATTTCTGTTTCAGGTTTAGGTCTTAACAAGATGGCTTCTGTGGTCCTTTCTAACTTTTGTGTTAATGTGATAAATCTAGCTTTCTTAAAAAATTATCCTCTTAAAAATTAACATGTCACTAACAATTTTTCCCAAGCATTTTTTAACCTATTCACCTTGATTTTCCTAGAAGTCAAAGTCTTTTTTTTTTTATTTTTTGCAATAGCCAGCATTTATTTATGAGAAATTGAATTTAATCTGGCTTTTGCCCTGTTTGCCTAAGATTATATAGAGATCATCTGTGTCTTGAAGAGTCACATAATACAAAATTGTTTATTTTACATTTAGTAATATACTGAAAAATGAACACATCTCAGAGTATAAATGGTTAAATCAGATTCCTATCTTTGCAAAATAGGAGTGTAAATACATGAAAATATGAACTTTTGTATAAAATATAAATAAAACTGACCAACACTTTTGTTCAATAAACTTCCTGAGTTTGCTTTTATAAAAAAAACAAACTAATGTGATCTCTGGCATCATCAAGTGGTGGGGGGGTCATAACTTCCAATACTAGGGAAGTGATAGTCCTTCTGTATTCTGCCCATGTTAGACTTCATCTGAAGTATTGTGTTCATTTCTGGATACTATAGTTTAAAAAAGGAGATAAGGAATTTGTCCTATATTCATAAAGAATCTTGAATGCAAAGATGAAGTATTTGCACTTAGTTCAGAAGGCAATGGAGAGTTACTGAAGTCGTGATTAAAGGAGTGATTTGAGCAAAGCAGTACATTAGAAGGTTTACTCTGGCGACAATGTGCAAAGTCGGAGGAAGAATGGAGGAAAGATGGTCAGTTCCAAGTTATTACATATAATTTTGGTGTGAGATAGTGAGAGCCTGGGTTAGAGTGGTGACCATGTCAGTGAAAGCAAAAAATAGGTTTGAGAGATACTGAAAAGGTAAACAATTGGTGATAGACTAGATATGTGTGTAGAAGAGACTGAAGAATCAAGAGACCTAAGTTCAGCAGTCTGCTAACAGGCATTTATTAGGCATTTCCTCTGTTCCAGGTTCTATACTAGTGGATTCCAATTCTGATTTCTAGCTATGTGACCTTGAGCAAGAGATTTTTCCTCTCTGGGCCTCATAGTTTCTTAGGTTTAGAACTAGAAGAGATTGGGGCAGCTAGGTGGCTCAGTGAATAAAGCACCAGCCCTGGAGTCAGGAGGACCCAAATTCAAATCTGGCCTCAGACACTTAACACAAAACTAGCCATGTGACCTTGGACAAGTGACTTAACCCCAATTGCCCTACCTTCCCCTCTCCAAAAAAATAAGAAAAAAAAAAGAACTAGAAGAGGTATCAAAGTGTATCTTGTCCAGTTCCTTTTCTGAGGAATGAAGGGGTTGAATCAGATGGACTCTAAAGTTCAGCAAAGCAGCAAGGTAGAAGTCAGTGTCTGAAGTCTAGTCAAGGAAAAGGGAAGAGAAAGTAAGAAGTGAAAAGTTACCAGAAGTTAGACTTCCACTTGGGACCATATAGAAACAATTGAAGGAATGTTGTGCATGAATGAGGAATTTATTAGGAATATAATGATTACAGATCTAAGACAACTGAGCATGTTAACCTTGTGGAAACCTGTTATAATTAAAGCTTCACTCAGAACCCCCCAACACTTCAACTTAGCCTGCAGCTTACACTCTGACTGAAAGGTAGTTTGTCATAAAAGACAGTTATAAGTTATTCATGAGAACAAATAACTGAGATCTTCTAAAAAACAAGGAGAATTTTGTGGTAACTTGGAAGTGAGTGCTGTCTTTGTATTTCTACCAATGCCAACCAACAGTTGCATAGGTATAAAACCCCTTCTGGCCTGCTCACCATTTTTAGGTTTCCATTTAGGGGTGTGTCCATGAGGAGTGGCTACTGCACTCGTTCTAGGGGTACACCTGTAGAGCTACACTTCTGATGGCGCCTCCCATTAACAATGTTCTTGTAAACACAATTAGCTCTTTGAAAAGTTATTTATAGAAAAAGAAAAGGTATTTATATAATAAACATACTGTCTTTAAAATTACCTATATAAATCTGGAGCACACTCCTACAAATATATACAGTGTCCATAGGAAGAGTGGTCTCTAACTTGAGAGTATGATGCTAGCAAGCCTTACTGTAGGATATGTGAGTGGTGATGGCAGACTGACAACTATAAGGCCTGGAAATCCTTCTCTTCATGCTGTTCTTACACTGCTCCTTTGGGTCCAGGGTGTCTTCTCAGCAGCTTGATCATCTGAGTTCCCAGAGTCTACTCTTCATGGCTTCACTGTGGAGCTAGGGTATTTTCTCAGCAATCCATAGCTGACTATCTTTTCTGCAACCAAGGGTCCCATTCCTCAAAGCCTTCACCCCTCAGTGACTACGTTTCTGAGTCTTTCTATGTCTGCAGTTTCTACATTCCTTCAGTTGTGCCTCAAACTCTCTAAAACTAATTGTTCTTCCTTCTTCCTTCCCCATTCTTTGCAGGGGAAGAGCTATGAGGTTTTTCCCAAATTCTTAAACTGCTGGATGAAGTATCTCCCTTTGGGAGAGTCACTATTAGACACCTGTGGAGAAGGGTATAGGTCCATGACCTATATGCTTCACGTAGTCATCTGTATGCCAGTCAGTATCATGGAAATGAGACCTTCCTTGCTTCCCCAGTCTCCACGTAGCTCCTGTGAAGTTTCACTGGTCTAGTCCCAGACATTAATCTTGGAGGCAGAGATTAATAATCAGGATTTTAACAGAAAAAAGTGTTGTGGTTTTTTGTTTATTTTTATTTATTGTTAGTTTTGAGCATTAATTTCCACAAGATTTTGAGTTCCAAATTTTCTCCCCATCTTTCCCTTTTCCCCTCCCCAATATGGCATACATTCTGATTACCCCTTTGCCTAGTCTGCCTTCCCTTTTCCCTGTTGCCCTTATTTTCCTGTAGGGTAAGATACCCAATTGAGTGTGTATATTATTTGCTCCTTAAGGCAAATCTGATGAGCTTACCTTCCCCCTCTTCCCCTCCATTGTGAAAATGTTTTCTTGCTTTTTTTATGTGATAATTTACCCCATTCCATCTCTACCTTTCTCCTTTTCCCAATATATTCCTCTCTCACCCCTTAATTTTATTGTTTAGATATCATCCCTTCATATTCAACTCACCCTGTGCCATCTATCTACCTGTATATCTGTCTATCTATCTATTATCTATATTCCCTTTGACTTCCCTATACTGAGAAAGATCTCATGAGTTACAAATATCATCTATCCATGTAGAAATGTAAACAGTTCAATTTTAATAATCCCTTATGATTTCTTTCCTGTTTACATTTTCATGCTTGAGTTTTGTATTTGAAAGTCAAATTTTCTATTCATCTCTGGTGATTTCATCAAGAGTGCTTTAAAGTCTTCTGTTTCTTTGTAAGTCCAATTTTTTCCCCTGAAGTATTATACTCAGTTTTGTTGGGTAGGTGATTCTTGGTTGTAATCCTAGCTCTTCTGACCTCCAGGATATCATATTCCAAGCCCTTTGATCCCTTAATGTAGAAGCTACTAGATCTTGTGTTATCCTGATTGTGTTTCTACAATACTCAAATTGTTTCTTCCTGACTGCTTGCAGTATTTTTTCTTTGACCTGGGAACTCTGGAATTTGGCTATGATATTCCTAGAAGTTTTCTTTTTGTAATCTCTTTGAAGAGGCAATTGGTGGATTCTTTCAATTTCTATTTTACTCTCTGGTTCTAGAATATCAGGGCAGTTTTCCTTGATAATTTCTTGAAAGATGATATCTAGACTCTTTTTTTATCATGGCTTCCAGGTAGTCCAGTAATTTTTAAATTTTCTCTCCTGTTTCTGTTTTCCAAGTCGGTGGTTTTTCCAATGAGATATTTAACATTGTCTTCTGGGTTTTTTTTTTACATTCTTTTGGTTCTGTTGTATAATATCTTGATTTCTCATAAAGTCATTAGCTTCCATTTGCTCCATTCTAATTTTGAAGAAATTATTTTCTTCAGTAAGCTTTTGGACTTTCTTTTCCATTTGGCAAATTCTTCTTTTAAAGGCATTCTTCCTCTCGTTGGACCTCTTTTGCTGTTTGGAGTTAGTTTATTTTTTAAGGTGTTATTTTCTTCAGTATTTTGGGGTCTCCTTTAACAAGCTGTTGACTCATTCTTCATTATTTTCTTGCATTACTCCCATTTCTTTCCCCAATTTTTCCTGTAATTCTCTTACTTATTCTTCAGAAACCTTTTTGAGCTCTTCCATATCCTATGACCAATTTGTATTTTTCTTGGGGGCTTTAGATGTAGGAGGTTCAACTTTGTTGTCTTCTTCTGGTTGTGTTTTGATCTTCTTTGTCACCAAAGAAACAAAGAAAGATTCTTTAGTCTGATATTTTTTCCTCTGTTTGCACATCTTCCCAGTCAAATACTTGACTATTTTTTTTTGCCTTTTGGAGGGTGAAGGCAGGGCAGGTGGGTTAAAGTTATTTGCCCAAGGTCACATGGCTAGTAAGTGTTAAGTGTCTGAAGACAGATTTGAACTTGGATCTTTCTGACTCCAGGGCCAGAGTTCTCTTTACTGCACCACCTAGCTGCCCCTGACTGTCTAATTCTTTGTCAAGGTAGGACTCTGCTTCTAGTGAGGGTGGGGGTGGGAGTGGATGTACTGTCTCAGGCTTCAGGAGTTTTGTTCAGGTAAACTTCAAGGTGACCTGTAAATTTTTAGCTCTTCCAAGGTGGTATGTTCAAAGGAGAGCTATTTATTCCTCTCCTGTCCTGTGTTCTGGTCTGTAAGCAACCCCAAGTACTTTTTTCTGCCTTGGTACTGTGAGGCATATTCCTTCTCCACTGGTGCCACAAGACCCACCATGCCAGCGTTCTTCCTCACCCCAGGACTGCAGCCCAGATCTAAGTAGGGCAAAGCAAGAGAATCCTGTCTCAGAGTCAGCAAAGAGATCCCTGCAATCATCCTTTGATCAGTGGCTCGAATCCCCTACTGTCTGTGGGCTGGGAGCTCTGGAAGCAGCTATTACTGCTGCTGCAGCCACTGCCATCTCCACCACTCCAAGATTGGGACCAGACCACGCTCCTCTTTCACCCATGTCCCACTGAGTTTCCCCAGCGACCTTTACTGTCTTTGGCATTTGTGGGTTGAGAAGTCTGGAAACTGCCACCGCTGCCAGTGCTTCAGTCCCTTGAGGCCTGCTCCAGCCTGTCAGTGCCAGCAAGGCCCATGCTGAACTGCACTCTGCTTCCAGCCCAGTGCGATAAACCCTTCCTGTCGACCTTCCAGGCTTTCTTGGGCTGAAGATGTGTTTCGGTATGTCATTTTGTGGGGTTTGTAGCTCTAGAATTTGTTTAGAGTCATTTTTTGTAGGTATTTGGAAGGGTTTGGGAGAGCTCAAGCAAGTTGCTGCTTTTATTCTACCATCTTGGTTTATCCCCCTCCCAAGGAGTTGTTTAGTCCCAAGTCTTGATTCTGCATAGGGAATAAGTTGGTTGAAAGAATATACTCAGAATTAATGATGAAGGGAAAGACTCAATAGAAACCAAAATATTTATTGCAACACCTGTTGTAGTAGCAAAAACCTGGAAACAGCAGATGCCCACTGATGGGGGAACCCCTAAAAATTGTGGCACATTATGATGAATACAGTGAAGAATGAAAAAAGTTATTTGAACTAAGACAAAAGACAGTGAACATAACTAGGAAAAAATATATACAATAACAATGTAAGTGGAAAAAATAACTTCAAAAAATTGAAATTGAATGCTGTAAGATTATATGGACAAAACATGTCCCCAAAGACACAGAAGAAGGCATTTCTTTCCCCCTCTCCCATACCACACACCCCTCTTTGCAGGGGTAGGTAGAAGACTGTAGGTATAGAACATTATATAATAGCTATTTTTTTGTCAATATATTCATTTGTTTTAGTGAATTTTTTACCCTCTTTATTTTGTTTTATATGCAATGGCTCTCTGGCAAGGGGTGGTGAAAATACATCAAGAAATTTGAGTGATGTGAAGACTAATTTTTTAATAGACTTAGTTTTAGCCAGGGGTACTCTTTAGGCTTCTGCTGATTGCCTAGTTAGATGTAATGGCTGATAGCCATTGGCCATACAATAAAGAAACAATATAATACACAAAATCAGAGCTTAGATACAATGCAGCAAAGAGAAGCATGAGGAGGGGCTGCTAGGTGGCACAGTGAATAGAGCACCAGCCCTGGATTCAGGAGGACCTGAGTTCAAATCCAGCCTCATACAATTAACACATACTAGCCATGTGACCTTGGGTGAGTCACTTAACCCCAAATGCCCTGCCTTCCCCCTCCAAAAATGAAAAAAAAATTTTAACAAAAAGAAGCATGAGGACATCTCTAGAGGATAGAGACAGCACTGTATATAAGATCATTCCTATAAAAGATCTAAACTCTCTTGAGGAGGGTGGGGAGAGAGAGGAAGGAAGGGAGAAAGAAGAGAGAGGCAATTCAATACTGGTCACTAATGGTACCTTGCTGAAGGTTACTAAGGGTGCTATTTGTTGACTTTACATGAAAAGTAGATATAGATACTTTGTCTACCATAAATATGCATCCAGAATTAGATGGAGAACCTCCTGAGGTTTGTCAAACCATTTAGAACCTTTGTGACTGTGGGCAACTTAACCTCTCTGATTCTCAGTTTCCTCATCTGTAAAATGAAAAAAAAAACTCTCCAACTATAAGCTTTCAATGAGGAATTAACTCTGAGGGAGACTCCTTTTATCTAGGTTGCCAAGAGGGAATGAGAGAGGATGACTGCAGGAAATATGGGTAAAAGCAGTCAAGCCTGAAGGCAGTGTATCAGACCTTGGCTTTTGTGATCAAGAAACAGGGCAGAAGATGTTTAATGGAGTGGAAAACAGCCAGGCTCCAGCTGGGGCAGCTAGTATCCTCTTCTGCAGAGGACAGCCAGGACTATAGCAGCTCCATTGGAGAAAGGGTCTGATCCACAATGGATTCTCTTATTTCAGCTGCAAAGCACAATGTTTGAAAGGTGATGTATGAAAGCCAAGGTGAGCATTCTCCTTGATTAAGGATGGAAGAGGTCAATTTGGGGCATTGTCACCTATTCTATGACATCTAACCATGGTTTGGATTTTTTTTAAACAATGAAGGGGAAAATAGGGTAAGGGGAGGGCAACACATGAACCTCACTCTCATCTTAACTGGTTCAAGGAAGGATGAATAAACACACCCACACACACAGAGTATTGGCTATAGAAATTCATCATCCCAACAGAGGAGGGGGAAAAGCTAAAAAAAACAATTTAAAAAGAGAGGGAAGGTGATAATACAAAGGGTAGATTAAAGGAGGCAGTGGTCAGAAGCAAAATAGACATTTGAGGAGGGAGCAAGGTAAAAAAGAAAGCATAAATAGGAGAGGATAGGTTGTAGGAAAATACACAGCAATCTCAAATGTAAATGTGAATGGGATGAACTCGCCCATAAAATAGAATGGACTCTTAACAGTATGTTGTTCACAAGAGATACACTTGAAAGACAAGGACACACACAGTTAAAATAAGGGACTGGAGCAAAATCCATTATACTTTAACTAAAGTTAAAAAAAAATGTCAGGGGTAGCAATTATGATCTCAGGCAAAGCAAAAGCAAAATTGAACTAATTAAAACATAATCAGAGAAATTACATTTTACTAAAAGGTACCATGGAAATGAATAGAGCACTGGCCCTGGAGTTAGGAGGACCTGAGTTCAAATCTGGCCTCAGACACTTAACACTTACTAGGCTTGTGTCCTTGGGCAAGTCACTTAACCCCAATCACCCTGCCTCCTCCAAAAAAAAAAGCAAAAAAAAAAAAGTACCATGCACAGTGAATTAATATAGATAGTAAACATATGTGCTTCAAATGGCTTAGCATCCATATGCATAAAGGAAAAATTAAATGAGTTACGGGAGGAAATCATAAAATAATAATAGTGGAGGAACTCAATTTACGCATCTAAGACCTAGGTAAATCTAACCATAAAATGAATAAGAAAGAAGTTAAGGAGATGGATGGAATTTAGGAAAGTTAGATATGATAGCCTTCTGGTGAATATTGAATAGTAATAGAAAGCTATTTCTTAGCTATGCATTATTGTAAATTAATAGAATCCTATTGTGCTATAAGAAATGAGACAGTTTCAGAGTTATCACACAAGGAAAACTTGTGTAAACTGATGCAAAATAAACTGAGCAGAACCAGGAGAACAATTTATTCTAACACTAGTGTAACCCCTGTCCCAAAATTTACTGGTATGGGACTCTCTATTAGTGGAGATGAATGCCCTGCCATGTGTGAGAGTCAGTACCAAACTGGGGACAATGGAGAGTTCCAGCTTGCCTCAGTGTTCTTGGGGACTCTTCAAGCACAGAGTCACTTCTGGCACTTCTGGCTTCTAGCTGTGGGAGAAATGGAAGAGTCCAAGCCGAATTCAGATTGCTGAAGATTCTGGGAAGACATGAGAAGAGCTAGTGGTTTCCACTGTATTCCTATCCCAACTTGCTACTCTAGAAACTTCAGGGAACTTAACTTCCCTTTGGATGAGATCTAGAAACTCTTGGTTGAGCAGAGTTATCTTATTCTCAATGGGAAATATTTCCTCCATTTTGTATTGTCTAGTATATATTTTCCTATGTATGCCTTCTCTAATTTCTGTTTTGCTATGATTTGGATAAAGGAGTTTCATTTGCTACTCACCATGCGTATTCATTGTGGAACTAGTATTAGGTGGAAAAGGGATCAAGTCTTAGATATAGAGTTTGGAGTCTTCTCTCCACAATAATAAATTACAAAGTAATCAGAACTTAGCTTGAACCCAATCATATCCCCTAAACTAATAAAATTTAAGGGAGCAGATAGATATGTAGGTTGGTACTACCCTCTCTCCTTGGAAAGCAGTGATAGGCCTCAGGCCCAACTTCTTGCCTCTCCTCCTCACAGTAATTAAAGTCTCCTTTGGAGAAGAGTCAGGGAAGAAGAAACTAGAGATATCTATATATTTTTTAAATTATCAATTAATTTTTTGTTTTCAGCATTCACTTTTATGAAATTTTGAGTTCTAAATTTTTACCCCCTCTTTCCAAGATGGCATGCAATCTGATATAAGCTATGTATGTACAATCATACTAAACATATTTCCACATTAGTCATGTTGTGAAAGAAAAATTAGGACAAAAGGGGAAAAAATGCAAGAAAGGAAAAAAAGGAAAATAATGCTTTGATCTGTATTCAGACCCATAGTTCTTTCTCTGAATGTTGTAAATTCAATCACAAGCAGTTCTCCTGAGGATTGCTGGTATGAATAACTTTAAGGTTCTAATCACATAGTATAGTGAACTCTCTATTCAGCAACAAACTAAAGCAAAACATTCAAGAAACTAAAGCATGATGTTCACAACAGTATATAACAACTTATAACTAAGGTGGCCACATAGTTTCAAACAAAACATTTCATTCAATATGCTACAATCAATACAAAGTATCCAAGTAAAGACCTCTTTCATCTTGACTTGAGATTGGCTTCCAATCATCCTTAAGGGGTAGCAAAAAGTACAAACACTATCCACCCCTAGGTCACAGTTAGTCACAATCCCATAAGTCAGAACAGAGTACCCTAGTAAAGCCCTCTTTTATCTTGTCTCAAGGATTGCATCCAAACCCCTCAGCTCTTCTTCCATGGACTGATCACTCCCAACTCTTGCTTGGATACACACAACTCTTGCTTGGATACACATGTGAATCTCTCCATTCCAGTTGTATGTCTCAGCTTACAGGACTGCTCCACTCCAAGCCCTTCACAGTTTCTGTTTTTAGGAAGACAAAGTTTAACAGATCTACAACAATAATACATATTATCAGCACTATCATCTCAATTCACTTTCTGTCTGACAAAGTAACACAAATCAACAGACAAGGCTTCTGTCTGAGAAATCAAACACAAGTCAACAATAAAGTCCTCTTTCAGTACATCTGTAACAACAGTAAAGTCCTCTTTTAGGACTTCTGTAACAGTAGTAAAGTCCTCTTTCAACAGACAGAATGCTTCTGTCTGACAAAGTAATATCAACACAGACAGAACAACAGAGTGCCAGTATCACAGTCTCTCTCTTAGCTCTGCTTGAGCTTTTCTCTGTTCTGCTCCTTCCTATTTCACCCTTCCTGTTCTGCTCCTTTGGCAAGCTCCTCCCACCATGGGCTTCATTAGGCCTATTAAGGGCAGGGAAGGTCTTCAAATTCCCTCAGGCCTATTAAGGACAACACAATGTATACTGTTTCCAACAAAGACTCTTGATACAACCAAAGGCTAGGCTCAAAGGAACTTGAATAGCTGAAACAAGCAGCAAAGTACTGCTTTGCTTGCCATTACAATGTGGATAGCATTTTCCATCATGAATCTTTTGGAATTGTCTTGGATCATTTTATTGCTAAGAAGAACTAAGTCTATCATAGTTGCTCATTGCACCTGGTTCTGCTCACTTCACTCAGAATCAGTTAATGGAAGTCTTTCTAGATTTTTCTGAAATCTGATAGAGATGCCTATTTAACCTCCCTTCAAGCCATACAATGACACCCCCATGCAACATGTTGGGGAACAGGTCCTCAAAATACATGGTGCTTCATTACATTGTAAGGGGTGCTCACTCTACATATGAATTTGTAGATGCTTTGTATTAAATTCTTTATATCTTTCATAATCCTTTATTGTCTGTCTACTACTTAAATGGATTTTTTGCACTTCCATTTCAGTTGGAGGCCTGCACAGTGAATTTCAGTTTTTTCTGTGTAGTTAATATTTCTACAAATATGAATCTAATAAGGTGCTCAGGTAATATTTTTCATCTGTTTTGGAGAGTGGTTTAAATCACAAGTGTATATTAAAATTTCTGAAGGGAAAAATTTTTTGGAGTTTTAATAAAAGGTTAAAGGTTAGTAGTAATAATAATAATAACAGTATTAATAATAATAATGGTTGATATAGAGTATTTTAAGAGATTTATTGTTATAATGTTAATACTATGTCCTCATATAGCTCCTTCTAGATGTTCAATTATTTTACACAAATAATTACTTATTTCTACATTTTTTTTCTTCTCATACTAATTGTATGTTACTTGAAACTCTTCTTCAATTTAGAAATTTAGTAGTTATTTTTAATAGATTTCTTTCCTTCCTTCTTCCATGACACTTTTTGGCAGCCAAAAAAATATAAAATCATTCAAATCTAATATAATTCATCACTGGGGGACCCAAAAGGAAAGTGTATTCATTTGTAGTTCCCTCTTTCCAAAGTGTAGACAATTATGCTTAATTTTCCTTTTATTTAATGAGGATTTCACCATTCTTCACTTTTGGAGTAAGTCCAAGGACATGTTCCATATTTTCATAACCATTTGTGTTTGCTTCTCATTTGAGCTTTTTCTACTGAAATTCAATGTGGAGTTTTGCTCTTTAGGTTGGTGATTGTGTCTGAATTCTTCAACCCTCCAAAATATTCTTTTGAGATATTGTTTTTTAGTCCTTTATAATTAGAATCTTATATTAATTTCAGAATGAAGAATAAATTATCACTCATGAAAACAGAAGATAATTTTATGGGGATTACATTTCCAGCCCTGTAATTGGAGCCATGATTTGATCCTCAGGGCCTCTCTGCAAAGCTGAGGGCCCAGGGATGTGGGTGTTCCTTTTTCCCCAGAACTCTTTTTCCTTTCCTCTTTTTCTCCTTCCCTGCTTCCCTCCTTCCCTTTCTTCTTTCCTTCCTTCTGTAATGTGGGCATGTCTGGGCATTTGGAACATGTCCAGATTGCCTACCATGAGGGCCTCTATGTCCCCTACCACGTAGGTAGGAGTAGCCTCATTTGATTGGCTGAGTGTTTTAAATAGTTAAGGCTGAGCAGGTTCCATCTTCCTACCACCTCACTCACTTTCTGCTCAGCAACTCTTACCTACTGCATCTAGACATGGAAGATCACAGTAGTTCACCTACAGTATGAGCACCACAAACTCAACTAGTGAGAAAGGAAAGATTTTCCTTCTCTTGCTCCCTCCCTCTTTTACCAACCTCCTTCAGAGAAATGGGCCTGGGGATTTTTGTTTCTGTTCTGCATCATTTGTCCTCCTTGGTTTCAGCTCCTGGAGGTGATCTCCACTAGATTGTGAGCCAGGACTACAGGCAGGGTGGTGCAGCTGGCCAGCCCATCAAGGAAACTTTTAGAAGCCAGGGTGCCTAGGACTGGAGCCCAAGGGAGAATTTATCTTGGAACTGGGACAGTGTGTTCTATAGTAATTGAGTTAAACTGTGAACCCAAACCCCTTGCCCTCCCCAAAGACTGAGGTGGTATGGGAAGAAGGGGATTATGTCTCCCACAAATTGAAGGAGTAAATTTTTATATGTGTGATTATATCTTCTGAAGTAAATAATCCTTTGTAAAGTGAATCTGACTGTTAGTGGTTAAATGAAAATGGAATGCAGGGGACCACCCCCAGCACTTGGGAGGGAACACAGTTTATGGAACCTAGAACCATTTGCAGAGAGCCTAGATATCTCCAACCCCCTTAAGGGCATAGGAAAACTTGGGGAGGGGAAAGAGTAAACTCTAACCAAAGTGGCCTTCTAGGCTGGGGCAAGGGCCATGGCAATCAGGGTTACATTTCCATTCTCTCTTTGTTCCTTTCTTTGTTTCTTCCTCTCTCCCTTTCTTCCTCCTTTCCTTTTCTTCCTTCTTGCTTCTTTTTTCCTTCCCCTCTTCCTTATCTTCTTTTCCTTTTCCCTCCCTTCTTCTTTCTCTTTCTATATCTTTCTTTCCTCCTGTCCTCTATCTCTACCTCACTTCCAATAACTATTTATTGAGTTCCTATTATATATGTCATTGGGTTAGGGATGACAGGAGACACAAACGAATAAGAAGGCCACTACCTTCTTGTTCTTATAACCACCCAATCACTTTGGGGAACTTCAGAGGTTTATGAGAAGAATCATAATAATAATAATCCCCATGTGTGACTTTGGGAGAACTTTTCTGTTTTCATAGGCCAAGAACAAAGGCTTTATTAATATCCAGTTGATCAATTTATTTTAAGCATAAGAAAGCATTACATACATATGTATAGATAGATATTTTTGGATACAACTGGAGTTAAGTGACTTTCTCAGGGTCATGCAGCTAGTAAGTGTCTGACTCAGGATCTGAACTCAGGTCCTCCTGAATCCAGGGCCAGTTACTCTATCCACTGTGCCACCTAGCTGGTGGCATTATTAATTAAGAAAACATTATTAATGAAGTCTATTAACTTTGAAACTGACAGTAATTCATCCCAACCTAGACAAGCCCAAAATTTCCTTTCTATTACTAGGAAAAAGACTGACTTATCATTCATTGTATCCAAGATTTCAAGTAGAATGTTTAACCTATTTAAAAAATAGTTTTTAATTTAATTTAATAATTTATTTTTTAATTTAATAATAGAATTACATTTTTAATTGAAGAATAGAATTACATTTAATAATAGAATTACTCATTGATACCAGTTTGTTAGGCTTCATGGGTTATCATCACTTGAAAATAATAATATTCCTTTAAAAATATTCTGCAAATCAAACTTTTTTACTAACCAAGTTTTCATTGCAAATTAATATGGCAGAAAAGGAACTTTTGTTGTTTGTTTTAGACTTGGAAAAACTCAAACTTAAAATTCATAGCAAGAAAAATTATATAATAGTTTCCAGTTAGGGATAACTGTAGTTAATTAAGATGTTAAGATCAATGGCTATGTGAAAATTTACATAGATATAACACTTAGCACGGAGCCAGGCACATAGTAGGCACTTAATATTTATTCATTTGTTGTTGATACAACCTCCAATCACTGTTCACTTTTTGGGGAAATGAGATTACAAGTTTTCAGATGCAATACCCATTGTCTATGATTTAGAATAATTTTACCACCTAAGCTGAGCCTATGTTTTATCAGTGTAGGGGATTCCTGGTGAGGAAACTCCCTCCACAGATACAGATCAGTTACTCCCCTGTTCTGGAGTCTAAGAGAGCTGTCTAGGGCCACAGAAGGATTAAAGAACTTGAACTGGGTTTTTCTGACCCTGAAGCAGACCCTCTATAATCACTATACCCCAATGCTTGGACTTGGACTTGTGAAGTCAATATATTAATATTGTGCTTTGGGGGGTAGAGGGAATGGCTAGCCCTATGCTTTCATTAGTGAGAGCTTTAGAGAGTTGCCTGGGGGCACTGAGAACCCAAAATTTGCCCAGAATCACTTGGCCAGTGTAGATCAGAGGCAAGACCTGAACCCAGGTCTTCCTTACTCCAAGGCTTCCTCTCCACCCCTGTCTATTGATAGACTTCCGGCATCCATAAAAGTAACTGGAGCAGGTGCTAGGGAACACTTAGAGCTTGGTCAGGCATCCAAGGTCATCTACTGTATCCCAGGCATCACTAGTCATCTTGACTTTTGTCCTACCACTGAACTTTGATTACTCTGGAAGACAGTGAGGCTTTGTACAACTCTGCCTCACTTAAGTCCAATTCACCTGTAAGTCAAGACATCACCCCATGATGTCATTGGTCCTCTTTGAAAACAAAGGATGAACAACAACAATTGATATAGTGTCTTAAAAATTATCTACAAAGTGCTTTTCTCATGCTAGCTCTATGACAATCTAAAATATAAAGAAATGTGACCTATCATAGCACCCAATGATTCCTTTCTGCATGCTGCCTTTGTGGAGGAATTCACAGGGTACAACATAATTGATATTCACCTAAGATACTGTCTCTGTGGATGTCCAGTTTACTAAATCTGTCAGAACTAGCCATGAAATAGGGTGGACTTCCTCTTGCATCTTCCATTTTGGTCTTTAAAATCTCAAAAGAGAGCTGAAAAAAGGACATACATACTAGCATACATGCACACGCGCGCACACACACACACACACAGCTTCTAAAGATTAACTCTCATTTTCATCTAGAGTATAAAAGAAAGGAACATGACAGACAAAATGACTAGAGCCTGGCAGCCAGGCTCCATTTAAAATTTGTGAAACCGCATTGCTTCTACTGCTCTCTTGCTTCCTCTTGTCCCAGATAAAATCACTCCCATCTCATTCTTGTCCTGTAATTCCCCAGATGTTGTTAGTTGTGTTACTGTGCCTAAAGCATTTAGATATAGTTTGGTACATTTGGCAATATTAGAACCCTCTCAAGGGTCAGGGAGAAAGATTCACCAGAATGCAATCATTTTTTAAACATAATTGTTGATTTGTTAATAAGACAAACATTATATATCAGGATGTTTACAACTCCTCCTTTTGTGTGTTGCTCTGAATAGACACCAACAGATCCCTTTGAAGGGACCTTTTTACACACTGACATAGAAAGCTGTACAAAGACCTATTCTGTATGGCCTGGGGAGCACAGCCTCTGAGGCAAATACGCCAAGCAGATGGCAGGCAGCCAGACAGTATTAATGTGGCCAAATCCCTGAAGGATTAGGCTCTAAGACTCCAGAAATGAATCTGTGAGCACTAGAAACAAATTCTATTTGCTGATTAGGAATCTTGAACAAAATTCAAGAGGTGCAGGTGTTTAATATACACAGAAGTCCACATTTTAAAAAGGAACAGCAGCTAACTTGCATGGGAGGAAAAGCAAAGGTGTGTTTAGTGAAGCTTTCTCTAATGGCTAATTGCTTTTTTTTTCTTCTTAGTCTGCACAAATCACCTCACAATCATTTATAGACAAAGTAACTAACTTTTTTTCTTTTTCACTTTTCTGTGGCTTCCTAGGGAAGAAAATAAAAGAAAATCTAACTGAAAGGAATAAAAGAGAAGAGTTCTAATATTTAGAATGTATGTGTAACATTTGAAAACCTGAAACTAAAATGTCAGTGATTTCTACAAGCTACTAGATCCAAAGAATAGATTGATTTGACATTGAGCAAGCACATATAGGGTAGGATAAGATGGTTGGATGAATGAAATGAATAGGGAGGGATGAATAGATGGATGGGATGATGAATGATAGAGAGATAGAATGGAATTATTGAAAGGGAAAAGGAATGGAATAGATTGGATGAATAAAATGGGATTAATGTTTGTTTGTTTTTTATGGTAAAGCTTCATTTAGACCAAATACAAGTTGAAGTAAGAAATAAAACCCTAGAACTACAAATAGGGCCCTCCTCTCCACAAGTATCAAAGGAATATACCAGGTATTTAAAAGGGGAGGGGCGGGCGTTTTGTAGTAAATGGGTTGAATCTATTCTGATGTATTTGACTATAGATTGGAATCCAAATTTTTTCATGATAGTAGAATTTTGTAGTATTCTACCAAATGACATTTTAAAAGACTCTTCTTTGAAAGATTTATACCCTCACATATCTGTACGACTTCTAATCAGTGGATAACAAGGTATTCATTCAGAAATGCTTGGACCAATTTCTCTTCAGATAATTCTGACTCCCTCTTAGGGTAATGAATCATGGGAGCTGCTGGAGATACAGCATTTCTGCCCCAGCCCAGGCAGAGCTTGGGCCATCCAGAGATCTGATCCCAAGGACTGGATTTCTGCCTGTGGCTGAGTTCTTTTAGTCACATTGTGAGAGAACAGAGACAGAGCAGTCTGAGAGATAGAGTGTGAAATGGAGTAGCAAAGAAGACTGTAGGGGATGGAGCAGAAGAAAAGAAAAGGGAAAACTAGTATTAGCACCATAGTAATCAGGACCTTTTGGGAATCTTTTTGTTTGTGCTCCAAGACTGCACTACAGAAGTCTGGCTTCAGGACACATGCCCCACTGTATGGAGCAAAGAACTCAGATTGAAGCGACAAGTCAAGAACTAAGGAAAACTGCAAACAGGTTTTTACCCTTTCTAACTTCCTTGCTAGGCCTCTGTGCTTCTACATGACTTTCTTTACTATTTCTTTAAGCTCTTCTTTAGCCTGATTTTATTTCATATGAAATCCATATGCTCTATGATCAATCACAAACACTTTTACTACATGTCTGTATATTTATATTCCTTACTGGGAAAGGAGAATATGGAGGGTGTCACTGACTCTTTGGGATACATGGAACTCAAAATAGGTCAGGAGACCAGCCTCTGTCTTAGTGGTCAGATTTTGATTCTTCTCTTGGTGCTTCAGAGCCCTAGGGATGAGATGATCTTACATTGATTTATTTTAAAACTTCTAAAGTAGCAGAGCCAAACTCAAATAGAAACAGGAGCCACTAAACTGTATATAAGGATCCCTGCAGGCTATAGATTAACTTTTTAAACCACATATTAATATTATATGTCAATATAAACCTAATCTGTGTCAGGCCACAATTAGGAATGCCCATCAGTGGCATGTTCTAAAGAAGTACAGAAAGAAACTCACCTGGACTAGGGTCATTTTGTCCCTAGGTAAGAGACAGAGATCCATGGCTGTAGTCAGTTTCAGGTCACTGGCATATGGGATGGGTACTGGGCTTATGATTGCATGGATACAGGCAACTCCCAGGTGAGGAAATTCTGCTAATGCAGATTATCACCTTCTCTGTCATTTATAATCTTAGAAAGTCACTTAGAAAACTTAAAGACTAAGTGACTTGCTGGGTTTCAAAGCCAGTATATGTCAGAGGAAAAACTTGAATCTGAATCTTCCTGGCTCCAAAGTCAGTTCTTTATGCTGAATCAACTTAAAAAAAAAACACTTGAAATAATTAGTTAACAACTCTAGCAAAGTTACAAGATATGAAATAAACCCATATAAATCATCACTATTAGCAGTAAAGTCAGGCAGCAAGAGATAGAGAATTTTCACTTAAAATTAAATTAAATTTTTAAAAATTTCATTTAAAATAGACAATAGAAAATACTTGGGAGATGACCTGCCAAGACAAACCTAGGAACTATATCAATATAATTACAAAACACTTTTCACACAAATGAAGTCAGATTTAAACAATTGGAAAAATATCATTTGCTCATAGGTAGGCCAAGCTAATGTAATAGAAGTGACAATTCTACCTAAATTAACTTGCTTATTCAGTATATACCAATCAAATTACCAAAAAAATTATTTATTAGAGCTGGAAAAAATAATAACAAAATTCATCTGGAAGAACAAATAGCAAGGATATTGAAGAAAAATACAAGGGAAAATGCTTAGCAGTACCAGATCTAAAACTATATTATAAAGCATTAATCATCAAAACTATCTGATATGACTAAAAAATAGAGTGGTGTATCAGTGGAATAGATTAGGTACATAAGATATGGTAGTAAGTGACTACAATAATCTACTGTTGATAAATCCAAAGACTCCAGATTCTGGGATAAGAACTTACTATTTGACAAAAACTGGTAGGAAAACTGGAAAATAGTATGGCAGAAACTAGGTACAGACCAGTATCTCATACCATGCACCAAAATAAGGTCAAAATGCGCACATGATCTAGACATAAACTTAGATATAATATCATACCATACTGTAATAACATTTAGTCATAGTACTATAAGCAAATTAGGACAGTAAGGATCAGTTTACCTGTCAGATTTATGGTGAAGAGAAGAATTTGTGGCAAAACAAGAGATAGAGAGCATTATGAAATGCAAAATGGATTATTTTGATTATATTAAATTAAAAAGCTTTTGCATAAACAAAACCAATGCAACCAAGATTAGAAGGAAAGAAGAAAGCTGTGGGGAAAATTTTACAGCAAGTGTCTCTGTTAAAAGACTTATTTCTCAAATATATAGGGAACTGAGAAAAATTTATAAGAATACAAGTCATTCCCCAATTGACAAATGGACAAAGGTTATGAATAGGCAGTTTTCAGATGAAGAAATCAAAGCTATGTATAATCATATGAAAAAATGCTCTAAATCACTATTGATTAGAGAAATGCAAATCAAAACAACTCTGAGGTACCACCTCATACCTATCAGACTAGTCAATATGACAGAATAGGGAAATGAGAAATGTTGGAGAAGATGTGGAAAAATTGGGACTCCAATGAATTGTTGGTGGAGTTGTGAACTGATCCAGCCAAGCTGGAAAGCAATTTGGAACTATGCCTTTGATACACCAATACTAGGTCTATATCCCAAAGAGGTCATTAAAAAAGAAAAGGACCCGAATGCACAAAAATATTTGGAGCAGCTCTTTATGTGGTGGCAAAGACCTGGAAATTGAAGTGTTGACCATCAGTTGGTGAATGAATGGACAAGTTGTGGTATATGAATGTAATGGAATACCATTGTGCCATATGAAATGTTGAGCAGGCTGATTTCAGAAAAACCAGGAAAGACTTATATGAACTGATGCTGAATGAAATGAGCAGAACCAGGAGAACATTGTACACTGTAACACTGTGTGATTAACTGTGATTGACTTAGCTCTTCTCAGCAATACAATGATCCAAGACAAGGCCAAAAGGCTCATGATGGAAAATGCTATCCATATCCAGAGAAAGAACTGATGGAGTCCAAATGCAGATTGAAGCATACTATTTTCACTTCGGGATTTTTTTTAATGATTTTTTTCCTTTTGTTCTGTTTCTTCTTTCACAATATGACTAATGTGAAAATATGTTTTACATTATTACACATGTGTGACCTATATAAGAATGCTTGCCATCTTGGAGAGGAGGAAGGAGAGAGAAGGAGAAAAATTTGGAGCTCAGAATCTTTTTTTGTGAAAATGAATGTTGAAAATAGTATTTACAAATAATTAGAAAAAATTAGATCTGTTCATTTTTAAAAGTAAATATTTTAAAAAGTAAACAAGTATATGAAAGGTAGGCAGCATGATATAGTAGTTCAAGGGCTGGGTGAAAACCATCCTGCCCCATTTTAATTTAGTTTAACTAGGTAAGAAAATGTCTCAATAAGTTAATAAAAAGAACTTAGATTAAGTATAAAAGTTCAGATAGACCAAGGAAACTTGATCATACCTCATCAGTCCTCTATAAATTACCCATCAATTTAAGATAATGGAAATATCATTAATCGGAGTGAGTGTAGAGCTCTAGACGAACCTTATCCAACCCCAAAAAACTGCCTGGGTAAGGAAAGGAAAAATCTTAACTTTAAATTTGGCCAGGTCTTCCTACACTCTAGCCAGAGGAGGACCTTCTAGCTTCAAAGAGACTGAATATCTGTGGACTTCCCATCTTCCCATTTGTGTCCTATCATTGCAGCACGCTCCCTCCAAAAAAGCAATGGTTTCCATATTCTCAACTGTGTCCTTCATGATGTCCCTAGATTAGCCTGCAACAATGACTGAATCGTGAGGAGTCAAGGACAGACTATACTAAGAGGACTAACAGCAGGAGGGACCATGGTCACAGTTCCAAGGTGGGAACGAGTGCTTGGATCATGCACAGACCAGAGCACAGGCAAAGAAAGCACTGATCACACCTCTCCTAAGATCATACCTCCTTGGAAGAATTGAAGCTCACAAACCCCCCAGATCAATAAAGAGTTCAAAAAAGAGACTACATCATACTTAATGGCAACTTCTTGAGCCTCCCAAAAATGTGAGAAAATGGGTTTTAACATCCAGGAATGGGTGGCTAGGTGGCACAGAAAATAGAGCACTGGACCTGGAGTCAGGAGGACCTGAGTACAAATCCAGCCTCAGACACTTGACACAAAAAATTGCCATGTGACCTCGGTCAAGTCACTTAACCCCAATTACCCTACCTTCCCCCTTCCGAAAAAAGCAAAAAAAAAAAAAAAAACATTCAGGAATTATGAGTCACCCCTTGACCACCTGTATTCTCTAAACCTGAGCCCACTCTCCCTCAGTTCTATATGGATTTGAAGGAGGGTATGTCTCAGGCATTTAGGGCCAACTATTTCTTGAGGTACCACCTTAGTAAATGCCACTTTCTCAAAGCTACTTAAGGCTGACTAACTAAATTGATACTCAGCTATTAATCTTGAGGAGAACATAAACTGGCGGGGGCTTGAACCAATGACATTAGAGAATTACCCTTCACCTCTCAGAGCAACCCTAGAACCACAGAGAGGAGATGTAACCAGCCTAGTTCTGGGAACTAGACTCATTACTGAAAGTGAGATTTGGGATGAGGATCATCAGAACTGGGTTCAAATCTTGGCTCTGACACTAACCAGCCATATAATTTTAGGCAAGTCATTTAATCTCTCTGTGCCCCAGTTTCCTCATCTGCAAAAGGAGGAAGCTGAGCTAGATAATCTATACAATTTTTTAAAACTCTCACCAAAGGTTACTTCCAATTCTGAAATATTATGACTCTATTTGCTGCTCTTCTGCTGGAAAATTTGTTTCCTGCCATAACAACCAATTATCAAAAATGTATGAGACTCGGCCTCTTTCCTCCTCCGGCGCCCGAGTGAGGCGCGTGGAGCGAACGCAGCCGTGATTCTGACCCCCCGCGCCGGGCGTGCAGAGACCCCCTCCCCGCCCCGAGAGCCGACCGAGGACGAGCGACATGAGGGAGTGGGAGACAGCGGCACCCGCCGTGGCCGAGACCCCCGACATAAAGCTGTTTGGCAAGTGGAGCACGGACGACGTGCAGATCAATGACATCTCTCTGCAGGACTACATCGCGGTGAAGGAGAAGTATGCCAAGTACCTGCCGCACAGCGCGGGGCGCTATGCTGCCAAGCGCTTCCGCAAGGCGCAGTGCCCCATCGTGGAGCGCCTCACCAACTCCATGATGATGCACGGGCGCAACAACGGCAAGAAGCTCATGACGGTGCGCATCGTGAAGCACGCCTTCGAGATCATCCACCTGCTGACTGGGGAGAACCCACTGCAGGTTCTTATGAACGCCATCATCAACAGTGGGCCCCGTGAGGACTCTACCAGAATCGAGCGGGCTGGGACAGTGAGGCGCCAGGCTGTGGACGTGTCCCCGCTCCAAAGGGTCAACCAGGCCATCTGGCTTCTCTGCACGGGGGCCCGAGAGGCAGCCTTCCGCAACATCAAGACCATCGCAGAGTGTCTGGCAGATGAGCTCATCAATGCTGCCAAGGGCTCCTCCAACTCCTACGCCATCAAGAAGAAGGACGAGCTGGAGCGTGTGGCCAAGTCCAATCGCTGACCCCAGCTTCCTGTGGATAATAAATGCCCCCTGCCCCCAAGTGGGGGCAGGGCCCCTGTGCCTGTCAAAAAAAAAAAATGTGTGAGACTCCCTACTCTCCCTAGAACTTCCCTTGGACCTTCCCCAGTGCTGAGCTCTTAGCACTTGACTTCCCAGCAAGGCTCAGAGAGCTAGGGGTGTTGTTGGAGATTCACGCTTAGCTAGGTTTTATGTGACCTCAAACATCTGCTCTGTAGTCAATTTTATATGAATCTACTTTTCTTTCCAAACTCCCCCACTACCTTGGCTCATGACCAAAGATGATTCAAGCCCCTGATATGAGAGCCTAGGATTCTAGCAAGATGTATTCCAGAATCTCCTCTCTTTTCCTTTTTCCCCTGTAAGTGAACACCATGTCCCAATGCTTGGCATTTGTGGCATGTCTGCTCTATTCCTGAAACCAAGAAGATTACTGTGGAGGCTTCAACCAAAAAGGAAGCTTACTGAGCAGGCTAAGAAAGCTAAAAAAAAAAAAAATGGGGATGGCTAAGAGGGACTTAAAACCAAAATGTACTAAAGCCAAAAAAAATGTGGAAGAGGTGAGAGCCAAAGCCAGGGGCATGAAATCAAAGGCTGAAATTCCGAAAGGCAAGTAAAAAGCTCCCATTTCAACTAAGAAAGTAAACATAAAACAGAGAAAACCAAATTTCAGAGAGCCTCTGAAGCACATCTCAAGGCCAGAAAACTAAAGAATCATCTGGTAACTAAGCAAAATTCATGTAGCTAAACTGTCATGTAGCTAAAGGGGTGGGGGTGGGGGTGGAGCCAAGATAACAGTAAAGGCTCACTTGAGCTGTCCCAAATTCCTCTCCAAACAACCTTCAAATGGTGCCTGAAAATGAACTCTGGAAATGCAAGGGAAGGTAGCCTCACCATACAGATCTAAAACTGTATTGTAAAGCATCAGTCATCAAAACTGCATGGTAATGACTAAGAAAAAGAATAGTGGATCAATGTAATAGATTAGCTACACAAGAAAGTTGTCAATTACTATAGTAATCTACTGTTTAATAAATGCAAAGACTCCATCTTCTGGGATAAGAACTCATTATTAACAAAAACTGTTAGGAAAGCTGGAAAATAGTATGACAGGAACTAGGCATAGACCAAAATCTTATAACATATACCAAGATAAGGTCAAAATGGGTACATGATTTAGAAGAAAAGGTTGAGAATATAAGCAAATTAGGAGAGCAAGGAATAGTTTACCTGTCAGATCCATGGAGAATGGAAGACTTTATGATCAAACAAGATATAGAGAATATTATGAAATGCAAAATGGATCATTTGATTACATTAAATTAAAAAGGTTTTGCACAAAGCCAATGTAACCAAGATTAGAACAGAAACAAAAAGCTGGGAAACAGTTTTTACAGCCAGTGTCTTTGATAAAGGCCTTATTTCTAAAATATATAGAGAACAGGGTCAAATTTCTAAGAATACAAGTCATGGTCAATGAATAAATGGTCAAATGGATATGAACAAGCAGTTTTCAGATGAAGTAATTAAAGCTATCTATAATCATATAGTCATATCACTATTGATTAGAGAAATGCAAATTAAAACAATTCTGCGGTACCATTTCATACCTATCAGATTGGTTAACACAACAAAACAGGAAAATGGTAAATGTTGGAGAAGATGAGGGAAAACTGGAGCACTGATGCATGGTTGATGGAGTCCTGAACTTATCCAACCATTCTGGAGAGCAATTTGGAATTATGCCCAAAGGGCTATAACATTGTGCATTCCCTTTGACAGAAATGCCACTAGTAGGTCTGTATTGCAAAGACATCATAAAAATAGGGAAAAGATGCATACGTACAAAGACATTTATAGCAGATCTTTTTGTGGTGGCAAAAATTGGAAATTGAGGAGATACCCATCAATTGGGAAATGACTAAACAAGATGTGGAATATAAATGTAATGGAATACTATTGTGTTATAAGAAATGATGAGCTGGCTGATTTCAGAAAAACCTGGAGAGACTTACACGAATTGATAGTGAGTGAAGCGAGCAGGACCAGGAGAACATTGTACACGATAACAACAACATTGAATGCTGACCAGTTCTGATAGACTTAGCTCTTTTCAGCAATACAAGGATCTAAGACAATTCCAAAAGACTCATAATGGGAAATACCATCCACATCCAGAGAAAGAACTATGGAGTCTGAGTGCAGATGGAAGCAGACTGTTTTTTTGGTCTTTTCTTTCTCGTGGTTTTTGCCTTTGGTTCTAATTCTTCTTTACAATGTAACTAATGTGGAAATATGTTTAATATAATCGTACATGTATAACCTCTATCAGACCATACACTGTCGTAGAGAGGAAGGATTAGAGGAAGAGGGAGAAATTGTACAACTCAAAATCTTATAGAAGTGAATGTTGAAAACTAAAAACGCATCAATACAAACAAACAAACAAATAAATAAATGTTGTAGTTTCCTTGGTAGGATTTTTTTTCTTTTTCAATTTATTTATTTATTTTTAGTATTCAACATTCATTTCCACAAGATTTTAAGTTACAAATTTTACCCCCATCTTTCCCCTACACCCACCCCAAGACAGCGAGCGTATGATTACCTGTTCACCTAATCTGCTCTCATATATCCTCCCTCATTCCCCTTTCTAACTTTCTAGTAGAGCAAGATTGATTTCTATACCCCAGTAACTGTATATCTTATTTCTCAGTGCATGAAAAAAAAACAATTTTTTTTCTTTTTGGAAAGGGGAAGGCACAGCAATTGATGTTAAGTGACTTACCCAACGTCACACAGCTAGTAAGTGCTAAGTATCTGAGTCTGGATTTGAACTCAGTTCCTCCGGATTCCAGGGCTGTTGCTCATTTTACTGCACCACCTAGCCATCCCAAAACATTTGTTTTTAACATTTGTTTTTAAAACTTTGATTTCCAGATTCTTTCCCTTCATCCCTTCTCACCCACTCACACTGGGATGACAAGTAATTCAATATAGGTTGTACATGTGTAGTTATGCAAAAAGTTTCCGTAGTAGTTATATTGTGAAAGACTAACTGTATTTCCCTCCATCTTATCCCACCCCCCACTTATCCTATTTTCTACTTTGACCCTGTTCCCTTTTCAAAAGTGTTTGCTTCTAACTACCCTCTCCTCCAATCTGCCCTCCCTTCTATCATCTGCTCTCTTATCACCTTCACCCCTACTTTCCTGTAGGGTAAGATACCAAATTGAGTGTGTACATTATTCCCTCCTTAAGCTAAATTCAGTAAGACTAAGGTTGACTCATTCCCTTTCCCCTCCCTATTCTTCCCCTCCATTGTAACAGTTTTTTCTTGCCTCTTTTATATGAGATAATTTACCCTTTTCTATCTCTTCCTTTCTCCTCTCATTATATTCTTTTCTCACCTCTTAATTTTATTTTTTAGATATCATCCCTTCCTATTCAACTGATCCTGTGCCCTCTGTCTATGTATACATGTACACAGATATACACACACTCATATATGTATATATACACACATAAACCCTCTTTACATACATATATATGTATGTATACATATATATTGCCTTCAACTATCTTCATACTGAGAAAAGTCTCATGAGTTACAATTATCATTTTTCCATGTAGGAAAGAAAATAGTTCAATTTTAATAAATTTTTTATGATTTCTTTTTCCTGTTTACCTTCTCATGCTTCTCTTGCTTCTTGTATTAGAAAGTCAAATTTTCTGTCCAACTCTGGTTTTTTCATCAAGAATACTTGAAATTCCATATTTTCCCCTGAAGCATTATGTTCAGTTTTGCTGGATAGATGATTTTTGGATTTAATCCTAGCTCCTTTGAACTCTGGAATATCATATTTCAAGCCCTTCAGTTCCCTAATGTAGAAGCTGCTAGATCCTGTGTTATCCCAGTTGTGTTTTCACAGTACTCAAATTGTTTCTTCCTAACTGCTTCTAATATTTTCTCCTTGACCTGGGAATTCTGGAATTTGGCTATAATATTCCTAGTTTTCTTTTTGGGATCTTTTTCAAGAGGTGATCAGTGTACTCTTTCAATATCTATTTTGCCGTCTGGTTCTAAAATATCAGGGCAATTTTCCTTGAGAATTTCTTGAAGGATAATTTCTAGGTTCTTTTTTTGATCATGGCTTTTAGGTAGTCCAATAATTTTTTAATTATCTCTCCTGGATCTATTTTCTAGGTCAGTGGTTTTTCCACTGAGATATTTCACATTGCATTCTATTTTTTCATTTGTTTGGATCTGTTTTATAGTATCTTGATTTCTCATAAAGTCATTAGCTTCCATTTGCTCCAATCTAATTCTGAAGGAAGTATTTTCTTCACTAAGTTTTTGAAATTCTTTTTCCATCTGGCAAATTCAGCTTTTTAAGGCATTCTTCTCCTC
>CM053594.1:173607803-173638287 GCA_028646575.1 Pseudocheirus occidentalis | reverse complement strand
TGCAGATCCTATACATGATTGTATGCCACCATGGGGGGGTCGGGTGGGGGATGGGGAGGAAGGGGAGAAAAATCTATAACTGAAGTGACTATGGAGCAGAATCTTGTAACCTAAAAGTGAACAAACAAGTTAATTTAAAAAAATAATAAAAAAAATGAAAAAAAATTCATTTGGGCAGGACCCAGCATGTTGATATTTTGGGGTCTCGAGCATCCTTTAACCCTTGACGTCAACAAGCATGACCCCTTGACTCCTTCATGAACTGGATTTAAGTGAGTCAGTTGTACAAAGTCACCAGCTCACTCTCTCTTCCTGAGTCATTTGAATTCAGTGACAAAAGTCAAGACAACTGGCACTAACCCAGGATGCAGTGGATGACATTGGCTTCTTCAACACCCAACCAAGCTCTAAGCACTCTACAATGCTGCTTCAGCCCACTTGCATGGCTCTTGGAACAGATTTCTCATCTGCCCATTCTGCCAGGGAAAGTCTCCATAGGCTTAGGGTAGCTGTCTCCCTGACTCACTGCCAGGTTTGAGACCTGGTTTAGCCTGACTGTCCATGTGATTTTTGGGGTGTTGCTGCTGTGCTTGGAGCCACAAGTGAGAGGTGGATGAAAGTGGACACCAAAGGTGGATGAGTCGTCCTGAAAAGGGCTTGGCAAGTCCTCAGACGGGAGGTGCTAGTCCTCTCTGAATTTTTGAACATGACAAATATATGAATTTAATTAATTTTCATGCTTAAGGATACTGAGGCAAAGAGAAGTTATGTGGCTTGCCCACGGTCACACAACCACCAAGTATCTGCAGCCAGATTTAAACACAGATCTTCCTAATTCTAGGCCAGCAGTCATATCACAGTACCACGTAGCAACTCCTATTAAAAATGCATTTATTAATAATTACCCAGTGCCTGGCACTGTGCTATTCGTCTCAAGGATTGTAGTTTTCTTTTTTTTATTGTTACAAATAGGGAATCTTTGGATAGGATTGCCCCATCTCCACCCCCTAAAAAAGATAATAAATACTGGAAGGCTGGAGGGCTCAGGAAACATTTCTTTTTTTAATAGAAGAGAACCGAAAGACAGTAAGCAGGAAACGCAGACTAACCAAAGGTTTTTGAAAGTAACAAGTTGAAGTCATTATGTACTTTTTAAAAAGCAAGTTGTTTGTGCTAGAGACTCACATTTTCACAGATAATTCTCTTTTCTGAGACATGGAATATACAAATATTTGGGGAGATTCCCAAAATTTAGAAAAAAAAGCTTTTAAAAAAGGAATTAATTATAAGCTTCACAGTCTGGGGATACTAATGCACAGTGCTTAATAAAGGCTTTTCATTCATTGAAGAAAATCCCACTTTCTTAAGTGAATTTGAAAACGAGCCAAGGAGTGGCCTCCTCTTCTCAATAGGCTAGCCTACATTTCTTCCTAGGCCAGAAGACGTGGAATGGAATGGAAAGGCTGGGTTTCTCACAGCATTCATGTCTTTGGCACAACAAAGGAAAAGAAAAGGGAGAACTAGCTTTGCCAGCTTCTCAGGTTCTGGAAAGAAATGAAGGCTGTAGCCATTTCTATTGCAGAAGGGTTAAGCCCAATTGTTAAGACTGAGAAGTGTTTTGGGATTTGGGGGTAGGGGGAGAGTTCTCCTATAAAATCTGCTAGGAAGACTTGTAGTTCTTTCCCCCTTTCTGGGTCCAGCTCCCTTAGTAGCAAATTATGGGTGTACGCACATGCACACACGTGTGTGCACATACATGTATGTGCATACCTAGATTGTTTACATGTATATGTACCTGTGTGTATGTGTGTTGTCAACCTGAAGGTTACAGGAGGCAAACAGGCTAGTTGATATATAAATTCATATTGTTTATTCCCTTAAAGCTAGCTGAAGCGAACATGTACATACAAGGAGCCAAAATTTAAGTTCTGACTAACTGATAAAAGAATGACCAGGCTTAAATATGTTTTAGAACAATCCCAACTCAACATGTCTGTGTCACACAAATTTATGATTTCCAAATATGTCTAACCATATTATGAGAAAGGAATTTTCTTAATTGAATAGGTGGAAAATACAATTAAGATAAGAGAGTTGATATAGTGTCAGCTGAAATTATGACACGGGATATCTATGTTTTCTTTACCATTAGCATGCCATAATATAGTATATGTCCATAAAATATTAAGATAAGAAAAAGTCCCATTATTCTTAATGGGTCTCATCCTTAATGGCCATAAACAAAGGAAAAATTGGTCTTAAGTCAGCCCCATTTGGCCCTGTTGACAAAAGAAGAGGTGTTCTCTGAGTTTACAAAGAGAACAAAGGGATGTCCATTAGGTTGCTGGTTAATTAGTTCAGGCTCTGGGCTTTATTGAGGTTCAAAATGATATTAAATGATTATCAATATATATCACCCAAAACTGTAGTTTTCTCTTTCCTCTGCACCTTTCCTTTGCTATGATCAATAGCATGACCTGTGTAGGGGGTCCCCATGATCCTCTTTGATTCACCAAGTGTTGGCTGTAGGAGATATATATTGAATCATAGGGGGACACCGTGTCATGAAAGCTGTATATGGGTGTAAAAATAATTAAAATCATAAAAAAGATAAATGAGGGGGAACTTTACCTGTCTAACAGCAGGCCAAAACACCAGTAACATTTCCAGCAGAACAGGGCAGCTGATGTGGAGCTCCCAGCATTGTGACTTTGATCTTAGCACATGCCTCACTAAGCTAGACCATAGCAGTATTTTTTTTTAAATATGAAATTTAGTTCTTTCTCTGGGGACCATCTCAGCAAATGGGTCTTGCAGAACAGATCAGAACAAAACAGAACAGTATAGATTCAGAGCTGGAAGGGACTTTTAGAAAGCCATCTAGTCTAATTTTTTCCTTTTACAGATAAGGAAACTGAGGTCCAGAAAGGCAAATGATTTTCCCAAGTGGCAGAGGGAGGATTTAGGCAAGGAACTCAGACTCCAAAGTCAGCTTTCCATTTGGGTGTTATATAACACACAAGGACAAATAAGGAAATTCTAGTAGCTGGGTTCAGGCAGTTTGCTACATATCTGAAACCAAGAGAGATTTTGCCCTAGAATATTCTTTCTACTAATCTCTGCCTCTTACCTTTGTTCACTGTCTTTCTATATAAGGCCTTTTATGATCTCCTCAGCTGCTACTCTGTCTACTCATATATACATGCAAAAAAAAACCAATATGTAATGATGAGTTCAGGGTGCACCTCAAGAATTTGGGGGTACCACTTGAAATGATGAGGAATGGATGGATGGGTCTTAGTGTCTGAAGGAATTTACTTGGACAGTCTCCAACTTTAAAAGAAGCATTTATTGGAGTGACTCACCCAAGTAGGCCTTGCTTCCACATGGGAGGGACAGAGCATAGGCAGTGGGTTCTGCTTCTCTAACAGAGGCAGAGTGGCCCTGCTTCCCTTAGCAGGAAGAGCAATTCGTCTGGTTAAAGGTCTGGTTTAAATACAATTTTATAGAATGGGGGAAGAGGAACAAGCGAATGGGAGGAAGGACGAGCACAGCTCTGGAGTATCTAGACTACCAGGTGTTCTAGAGGTGCCTTTGCTGTACAGACAAGTAAGGAGAACAGGAAAGGGGAGGGGAAGAGTTGTTCTGGAATGTCAGATTAAATGGGGGGATTAAGTATATACATTATATATTATAAATATATAATGAACCATATAACATAGTAAAATATATAATTTTTTAAGTGTGTATGGGGGAGGAAGGGACAGGACGATGGAACCGCCTGCCCATTAGAGGAATCCTGGGGATCCTGCTTCCAGAAAGGAATGATAAAGTACAAAGGAAGGTCCCATGGATAGACATTCTATAATTGATTCTGGTCTGCTAATAATAATACAGTGAAGAATTTAAAAGGTACTTTGTAACAAAATTTATGGAAGAATTTCATTTGCTGGCATACATTGACCTTCCCCTCTAAATATTTAATGCATTTTGTAGTTATTTTAAATGGGATTTCCATTTTTATTATTGTCTCCTGCATTTTGATGTTATTATATAGAAATATAACCAATTTTTGTTGGCTTGTACTGGAGATTGCAGCTTTGCTAAAGCTATAAATTTCCTTAATTGGTTCCCTTTGCTGGTTCTCTAGGATTTTTTAAACAAACCATCATGTTATTAGCAAAAAGGGATAGTTTTTATCTCCTCTTTGCTTGTCTTTATGCCTTTGCTATCTCTCTCTCATCTTACTGCTCTTGTTAGCATTTCTAATTACTGCAAACTAAACTAGGGAGAATGGACATGCTTGTTTTGTTCCTGTATTTATTGTGAATGCTCCTATCCCACTGCATATGATGCTTACTTTTGGCTTTAGAAGGATACTTTTTATGATATCAAACTCATTAGAGGAGGGAAGGTAGGGCAATTGGGGTTAAGTGACTTGCCCAAGGTCACACAGCTAGTAAGTGTTAAGTGTCTGAGGCCATATTTGAGCTCAGGTCCTCCTGACTCCAGGGCCCGTGCGCTCTTCACTGTGCCCTCCTAGCACCCCCTCTCATTATCTATTCTTAATAGACCAGGCTGACTCTGTTATTATTACTCCTTTGCAGACCAGGCAACAATCACTTATTAAGCACCTACAGAGATGTTCAGTAACTATACTTTTAATGATACCATGTATGATTTTGTCAGGAATCGAAGACAAGCTCACTGGTAGCCAGTCACTTGAGAAGCATTTTTTAACTGTGTTCTATATGCTAGGCACTGTTCTAATCTCTGAGTATACAAAGAAAATAAAAAAACAGTACCTGGCCTCAAGGACCTTATATTCTGATGCAAGAAACTAGTGTATGTAGGTAACTAGGTACATGCTATATCTATATAGAATAGATGGAAGGTAATATCAAAAGGGAGGCCCCCTAGTTATTCCCACTTTACAATCACCTTTATTTTTTTTTAACTCTTATGACCTCTCGTCTAACTTGTCTAAGAGCCACCTTGCCCCAGTCCTTCAGTTTTTGTTTTTGTTTTTTTTTTTGCATCAGCAAACACTTCAACCAATTCTTCCAGTACACTGGGTTTTCGTTTATTTGGATTTGGTAAGTTAAAGTCACCAAGGGCATGAGGTTTCAATTTCATGAGGTCAGCCATTTTTGTTCTGAACTTTCTAGAACAAAGATCATCCTCATTGATGAAAAAAAAAAGAAAATGAAAAATAGTTGAGCAGCTCTATTATTATTCTGTTGTCCATGATTTTTTGTTCTTCTCTTTCCCTCACCACCCACATATAATCATATGTCAGACCCTCTTTTTCTTGGCTTGAATCGATCTCTTCTCTACTCATTCTGCTACCAGTCTAAGTTAAGCCTTCATCACCTCTCCTCTGAACTGTTTTAACAACCTCCTGGGAACCTGTGACCTCAGCCTCAAGTCCGCAGGGTCCCCACCCCTGTGACCTAACCAGTTTTCCTTTATTATCTGTCTTTCATATGGCTACCAAAATAAATATTCTAATGCAGAAAACTGACTACATTACTCCTTTGACCCCAGATATTCATTGAACCACATTGCCTATCAAATAACATTCACATTTTTGGATTGTCTTTCAAGGCCTCCCACAATCTGGCTCCAATTTGCCTTTCTAGGTTTATTTTACAATATTGTCCTTCAGGCACTTTATGCTCCAGTGAAGGCAGACTATGTACTAATCTTTGATCTCATTCCTCTGGTGCAGCTAGATATGTCACTGGTCTTGGAGTTAGCTGATTGGTGAATATGTGCAAACTAGTACTTTTAGTTCCCTATATCTACTGGATGACCCTAGACGCCTTGCCATCTCACCGTGGCTCTCCATTGCTTGTGAACTTGCCCCTCCATTCTTTCTACCTTCCCAGAACAAAACATTTCTTCCTTGTTACCTCTTTTCTGCATATGCTGCATTCCCCTATTAGGATATAAGCTCACTGAGAGGACTGTTTCTTTTTTTATAATATTTGCATCCCCAGCACTTGTTTGAGTAGAGAGAAGAGGATAAATGTAAGAAATGTTCTGTAGGCAGAATCAACAAGACCTGGTGACTGCTCAGATGTGGTGGGGTGAGGGAAAGTGAAGTAGTCAGCAGGGCACACAGCTAGTAAGGCTTGAGTTTTTTCTCTCTTCTACCACCTTCCCTCACCATTGTGTGGGACAGAGAGCACTGCCAAAAACATCAATATCTGAAAGCAGAAATGAGTTTATTGCTTTCTCATGAGAAAGGGTACTGCCCCTCTTCACTTTAATGGCCCCAGCAAGGGAAGTACAAATTGATTCCAGAAAGCAAGGTCTTTTTATACCTTGACAAGAACTCCCCTCCCCCTTTTCCCTTATTCCATTGGCTGGTCTTCAGGGGGCACAATCTATTCAGGTGAATCTTCCCCAGAAACAAAGAACAAAGGCAGAGACAATAAAGGTGGCAAGTTTTGCAAGAGCTTGCAAGAATGCATAGTTTTAGTTTGGTTGCAAATCATGGTTTTACAGGGTTAGCTAACTACAGATGTTTTTCAATAATATAAAAACTATTAATTTTTTTGAGGAAGCTTCACTTCTGAGAAATCATCCCTCACACCACTGAACCTTTTAAATAAATATGCATAATCAAGCAAAGCAAATTCCCACTAGAGCCATTGTCCAAAAAATGTGTCTCATTCTGTTCCTTGAACCCATTGCCTTTCTGTATGGAGGTGGGAGGCATGCTTCATCAAACATAAAAAGAATTTATACAAAGCCTGAGAGGGAGGACACTCCAAGTAGGAGGACATAACAATTGAGGGAATGAGAAAGGGCTTTATGTAGAAGGTAGTACTTGAAGCACACCTCAAATATGACCAATAGAGAGAAGTATGGGAAGACATTTGAACTGATGCAAAGTTAGCCAGACTTTGAAGAAGAATCAGGAAAAGAAGACAGTGACTTTAACAATGCAAATGGGAAGAATACTAAAAACTAAATAATTCAAACTGAGTGCTGCAAAATGGTAAAGCTTTACTATAAAGAAAAGTTATTATTAAGCTCTTACTATATTCCAAGCACCATGCTAAGTCCTGGGGATATAAATAAAAGCAAGCAAGGTAGTTATTTACTTTCAAGGAACTTACATTTCTAATTGGGGGAGACAACTCATACAGGGCCTCCAAAGAAGTGAAAAAGAAGGGAGCAATTCAGCAGGTAAGGAGGTGAAAATGAGATGAAGCATGGCTAGAGCCCTACTCAAATTGGTAATTTCAAAGAAGAATTCACAAATGAGAAGAGGAGGTTCCTAGGATGGAGGTTTCAAAGGGTGGCAATACTGTACATTTGCAAATTCTGGAATACAACAATCTCTGCAGAGCCAGTTTTGAGTAACCAAAAGGACAGGTATGAGTAGGCAATAGTGTTTGGGCCCTGATTGGCTCAAAGTGTAAGTAAATAGTGATTGTTTCTGTTTTAGCCAGAAACCCTGAGGGTCTTCCCTCCCAGATTGATTTGTGTTTTTTTGGATTAGGTAAAGAAGCCATTCTCTACCTCACTTCTTACCTAGACTTAATCATCGATTGGTCATTTCTTCAGTCAAACTGAAATTTGTTAAAAAAAAAAACAAAACCTTAGTTTTAAAAGGCCAAGGTCTCTCACTACATCTGAGGCCATCTCCAGTCATCCTGATCTATATCTTGCCACTGGACTCAGATGGCTCCAGAAGAGAAAGTGAGGCTGGTAACTTTGCACAGCCCTCCCTCACTTAAATCCAATTCACTTGCAAGTCCTGGTATGACCTCCCTGATTCCTCTTCAAGAGCAAAAGACAAATAACAACAGCAACATTTTTACAGTGATGACCTACTTTGAAAAAAACATTTTTTCCCAATTAAATGCAAAAGCAATTTTTAACATTCATTTTTTAAAATTTTGAGTTCCAAATTCTCTGCCTCTTTCCCTCTTATCCCTCCAATTGAGAAGGCAACCAATTTGATATAGGTAATACATGTGGAGTTGTGCAAAACACATTTCCATGTTAGCCATGTTATGCAAGAAAACACTGGCCCCCAAAAGACCCGAAAAAGTGAAAAAAAGCTTGTTTTGATTTGCATTCAGACTCCATCAGTTTTTTCTCTAGAGGTGGATAGCATTTTTCATCATAAGTCCTTTGGCATTGTTTTAAATCATTGTATTGCTGAGAACAGCTGTCATTCAAAGCTCAAATGACCTACTTTTAAGAAGTTGTGAAAGGAATATTATTAAGGAAATGTACAACTGGAAAAGGAAGAGTTTGGTGAGAGTGAAGGATAGGAGATAGCTCCAATCCTCCACTGGTATCCAAGAAATATTGAGATAGACCTCTAGGAAGTTGGCTGGATTCTCCATGAAAATGGACATTAGAGTAGCTTCTCTTACTTCTGGGCCAGGAGTACTTAACCTATAGTTCACAGACATCTGTGGTTTTCTGGATAAATGTGATGATAGTGAGTTTTGGAAATATGTTGTTTGATGTTGTGGTATAAGTGGTAAGACTCTAATATGGAGTTCCTTAGGCTGTAGTCCTAATGATCATAAACATATAAGCAATGACAGATAGCCTCTACTTTTCTAGTGCCCTGACTTATTCTTACTGTGAGGGATGATTTCTCAGAAGTGAAGCCTCCACAAAAGGGTTAATAGTTTTTGTATTATTGAAATACAGCTTACTACCTTGTAAAACCACACTTTGCAACACAACCTAAACAATACACTCTTGCAAATTCTTGTAAAACTTCCCTCCTTTTCTTGTCTCCAGGCAAACTTGTGTAACTGCCTTTGTTCTTGTTTCTGGGGAACATTCATCTGAATAGATTGTGCCCCCTAAAGACCAGCCAATGGGATAAAGGGAAGGTGGTTTTGGGGGGGGTCACATTAGGGTATAAAAGGACCTTGCTTTCCAGAATCAATTTGTACTTCCCTGGCCGGGGCCATTAGAGCAACTTGGGGCACTACCCTTTCTCATGAGAAAGCAGTAAACTCATTTCTGCTTTCAAGGTATCTAAGTCCTTATATTGATTTTTTGGTGGTAGTCTCTGTCCCACACAGTTTTAGGGGCCTGATCTGGGATCACCCTTATTTGGGGAATGGTCTCCCAGTCAGTCCTAGGACAGGTGCCCGCTGGCCATTTTTCAGAGGTCCAGGGAATGGTCTGGGAGTTTCCTTTTCACTTTTAAGGAACAGACCGAAGAAGGACAGTTACCTGAAAGCAGAAATTTTGGAAAGGGACGTTGACTACCACCCACTGAAGAATTTGAGTTGGTCACATAAGTCCTGTGCACACAGACTTAGGTAAGACAAGAGTAGTGAGCCCCTATAATGGGCAAAAACTAGTGAGTCTCTGGGTGACTGGGGAGGGGAAACCAGGCTGAGCTTAGTGAGGCAAGAAGGCAAAATCAGTGAGCTTTCTACAGAAAGGAAGAACTAGTGAGCCCTTGACAAGATCTAGCCAGCCTATAAAGGGGCAAGATCAGTGAGTTCTGAAAGAGAACAAGAAGTAGTGATCCTCCATTCTTTGACAAGATACAGTGAGCCTCAATGGGCAAGAACTGGTGAGCCATGGGGAAATCCCAGTCAAAAGCGAATGGTCAGCAACATAGTCCCTTTTCAGATGTTCTGGAAGATAGCCTGATAGGAGTAAGATTAAGCAACTGGAACAAATTACCAAAGTATAAAGAGAAAGGCTCCTAGGAGCAGGACTTGTTTTGTGTTGCAATATTTGTCCGTGTTGTGAGAGAGCCTGTCTGTATGTAATCTCAGAACTCTTGTCAAGTAAATGAGAAACCTAAAATCTGAAGGTGTGATTTTTCAAGCTATATATTAATTAATCTCTGCTAATTCAGAGGTTTATGAGGAGGTGCAGGCTCTGAGAACTCCCTTGAACTCTGATTGAGTCTTCCCATTTGATGAGGCATTTGCCTGGGGCCATAAGCCTTTCATTGTGCCTCTGTTACTAGCCTAGTCCGCCTTTGTACAGCTACTTCCCACCCTTAATCTCTCATCACTGGAGTCTGACCTCATCTGACTCCTCCTGAAGACCCTCCCCAAACTCCTTCTCTAGACCACCCCTAGATTCCTCCCACAACCTTTCTGTATATAAGACCCCATCTTGCCTCCATGAGAAAGAGAAGGTCGGAGAATTTTTCTAGAGCAGATTCATTCTGTCAGATGATTCTGGCCCACTTGTCCAGTACAAGCATCACAGATACTAAGGCTCCTTAAGAGTCTACCCAATATAGCAAACTTTTAATAAACTTTGATTTACTTTGGCTGAGAGAAGATTGAGTCAAATTCATTTGGTGGGACACAGCGTGCTGGTATTTTGTGGCCTTGAGCACCCCTAAGCCCTAACCTCATAATTTTATGGTTCCCTGACCTCATCAATTTATGGACTGTCACATTCATGTGGGTTTAAAGTAATAATTTTCTATCTAAGAATAAAAGGAGGAAAGACATCAGATAAATTGTTATGAAGACTAATTTAAATCTGGGAACTTTAATATCTGGAAACCCCGTAGTAACTGAGAATTAAATTTGTTCTAATACTTACACGCTCAGTTACTATAGAGTTTCCAAATATTAAAGTTCCCATATTTAAACCATAAAATGATGAGGTTAGGATTTAGAGATTAAGGATTGTTGCCCAAATAGAATCAGGATCTAAATTCATATACCTTTTAATAGCTTCTACCATTTGATCTTGGAAAAGAGTTGGGTTTTCTTTATCTGTCTGAGTAACTTCCCTAATTTTCTGGTAATTTAATTGATTTTGAAATGCAGCTCTTAGGCCTTCTAAAAGGAAAAGTACCATATGGTCTCTTTTTCCTCTGTCCTCACAGGTTTGCTAATCCTATCCTGGTTCACTAGTGGGAACAGCAGCTGTTCCAGGGGGATATTTTGTGGTGTCATTGCTAGCCAAATGATCCCCAAATTTTTGGGCTTGTTCCCCTCTTCTCCTCAGTGGAACAACAGGTAGAGAAGAGGATATACAAATCACTCCAAGAAAAAGAAAGCTCTAATTGTAGAGATATGTCTCTGAAACCATCAATAAGCTTTGTGGGATCTTCAGAGAGCCTCTCCAATTTTCCTTTAAGTTGATTGAGATCTGAAATGGAGAATGGAACATGTACTCTAGTTGTACCACGGGACAAGACAGGTACTTCCCTTAGGGGAAAAAAGCCCTGAAGATGCTGTAGGGACAGGGGCTTAGGAAGGGAGATTGGAAGTCCCACTTCCTGTGAGGGAGTGACTGGGGATGTGTAACAGTAATTAATTTAGCAGCCTTTAGTTACTAAGGGCTAAGTACTTCTGTGAAAGAAACAGAAGGTGTGAACCCTGCCTCCTGTTGCTGACATAACATGAAGGGGTTGGCTGAGACTGGAAGCGTGTGTGTGTGTGTGTGTGTGTGTGTGTGTGTGTGTGTGTGTGTTTAAGAAGAGCTTCAGAGGAAAGACAGTCAGAATCAAGAATTTTTACTCCTGGTGGACGAAACTGTTCTGCTGAGAGATCTGGTGAAGACTGGAGTTGCCTGAAAGGCCAAAGTGTCTGCTGCCTGGAAGACTGAGATTTATTCTGGGTCCTAGGGCCAGCTGAACTGCTGGAGGACTGATTAAGCATGACTGGGATAAAATTTTGTTTGTTTGTGGCTTGGTTGATCCTTGAGTTCCCAGGAACAGAAATTGTGAAGGTTTTGAGATGTGTTGGACCCTGTGAACTTCAGTGTGTACCAGGAACTGCCCAGAGGACTGGACAAGGACCTGGAAGCTGTCTGCCTCTGAAATCAGGTGACTGTTTGGCAGATTCAGGAGGGAAGTGAGACCATGGAAGGGGATCCAAGGAATCAGAGAGACCATTCATCCCCCAGTCAAGATGAAGAAAAGGCTTCTCCTTGGATATTGAATATATGATGAAATTGAAGTTTGCTGGATACCCGAGGGGTGGAGGGTTTGTGTAATTTTCTGATGATTGTATTTAGTGATTAGTGATACTTAGTAATTGTGAATCTGGATAAGTTAACTTATGATTGCCCCATGAGTGGGAGACTGACTTGTATTACGGAATGATTGAATGATTAAGTAAGGAGGGTTTCTCCTCCTTAGGGAAACCAGATGATTGTTCTTTTGTTCTTCATTCTAAATATTGTGGCCACTTTGGTAAAAACTATGTGGCCATTCAAATGTTAAGCTGTTGTGAACACTATATTGTGATTTTCTATAATAAGATGTAATGTTGTGAATATTGTGATTTGTTGTGAATGTTTGCCCTGATTTGTTATGGAATAAATAGAGTGTTCACTATACTATGTAATCAGAACCTTAAAAGCTGTTCACAGTAGCATTCTTTTGGGACACTGCTTGTGCATGGCATTACAGGGTGCTGGTTGAACTGAAGCAGACTGAAAGACTGGGGGATCTGACTGGCAAGGGGGAAGTTCAGCTGGCACCTGAGGAGGAGAAGGGGTCAGAAGAGGAGATACCCCTAAGACTGCCATGGGAGAAGGACCTGAGGCCTGAGTGAGTGTTGCCTCAGGGGGAGGGGCACAGAGGGCAGCACTTCAGCAAGACCAGTGGCTGGGACCTGAGCAGGGTTCAATGTGGGGGAGTGGCCATGGTGGAAGATGCAGAATATTGATGGTGTAGGAGGCCGGAAATGAGGAGTGTTGGGTTAGAGGAAAAGGAAAGGGAAACCAAGGTGAAAGGGGTTGGGGAGCAGCAGCAGGGGTTGGGGGAACTGCCCCAGCAAGACCCATGACTGAGACCTGAGCAGGAGTCACTGAGGGAGGAGGGGCCAAGGCTGAAGCCCTGGGGGCCATAGGAAGGGGGTCATTTAATTGGCTCCTATTTCCCCTTTGTGGAGGGGTTCTAGCTTCAAGAGTTTCATAATCTTTCCTGAGAACTGTGTTTTGAGAGAGTTTGACAAAGGCCTTTATGTAGGCAACTTCTACCCAACTTCTTTCTTGGAGACAGTATAATTCTAACTGCAAGAGAGTATTATCTTTTAAAATCCCCCAAACAGGCCACACTTTGTGGTCCTCTAGGTGATACCAAGGCCAAACAATGTTGCAAAAGAACACCAACTTTTTCTTTTTAAGTTCTTTATAGAAACTAAATTTTTCCCAATGTTGTAAAAGACAACCCAAAGGCAAACTTTTTGAAACTAAAAAGGATTGACCCAATACAGGTGTAGGGCCTGTAAGTCACTTCCTCCATAAAGGAAGATTTGGGAGTAAGCCTCAAAAAACAAACAAAACAAAACAAGACAAAAAATACCACAAAAAGGTACTGGAAGTTTTCCCAGTTCCCTAGTGCTGAGTGAATTGAAAGACTTACACTTCCAGATGGGGCATCTGTCCTTGTCCTCCATTGTTTAGAAGCTGAGCCCACGTCCATGTCCTCCAACATAACCAAACTGGACTGAGAACCTGAGCATATCAGACTGAATACGAGACAGCTTCCTAGCTGCCTGACCTAATGGGACCTGAGAGGTCACGTCCAAAAAAAAAACCAAACACCTCCAAGGTACTTGGAGAGCAAGAAGAAAGAGGCTAACGTACCTTCCAGTCCTGGCTAGAGAAGAATTTGAGATTGGCAGTGTTTCACAGAGAGGGAACCGTAAAAATGATGAGGTCAGGGGACCATAAAATGTTGAGGTATAGGGTTTAGGCATGCTCAAGACCCCAAAATATCAACACACTGGGTCCTGCCAAATGAATTTGACTCAAGTCTTCTCTCAGCCAAAAGAAAAGCAAAGTTTATTAAAGGTTCACCATAATGGGTAGACTCTTAAGGAGCCTTGGTATCTATGATGCTTGCATTAGACAAGAGGGCCAGAATCATCTGACACAGAGTGGTCTAGAGGAGGAGTTTGGGGAGGGTCTTCAGGAGGAGTCAAATGAGGTCAAAGTCCAGTAATGAGATTGAGGGTGGGAAATAGCAGGAGGCTACATGGAGATGAGAGACAGTGGAACAGATTCGGGTATAGATATTTTGAGAGGGTCAAGGGTGAGAACTAGCTGGACAATGGAGGGCTAGACTAGTAACAGAGATTTGGGAAGAGCTATAATGAAAGGTTTATGGCTTCAGACAAATTCTTCATCAAATGGGAAAATTCGATCAGAGTTCACCAGGGTTCCCAGAATCTGTACCTCATCAGTATTATCTGTGTTATAAGAGAAGAAGTTTCCCTTATAGTCTAAAAATTATTAAATTAAGAATTATATGGTTGGAGGAACAGAAAAATAATGAATGGGGCATTCTGACCATGTGTTGTAATATTTCGAAGTATTGTAATTTAAGAAATCATAAGCTTCCAAGTTTATCTTTGTTTACAAGGAAGTTTCAGTTAAAATTATTTTGCTAAAATAAAACTGGTAATTATACTGAATGAACCTTCTATTTAGACCCAGAGTGAACTTTATAAGTCTCTGGGTGGGACTCTGATATCTGGAAGATATGCTGAAAGTAGAAGATTAAGAGATTGACCACTGAGATGAGAACATAGCACAAGATAAGGGAGACAAAGAAAATTTATGACCCAGGTTGGGTGAGATAAGGAATTTTAAGATTATAGGGGAAGGAGGACTTTGAGGGCTACAGAATAAACTTGGGGCTTATAGTATAATGTCCCACCCTTAAACTTTTTGGGGTTAAAGGCTTTTTAGCCTTCTCTTAAAGGTTTCAAGAATACATAAGGAAGTTGAAGCAGGGTGCTCAAAGCCTCCACCTTCTCTTTTTTTTTTGTCAATGCCCTGCCCTTCTTTAGAAGAACTTGTAAGATCTAATCTAAATGGGTCTATTCTTACTCAACTAGATACCTGGATGGGTCTGGGCAAATGTTAGTTCCTCCCTATTGTTTAATGATATGGAAATCTCTGGATGTTTCTTTGATCAGAATATAGCTCACCTACCAAAATATAGGCCCATCAAGGTTGATTGGCATTCCTTGGAAATGTCTACCCTCTGAAAGGCATATGGGTTGACACCGACTTTTGGGAAGATTAACCAAGCTATTTGGAGTTATTCTTTAAATCAAGCATTAAAAAAGCATGTTTGTGAAAGGAAACTTGATAATTATGCAAAGAAAAAGATCTTGTGAAATCCTGTAAGTTTTGTCAATTAATCCTTCCACCTTTTTGTGAATATAGAAAAGAGGACAACCCTGGGAGTCCTAGCCCGAGTTCATGGTAGATACAGGTGACCAGTGGCATTCCTTTAGCTGTACTCAATCAAAGAGCAGTATGGTGGCTTGTAGCCTCAAGGATATTAAAGTACTAGTAACCTAAACCAGGATGGTTTTGACTAAATTGAGGGAGGACCTGCAGGAGTCCCTGATTCCTGGAGCAAGCAATCTCTTTATCGATGGATCCTCTTGTGTGGTGGAGGGAAAATGGCTAAATGGGTGTGTGGGGCACAGGACCTCAAAATCCCATACCCAGAAAAATTAAAAGTCAGAGGTATCTTGAGGAAGGAACAGGAAGTTTACTCCCTTCCCTTGAGGGAGGAGGGCAGTCCTCTCCATGGCTGATCAGGGAAAGGAGGCATGTTACAGAACAGAACAAGAATTTATACCCTAACACATTCAAGCCCCCTCCCTCCTGCTGTGCCCTCTCCCATTGGCTGGGAGGTGAGCTCACAATCTGAGCTTGAAAATCTCCCCCAAAGATAAGGAACAAAGAAGCCTGCCATGATGCCCTATAGGCTGGAAGGTGGGATCAAGTCTTGGAGCGAAAATCTTCCCCAATGGCAAATAACAAGGAAGCCCAGCCCTAGCCCTCATTGGCTGGGAGGTGGGCAGGGAACCAGGGTACTGTTCATGCCCTTATTTGGCAAACGCTAAAGTGAGGGAGGGGAAGGGGAAAAAGTCACCAGCAAGTTTGGAGGTTGAAAACTCCTAAAGGGCCTAATGCTGGTAAGGGTGTGGCAAACAAAGGTGGAAGTCTAAAGACTCCTGAAGAGGCCTAAGGCTGATGTGGCAGCAGTAAAGGGGGGTGAGGAATGGTGAAACTGAAACTCTGGCTTGCTCCCACAAAACTTATGGGCTGAGAAGTTTCACTTTTCCCAGTCATGGTTATGCTAATATTGAAAGGGATAGACTTTCTCTGGTAGAACAAGAGGCACTCCCCCAAAATTGGTCAGCACAATCTTGTGAGCCCTATTATCTCAATCAGGCTTTAAAATCACTAAAAGAAACAGAAGGAAACATTTATACAGACTCAAAGTACGCTTGGGGCCTGACTCCTGTTTTGGGGAAGATTTGGGAGGAGAGGGGTATGGTAAACAGCAAAGGAAAAGAATTGGCCTATGATACCTTGTTAAAGCAAGTCTTGGAGAATTTGCAGCTCCCTCAGGCAGGGGCTGTGACACACAAGAATGGTCATCAAAAGGAAAATTCCTTTGACACTAGGTGAAACTGACTGGCAGATGAAGAGGCCAGGAGGGTTGGAAAATTAAAATTGAGAGAGGAACCTGTATTGGTTCTCATCCCCTCCTGATATGAGTCTAACTCCCCCGATCCTGACTAGGGAGGAGGAGCAATGGCGGTAGATGTAGGTGCTGAAAAAGACCCTCAAGGAAGGTGGCTCCTACCTGATGGGTGTGAGGTACTGAATAAGCCTAGTATGAGATAGGTTTTACAACACTTATGCCAGGGCAGCAGAGATGTCCAGAAACTGTGTGATGCAGTCTTGACCCAGTATGTATGTCCTGGAACATACATGTTGGCATGCCAAATGGTGGATGGCTGCATTGTATGTCAAAGGACAAACAAATACAGCCAACCCCAGACTCCAATGGGAGGGCTGCCTCTGGGTATCAGGCCCTTTCAAAGTATACAGGTGGAGTTCACTGAGGTGCCCCCAATAGTTCGATTAAGATACCTGTTGGTCATTGTGGATCACCTCTGTCTTGAGTAGAATTTTTTGGTTTGAATTCGTTCCCACAAATGACACACTGTACAATTAGGAAACAATATCTATTTTAATTATATACATAGAATAATACAAGAAGTCTTAGAAAAGCAAAGACAAAGTCCCTACATACATAGAAACAGGAAGAATATAACTATAAAGATGATTAAGAAGTAAGCAGAGAAAAGAAAAAGAAAACATCACCAATTTCCAGGGAGTACCAACTCGTTCCTCAGAGGCTGGGGAATCCCGGGGGTCAGCCATCGAGTCCCCAAAGGGAAAAGGGGGGCCCAGGCAGGACGTCTCCTCCGTGGGTGAGATTCTAAAGTGGGTAAGGAACCATAGAGGATTTTATACTTTGCCAAACAAAGGTGACTCTGAGCCAAGAAGTTTGGTGCCTGGCTCTTCATATTTCCCCCTACCAAGGAAAGGCTGTGTACTGCTGCAAGATAAGAGTTAATTAATGGCAAGCTTGGGGTAATAGCCAGTTCCCCCAGCATGCCTTAGCACCAGGAATGGCTAGTTCCTGGGACATGATAAATAGCAGCTAAGTTACACAGAGCAAATCCTTGATAGGTCATCTTAGGGGCAAAATAAACTTACTCACTATAGGGGCATGAATTGCCCCTTCAACCTCACACAATAGGTGGAAGCCTTCCCTCTTTCACAGGCTCCTGCCTCTATGGGTTACTAGAACCTTGTTTGAACAAATAATCCCTAGATATGGGTTGGTGGAACATAGACATGGATCAAGGAACTCATTTCATAGCAAAAGTTTTACAATTGGGGTGGCTAGGTGGCGCAGTGAATAGAGCACCGGCCCTGGAGTCAGGAGTACCTGAGTTCAAATCTGGCCTCAGACACTTAACACACACACACAAAAAAACTAGCCATGTGACCTTGGGCAAGTCATTTAACCCCAACTGCCCTCCAAAAAAAAAAAGCAAAAAAAAAATTAAAAAAAAAGTTTTACAATCCATTATGAGAACTTCAGAGATATCCTGGGAACTCCATACCTCCTGGCACTCTCTTCTGGCAAGGTAGAAAGAACGAATCAGAAAATAAAGAAACAATTACAAAATATTTACCCCTAGTGCTCCTTAGGATCAGGACAAAGCCTCTGAGGGACATTGGCTTATCCACCTATGAACTTCTTTATGGTCACCCCTATCCCACACAACCCTTTGACCTCTCCTCACTCCTCCTGATGGAAAGATAGATTCCTTAGGGAATATATACAATCTCTAGTACATCAATTGTCACTGCTAGTAAAGAATTGCTTGCACACCTCCCCTAGGGTTTCCATTTCGTAGGTTCCAGCCTGGTGACTGGGTGTTGATCAGAATGTGGAAGGAGGAAAAGCTGACTCCTACCTGGGAAGATCCGTACCAGACCCTCCTCACTGCTGACACTGCTGTTTGAATCAGAGAAAGAGGCTGGACTCATCATACCCGAGTGAAGTGACCAGTGCCAGCCCTGACCCAGTGGACTGTGCTATCACCAGATCTTGGAACCTTAAAACTGACTTTGAAAAAGGGATCGACCCATTCATGACTGAGACAACTGTTGTAGTTTTATTGTTTCTGATGGTTTCTATACCCTTGCTTTGCTTTGCTGCAGGTGTTTTCTTTTGCCTCTGGTCCCTAGGCCCCAGTTCTGGGATTAAGTATTTTGTCCTCCTCCCCTTAGCTGAGATAATCAGTATATATACAATTAATGGAGAGTGTAGCAGAGAGTTTTGATTTAACCAACTGCTGGATTTGTGGTGGGCCTCAAGGAGGGCTCGAAAATTGACCCTGGGTCTCAGTACCATTAAATCCTGCATAACTTCTTTGCAGATCAAGCCACCAAAACCAGGGAGGTAGTACTTCAACATCAATCAGTCCTGGATTATTTACTAGAAAAGCTAAACCTTTCCAGTTGTTGTGTAAAAATCAGTATTAATGGGGAAGTAGCTAAAGATATTACCAAAAACATTAGGAAACTGATATTTGCCACAGTCCACACATGGAATTCTCCCCTCAATACCTCTGAGATTTCCTGGTTTAACGGGTCCTGGTGGAAACAAGCCCTCCAGTTCTTCCTGATAGCTTTTAGTGGAATTATCCTACTCCCATGTGTCTGTCTCCCCTGTACGATGCAACTAATAACTAGAATAGTCCAAGACTCGTTATTCCATTTGGTCAAAATAGAAGGGAAAGAAGATATTAAATCGATGGTTCTGAAAAATCAGGGTTGGGTGCCTGTCTGAGACCACCCTGATGGGGATTTTAGTGGAAGAGGAATTAGTGAAAGAAGTCATCTAGCAATGGTGTGAGGAATCTTCAAGTTGTAAGAAAAAGAAAGGGGGGATCATGAGGGATGATTTCTCAGAAATGAAGCCTCCTCAAAAGGGTTAACAGTTTCTGTATTATTGAAACATATTATTGAATGTTATTGAATTATTGAATGAATATAATATTATTGAATTCAATTATTGAAACAAATTACTGAAACAAGATATTGAAAAATATTTTGCATTATTGAAAGTTTACTACCTTGTAAAATTACACTTTGCCACACAACCTAACCTGTGCATTCTTGCAAAACTTCCCTCCTTTTCTTGTTTCCAGGCAAACTTGTGTAACTGCCTTTGTTTTTTGTTTCTGTGGAAAATTCACCCAAATAGACTGTGTCCCCTGAAAACCAGCCAATGGGATAAAGGGAAGGGGGTTAGGGATAAGGGGGCGCTTGAGTTAGGGTATAAAAGGACCTTGCTTTCCAGAATCAGTTTATACTTCTGTGAGGTTTGGGAAATACATGCAGGCTGCAGGGGGTTATGTTGAGGAATGGGAAGAGTTGAGGCCCTGGAAAAGCCTGGGTCATGTAGAGTTCAGGGAGCGCTATACTCCCTGGCTCTCTCAGGGGGCCATGGGGTGCAGTGGTGCTCAAGGTTCTTGTGTGTGTGGAAACCAGACATTCCAGACATTCCCTGGGGCGGGGAGGTCCTTGTAACTGCAACTTCCCACTCCCACATTTTGCTACATCCTGCTCCTTGCAGCTGGGCTCTGTTGTTTTTCACTTTTGGTATGTGAGTCTGGGTGATATAACTCAAGTTTTGGGGGCAGGGTGGAAGTCCGTCTTTAGAACTTGCTGTAAGGCTTCCCCATGGAGAGGACTCAATAAACTTTCTCTACATGCACCTCTGAGCCTGACTCTTCTGTTCTTGAGAATGTGTTGGTGTCTTCTCGATTGAGGTAAGTAACAAGCTGCTCCTGTCATCAGGGAAAATGACCCTGACATACTTCCCTGGCCGGGGCCATTTGAGTAACAAGGGGCAGTGCCCTTTCTCAGGAGAAAGCAATAAACAAATTTCTGCTTTCAAGGTATCTAGTCCTTGTATTGATTTTTTTGGTAGTGGTCTCTGTCCCACACATGACCTTCTGTCAAATATGTAAACAATCACAGCTCCTGATTGAACAAGGATCCCAGCCAACTGACGTGACTTTGGGCCAACACTCATTCGACCCTCTCTCAATTTTTGGTCCTGATTAGGAAACTCACTCAGTCTATGAAATATTGATAAATGAACCAGGCAATCTCTCTACCGCATCTGGGTCTGATTAGGGATGCCCCCTCCCATATCTAGCATCTATTATTTGTTTCCAACCAAGAACATCTTTAAGATATAAAGTTTTGTTGCTTGGACCCCACTCTACTCCCACTGAGATTTAGCACTGTACGCATCTCCATCATGTGAGTGACTCTGGCACTTTATGGGGTCAAATCTCTGCCATCCAGCTTGTTAAATAGTGGGTGTGTATGCTTTGTTTTTTGTCTGCTCACTGTGCTCATGCATCCATTAGCTTTCCAAGTACCAATTTTCTTTAAATAGCTGAACCCCTGGGATCAGGGGACAAAGACACCAGTTGGCCTGTATTGTCATCTCTGGAAACTGGTTACCCCTAATTGGCTGGTTTTAGGAAAATCACCAAGTGAGCTGAGAGACCTCTTGTCAAAATGTGAGCAATAAAGGGACATGAGCAAAAGAGTAGAGGTGGCCAAGCAGTCAGGTAACCAAAAGCCTGGCAGCCATGCCCCTGGCCACCTAGTAATGGCCGTGGCCCTGAGGTAAAATCCCCCATAGGGATAAATTGAAACCTCTGGTGTGTGGTCACCTAGCTAAAGCAGATTTCAGGGGATCTGTAGACTTGGATGGGAAAAAAAATTCATCTTTATTTGTATTAACTTCTAACTAAAATTTATCATTTCCTTCAATTATGAATATAAGCAACTAGCATTATTCTGAGAAAGAACACATAGGCTGCACCAGAAGCAAAGACGCACTTGACACACAAAAAAGATTAAGAGCTTTTGCCTTCTCTCAAATACAAACTCCTGTTTGACATTTATCGCCCTTCACCATGTTTTTAACCTACCATTCCAGCTTTATTATGTATTTTTTCCTTTCCTTCATCTACAATCTAGCTAAATGGGTCTTTTTGTTGTTTTTCATATACAACATTTCATTTCCCATTTTCATTTCTTTATAGAGGTTGTCTCCCATGCCTGGAGTACATGCTCTCTGCCTCTTACAATCCCTAATTTCCTTTAAAAATTAACTCAGTTGCCTCCTGCAGGAGTTTTTTTTTTTTCTAATTCCTTCCAAGATGCGAGTACCCCACCCCTGAAAGTTTCCTTATATTTTCTTCCAATAGAATATAAACTCCTTGAGACCAGGGACTATTTCACTTGTGTCTTTTGCATCCTCTATTTCTATAGTAAATATAGTAGATGATGTTTAATAAAGGCTTCTTGTTGATTGAATCAGTATGGAGCACTGTGCAAAGTGCATTGGATCTGGAGACAGAAAGACCTGAGCTCAAATTCCTGCTCACATTTACTAGTTAAGTAACCTTGTCCAGGTCAGTTTCCTTAGCTATAAAAGGAGGGTGTTGGACTTTGTGGTCTCTACGATATCTTCCAAACTCTAAATCTTGGACCTTATGGTTGATTGGTAGATCAGAATCTGGTTGAGGAGCTTTGGATTGACTGGGATCTGAACTGACTAAAGGAACTTCCACTTCTGGGAAATCACAATTCCAGTGAAGTCTGGGGAAGGATGGATGCAACATGACTCAAATCTGGGAAATTAAGGAGGGACAAAACTGTGAAGATGAGATTTGTTATTCCAACTAGTGAGCAATCTAAAACTACGGACTCCAGAAGTGTGAAATATTTATCAAATGGAACATAAACACTAAGTTGGATAATAATGTCTTATGTTCTTTTTTTAAATTGAAATTCTCTCTGGATCTTCATATTAAAGATGTTATTATTATTGGAAGGCACAGAACCTAAATTAATCCACCCCCAGGCTCCAGGAAGAACCACACCTAAAACTTCCCCAAAAAGATTAATAATCCACTTTGTTTTGAGAAGGTCTAGTAGTAACAACTCAACTCAAGTATTAAACAACAGAAGCAACAGCTGATGTTAATCTAGAAATTCTTCTTAGTTCTTCCTGCTGGCATTTAACCCCAATTTAACTTGTTTTCTCCTCAGTGAAGGTGTAGAATAGCTGTTTATAATTTCTTTTCCTTTGCTAAAATCCCAGAAATTCAGTCTAAAGTCAGTTACATATCAGTTATGTGGGTAGTCAGATCTCTCCCACTCTTTCTCTTCCCCAGCAGAATGTTAACTCAGGGGTAAGGGACTCTTTCTTAAAACAATAAAAATGCCTTTTTATTAATATGTTTTTTTTACATTGCCTAAATTCCTCCCCCCTCCCGCAACACTTCTCTTTCCAGAGAGCTATCCCATATAACAGAGAATTATTTTTTTTAAAAAGGAAAATGAAGAGAGAAAAAAAACAACAAAACCCTTTAATGTTAAGAATAAAATCTAACAATATATCCAATGTTCCACACCTCCCATATGTTCAAAGGAGTGAAAGGAGGTGTCATCTCACTTTTCTTCTTGGGGCCAAGTTTGGTCTTTGTAATTTTACATTTGTTTTCTTTTCTAAAAAACAAATTTATTTTATTTGATTTTTCATGGCCTAAATTTCCCCTGTATAGGTGTACCTCCCTTTTCCAAGAGAGCCAACCCATATAACAAAGAATATTTTTCAAAAGGAAGAGGAAAAAAAAATACCAAGCAGTCAAATCAATAAAAAAAAAAAATCTGAAAAGATATGCAATGTACCTTACTATGGCCCTCTCACCTCTGCAAAAGAGTGGATGGAATGAATTTTTATATCTCTCCTTTGGGGCCATGTTTGTTCTTTGTAATTTTGCAACATTCAATTTCAGTTGTTTATGGTTTCTCTTTCCATTTCCAACATTGTCATCATCGTATTGTTTTCTGGATTCTGCTTACTACTCTGCATCTGTTCATGTAAATTTTTTCATACTTCTCTGGGTTTATCATATAAACATTTATTATAGCACAGCAATTCCATTATCCCAGTTTGTTTAGCTGTTTCCCACTGATGAGCATCCACTTTGTTTCCAATTCTTTTCTACTACTGTGATGCCTGTGTCAAATCAGGAGCCCACCTGAACACAGACACCATTATATTGGTAACAATGGACCCCTGTTGTTACTGCAGCAAAGTCACTCTAACTGGTATGTATTTAGAAATCCCTGAGTTGCAACATCTGGCAGAAGCCAGTAGGGCCCCTCTCAAGAGTGCTAACTTAAGCCTTTCTCAGTAAACAAACCTTTTGTATGGTTTCTGAGTAAACATCACACCTGCCCCAGAGACATGCTGTTGGCCCCCAACCCTCCACACAAAACTGCTTGAGCAACCCTGAAGCACATGAGAACTGTTTACTGTGTTACTTGCACTGTTTACTGTGTTACTTTTTGCATACCATTTGCGGTTTACTTTTTGCATATAAGCTCACCGCTCCCAGTTCTTGGTGCTGCCTCCTCTGGAAACTCCCATGAGGCAGTCGCTGGCTGGCTAATAAAAAACTCTCCTTAAATTTCTTGATTGGTCTTCTGCTGTCATTTTCTTGGTTGTCCACTTCACTACAAAGCAAACTGACATAAATATTTGGTGTATATGGAGCCTTTCTATTCTTCAATGATGTTATTTGTTAATTTTTTGTCTTTGTATTTTGTATTTTGTAACGGGAATCTGAAGATCTTCCCTGCCCCTAGACCTTGTGGCGGGAGGCTTGTTTTTTGGGAATGGCCACACCTTGTTACTTTCTAATAGGACAGTGGGTCAAGAGGGCTGTAACATTCTCTGACCCAGGAGAAGTCTATATATATATATACCCTGATGTGAAGTTTTGCTTTGGGGCTCACTTTCAGAAGAGTTGTGTGATTTGGCCAGATGAGACTCTGGGAAGCCGTTTACCATCCTCCTACACTCCTCGCCTTGAAAACCCAGATGTTGGTGTTTCCCTCTCTGATAACTTGAAGAGGTAATGGATGTGATGGTCAGATGGTTGGAAGCCCATTGCTGTTCTGTTTCTTGGTCTGCTTGTAACTTGTGCTTGTAATTTGTGTTTGTATTCTCTGAAGTTCGGGGTGCTGACTTTTTCCCCTCAACTAGGTAAATGATATGTGTTTGATTGATTAAAGTGAGACTGTTAACCCATTTTGAGTTGCTTTCCTTTAGAAAAGCATATCTAAAAACCTGTGCTAGCAGCTGCCCTGGGCATGCTAGGGTGCTTGCTGATACATATTTCCAGCAGCTTTCACAGTGTGTTGCAATTAGTAGGCACTTAAACATTTGTTAAATTGAATGCTATACAGAAAAAGTATTCAGAATACTAAGATAAAAGCAAAAGAATCTTTATCCTCAAGCAACTTACATTTTACTGAGGGTATGGAGGAATTTGACATATTCAAATAAATAAATATAAGGCAATTTGAGGATGGAGATAAAATTAACAACTGAAAGACTCAGAGGAGGCAATACCTGAACAGAGATCTGAAAGACAATAAGAATCCCATGAGGTAGAAGAGAGGAAAGAGTACATTTCAAACACAGAGGCAGGTGTGTATGGGAGATGGCATTTCAAACCTGCAAAATAGCTAGTACTCTAGCTTGATTGGAATGTTAAGTGAGTTTAGGGAGAGGATAATATAATTTAAAATATATGTTACAAATAAACTTCTTAAGAAAAAAAAATCCAGGACAAGATGGATTCACTAGCAAACTCTACCAAACTTTTATAGAACACTTAATTCCAATACTATATAAACTATTTGAAAAGTATGTATGTAAACGATTTGCATTGCCCATCTGGAACTAATAATTATATAAATTATTTGAAAAATAAGTAAAGAAATTCTACCAAATTCTTTCCATGACACAAAACTATCTGAACAAGAGAGAGCAAAAAGAGAGAAAGAAATTGTTGGAATTGAATATATGTAAAATTAAAAATATCAGTTTTAAGTAAAAATATTACCAAGGAAATAATAGTAACATTTTACAAAGATTATACACTACGACTACGTGGGTTTTATACCAGGAATGCAGGGCTGATTCAGTATCAGGAAAAGTATAAGCAGAAAAGACCATATCAATATTGTTGCTATTTGTCCTTTGCTTTTGAAGAGGACCATGACAAGAGGAAGTTGATGCCATAACTTGCAAGTGAATTGGATTTAAGTGAGGGAAGGCTGTGAAAAGTCATCAGCCTCACTTTCTCCTCCAGAGCTGTCTGGGTCCAGTGACAAGATATAGATCAGGACAACTGCAGATGCAATGGGAGATCTTGGCCTTTTTAAGTTAAGGTCTTTCCTAGGTATCAGTTTGATTGAGGTAATGTTCATTCAGTAATTAAGACTAGGTAAGAAATGAGGCAAAGAATGGCCTCTTTTACCTAGTCAGAAAAAAAATCAATCTGGGAGGGAAAGACTCTCAGAGTTTCTAGCTAAACAGAAACAATTGCTATTTACATTCATTCTGAGCCATCAGGGTCCTTTTAAATCCAATTCACTTGCAAGCCATGGCCATCACCTTCCTGATTCCATAGTTCTCTTCCAGAACCATAGACAAACAACAACCTATGAGTAATGGGAGCTGTCCCACTGGGGACCCAGCCAGTTCCAGTTGAGCAACACAGCTCCTTCCTTCTTTCCGTCCTTCCTTCCTTCCTTCCTATCTACCTTCCTTCCTTCCCTTCTTCCTTTCTTCCTTCTTTCCTTCTTTCCTTCCTTCTTATTTCTCTTCTCTCCCTCCTTCCTTTCCCTTGGTCCACATAGAGTATCATTCTCTTGTCTACAGGTTCTCTGCCCAAAGGAATATAAATTTTGATGGCTGAAGCCTTGCAAGATATCTTGGGGTTTACTGGCTAGATTTCTTTCTTAAACACTATGTCTTGAGCCTAAATCACTCTGGCTCTCATTGATTGGCCAATAATAGATCCATATCAATAACCAAAACAACAAAAATCATATGATTATATTGTTAGTTGCAGAAAAAGCTTTTGACAAAATACAACACTCATTCCTGTTTAGGAAACTAGAAAGCACAGAAGTCAATGGAGTTTCTCTTAAAATGATAAATAGTGTGCATATAAAAACCAAGAGCAAGTACCATCTGTAATGGAGATAAACCAAAAGCTTTTTCACTAAAACCATGGGTGAAGTAAGGATGTCCATCATTACCATTACTGTTCAATATTTTACTAGAAATACTACTTATAGCAATAAGATAAGAAAAAATACTGAAGGAATAAACATAGGCAATGAGGAAACAAAATGATCACTTTTTTACAGATTGATGGTATATTATTGAACCCCAGAGAATCAACTAATAAACTAGTAGAGACAATGAACAAATTTAGCAAAGTTACAGAAATTAAAATAAGCCCACAGAAACTATTAGCATTTTTATATATTACCAACAAAACCCAACAGAAAAGATAGAAAGGGAAACTCCATTTAAAATAAATGTAGATGGTATAAAAGACTTGCTAGTCTACCTGCCAAGACACAAGGAAATAGTGTAAAATAATGTAATTACCAAACACTTTTCACACAAAGATTTATTGTTGGTTAGTTGTTTCAGTTATGTCTGACTCTCTGATACCCTATATGGGATTTTCTTGGCAAAGGTACTGTAATAATTTGCTATTTCCTTCTCCCACTCATTTTACAGATGAGAAACTGAGGCAAACAGGGTTAAGTGACTTGCCCATATCTAGTAAGCGTCCGAGGCTGGATTTGAACTTAGATCCTCCTGACTCCAGGGCCAGTGCTTTATGCACAGAGCTACCTAGCTGTCCTGCCGATAAAGATAGATTTAAACAATTAGAGAAATATTAATTGCTCATGTTTAGGCTGAACCAATATAATAAAAAATGATAATGCTTCCTAAATTAGTTTACTCATTTGATGCCATGCCAGTCAATTGACAAGTGATCAAAGGATATGAAAAAAGGCTCTCAATAACTAATAATTAAAGAAATGCAAATTAAAATAACCAAAGTACCATTTCACACCTATCGGATTGGTTAAGAGGACAGAAAAGGAAAATGACAAATGCTGGAGGGGATGTGGAAAAATAGGGACACTAATGCACTTTTGACGGCATTGTGAACTAGTCCAACCATTCTGGAGAACAATTTGGAACAATGCCCAAAAGGCTATAAAACTTTGAAAGTCCTTTGATATACCATTACCAGGGTCTATACTCCAAGGAGATCAAAGAAAAGGAAAAGGATTGATATATAAAAAAATATTTATAGCAGCTCTTTTTGTGTGATGACAAAGAATTGGAAACTGAGGAGTTGCCCATCAATTGGGAAATGGCTGAACAAATTATGGTATATGAATATGATAAATGCTATACTGCTGTATGAAATGACAAAGAGAACAGTATAAGAAAATCCTAGGAAGACTTAGATGAAGTGATGCAATGCAAAGTGGGTAGAACCAGGACAATAATGTACATAATAAAAGCAATATTGTAACAATCAACTGTGAAAGACTTAGCAACTCTAATCAATACAACATCCATGAGAATTCCAAAAGACTCATGATGAAAAATGCTATCCATGTCCTCAGAGAGAACTGATGGACTTTGAATACAGATTAAAGCAAATTTTTTCTGTCTTTATTTTTCTTGCTTTCTCCTCCACAACACGCCTAATAAGGAAATATATTTTAAATTACTTCATGTGTATAATGGCTATCATATTTCTTGCCTTCTAAATGGTAAGTTTAGGAGGGAGTGGTATGAGGAGGAGAATTGGAACTGAAAATAAAATTTGGAAATTTAGAAAATCCAAAAATATGAATGGATGAACTTTTTGCTCTATGTAAATCACAGCAGAGATTTTTCTTAATGTTCTGCTTGTAAATAAACTAAGGAATTTTCTGGTGAGATGTCCTTCTGAATCTGAATATTGAAATAAATTAAATGTTTAGTAAATTCAACTTCTTAGCCAAAAAGAAAAAGAAAAAAAGATATGTTAGAGGCAGATGGTTGAAGGCGATAAATGTCATCCTGAAGAAGTTTATTTTATTCTAGAGTTAAGTGGAAACTAAAGATTTTTAAGTGTTAGATCTTTGCTTTAGGAAGATTGTTTTGGCAGTTGTATGGAAGATGGATTGGAGAGGGGAGAAATGGGAAGCATAGAGACCACCTTGCAGGCTACTGTAATAAAACAATGAGAGAGTTGATGAAGGCCTGAACTACGGTGATGGCCATGTAAGTGAAAAGGAATGGATACAAGTGAAAGATGTAGAGCAGAGGTATCAAATTCCAGATTAAATCAAATTAATGTAGACATCAGATTAAACCAGATTCAAATGTAATTAAGAAATATTTAACAAAATAAAAATACTATAGAACATAGATAAGCCAGTGCTTAACATGATGCCTGGCACATATCAGGTACTTAATAAATGTTTATTGATTGATTTTTAATATTAATATGTAGTTTTACCAATCATTATGTCCGCAGGGATCCTTATGTACTGTTTAGCAGGGCCAGTTTCTATTGGAGTATGACACCACTGTTCTATACCATAAACCCTTCCCTAGAATTTAGTTACCAAATTGTATACAGTCTCAATCCAGACTCAGATTGAAACTGATTTCCTTGGGAGGTAATAAGATTTTTTTTCCTTGAAGAGCTTAAGACAAAGACTAGATATTTCCTAGGTGAGGGTGCTGTACACGGGATTTTTGTGGGTTGAAATGGATGATTTTTGAGGTCCCTTCCAATTCTGAGACTCAAGGGTCATCTCCAGTCATTCTGATCTATATCTTGCCTCTGAACTCAGATGGCTCTGGAGGAAAAAGTGAGTCTAGTGACTTTGCACAACCCTCCCTCACTTAAATACAATTAATTTGCATCTTGTGGCATCACCTCTCTGACTTCCAGTCCTTTTTAAGAACAAAGGACAAACCCTAACAATAATTCTGAGAATCAATCATTTTATTGTAGAAAACCACTACTGATTTACTATAGTTTAGAATGGGGGGAGGGGGTGGAGTGGCTAAGTGGTGCAGTGAATAGAACACTGGCCCTGGAATCAGGAGGACCTGAGTTAACACTTACTAGCCATGTGACCTTGGGCAAGTCACTTAACCCCAATTGCTCTGCCCCTCTCCCTCCAAAAAGAATCTAGTTGGTTAGGTGAGATGTGATCTTATTAAACAGTTGAATAACAAAGCAATGCTATTTTGGAAGGATTGTTTAATTAAATTAATGAATAATTTATTAATTTATTTTTTTGAGGGGATGATTAATTGCCAAAAATGGATAGCTATGTGGCCCAGTGGATAGAGTGTTAGGCCTGAAGTCAAGAAGACTCATCTTCCTGAATTCCAATTTGCCTTCAAATACTTACTAGTGACCCTTGGGCAAGTCACTTAACCTTGTTTGCCTCAGTTTCCTCATCTGTAAATTGAGCTGGAGAAGAAAATGGTAAACTACTTCAGTATCTTTACCAAGAAAACCCCAAGTAGGGGCACAAAGAGTCAGATATGACCAAAAATGTCTGAAAAACAACAGGGACTCAGAAGAAGTAGTTTCATTGCTCTATTAAAATATCCCTGGGGAAGATGGTGGCATAGAAGCAGGAAAACGCTGCAGCTCACACATAGCCACCTCAAATACCCATAAAATATGGCTCAAAAGAAAAACCACTGACCTGCAAAATAGATCCAGGAGAAACAATTTAAAAATTATTGAACTACCTGAAAGCCATGATCAAAAAAAGAACTTACAAAGCATCTTTCAATAAATTCTCAAGGAAAATTGCTCTGATATTTTAGAACCATAGGGCAAAATAGAACTTGAAAGAATTCATTGATCACCTCTTGAAAAAGATCCCCAAAAGAAAACTCCTAGGAATATTATAGCCAGGTTCTGGAGTCCCCAGATCAAGGAGAAAATATTACAGGCTGCCAAGAGGAAGCAATTTGAATACTGTGGAAACACAATTAGGATAACCCAGGATCTGGCAGCTTCTACATGGAGGGATTGAAGGGCCTGGAATATGATATTCAGGAGATCAAGGGAGCTAGGATTAAAACCAAGAATCACGTACCCAGCAAAATTGAATATAATGTTCCAGGGGAAAATATGGTCAT
>CM053594.1:173593036-173607303 GCA_028646575.1 Pseudocheirus occidentalis | reverse complement strand
CAGTTTTTTGCCACCACAAAGAGAGCTGCAATAAATACTTTTGTACATATAGGACCCTTTCCCACTTCTGTGATCTCTTTGGGATACAACCCCAAAAGTGGTATTACTGGGTCAAAGGGTATGATATTATTTATAGCCCTTTGCTGCCCAAATGAATTTGACTCAAGTCTTCTCTCAGTCACAGTAAAGAAAAGTTTATTAAAGATTCACTGTAATGAGTAGACCCTCAAGGAGCCTAAGTATCTGTGATATTTGTATTGGACAAGTGGGCCAGAATAATCTGACACAGACTAAGTCTGTGCTAGATTGAATTCTCAGCCCTTTCATAGAGGCAAGATGGATTTTATATACAGAAAGATTATGGGAAGATTTAAGGGAGGTCTAGAGGAGGAGTTTGGGGAGGGTCTTGAGGAGGAATCAAATGAAATCAGATTCCAATAATGAGAGATTAAGAGTGGGAAATATCTGGAGGCTATCTGGAGATGACAGACAATGGAAAGCTAGGCTAGTTTAAGGGTTACAGATTTGGATATAGATATGATAGGATCAAGAGTGGGAAGTAGCTGGATAATGGAGGGCTAGGCTAGTAACAGAGATTTGGGTCTAGTAATAATGAAAGGCTTATGGCCTCATGAAAATTCTTCATCAAGTGGGCAGATTCAATCAGAGTTCAAGAGGGTTCCCAGAGCCTGCACCTCATCAATAGAGCACAGCACCTTCTCTGATATGGGCATGCCATGCTGAACAGTCCTGTGCTAGTCTTCCCATGTCACACAATCAATTCCAAAGTTCTTGAGAGATACCTTGAGAGTGTCCTTGTATCACTTCTTCTGAACACCATGTGAATGCTTGCCTTGTGTGAATTCATAAAATAGTCTTGTTTGGCAAGTGTACATTTTGCATTCACACAAGATGGCCAATCTATCAGTTGTGCTCTCTGAAGCAGAGTTTGAATACTTGGCAGCTTAGTTCAAGTAAGGACCTCAGTGTCTGGTACCTTATCCAGCCAAGTTGATGAGGTATAGGCTCTGGGACCCTCCTTGAGCTCTCCTTGAATCTTTGAGGTACATGCTCTGGGAAACCCCTTGAAGTCTGATTGAATCTTCCCACTTGTATTTCATTGTGGCTGGGCCCAAACCTCTGTTCCTAGCCTGGCCCTCCACTGTCCATCTGCTTCCCACCCTGGAACCTATCAAAATATCAAGCCACTCTTGAATTGACTTCATTAACTCCTCCTGAAGACCCTCCCCAAACTCCTCCTCTAGACCACCCCTAGATTCCTCTTCCCTCCATGTGGTATGAGAGTGCCACAGAATGCCCTAGCACAGACTTGCTCTGTGTGAAAGCGCCACAGAATGACCTAGCATAGACTGGCTCCTTAAGAGTCTACCCCATATGGTGAACTTTTAATGAACTTTCAATAAACTTTACTTTTATTTAGCTGAGAAGACTTGAGTCAAATTCTTTTGGCAAGACTGGGCATGTTGGTGTGAGGGATAATTTATAGTGAAGTTTCCCCATTCTGAAAAATCAAATCTAGAATGGCTTCAGTATTCACGAAGTCTAGGTTTAGATCACCTGACCTTCAAGCAATCTGGGGCTTACAGCAATGGAGACCCTCCCCTAGAGCCAGGGCAGAAGATATGCCAAATAGGGTTGGACGCCCACATGTTTCTGGGTCCTTTGTCTCAGAAGGATTCCCCTGCTTAGGGTTGGGAGCAGGGTAAACGTTGAAAGATAGTGAGGAATCCAGGATGACTCCTAGGTTGTAAGCCTGAGGGACAAATAGGATGGATAGTGTTGCCTTCTATAGTAATAGGGGAGTTTGGGGGTGTGAGGGAGTGCTTAAGGGGAAGGGATAATGAGTTCTGTTTGGGGCATAATTGAGTTTAAGATTTCTACTGGAAATCCAGTTTGAGCGGCCTGAAAGGCAGTTAGAGATGTGAGATAGGAGGTCAGAAGAGAGACTGGGGCTAGAAAGGTAGATTTTAGAGTCATTAGCATAAGGATGGTAATTAAATCCATGGGAGTTGATGAGGTAGTAGGCAGTATATGTTTTGAAGGCAGTATAGAGGGAGAAGGGAAGAAGACTCAGGACAGAACCTTGAGGGACACCTAATGATAGGAGGATGTGATCTGGAGCATTCAACAAAGGAGACCAAGAAGGAAAGGTCAGATAGTAGAAGGAAACTAGGAGAGATTGGCATCCTGAAAACCCAGAAGAGAATATCAAAGAGGAGAGAGAATGATCAAAGGTACCAACTACTGAAGAGAGGTCAAGAAGAATGAGGACTGAGAAAAGGCCATTGAATTTGGCAAGTAGGAGATCATTAGTGTAATGGTAATTAATTTAAATTTAAAGACCCCTTTTTGTTAGGTCAAGTAAGCAGGTACTTAGTCCTTAGTAACTAATCAAACCTTTGTGGCTAAGAGGCAGAGGGTATGAACTCTGTCTCCTGTTGCTGACATAACAGGAAGGGTTTGGTGGAAACAGGAAGCCAATGCTCTGTGTGTATATAAGAAGAGCACCAGAGAGAGACAGTCAGAATTAGAATTTTTTTCTCCTGGCGGACTCCTGGTGGAAGAAGCAGAATTTTCCCAGCATCTGGAAGCTGGGGCTGCTACTTCCTGGACTGAGAACTGAAAGAGGATTTCCTTGAGACCAGAATCTGCTGAAGGCCATCTGGAAGGCTGAGATTCCTTCTGGGTCCTAGGGCCAACCAAACTGCCAGAAGTCTGAAGAAGCATAACTGGGATAAGACTTTGTTTGTGCCTTGGTTGATCCTTGAGTTCCTGGGAACAGAAATTGTGAAGGTTTTGAGATGCACTGGAACCTGTGAACTATAGTGTATAGCAGGAACGGCCCAGAGGTCTGGACAAGGACCTGGGAGCTGTCTGCCTCTGAATCCAGGTGACTGGTGGATTCAAGTAGGAGCTGGGACCATGGAAGGGGATCCAGGGAATCTGAGAGACTACCCTGAGTCAAGATGAAGAAAAGGCCTCTCCTTGGATATTGAATGCTGTGATGAAATTGAAATTTATTAGAGATTGAGGGGTGGAGGATTTCTAATGATTGTACTTAGTGATTAATGATACTTAGTGACTAATTGCTAGATAAGTGACTGATTAAGTTAACCTATGATTATCCCATGAGTGGAAGACTGACTATTGTATTTTGAGGTGACTGAATGACTGAGTAAGGAGACAAACCTTCTTAGAGATACCAGATGCTTGTTCTTTTGTTCTTTGTTCTAAATACTGTGACCACTTTGGTGAAAACTATGTGGCCCTTTTAATATCAAGCTGTTGTGAACACTATATTGTGATTTTCTGTGATAAGATGTAATGTTGTGTATATTGTGTCTTGATTTGTTGTGAATGTTTGCCTTGATTTTTTATGGAATAAACAGAGTGTTCACTATACTGTGTAATCAGAACCTTAAAAGCTGTGCACAGTAGCATTCTTTTGGGAAGCTGCTCATGCATGGCATAACAATTAGTAAGTTTGGAGAGAGCTACATGGGTGGTATGATAAAATAGGAAACCATTTTATAAGGGGTTAAGAAGTGAGAGGAAAGAAAGTGGAGGCACCTACTGTAGATGGACTTTAAAGAGCATTTTAGCTACAAAGGGCAGAAGAGAAATTGGATAAGTTAGCAGAGATGGAAGGATGAAGTGAGGTTTTTTTTTCAGGATAGGGGAGGCATGGGCATGTTTGTAGACAGCAGGAAAATCACCTAGCAAATGCTTTATAAGTTCATTGATTGATTGAAATAAATAAGAAAATATCTCTGAATTTATCAGTTTTTTTATTTCCTCCTTGATTTGTCCAATCACCTTCTAACTCATATCTCCCTCAGGGTGAATTCTTATTTTGTCTAGCTGGCTTATCTATCCATGTATGGGAGCTTCTCAGTGATTGGTGGTTGTAGTGATGCTGCACAGGTTCTGGGAACCCGCTAGAACTCTCCTTGAATCTTCCCACTTGATGAGGTGTTTGCCTGAAGCCATAAGCCTTCCATTATTGGTACTCCCAAATTTCTGTCATCCTGAACCTAGCCTAGCCCTCCATGGTTTATTAATTGTCCCCCACTGCTTCTCACCCTTGATTCCATCAAAATCCCATTCTCTTGGTTCCTGGGTATCTGACCTCTAGTCACCCCAGTCCCAGCAAGATCCTCCTTAGACTCCTCCTCAAGATCTTCTCTGGACCTCTCCTCCCATTACCCCAGATCACTAAACCACCCCTAGATCCCTCCCTCAGTCTTTCTATATATAAGATCCATCTTGGATCCATAAAGGTACTCAGATCCAATCTAGCTCAGATTCAGTCTATGTCAGATTGTTCTCGCCCACTTGTCTACACAAGTGTCACAAATACTTAGACTCCTTAAGAGTCTACCCATTATGGTGAATCTTTAATAAACTTTGTTTTAGTTTGACTGAGAGAAGGCTTGAGTTGAATTCATTTGGGCAGGACCCAGAGTGTTGGTATTTTGGGGTCTCAGGCACTCCTGAACTCCTAAACCTCAACAGCAGCAGCCTTGTTCTTGTGATTGGTGTGATTGGACACTCCCCTGAAAAATAGCTGGAAGCCAGGTTCAAAAGACACCTTTCCCAAATTCATTCATTGATTCAACTATCACTTATTAAATACCCACTTGACACTGTTCTAGAGGTTGGGGATACAAAGAACAAATGAAAAATAATATCTTTGTTCAAGAAGTTCCCATTCTACTTGAGGATATGACATTTATATTGTTAAGTAAGTACAAGATAATTTGAGGAAGAGAACACCTAGCAATGAGGATTATCAGCAAAGACTCCCTGAAGGAGGTGATAATCTTAATTGAGTTTTGAAGTAAGCTAAAGATCCCATAAGACAGAGAGAAAGGAGTGCAGTTGAAGTATACAAAACAGCCTATATGCAAAGACATGCAAGTGTTTTCTGCTGTCCTTAGTCAAGAAGCATTTTTTAAGTGCCTATTATGTTCCAGGCACTATGCTTAAGGCTATGATACAAAGAAAGGCAAAAAGAGCTTAAGATGGGCAGATAACAGACAACTATTTATAGAAATAAGACATATGCGGGATAAATTGGAGATAAGCAAAAGAAAGAAAGCCACTAGTATTGAGGAAAGGCTTCTTATAGTTGAGTTTTAGTTGAGATTTGAAAGAAGCCAGGGAGACTGGAGGCAGAGATGAGGAAGAAGGCAATTCTAGGCATAGGGGACAACCAATGAAATGTTGGTTGCTTTGAATGACAAACAAGATTTTAAATTTGATCCTTAAGTTGATAAATAGCTACAGGAGTTTTTTGAATGTGTGTGTGTCTGTATGTAAGTAACATGGTCACTTTAGGAAGATCAATTTGACAGCAGAGTGGAAGATAGAGAATAATGGGGAGAGAATTGAGGCAGGGAGTCCAACCAATAGGCTATTTCAATAGTCCAGGCTTGAGATAATCAGGGTGGTGGCAGTAGCAGAGGACAGAATGAGGTGTATAAAAGAGATGTAACAAAGGTAGAAACAATAAGACTTGACAACACTTTTGGATGTGAGGGATAAGAAAGTCAAAGATGATATACAGATTTTGAGACTGAGTGACTAGGAGAATGGTGATGCCCTCAACAGTGATAGGGAAATTAGGAAGAAAGGAGTTTCTTTTTTTGGAGCTGGGGGAGATAAATGAGTCCACTTTTGGGCATCTTGAGTATAAGGTGCCTATAGGACATAAATTTGAGATGTCAAATTGACCTCTGGACATGCGGGACTAGAAGCCAAGAGAGAGATTAGGGCTAATAAGTAGATCTGAGAATAATCAGCATGAAGATGATAATTGAATTCATAGGAGCTGATAAGATCATCAAGTATAGAAGAAGAGATGGCCCAGAGCAGAGCCCTGGGAGATACATACTTTTGGTGAGTGTGACCTGGATGAAGGTGAAGGAGCCTGAGAAGATCCTTCATATAGCACAGGAGAAGAACCAGAAAAGAATAATGTTCTAAAAACCCAGGGAAGAGAATATCAAGAAGAGGTGGACCAAGTGTCAAAGGTTGCAGAGTGGTCAAGAAGGACGAGGGTTGAGTAGAGGACATTAGATTTGGTGATCAAGAGATCATTGGTACCTTTCTAATTCTGTTAAAATGATGAAGTCAAAACTCAGATGGAATATCAGACATTAAATATAATTTAATATTAATGATATTCCTCTGTTCTATGTAAATTTCTGTTATGTAATTGCATCTTTACCCTATAAAAATCCATTTTGCTTTCTCTAAAGTTGCTGGTTCCTCTTGGAACTTAGCCCATTTCATGAAAGGTGTCAATCTCAAAAAATGTCTATACTTGGATTAGAGGTGGTCTGACTGAATTCTTTGAGATGGTTCCACCACAACATATCATGAGACCACAACAGTTTTAGGGTGGGCAGAGACCCCATCTCGACAGTTTTTGGCATCCCTGGGTTTAAACTGAAACAAGTGAGTGGAAAAGGAGCTGTGGGAGGCTTGAGGAGGGATACAAATGTTTGGTAGAGCCACTATGGTGACTGGAATAGTGAGCCACCCAAAGAAGGGTAAAAGGATTTCCTTGTGGTAGTGAGGATGAAGTTGAAATTATGTAACAAAAATTTGTAGCAGGTCCAGTTAGCACAGGTTTGTGATTTTCACCAGCTTCGTTCAGCATCACTGAGTACTTGCTTGGTCTTCCTGAGGCTGGGGATAAAATACAGAAATTATTTTTTACTTATCCTTTTAATTTCAATTATGTCCTCAGTAGCTAGGGTTTGGACCTTGCAAATTGTTTCATAGCTTCAACAATCCTCTAGGAGATGCTTTCTCATATGGCTGCTGTCACAGGCTGGACTCTAATGCTACCATTCTGTTCAATGTTGGGACAAAATGAGGCACTCATAAAAATCACTGGACATTTATCACAAGGAGGTTTACTTTGCACTAACATAGCAAGGATATGCAAGAAGATACAGTGGGACTTATTTTCTTTAAACACTGTCCCTCCCTCCTTGGCTGTATATGGAAAGGTCATATCAGTGGGCAGGGTATCATTATTGGAGTGAGTTTCATAAAACCACCAAGTCTGAAGGGCCTAGATACCATGTGAGGGGAAAATCCATCAAGGCTGAGGGGCCTAGATTTCAGGACGTGTTATATGCCCTTAGATAACCAGGAAGTTGCATCAGAGAAGTCAGGGTTAATCACACATGTAAATCAGGTACTAGGAGCAGCTGTTTCTTTTAGGCAAAGCCTCCCCATGTTGCAGATGGGAGGAAAGGAGAAAAAAGTGGTCCTGTCACAGCTGCCAAAATAGCAATGAGGGAGGAGCAGAGATGATATTTCCTTTGCATTGACTTCTCCCAATAATTTGACACTGTTGACCACCTCCTTTTTCTCCGTGCTCTCTCCATGCTGGGTTTTTGTGACACTTGTCTGTTCTCATTTTCTTCCTACTTGTTGGACTCCTCAGTCCCTTTTCCACCTTGTTTTTCTCCTTAATTTTCCATTGCTAGATGAACATTTCTATCTGAATGTCCTGCAGGCATTTCAAATTCAACCCATCTAGTACAGAATTTGTTTTGCCCCTAAACCTATTCTTCCTTTTAATGGTTTTATTTTTGTTAAAGAAAATTCTTCTAATTATTTGATCTCACATACTAGGAGTCATCATCAATTCTTTACTCTCCCATATGTCCCATATTCTATCAGTTGCCAAATCTTTTCAATTCCACTCCCTCAACATGCTTAGATCTATCCCTTATCTCTGGCTCCTAACTGGTCTCTCCTCATCTATTTTCGATCTGCCTTCCACACAGCTGTCAAATTGGTTTTCCTAGACCATGTTACTCCTCTGCTCAAAAAAGTTCAGTGACTCCCTACTGTCTCCAAGACAAAATAGAAACTCCTTTGTTTGCTATTTAAAGCCATTAGAAGTCTGGTTCTAGTCTTTCTTTTCAGGTTGATGATACATTATTCTTCTTCAGGAAGGCACTCTAGCTCAGCTAGTTGCTATCCTCAGTATAAGACATTACATCTCCTGCCTCCATACTTTATAAAGGCTGATCCCCATTTCTGGAATGTTCTTCCTCCTTATTTCTATCTCTTGGATGCCCTAGTATAAAGGCTTAGGTAAAATATCTCTTCTTTTACAATAGGCTTCTCCTGGTTACCCTAGGTTGGTAATGCCAGTCATTCATTCACTCTGCATTTATTTTGCATAAATTCTTTTTTGTTTTGTTTTTTTTCCCCAGTTTATTAATGTATTCATTTTTAGTTTTCAACATTCACTTCCATAAGTTTTAAATTTTCTCCCTCCCTCCCCAAGATGGCATGAGATCTGATATAGGCTCTACACATACATTCCTATTAAAAAAGTCATGTTGCATGGAAAAATTATAATGAATTGAAGAAACCACGAGAAAGAAAAACAAAACAAAAAATAAAAGTGTGCTTTGCTCTGCATTCCGGCTTCCTAGGTCTTTGGATGTGGATGGCATTTTTCATCATGAGTCCTTTGGAATTGTTTTGGGTCCTTGCATTGCTAAGAAGAGCTAAATCTATCAAAATCAGTCATTGTACACTGTGGCTGTTACTGTGTACAATGTTCTCCTGGTTTTGCTCACTTCACTCAGCATCAGTTCATATAAGTCTTTCCAGGTTTTTCCAAAGCCTGTGTGTTCATCATTTCTTATAATACAATAGTATTTCATTACATTCATTTACCATAACTTATTCGGCCATTCCCCAATTGATGGGCATCACCTCAGTTTCCAGTTTTGGGCTACCACAAAAAGAGCTGCTATAAATATTTTTGTACATGTGGGCCCTTTTGCCATTTTTATGATCTCTTTGGGATACAGCCCTAGAAGTGGTATTGCTGGATCAGAGTATACACATTTTTCTAGCCTTTTGGGCATAGCTCCAAATTGCTCTCCAGAGTGGTTGGATCAGGAGCAGTTAGGTGGCACAGTAAAAAGAGCACTGGATCTGAGTTCAAATCTCATCTGACACCTAATACTACCCAGTGTGACCTTGGGCAAGTCACTTTTAACCCCAATTGCTCTGCCCTTCCCCCTGCAAAAAAAACAACAACTGGTATCATACATAATTCACCAAATTATTGGGGTGAATATGGGAAAATAATTATCTATGTATTTTACTTTATAAAAACAATCTAAAGACTAGAGAGTAACAATATGCTATTTGGCATACTTCATTCATTTTATTCAACAAGTACTATTGATTAAAACTCACTGCACTAAAGACAGATTGGAGGATACCGCACAGAGCAACGAGAATGCCAAGGATGAGAATAGATACAAGAGATCTTAGAAAGGTAGAATCAATCCCTTCTAGCTCTGACATTTTTCTAGTTCAATGAGCCGGCAAGTGTTTGGACCACGGGGGTGGGGAGGAGGGAGGAGTTAGAACAGAGTCTGGGTGGGGAGAATGAAAGGCAGCCTGGTGTGATAATGCAAAGTGCCTAATGAACTTAAGACACCTGGTTTTAAATCCCAGCTGGAGTACTTTACTAGTGTGCGGCCTTGGGTAAGTCATTTAAATTCTCTGATTCTCAATTTCTTAATCTCTAAAATGTGGAATGACAATAATCGTACTGTTTCAGGCTTGAGAGCAAGGTGTTTTGTTAACTTTGAATTGCTACATACACATCACTTTTAAACAACAAATGTCCAGAGGATTTTGTGAGGGAAAATTTTGAATTCCGTTTTAGAAGAGTTTAAGTTAATTGTGGAAATACAGGGAATTATTGTGGAAATACAGGGAATTATTCACCAAGGTTATGGTTGAACCTAGGGAAGGAGGTTATATTTTTTGAAGGCCAAGTGTATTAGAGGAAAGAACCTTGGTGAAAAGCACACTTTGTGTGCGCTGGTGGAGGTGGAGTAGGAATAGGGAGGTAAAGAGGAAAATGCAGTTAGAAAAGTACAGTTATAAGTATGAGAATGCAGCCACGTGAAAAAAATCCCATTTTCCAAAAGCCCTCCGGCCAAGCTTACCCGGGTGTCTGATTCTCATCTCTTATCTACGCATTTAGCATTTTTATGGGGTCTCTTGGTTCTCCAGTAGTTGTTATCTTGAGAGTTTTGTAGACTATCTCACTTATTATTTCTCATGATTCATTAATCTAGGTCTTCTTGCCCGGTCGGGTTTCCCGGTCTGAATTCAGGTTTTCCCCTCTTACTTCAGGGCCAGGTAAGTGAAAGGAGATCACGCACGTTTGATAGTAACTATGGGCCTAGTGTCGTTCTCTCCTCCCCTTCCCACCACCCCTTTTCCCCAAATAACTAGCTCAGCATAATTCCTCGGCTTGTTTTGTTGCAGAGGGCAGCACCCGCCCGGGTGCCAGCCCTACCCTTTGATACCACCACCCATAAGCCTTTTGGTGATCCCCACCCTCCCCGACGCCAGGAAGACGTCCCATCCCCGGCCAGGCACTAGGGCTGCGCTTTTAAACTGGTTTAACTAGTTTCTCCAGAGTTAGTCGGCCGGGGAGAAAAAAGCTGCAGGGGCAATGGGCGGGTCTGGCAAGGGGAGTACAGGTGGAGGCCGAGGCCGTTTGCCCCTTTAAGATTCCGACAAGGAAGATTTCCAGGTGAGTTGTCTTCAGATAGGACGCTTAGCTTTCCCAAATATACTAGATCCCGAGCTACACGTCCACCCATGCCTCCCTGCGGCCCCTCCCCGGGCTACGCAGTGCGCAGACGTTAGAGATGTGCGCGCTCTGCCGCGGCGGGATGCTTCCTGGGAACTGTGGTTCACCGTCTGGAAGGGGGCTTCTCCGCCAAGCCGAAAGCTTCTATCTCTCGAAGACTACAGCTCCCGGCGTTCTCCGCGCCAGGGCACAGAGTTGTCGTGTCTTTGACGGCTTCCACTGTGTGTCCAAAGGGAGGAAAGGCAACTGGGAAAGCCGGCAGCGGCGGGAGGAGGGGATGCGCTTGCGCGTTGCCCGGCTGGCCCCCGTTTGGTCCCAGTCATTGTAAACAGGCGGCGGCGTAGGAAAGCTTGGGTGGGGTGGTGATGGGGCGCCTGGGACTTGCCCGGGGCGCGGCAGAGGAGGCGGAGGCTGCGGCGTGAGCGCGAGTGAGAGGTGGTGGCGTCGGCGGCGTCGGCAGCGGCTGCAGCGGCTACAGCAACAGCAGGAAGAGGTCGGTCGCACGGCGGCTGGGGCAGGTCAGTCGCGTGCCCGGGAGTCCCAGCAGTTGACCCTCTTGCGCTCTGCAGGGGTTTCCCCCACCTTTCCACAGGGCGCTTGCCCCTATTCTCTTCCCGGCCCCCGCACCACGTGAGGGTTTGAAACTTCCGTCTCCTCTGTGCCAGTCCGGTGCCGCCCCCCTCACCCCCGACTTCGGGCGTTGGGGGAGGGGGCGTGACTTTGGGGAAGGGGGGTGTCAGACCCCCACCCCCATTTACTCTGGGACAGTTCCTTCTTGCCGTCGGGTCCTCTGGCGGCGTTGGGTGTCTGGGAGGTCAGGAGGTCAGGCTCGTTCTTGCCACCTTGGGTGCCAAGAGTCCTCCCCAAAGGCCTCCCCCGGAGTCGGCCTTTAAAACAAAACCAAACAAGACTTTGGGCAGTAAACTTGAATGTCCATGTAGGGGACCAGGGAAAGGCTTTAGGGGTCTTCCCCTGCTGGGATAGAACACCACTGGCCCGGAAATGTTAGGGTGTGCTTCAGACGGTGCTGTGGCCCTTGGATTTAGGCTTCCAAAAGTGAAGAGATATTAGAGCCCTATATTTAAAGCTGGAGTAGGTGTTGGATTAGAGATCTTGCCTAGGACGCCTTTGTTATTTGCAAGTCACTTAGCCTTTCCGAGCCTCAGTTTCCTCACCTGTGAAATGAGGATAAATAAAACACCGCCTCCTAGGATTGTTAGCATAAAGTGAGAAACCTGTAAGGTCAGTTGCAAACTTTAAGTATCTCTAGGAAATGTTATTGTCTAGTACAGGGGTTCCTAAGGTAGGATCAGTGTACCCAGAGCAGAAAGGTCATGAACTTGGATGGGAAAAACTTTACATCTTTTATTTTCACTTGTCTCTAGCTAAAATTTATAATTTTATTTAGTTATTTTTAAACATTCTTAGGATCCACAGATTTCACTAGCCTGTCCAATGGTGTTCATGACACCAAAAAGGTAGCTCATCTCCCTGCACTTTACAGGTGAATGGTTAAGTGGCAGGATTTGAATCCAAGTTCTCAGGATCCACATTCAGCACTTCTTCCCCAACTGGTTTTCATTGGTTTTCCCTTCTGCCTGGAACACTCTTTCTTCTCACCTGCTACCTTCTGGTTTACTTAGCTTCCCTCCTATCTCAGCTAAAATCTCACTTTCTGCTAGTTTTTCCTGATCCTTCATTAAAGCTTCTTTACCCTCTGAGATTATCGAAGTTATCCTTTCTTGTTTGTCCATACTTGTTAGAATGTTGTTCCCCCCCATTAGATTGTGAGCTCCTTGAGGGAGAGGACTATCTTTTTTTCCCCCCATCCGCAGCTCTTAGCACAGTACCCCATTCATAGTAGACCTTTAATAAATGCTAGTTAATTTGACTTCCTCTTTTCAGGATTAAGGCTTTTTTGAACTCACTTTTCAGATTCTTTTATGCTAAAACACTCTTTTGGGGCAGTAGTTGGGGTAAAGTGACTTGGCCAGGGTCAGTGGCTGGATTTGAACTCAGGTCCTATATCCACTGCAGTAACTAACAGTTTCAGTGCTAAAATGCTCTGAATGTCATAAAAAAAAACAACTCTTCTGAGAATGAAAATTATAGTATGAAAATGAAATATTCAACACCTGTCTTTATCTGAAACAACTATGGTTTTGAGATCTGAAATTCACCTTTTTAAAAGTTCTGTAGTAATTTAGTTTTGTGAAATTAAGTTTATTGAAATAGTCCTGGGAAGATACCCAGACTAATATTGTTATTTAGGTGTAGTAAACTCTTTTTTTTTTTTTCCTTTTTGGAGGGGAAAAGGCAGGGCAGTTGGGGTGAAGGGACTTGCCCAAGGTCACACAGCTAGTCGGTGTGATCAGCTGTCTGAGGCTGAATTTGAATTTTTGAATTCAGATCTTCCTGACTCCAGGGCCGATGCTCTTTTTACTGCATGTAAGTGAAACGTGAAGTATAGTGTTCCTAACGTATTCTGAATAATGTGTAGCATTCTGCCATTCTCATATGACTATTTGCAAGATATAATAAAGTAATTTGGAGGCCAGTTTGGTACTTGTACCTGCCAGCACCCTCATTAATAAGTGAAACTTGGATAATATGACAGTTTCATTTGGAATTATCCAGTTATTTTAGAATAGATTCTATGAATTCCCTCAATGGTTTTTATCCTCTATGTAGTATTCATTAGTGATAGTTGAATATAATAGTTGGTGAAGGCAAAACTACAGATAGGTATTGGTTTCTCAGTTTGTAAATGAATGATAAGCTCTGAGCTATAGGTATAGTAGTTCAACACTCGGTCAATAAACACTGATTAAGCGCCTGCTGTGTGCCAGGCACCCTGTTAAGTCCTCTATTTGGAAAACATTTCACTAGACAAAGGTCACTTTAAAAAAATAGGATTACTAACTTGTATATTCTCTCACATGCTCCTTTTCCCAGTTTATTCTGCAAGATTTAAAAGGACAGATATGTATTTGAACATTCAGATATTTTATTTGTTCAAACACTTCTAAATACATGATTTGTTTAATAGTATCTCTTTACCTAGGCAGTGTACCTGGATGGAGTGAATGGCCAAAAATTTTTTCATTTCATTATTTTAAAATTTAATCAAGAACATGAACTTATTTTCTAGGGTTATTTTTTTCCTAGCCCTCTTAAGTATTTTTTGATCTCTAGTTTTGTGCGAGACATTTTATAATATAGTTTTTGGCCTCAAGAATCTTTATAATGTATTTGAAAAGATAAAACAACTGCATTCAACAGGCAATGTATTTGTAATCTACTGTGTGCAAAGTACTTTACTAGGAATTGTGGAAAATATGAATAGCAAGATATGACTCCTGCTTCTAAGGAATTTATTGTCTGTGGGGGAAGATAAGACACATACATAAATATAATACAAAATGGGGTATTTAAAATGCATCAGAGGGGCAGCGAGGTGGCAATGTGAGTAGAGCACTGGCCCTGGAGTCAGTAGGGCCTGAGTTCAAATGTGGCCTCAGACGCCTTCCCCCCCCCCCCCCCCCTCTCTCTCTCTCCCTCTCCCTCTCCCCCTCCC
>CM053594.1:173568980-173586675 GCA_028646575.1 Pseudocheirus occidentalis | reverse complement strand
AGCAACAGATGTGCTTTCTGTCTTGTGGAGAGTTTGGGAGCTTGAAAATCTGTTTAGCACCCCATTTTATGAGTTTTTTAGCGTGTTTGTGTGGGAGCTGTGGTGCTTTGCTGCTTCTATGCTGCCATCTTGGCTCCGCCCCCTTTAATTTTATTTTTTAGGTATCCCTTCAAAGAGGAGTTTTTTTGTCATGTTTTCTGTGTGTGGGACACTGTGCTAAGTGCTTTTTTACGATTATAGTTTCATTGGATTCTCACAGCAGTCTTGGGAGGCAGGTGTTGTTCTTGTCTCCATTTTACAGATGAGGAAACTGAAGCAAACAGAATGAGTGACTTGCCCAGGGTCCCTAGTCAGTCAGTGTCTAGGCAGGATTTGAACTCTGGTTTTTCTGACACCAGGTCTGGTGCTCTAACCACTGTACTACCGACTGCCCACATGTCACACATTGTCTTAAGTCTTCACAGGTATATTTAAGTATTGCAGATCTTGTATGTCATTCCGAGAGGTGGTTTCATGTGTTTAAAAACTCAGATCAAGGTAAACCGCCTACCTTAAATAATTAGCTCCAAAAGTAGAGAAATAACTTTATACTTTGCAAATTGTTCTTTGACGTAGCACTGCTCCAGAGTTTGTGTATCTCTGTCTCTCTCTATTTAAATAGAACTATACAAGGCTAGAGCTGGAATGGACCTTAGTGACTTTCTGGTCCAGACTCCTCGTTTTACAGTTGAGGACATGGAATCCCATGCGCTCATAATGAGTTCATGGGAGTTCTTGACAGAACTAGAACTCAAGTCTTTCCCAGCCTCATACTTTTTCCCCCTAACATCATACTGCCTTCTCCTTCCACACAGTAAGAATTTCAGGCCCAACTCTGGCCTGTAGGAAACTTTTAAAAAATTTATTAATTTATTTCTTTTTAGTTTTCAACATTCACTTCCATAAGTTTTAAATTGTCTCCCCCTTCATCCTCCCTCCCTCCCCAAGAAGGCGTGCAATCCAATATGACTTTATTCATACATTCCTATGAAATACATTTTCACATTAGCCATTTTGCAGAGAAGACTTAGAACAAATGGGAGAGACCATGAGAGAAAAAAAAAACATAACAAAAAAGAAAATAGTCTGCTTTGCTCTGCATTCCAACTCCATAGTTCTTTCTCTAGATGTGGATGGCATCGAGTCCTTTGGAATTATTTTAGGTCCTTGCATTTCTGAGAAGAGCTAAGTCTGTCAAAATCAGTCATCGCACACTGTGGTGTTATTGTGTGCAATGTTCTCCTGGTTCTGCTCATTTCACTTAAGCGTTACTTCATATAAATCTTTCCAGGTTTTTCCAAAATCTGCCTGTTCACCATTTCTTATAGAACAATAATATTACATTATATTCCTATGCTGCACCTTGTTCAGCCATTCCTCAATTGATAGGTATCCCCCCAATTTAGGAAATGATTTTTTTGATAGTAATAGTTTTTTTTCTATTACATGTAAAGAAAGTGGTCAGCCTTCACTTTAATGATTTTTGAGTTTCAAACTTTTTTTTCTCCCTGCCTGCCTCCCTCCCCTTCCCCACTCCTCAACCATATGAAACTATTGAAAAGAATGATAGACTGTAGTAGTCAAAAAGCCATCCAGAGAGATATATTGGTGTGGTTAAGTAAACCCAGCCTATATAAATCTTGGCTTACAAAGCAGACATAGCCTTATAGATATATAAGCTGAGCTTGTCCCCTCCTCTTCCCTCTCTAACCCCAGTCTGTCTGTCTGCATATATCTAAAATCTCTGCATCCCTCCTGATAATGCTATCCTAGACTTACTTGATGGATGCCTCTCTGGTACACTCAATAGTAATAACTTCCTAGTTTGTACTTAATAATAGTAATAGTAATAAAACTAATATTAATAATAGTAACTGCCACATAGAGGCTAGAGAAAGCTGGGAAAAGCCTCTTTAAGTTTTAGGGTTTGAATCTTCTGTTTTCAAAAAGGATCCCAGTGGAGGGCTTTAAATTGTTCAGGGCCAATGAAAATTGCCACCATTAACTCTGCAGTCTTCAGGAAGCTTCTGTTTGTTTCTGTGGTTGTGAAAATTTCAGGATGAAGGTGGCAGAGCTGACAGAAAACAGGCTTTGATACTTGGAGCAAATAGAGAAAAAGGAGAAAGTTGAGGATGTCCCAGTGTCTCAATTTTGGATACTTTCAGAAGTCATCCAGAGAGCTGGCAGCCAGTTTCCTTTTAACAATCTTATCTTTATAGTTTTTTATGTAACACAAGTCAAACCCCCCATGCTCCCACTCCATCTGAATGAGATGTGGGAAAGAGGCATATGGGCATATTGAGCTTAACCAGAAAACTCGAATTGCAGTGTTACTGGCTAATAAGGATCTCCAACTCTACATATGTAATATTAATCAGACTTGAAGAACTCTCATAAGTTGAGTTAGGAGATTTTATTGTTTCTTTTTTTCTGTTGTTATTTGAGTGTTATATCAGCACCCATTGCAAGTTTGGTCAAAAATACCATAAATGGTGGTAGATGTGGGAAATCTCAAACTTTATTTTTATTTGACTAAAATTGAAAGTGTAAATAAAGTGGCAACTGTTCCATCTTTTGTTAAGTAGGGATCAAATACATTTATTATCTTTAAATATACTTTGCATAAAGTCAGCAGTATTTGATTTTTAATATAAATTTAGATGTCTTGGATTTTTAAAAAATTCCTGTAGCATTTTGGGAACCTAACTTGTCATGTTTGTTTTTATACATTTCTCTATTAGATTCCTTTTAATTTTCCTGTTTGTGTGCCAGAGTTTTAGTTTAGGCAGAATAATAGATTCCAATAAAATAGGTCTGTACCTTTTTTGCTTCTTAGTTTGTTCAATTATTTTTGCTTGCTTTTCACTGCCTGTATATTTTCATTTAAAAATTTTTTTATGAGTGTTGCATATAGTTGGTTCAAAATGATATTAGAGGAAACGACATGGAAGGAACCTTTGCCTTACAGAGAAGCCCAGTACAGTAACAGTATGTAAAAGATTTCCCTAATGCATGTAAAGTGTGACAGTTTAAGACATGAAATTTACAGAGAACTTTTAAGGAACCTATTTTCCTCTAAAGTAGACTCCAGTCTCAATTGTCTAGCTGTGTGTTGGCCTCTTGTGGCTAGAACATGTCACTGCAAACATTTTGTTTTCACGAAAGCAGAAACCAGTTTTCAGTACTGATAGCTTTGAAAAGGGATTATATCAACACTGGGCAAAGACAGAGTGTCTAGTTTCAATGGCAAACTATGTTCTGTAATCTTTTTTATAGCAAGAATATTTACTATTTCTCAAGTGGACTGACAATTTTAGATATAAAAGATGTAATGAATGTTCCCCATTTTCTCTGACAGCTGAAGGGTATGCTGCCTTTCAGGAGGACAGCTCTGGAGATGAGGCAGAAAGTCCTTCCAAAATGAAGAGGTCCAAGGGAATACATGTCTTTAAGAAGCCCAGCTTTTCTAAAAAGAAGGAAAAGGATTTTAAAGTAAAAGAGAAACCCAAAGAAGAAAAACATAAAGAAGAAAAGCACAAGGAAGAAAAACATAAAGAGAAGAAGTCAAAAGACTTGACAGCAGCTGATGTTGTTAAACAGTGGAAGGAAAAGAAGAAAAAGAAAAAGCCAACTCAGGAGCCAGAAATGCCTCAGATCGATGTTCCGAGTCTCAGACCCATTTTTGGGATACCTGTGGCAGAAGCAGCAGAGAGGACCATGATGTATGATGGCATCCGCTTGCCAGCAGTTTTCCGTGAATGTGTAGATTATGTAGAGAAGTATGGCATGAAATGTGAAGGCATCTACAGAGTTTCAGGTATTGTGTTCCTATAACTATGGTTATATAACTATAGCTATGGTTAAAAAAAAAACACTTCATCAAAGGAAGAAACAGGATTAAATTTAGAAGATTTGTGGCTTTTGCTCTAGTCTGAAGTTCATTTTCTTGATTTTCCAAATTGGAAAAATTTTATTTGGTATTTAGGCACTATTTCCTGTACCATAATTCTTTCCATTAGTATGATTCACATTTGAGTTATTTATAGATAGGTTTGTATTGTGCCAGTTATATATTCTGCTGTGGCCCAGTGGCATAGAAAATGAGAAAGTAGAATTTGTGGGCAGTGTCTCCTAATCTGGACCCTTCCATATACCCTCTTTCCTTCTTGCATCTCACCCTCATCCCCTCCCCCAGCAGTGAGGCACTTGGACGTAGCAGTGGTAGGAGAGCAGGGACAACAGCTTGGCGGCAAAACCACCTAGTGGGAGGAAGGAGAAAAGCTATGTTTTCTAGAAGCCCCTGAGTTAAAAGACATATCTTGTCATCACCATCGAACAGGAGGAGCTGTGTTTCCCCCAGGTAAGGGGCATAACATTTTGGTCTTAACATTTTTAGGCCAAAACATTGAACAGTACTTTAAGCCATGTATAGTACTTACATGTGCAGATGTGGTTTCCATTTGTCTAGCAGAAATTTATTGTATCCTATATGGAGGGCCTCCTATCATCCAAAATGTGTTGCTCTTAAAAAATATGCTGTTATAGCTCAGTGTGAATCATGTATGGGGACATGATTGATATAATAGAATCTGTGTGCTCTGTAACAAAGCAACTTGTCTGATTAAATGTTCGTATTTAACTTCTTAGTGTATGATAAACTTCAGTTTTCACATATATGTTAAAAAATGCGGTGCTCATTTTTCACACATTTGTTTGACAGTTCAGTTACTAAAATAATGACTTGAGATGGGAAAGGCCAGGGAAAACCAGAAAATAACACATTCCTGAATTATTTTTCACCTTCCAAACTTGTGTGAGAGTTTTGGCACTTGTGTTATAAAAATTTTTGATTACTAGAGATAGGAAAATTGTTTCTTCATTTTCCAGAAAATAAAATTGAGATTTTGAATTTGGATTTGAAATCTTTAAAATAATTTTTTGATAAAATAGTATTCAAAGAAGTTTGAAAGTTTGGCCTTTGTGAAAGTAAGAATTTGCTTTTCTAAAAATGTACAAAATCATTAGACAACTGTGTAGCAAGCTGGTTAATTTGTGTGGCCTTGATGGCATGTAACAAGTCTCTGTACAGACTGAATAGCTTCTTCACTGTGAGTCTGAGTACTACAGAGCTTTTGTGAAGTACATTCTTTTGTCAGTGGCCTATTTTTGATGATAGAGCTCTCTGGGTATTCTCAGTGGAAGCAATCTCTTTTCTTGTGTATATGTGTAAAATCATTTAAGGTTAGTTGTTGCCCTATAAATTGAAGGCTAAGCTCATTCTTTTATCGATTGAAATAGCTTTGTGGCCTATTCTGGAGTAGAGGTGTGTCATGTTTAACATAGCTTATATGATAAATATATGGTTTGTTTTCCCTTTTGGGGAACTTTCAGCATAATTAATAAGTAAAGACATTGCTTTCTGTGTACTGTGGTATGTTTGATTTTTGTAGATTCAGTTGCAATTCTAATTTAAAACTCATGAAATTTCATTTTGTACACTTGGATTCAACTTCTATATGATAGCACGTTAACATCTATTCATATTATCTTTATGGAATGCTTTATTTCCAATGTAAATTTTTTAACAGGAAAACATTTTGGGAAAATAATTAAAGCTCTTATTTAAAAATATCAAATTTTTATTAAATGACTATCCATGCAGTAGACAATGCTATGGGCAGAAATTAGGAAGGACAAAGATTCTATAAGAATGGATGCAATAATGTCCAGTTATCTACATGCATAGTTTATAAGTACTGCTACAAAACTAGGAATTCAAGACAGACATCTGGTTCGAAGTAGAGAAAAAGGAATGTTTAGTTGCAAATTTATTTCCCCTGATAGAAAGTCTCACACTAGGGTTTGTTTTGTTTCGTTAATATTATTGCATTTGTTTTATCGTTGCTGTAAACACAAGTATGATAAGCCAATTATTTAGGTGTTTACTGAATACTATGCAAATGCCAGTAATTCTAGGAATGAAATAGTTTTTCAGCTTTGCATTTGCACTTATAGTTATAAATTTTTTGCACTTTTTACCTCTAAATTTTGATAAAATTTAAAGCAGGAGTGTCTTGCCAAATCTTATGTGATGGTTAGGTGTTGCGATTAGCTTTATAAAATGAAAAATTATTTTGTCATAGTGAGCCTTGTAGAATATTTTCCCTTGAATAAGATGAACCAAATACAAATATATGTTATATAGCATCTTGAAAGTCAAAGATTCATCACATCTCTAAACCAAAAAATCAACGCTTTGCTAAAACAAAAAATATGTCTCCATTTTCATTTGTTTCCTAGACAGGTGTAACCTCTTGTTGTAAGAAAATATTTGTTAAAAACCTTACCTAAAATGTCTTTAAATATTTTCCTTTAAATCACAAAAGGATGTGTGCCGTAAGGCAGATTTTTGAAATGTTATCTTTTTTTTTTTTTTTCAAATTTTAGTTACTTGACTTTCTAAAACTTTTCAGAAATGCATCTCGGTATATTTACACATGCCAAGTTCTGTTATTTATATTGCTTTGGTGTTTTTTTTTTTGGTTAACTTAATTTTTTTTTAAGTGAATGGGGAAAACATTGGATTGTAAACATTTTCACTAATGATCTTCACTCTTTACAGTGGCATAGGTATATCTCATTAGGGGAGTGAATTTTTACTTGCTTTTTTTTTTTTTTTGGAGGGCCGTTGGGGTTAAGTGACTTGCCCAAGGTCACACGGCTAGTTTTTGTATTAAGTGTCTGAGGTCGGATTTGAACTCAGGTCCTCCTGACTCTAGGGCCCGTGCTCTATTCACTGCACCACCTAGCCACCCCAAGGGGAGTGAATTTTTAGAGCCTGGAGTGATACCTGTTTCTTTTATTTTTATCAATTGTTTATTTTTACTAGAATTATTACCTATTGCCTGGTTTGGGTTTTAAATCTTACTTTGTGAATGAAGTTCCTTCCATCTCTTTAAGAAAGATCCTGAGTTATTGGCCCCATAAGTATTACCGTACCTTGCTTGGATTCTTTTGGTATCAGTAAAGACTCTAGTATGTATAACTAAATAGTAAGGCTTTTAATTGTCAGCTTCTGACTGAAAATTAGCGTGCAAGGTAAGCTTTAATATTTTGTTTGAAGGTAAGTCATCAAGTTGGTGATCCTTGCAAGTAAACAATTTAGCAGCAAATAGGTTATTACTGATCTGATTGGTTGGAGTTGGTTTCACCTGGCAGGAATGTGAAGAGTTGTATAATAAAGAAGAAAGCTTACAAATCGGTTTATTTTAGTCTACTTGAGTGTGTTTGATTACTTCTTTTTGGTGTTCTCTTTTTAAACATCATATATTCTAAGGAATAAAATCAAAGGTGGATGAGCTAAAAGCAGCCTATGACCGAGAAGAATCTCCAAACTTGGAAGAATATGAACCTAATACGGTAGCCAGTTTGCTGAAGCAGTATTTGCGAGACCTTCCTGAAAACTTGCTTACCAAAGAGCTTTTGCCCAGATTTGAAGAGGCTTGTGGAAGGAACACAGAGGGTGAGAAAGTGCAGGAATTCCAGCGCTTGCTGAAAGAGTTGCCAGAGTGTAACTATCTTCTGATTTCCTGGCTGATTGTGCACATGGACCATGTTATATCAAAGGAATTGGAAACAAAAATGAACATACAGAATATTTCTATAGTGCTCAGTCCTACCGTTCAGGTACTTGGTCTTTTCAAAAAAAAAATTTTGTTTTGATCATATGAAATGTCAGGGAAGCTTAGGCCTCGCCTTCTGTTAGTGTGCCTGCATCAGAAGCAGTTAAGAGTAAAACGAGTATTGTATTACATAAATTAGTGTTTTACTAGGTTCACAGAACAACCTGTGGACAATCAGCTAGGTGGCCATATTTAGCCTTCAGTATAATTATGTGATTTGAACTTTGCAGAAACTTTGGTAAGAAACTATAAATTACATCACAGTGACAGTGACCTATTATTAAGTGGGAGGAGCCCATGACGCATAATTTTAAAGTTTTTAATTTACCTCATCAAACATTACCTAAATATGTAAATAAAAATCACTTAAAATATTGTTCCCAGGGCTGTTTTGTTTGTACCAGAAGGAGGTCAAAGGACGCAGCTAGAATTGGTTTAGTTTGACCATAACATTTCATTATATAACAATGGATGCATTGTATGTTTTTGTAATTGGAGCAAAGATGCTTCAGTGAGACTATTGGCTTTTTGTAACAGCAGTAATTGGTCTTTTACGTGATAAAGGTTTAAAATCTCACCAGAACTTGTGCTATCATTTTTTTTTTCCCTCATTCAATTCTGGGTAGTATATTACCTTGGTTGAAATGAAATGATCAATATTCATAATCTTTGCATTTTCATATAATGTATTGATATGCCTATACTCTAATCTGGAGTTACTGTTAAGAAGTACAACCAAATTGGAAATCTGAGGGGTTTTTTTTTCTTTTGCCAAATATCCTTTGTATAGACATTTTTGTCATGCTGTATTGGGAGCAAAACGTAGACGTTTACTTTTTATATTTTAAGTTTGTTAATAATCAGAAAATCATCAGAATCTGATAACTTGTTACTGTGATACTCAACAGCATTATATTAGGACTGTTAATTTCACTAGTTACAGTTGTATGGATCCTATTTAAAATAAGTTCTAGGAAAAGAAGAAGAGCTTATTTTAAAAGTATTTTTAGCAAAATCAATGTTAATGGCTTACCAGAGAATTACCAAAACAGAAATTCCAAAGGGAAAATATTGATAGGGAACCACTCATAATGCTTCTTGAATAAACTTGAATGGTATGCATTCATATTTAAATATGAGCACTTATGGTTATGAGCCCTCCAATATAGTGGTAGTTCTCTTAGTTCTCCCTGGTTCCAGTTTTGTCCATTGAAAGTGTGCCCCACCACATTCTTGATGCTGTGATGAGCATATAGAAATAGCAGTGCATATAAATAGAAATGAGTTGTTAGCTTCTGCTTTTTATTTTTGGCCATTATTTGCAGTTTTGTAGTAATTAATGGCTGTCTACTGACATTCAAATGAAATTTTTTAGCCCTTAAATAATGAGAAAAATAAATTACCCTGTAAAGAGGATTTTCGTTCAGGTGTGGGTTGAACTAGCTCTCTAAGAATTCTAAGATTGTCTATTCAAGCAGTGCTAAGGAAAGTTGCAATTATAAAAATTGTTTGGAATTTTTTTTCTCTTCATAGATAAGTAACCGTGTCCTGTATGTGTTTTTTACACATGTGCAAGAGCTCTTTGGAAATGTAATTCTAAAACAAGTGACTAAACCCCTTCGATGGTCTAACATGGCCACTATGCCAACATTGCCAGAAACACAGGAAAGCATCAAGGAGGAAATCAGGAGACAGGTTTGCCACCTGTGTATATTATGTATATAAAATTTCTTTTAGTCCCATGAATTAAGTAACATTTTGGCCTCATAGATCAAGCCTTTGATGTGGTTATTTCAGTGCTTCAAGGAGGTAAAGGAAGAAATTTCTAATTTGTTGCTATATCCAGCACTAGACACAAGAATGTTACATGTCTTCACTGAATTGTATTTATGGCACATGTTTAATACTGTTTTATGTATGTTTTGATTGATGTGATCCATTTCTTCAAGGACAGCTTTAAAAGCTGAGAGTTGGCTCACCTGGTTTCATTATTCAGTTCAAGAATGATTTGTATTCATAAACTTAGAGTTTGTATAGTTAAAAAACTAAATTGTAACAGCACAACAGCATAAATCTTCCCTTGGCGTTTGAAAATTGGCACACAGTAACACATAAAAGGCTTTACAAAGCCTTGATGACAGAGGACTCACCTTAGCACAAATAATTCCATTTTCCGTGATACAAAGATATTTTTCTCACTTTAATATTAAAAATTTGTCAACATTGTGCATCCTTGCATGTTGTTGTGATTTAGGCAAATACTTTGCCTATTGCTATTCACAGGTCTGTGGTTGTACCATTTAGAAGTTTCACTAATAATGTAGATGATGAAACTTACATTTACAGTTATACAAGACACACTGAAGAATAACGAATTGTTACTAGCACAGTTTGATTTAGAGCTTGACAGTTGGACATTATGAACAATTGAGGATCAGTGAAAGACAACAAATATTTGTGTTAACAATCCCCCTATTTCTTCCCCCACCCCCACCCCCCAATCAGGGTTAAGTGACTTGCCAGGGTCACACAGCTAGTAAGTATCTGAGCTGAATTTGAATTCAGGTTTTCCTCACTCCAAGGCCAGTGCTTTCTATCCACTGTGCCACTTAGCTGCCCAAAAACAACAACCAGGAAATAGGGAGCAAAAAGCAGAGTCGAGAGTTGAAAATGGTATCTTATTTTAATTTTCTCAAATAGTTATAGTGCTTTGGAAGACTTGCTTGCCTGGCTTGCTTGCCATAGTTTGATAGTTATGAAAATTAGTGGAGATAAGAATACTTTTTTTTTTAACTCACAGAAGAACAGCTTTAAATGGGAAGAAGTTAGGTTAAGGGTTATTGTAAAGGTCTTCAGATATAGGTAAATCAGTTATTGTGATTAACTTTTCTGTTTCTTTTGAGAACACATTAAGAAAAGATGTGCTTAACTAATGTATAGGAATGTAGGTTAGTAATAAAAATTGTTTTAATGTTCTAAACAATAAGGATTAAAAGTAGGTGTGATATTCATCCAAAAGGCAAAGGAATGGAACTCAGAGATTCTTAACCTGGAGTCTCTGAACTTGGTAAAGATGTTTTGACAAATATTTTTTAAATGTATTTGGTTTTTTTCATAATCCTATATAGTATTAGAAACATCACTCTGAGAATGCCCATTGTCTTCACCAGACTTCCGTAACAAAAAAAGGTTAAAACTCCCTGGACTACATGATAAGTCCTTACAAGCTTTAACCTTTGTGATTTCATTATTAGATGATTACCTTATTACCTTATAGTTAAGTTTTTAAGGAGGGAGAATCTTTGCAATAAATATTCCCTGAATTTTTTTCAATGGGATAATTGGTGTTTTATTGTTTTGTTATTAGGGCGGCAGATTTTGAAATTACAGGCTTGCATCTCCTACCCACCCATGATGCTCTTAGGGTTATTTGCCCCATCAGTTGGACAGTGCGCAGGGAATGAAAGAAGAATGGGAATGGAAGCAAAATAGTAACAAATCTTAAGCAAAACAAATAGAAATTAATTTGCAGTTAACATTTTTAGTGTAGTATTGCCTTGCCCATTAGGGCAGATAATTAAGATGACTTCATTATTTAGAAGTGGCACATAATATTTTTAAAACTATTCTTTTTTTTGTTTGTTTTTTGGAGTGGGGAAGGCAGGGCAATTGGGGTTATAAGTGACTTGCCCAAGGTCACATGGCTAGTAGGTGTTAAATGTCTGAGATCGGATTTGAACTCAGGTCCTCCTGACTCTAGGGCTGGCGCTCTATTCACTGCACCACCTAGCCACTTCCACATAATATTTTTTTAAAATTATTTTTAATTTATGGAATAAAACAAGCAAAACAAAAGAGATGATTGTACATGAAACTGCAAATTTACTTGCATATAATATTTTAAAAGTTGGAAAAGATATGGTATTCAGAGGTATGCATTTACAAATGATGTGCTTGTGGTATTTTCTTTTAGGAGTTTCTTTTGAACTGTCTACATCGAGATTTACAGGCAGGAATAAAAGATTTATCCAAGGAAGAAAGGTTATGGGAGGTCCAAAGAATTTTAACAGCCCTCAAAAGGAAACTGAGAGAAGCAAAAAGACAAGTAAGTAATTATATTATTCCATGTGCCATGTTTATAATTTATTACCAACAGTACGTATATAACTGGGAGTCTTTTGTACTCTAGCTAAGTGTTTCTTTTAATAGTACATTGGATTTCTTGAAATTCATTCACGTGCTTTAGTAAAATTGCCAAGTTAAATTTGTTGATATTGAAATTTAAAACTAATTATTCATTTTTCTTAGCTTGTTTTTCTAAATGCTTTTTTCAAAGTTGACTAATTTTTAAAAGGCCCAAGTTGAGGGTGTTGTGTTGTTACCTAGTCTGTAACATCTGTAAACAGAGTTCTGTGAAGGCTTAGATAGAAGTAGGTCAGACGGAGGCACTGATGAAGGGGTTGCTGAAGTCTCATAAACTCTGGAATGAATTAGAGCTTTAGGGTCTGAGAACAACAGGTGGGACAGAGAATGGTAGACAGATAGTGAAAAGCAGAGGGAATATTAAGTCTTTGAGAGTTTTTTTTTTTTAATTAAATAAGTGTTGGTATCCAGCCAGCTTCTAATAACCAGGAACCAGGCAATCAGCTTGGCTTCAGATGAAAGTTTAATTCTTGCATTTGTCACACCTGGTGAAACCTGAAACCTATTAACTGTTCTGGATCTCACTTGTAGACCAGTTTTCCAAGGAGTCTTAGAGCTTAAGACTGTTTGTTAGGATAGCTTTGTGTAGTGTTTAACAAAACAAAATAAAATTCTTCAGGTTTATCTTCATGATAAAGAAGTTAGGGATTTGTGTTTGGGTAAGGGGTCAGTTTTATTTTTCATTTTCTGTCAGAAGGGAAACTGCTCTGTGAGTATGTTCCCCCTCTCTCCCTACCCCAACAGTAGCACTTTGAGAAGGATGTCAGTACAATCATTCAGAATCTTGATTGCTTTATATTTTCTTTCTTTATTCTCACTGACAAATCCTCATTTTCTTAGGCTTTTTGCTTCCCTTTGTCCTTGTTTTCTCTGTCCTTTTTTCCCCTTTGAAGATGAGATTGGAACTGGTCTCCAGTAACAAACCAAGCCAGTCCACAGGTAGATAAACTACGAGTCATCTGAAACTCACGCTCATTGTTGCCAACTCTAGGCCCCTTGTCTTTGGACATAAAGAGGTGACAGAATAGATAGGATTTTCCTACATTCCTCTCCAAGAACATAAATGTGAACACATTTTCTGATCAGTTTACCTAAAATGGAAATGACTGGAGTCAACATAAAAAAGGGTAAATTGACTCTTCCAAGTTATTTTCTGGAATTTTTCTGAACCATCTGATGGGGAGGTAGGGAGGTCATGTGTGCTGTCTGCATTCTGTGATGTAGATCTCAGGCATTAGGATTCAGTGTTGGAAGTATAGTCATCTTTCACTCAGAATGTAAGGAAAGTGGCTTGGTGGTCTCTGTGCCAAAGGTAGAAGAGATAAACATTTATTTTATAGAATGCTTTATCTCCTTAAAATACTTTTTTGTGTATAAACAAATGATTATATGTCATAAAAATGGAGAAATTATTTTCTGGCCTGCCATTATTTTTAAATTCTAGAAAAGGAAACAGAAAGGTAATCTTCCAGAAGAAATGTTTTAGAAAAGTATGAATGAGTCTTTTGTAGCTCTCTGAAAGCTGCTCTGTGTATGAAATAGTGGTCCTTTAATCAGTTACCTGTCTTGTTTGACAGGAATGTGAAACCAAGATTGCTCAAGAGATTGCCAGCCTTTCAAAAGAGGATGTTTCCAAAGAAGAAATGAATGAAAATGAAGAGGTTATAAATATTTTACTTGCCCAGGTACTACATTTTAGTCTCTAATATTTTCCTAGGTAATTTTCATTTTTCTGTGTCACAAGAAAATTCAGGGGTGGGGTGGGGGTGTATATGTGTGTGTGTGGGTGTATAGCATTGAAGAGAATGGAGTGACTAGAATTAATAATAGAGGATAGGTTTTTAAGGGAGCTTTTTTTTTTAAATAAAGTGAATTGACCAAAGCATGGTCTGATATAACCAAAATTATCATAAAATAAGATGTTTTTATAGATATGGATCAATAATTTATCTTTTTGTTGTTAAATTAAAAAAAACCCTATCACTGTGGATATTTCATAAGAATTAGGGCTAGGGCCCTTCTTAGAATTACAGTGAAGTTTTAGTTTGCCCCTGTAGAGTGTGTCAGGCCATCCTCTCTACAGTTGGGTGCCACTGAAGTATTCTTTTACTGGGAAAAGGTGCAAGCACCATGCGTTTACAGTTAGGGTTTGCTTTGTCCAGGTGTATAGGGTGTTGAGAGGGTATGTTTCAAGCTCTTGAGATGATATTCTTTATTCCACAGTTACAGTGTGTGACATAGAAATTTCATAGCTTGGAAGAGATTGGCATTGCTATTTAGCTTAAATCATACAGTATTTTTGTGATTGCATAGCTATGCGTTCATAACTTTGTTTTCTAAAAGGTTAAATAGAAATCTTGAATTTTTTTTTATGGAAATTAGGCTGGAGATTAATTCCCAAGATCTCTTGAAAGAAAGAGGATAATTTCCCCTATATGAAAATCACAAAGAAAAGACGTTTATTTGGAACTAATTATTTCAATCACTGTGTTGACTGGATGTAAACCAGCCACCTCACGTTTCCTAATCACCCTGGCTTTTATTGGGTAGAAACCAAGTGATCCTTTTATGAAGTATATATAAAGTTTCTTGTATCTGTGGAGCATTGGGGTGTAATAAATATGTGAAACACCATCCATTTTACATACTCTTTGAGTCATAATCTTGCTAATTCACAGCAGAACTTATTATTTCCTAGAACTTGTAGAAATAAAGACCATAGTATTTATTATATTTGAAAAGATTTTGAGATCTGTGAACATGTCTCCAATAACTGAGTTTCAATGCATAGAAAAAATTACGTGGGTAATGAAAATCTGCTCACCATGAAGCATCATTCAGTACACTTGAGTAAATATTGAATACTGACATCAAGACCTTTTTGCCGCTCTGGAGTCTGCTCAGGGAGATGTTTGAAGGTAATTCCGTCTCTCAGAGCACTTCTTGGTAAAATGTGCCATAAGTCTAATAAGCAAAGCAACACACACAGGTTATCTCTCCCCTTCCCATCTTTGTTTTTCAAACCCCTACAGTTTATCATATAGGAAAAGTTCAATAGTAACCTTTTAAATTTAATAATTTTTCTGCATAAACCAGATGAATGACATTAGACCATAGAGGCCAACATCTTAAAGTTTTTTGCTTTTGTTATTAAACATAATAATAAGCATTATTTGTTAATGTTGTAGACTATGGGCTTAAAGCTCATTTTAAATATTTTTATATTTTAAAATTTGATTACTAATTGAAAGTGAATCTACTGTCTGTTCTGTCTATTCACTGTTTATTATAGTGCACATTAATCCATTCTGAAGATTCCCCAGAAACTAGGAAGGAATGAAGCTCTGATCTGAACATTTGTTGTAGCCTTACAAAACTTCATCATTAGGATGCCAAGCCATAAGCAGCAAGTCAATGTGAATCCTTCCCTGGCATCTCTGGAAACCTTTTACTGTTGCTTAGGAGGAAATCATTCCTGTTTTTTCTGATTCATACTCTAGGTGTTTTATGTTATTCCATTCAGATGCTGAGGGGAGGAGAGAATAGAACTGTAATGCCAGCTTAAGTATCTCCATCTCATTTTTATGTCTCTGCACAGTTTGAAGTGTCTAGTGTCTGCCTGTTTCTTTCTTTTGTCTCCTATGTTATGTAAAGAAGCTTTGGCATGAGTACATGGGGGCTTCTGCTCTGTTCTATAGGTGTAGCCAGATTTAAAAATAGCTATATACTTAAAACATACTTTGGAAATGGAAATTTGGAGTTACAATTAAGTTTTTCTGAAAATAAGTTCTACTATTTTTGAGGAATAACGTAAGAGGGGGAATTCAGATACTTTTTTTTTTTTTTTGGTTAGGCAAACCCTGCTTTCTGAACTGGGTCCTTATTAGAATTATTTAGAAACTCAAGACCCTGAGTATAAGCCTGTGCCTCAGTCTCTACCATAAAACCTTACTGGTTTTATGTAGCTAATTCACTTTAGACTGAAGATGGAATTTAAGAGGGAAGTTTAAACTTGCTGACCCAAGTGAATGGGTGATCAAGTAGTGAAAAAGGATTAAAAAGGAGCAGGGTGCTAACCCTTCAACTTTGGATCAGTTTCCTTTTTTTTTTTGGAGGGAGAGGGCAGGGCAGTTGTGGTTAAGTGACTTGCCCAAGGTCACACGGCTAGTACGTGTTAAGCATTTGAGGCTAGATTTGAACTCAGGTCCTCCTCCAGGGCCTGTGTTCTATTCACTGCACCACCTAGCTGCCCTCTTGATCTATTTCTGTATATTGGCTTCCTTGAAGTCCTTGGAAATTTAGGACATTGGAGCATCCTAAGAATGTAGGATTTCATAGAGTCTTCTGTGAAAAATTCAAGACCTGCTCAGATAATTTTCTTTGGGTATTTTAGGAAAATGAGATTCTGACAGAACAGGAAGAGCTTCTAGCCATGGAACAGTTCCTCCGGAGACAGATTGCTTCAGAAAAAGAAGAGATAGAACGTCTCAGAGCAGAAATTGCTGAAATTCAAAGGTAAGGAAGAGCCTAAGGGGAAACTTTGAAAATACTCCCTTCTTCCTCCTAACCTAAAGCCTATCATAATTTCTGACACTGTCTGTAACTTGGGGACTTTTATTGCCTTAGCCCCTTTCCTTCCCCACTTAAAAAAACACACACACAAAAGCCTCCCAAGAGTTTTTATAGTAAGCCACATTTGGCTTTCCATTTGCCTACAGTAGAATCATGCTTATTAATGGTATTACAATTAAATGTGTGCAGAAACCTGATAAATATTGACTTTTTTTTGCGATGGTACATGAAACTTATGATCACTTTTATGTCATTCTAGTCGTCAGCAGCATGGTCGGAGTGAAACAGAGGAATATTCCTCTGAGAGTGAGAGTGAGAGTGAGGATGAAGAGGAGCTACAGGTCATTCTTGAAGACTTACAGAGACAGAATGAAGAGCTAGAGGTGAGAACTGTTTCTGAAAAAAGTCACTATCAGTACTAGTTTTTTTAATAATTAACTTTTGTTTATTCTTAGTTTACATCATTCATTTCCACAAGATTTTGAGTTACAAATTTTCTCCCCATCTTTTCTCTACCCACCACCCCAAAACAGCGATCCCACTGTATACCCCTTCCCCCAATCTGCTCTCTCCTATATCCTCCCCCATCACCCCTCTGACTTTCTGGTAGGGCAAGATGGATCTTCATACTCCAGTGCCTGTATATCTTATTTCCCAGTTGCATGTACGTAATAATAATTGTTTTATACACACACACACACACACACACACACACACAATTTTAAACATTTGATTTTAAAACTTTAAATTCTAGATTCCCTTCCTCCCTCGTCCCCCACCCCCACTGGGAAGACAAGCAATTTAATACAGGCCGTATATGTGTAGTTATGCAAAACATCTCCACAACAGACATATTGTGAAAGACTGACTATATTTCCTTCCATCCTATCCTGCCTCCTTGTTCTATTCTCTGCTTTGTCCCTGTCCCTTTACAGAAGTATGTACTTCCAACAACCCTTCCCCCCCCCAATCTGCCCTCTCCTCCATCATTCCCCCTCTTATCCCCTTACCCCCTATTCTCCTGTGTGGCAAGATACCCAGTTTAGAGTTTATGTCATTCCTTCCGTAAGCCAAATTCAATGAGAGTAAGATTGACCCTTTCCCTTTTGCCTTCCTGTTCTTCCCCTCCATTGTAACAGTTACCCCTTGCCTCTTCTGTATGAGATGATTTACCCCTTTCTGTCTCTCACCATATCCTC
>CM053594.1:173517866-173568480 GCA_028646575.1 Pseudocheirus occidentalis | reverse complement strand
CCTCCATCATTCCCCCTCTTATCCCCTTACCCCCTATTCTCCTGTGTGGCAAGATACCCAGTTTAGAGTTTATGTCATTCCTTCCGTAAGCCAAATTCAATGAGAGTAAGATTGACCCTTTCCCTTTTGCCTTCCTGTTCTTCCCCTCCATTGTAACAGTTACCCCTTGCCTCTTCTGTATGAGATGATTAACCCCATTCTGTCTCTCCCCATCTCCTCTCATTATATTCCTCTCCCTCCTCTCAATTTCACCTTTTAAATATCATCCCTTCCTATTAAATTGATCTGTGTCCTCTGTCTGTGTGTGTACACACACACACACGTATGTATGTGTGTATATATATATACTCACATATGTATTCATATGCATATATTTCCTCCTATATAGATGTGTGTGTGTATATATATATATATATATATATATATACACACACACACACATACATATACACACACATTTATATTCCCTTCAACTGTCCTCATACTGAGAAGTTTCATAAATTACAGTCATTGTTTTGATAAGTTCCTTGTGAATTCTTTTCCCTGTTTACCTTCTCATGCTTCTTGTATTTGAATGTCAAACTTTCTATTCAGCTCTGGTTTTTTACTCAACAATGCTTGAAAGTCCTCCACCTCACTGAATGACCACATTGTACTCAGTTTTGCTGGGTAGGTGATTCTTGGTTTTAATCCTAGCTGCTTTGATCTCCAGAATGTCATATTCCAGGCCCTTCTATCCCTTAATGTAGAAGCTGCTAGATCCTGTGTTATCCTGATTGTGTTTCCACAATATTCAAATTGATTCTTCTTGGTAGCTTGTAATATTTTCTCCTTCATCTGAGGACTCTGGAACCTGGCTATAACATTCCTAGGAGTTTTCTTTTTGGGATCTTTTTCAAGAGGTGATTGGTGAATTCTTTCAAGTTCTATTTTGACCTTTGGTTCTAAAATATCGGGGCAATTTTCCTTGAGCATTTCTTGAAGGATGATTTCTAAGGTTTTTTTCTTGATCATGGCTTTCAGGTAGTCCAATAATTTTTAAACTGTCTCTCCTAGACCTATTTTCCAGGTCAGTGGTTTTTTTCAAGGAGATATTTCACATTGCCTTCCATTTTTCATTTGTTTGGATCTGTTTAATAGTATCTTGATTTCTCATAAAGTCATTTCCTTCCATTTGCTGCAGTCTAATTCTGAAGGAATTATTCTCCTCAGTGAGCATTTGAGATTCTTTTTCCATCTGGCAAATTTGACTTTTTAAGGCATTCTTCTCCTCGCTGGCTTTTTGGGCCTTTTTTGCCATTTGAGTTAGTCTATTTTTTAAGGTGTTATTTTCTTCAGTTAGGTTGTTGATTCTCTTTTCATGATTTTCTTGCATCATTCTCGTTTCTCTTCCCAATTTTTCCTTTACTTCTCTTATTTGGTTTTCAAAATCCTTCTTGAACTCCTATGGCCTGTAACCAGTTCATATTTTTCTAGGAAGCTTTTTTGGTGCAGGAGTCCTGACTGTGTTGTCTTCCTCCCATTCCATGCTTTGATCCTTTTTGTCCCCCAAAAGGGAACGGAAAGTTGGATGGCTGGGCTTGCTTTGCTTCTTTTGCCTGCTCATGTTACCAGTCAGTTAACTTGACTTTTGAGCTCTTTGCCACAGTAGAACTCTGCTTCCAGAGGGGAGAGCTTTGTCCCAAATTGTTGGGGTTTTCACAGCTACCGGAGCTATTAGGAGGTTGCTGTCTCTACAGCCCCTACCAGCTTTAGCTCATTGGTCACACCCCTCAGGACCACCACCCAAGACCACAATCCTGATCCAGGCAGGTTAAGGCAAGAGCACTTAGCCTCTGAATGATTGCTTGGCCCCCCCTGCAATCTGCAGGCCAGGAGCTCTGAAGGTGCCACGTGGAGGCAGCTGTACAGTTACCGCTTCTGCTGCTTCTGGTTCTAGGTGCAGAGGGCCGGACCTGCTCCTCTATTCCCCCCCCAAAATTCAGCTGAGTTTCTCTGATCTTTCACTTTGTCTTTGGCATTTATGGGTTGATAATTCTGGAAACTGCCACAGGTGCCAGTGATCCACTCTCCCAAATGCTCTGACCGCCCTAGGGCTAAAACCATGGGGGCTGGTCTCACCTCCCATTGTGCTATGATGAGCCCTTCCTGTCTGTCTGCTGGCTACTTTCAGTGGGAGATTTGTTTCTCTATCACTTTCTGGTTTCTGGAGTTCTGAAATTTGTTTAGGGTTATATTTTCTAGGTATTTGAGGTGGTTATAGGGGGAGCAGCGGAGTTTTCCTGCTTCTACATAGCCATCTTGACTCTTCCCCACCCCCACCTCCCCAATCAGTACTAGTTTTGGAAGTGGAATCTTATAAACTACATACTTGCTTGGGGAAGTTCCTTTTCTTCACTGCCTATAGGGTACCAGTTTTTAGTTATCGATATTGATGAAGAGCCTCTGTAGCCACATTCATCAGCAGTTGATAAGCCACCTAAGAAATACCAGATATTTGCTGCATGGACAGATGAATGTCTGCATTGACATAGCTAACTGCATTCTTTTTTCCTCAAGGTATATCTGTTCCTGCCTACTATGTTAGAGTAGCTAAATGAGCCCTTGGGGAAAAATATTTGCATAAAGGAAAGACCCAATTTCTTCATCCAGACTCAAGGAAGGAGAAGCTTTCTAAGATAAACTATCAACAGAACTGTTGTGCCATTGGAGAATAAGCACATTGGGCCTTAGTTTCCTTATCTAAGAGGTGAAGGAGTTTGACTGGGAAATATGGTTTTTTTTGAGAGCAGTAAGTAGATCTGCAAACGCCCCGAGGGTTTCAGTGGACTGCAAGTTCAGTATGAATCACCAGTGTTTGATGAAAGAGTCAAACCAACAAATACCATCTCAGGTCACAGTATCCAGAGAATTAGAGGCGATACGCTTAGTGGACTCTTCCCTAGTTGGACCACATCTGGAATACTTTGTTCAGTTATGGATTCATTTTTGAAAGGATCAAGCCGGAGAAGGACCAGGAGGATAAAAGACTTTACATCATGAAATAAGACTGGTTGACAACTGTGGCTGTTAGCCTGGAGTAGAGAGCTCTCTTCTCATGTCCTCCCTAAATTAAAGAATGTCCTGCAGAAGAGGGATTAGACTTATCCTTTTCTTTATATGGCAGAGCTAATAGCACCAATAGAACTAATAGTAATAGTACAAGTTACAGAGATGCAGATTTAGGTTGTTTTTGAGGAAAAATTTGTAATGATTAAAAAGGCACAGGGGACTGGACCGATGACTTCTCTGCAGTTTGTAATCTTGTTGAGTGTCCTGGAGCTTTTAGTGATTTGCTTAGGTCACACAGCCAGCCAGTCAGAAACTAGACTTAAACCTAGGTCTTCCCAGTTCCAAGGCTAGATAACTATCCACTCCACCAGCTATTCAGAAGTACCTAGTTTGTGTTTCCCCTTCACTGTCCATTGTCCTGTGAAGGCTGGGTGTCCATTTGTTGGGGATCACCTGCCTTGCCAGTTGCCTGCTGAACGGCTCCGACTGGTTGGCCCATAGGCCAAACTCATTATTTCTGAAAACGCCTCATCATCCCCTTTTCCCTCCTAATCCCTAACCCATTCCTTTTTCTAACATCTTGATTTTTATCAAGGGTACCACTTTTCTTTCAAGTCTCTAAATCAGCTTTAATTGTTCATTTTCATTTAACCCTCAGATCAGTCAGTTGCCTGCCTCTTGCCACCAGGGTTCTCTTTCACATCCACTCCTTTTCTCTCTGCGCACAAGGCTGATGACTCTTGCCAGCACTTAGAGTCTGCACTTTCTGGTTCACTTCACACAGCTGCCTAGTTGGTATTCCTAAAGCTTAGGTCTGTCTGTGTCACTTTCAAGAAACTTCATTGGTTCCTTATAACAGCTCTGGGATAAAATACAGACTCCTCCATTTTGCAGTTAATACACTCTTTAGGTCCAGCCTGTCTCAGAGATATGTAGTATTTTATTTCCCGTTTCATACAGTATAAGTTTGGCCAAGACTGTGCAATTTGATGTTCCTTGTACATGAACTTTCCATCTCCTGACTGCTTTTTATAGTCGTTCTCCCATACATGGGACACTTAATTCAAGGCTCAGCTTAAGGGAAGAGTCGTTTTTTGGGGGGAGATAGGGAGAGACCGAGTGCCTATTAAATATCTTATTTTCCTATACTTGGCTGGGGCTGAGAATAAAAGGGAATATGGAGATCTTGATATAGATTGAGGAGGGTAGGATTATAGGCATAGAGCTGGAAGGTACTTAGGAGACTCTCCCAATTTTACAGAGGAGGAAACTTATGCCTTTAAAAGTGAAGTGATTGGTCCTAGTGACAAAAACGGCAGAGCTGGTATTGGAACCAAGATCCTCTTGCTCCAAATACAGTACTAGCCTATGCTGCCCTTATATGACCACAGAGAGGCCATTCCTGCTAACTCCCCTCTCCATCCCCTTAAATAGCATCACTTTCAACAGGGTTGGCTTGGGGTCTGTGTAACATTTTATCATGACAGGATTCCTTTTCCCTTTCAGAAAGTGAAAAATGGCCCTGTTACAAGAATGACTAGTATGGGGTGAGGTGTCTCTAAGAGAGTGGACTATTTTTTTATTACCTCAAAGAACATGCCTTTCAACTCCAGGAAAGAATTTTTAAACCATGCCAGCAGAGTGTATCCTGCCTCTCCAGGGAAGATTTAGTAATAACAGCAATGTGCCTTATGGTGTCCAAAAGTGACCCACATGTATGATTTCATTTGGTCCTCACAACTACAACTACACTGTGAGGGAAGTGCTAAAGCTGGAGCAGAGAGAGGTTAAAAGAACTTCCACGACTCGAGGCAAGGGAGAACTCTCTTAGGTCTTGGAGCTGCCCTCTGGGTCATATCCAGAGAGCAGCTAGAGGGGACATTTACACTTTGTGTACCATATGAGACCCCACCTTGTTTCTTTACCCAGCTGAGACTCCCAGGAGTGAGTTCTGAACAGGGCTGAGGAGCGGATGACTTCAGATTCCTTTGTGTCAAGAGCTTCATAAGCTCTGACAGGTCATTTTCTTAGGTACAAAAAAATGTATTCTCAAACCCAGGACATCTGGATGATGGGTGGGATTAGGAGGTGAGATGCTCGTACACTCAGTATGAATAAATGAGGGTTGACAATACTTACCAGTTGTACATTCAGATGTAATACATGGCAGTCACAAAGGATGGTTTTGAATCCAAACTCTGTCTTTCCCTGTTGTCTCTGAATCTTTTCCACCAGGTTATTATAAAGGTAAGATGAGATTCCTTCTACCCTTTCCATTTCGAAGGACTGTGTTCTGTGGTCAGTCAAGGAATGCTAAGTGGGTGCTTAAACACTGGCATGTTTCTTTAAGTGATGTAAGAATGTAGCCACCAAAGGAAGCGATATTTTTTTTCTTGCCTAGTTGAGCTTATTGCAACAAAGAGACCAGTGTCGAATTTCTTTGCCATTGAGTAACTCTCTTTGTCCTCACTGTTTAATTGACACTGTTCCTTCTGTTATTGGTAAAGATAAAGAACAATCATTTGAACCAAGCAATTCATGAAGAGCGAGAGGCCATCATTGAACTTCGAGTGCAGCTTCGACTGCTCCAGATGCAGCGAGCAAAATCCGAGCAGCAGGTGCAGGAAGATGAAGAGCCAGAAAAACGTGGGGGTGGACCTCAGCAGCAAAGAGACAGTGTCCCTGAAACAAAAACTGCAAAAGAGCAGCAGCCAAAGGCGGTCAAGGAGCAAGCAAAGCCATCACCAAGCAAAGACCGGAAGGAAACGCCGATATGATCAGCCTGTAAGGCATCAATGAAATCTACTAGACTTACAAGGACTGTGCAATTTACTGTAATACTGAGAATAAAAGTGCACACACATCTCTTCTGGTGTACATTATGTAAAGACGTCTTTTAATCCTGGGGATGCTTGTCTCTTTGATATGTATGAATTCTACCCATCAGGCTCAGGTTACACAAGCGTACAAAGCAGAGGAAGCATTTTCAGGCTCGGAGGGGACAGATGTGTTTTCCAGATAGCTTATTTGAAGATTAATTTGCTTCATTCAGTTACATAAAATGAACCTCAAAACTTTAATTCTCAAGAATAGTTTGATTTTTTTTTTAAACCAAAAATATTATTTTTCACTACAGCAGAATTGGAGGCTTGATCTCTCTTTTCAGGGGAAAACAAATCAGACATGAATGACTGTATCTGCCTTGTGAATTGGTCTCTTGTTTCACCCATCACTTAGTTTCACCCTGCTTACTTAGTCACTTTTGCGTGTGCCTTTTATACCTTTTTGGTGCATAATGGGGGGAGCCATCTGAACCTTTCATGATGGACAAGAATGGCTTGGGCTAACCGGCTACTTTTACATATCCTTATAAATTCTTAACTTGCAATTCTAGACTACACTAAAATAAATTTATACCACTCCAGGACTCTGCATGGTTCAGTCCCAGTAAGACAGATGTGATCGCCCTTGATGCTCTCCTGTATCAGACCTGTTGGGCAGCAAAACCCACAAAGAACAGAAAGTGAGGATAGGCCCACTTGTTGCTAATATTGGCCACACCATTAATCAGCATGTAACTTCTTGTTCTTCGTGGCTTTTCCACGCAGCTGGTTGGAGGCATTAGCTTTCTCCAAATTGCTTTCCACACAGAAGTGGGTAAATCTTTGATGTGACTGATCTTCAAATACAGGTGGATTTCTATTGCTTGCTTAGGCTAGAATGTAATGTCTCTTTGCCTGGTTAAGCCATATACTGTCTTGAACAAAATCTTAAATTCTATCTTTCAAGTGAGCCTGATTTATAGCCTCCCGTTTGATAGGATTCAGCAATAGAAAAACCATTACTTTTTAATAGTTGCTGTGCTGTTCATTTCCTTTATTAATTCATTGAGATTTTTAAAGCAATGATCCTTCCCACCACCTGTCTTCTTAGGCCATTTTCTATTTTGACAAGTTATTCTTTTCTGTTAGAGACTAAATGATGTCCACTAAATTTGTCAAATATTCAACATATGACAATGAAAATGAACCCCAAGAGCAAGAGTATTGGTAATCTTTATTTCCTAGAATTTTGAATATTTATTTTCAGCACCTCTTGGATGTGGTTGTATCCTCTACCTATTGCACTGTTGTGAATTGTTGGCCATTATTTGATTTTGTACAAAAAAAAAAGCTTTGATATGTTATAGAAAACAACATACTATTTTTTTAAAATCTGGATAGACGATATTATGGTGACTAAAATATGGTCAGGTGACGAACGTAAATGTGTAAAGCCTTCTTAGTGTTCCGTTACATTCGTTTTCTGTTTGCTGGCAAAAATATTTAAGGTTACTTTTTTGTTTGCGTAAACACTAATTTCTATCAAGCTGTTATGATTTTTTAATCAGTGTTTCCATTCTCTTAATATTGGCTAACTTTTATTTTGTGCCAGGACCATTAAGCATCAAGCAAATAAATTCAAGCAGCCATTTGGGAAAAAAATGTTTTCAATTTCTTAAATGCTCGTTTTCTTTGGTATGGTTTTAAATGTATCTTGTGGAAAAGATTATGTGTTTGAGGGAGGGGACTTGGGAGGGGGGTTGGTGAGGAAAGAAGGACTGGATCTGTGATCTCTCTGGTATAGGGAACTCCTTGTGAGACACCTCCGACCACCACTCCCCATCATCTCCCTCTCCTTAAGTGTCAGAATTACCTGGAGCACTGAAACATTAAGTGACTCTGTCCAGGGTCCTGCAGCTTGTGTGTGTCAGAGGCAGGACTTGGAGAACTTAAAGCCGATTTCCTAGAACCTTGCCACTCATACACAATTCCATCTGTACTTAGCTGTATTGTTTTTAGTCACGGTGATGGTTTTGTGTTGTGTCTTTGTGACCAAGTGCCTAACGTTTGCACAAGCCAAAAGGTTGGGGGGGTTAGGTATATGTGGCTATGAAACAGATTTTCTGTGAAACTTTAACAGACTTATGTGGGGAGTATGCCATGGTCTTAAGCAGTAACCAAGTGAGCTAACCAACCAAGGTGGCTATTGTTTTAGGAACAAAAATGGGTGGCTAGTCATTCTTTGTAAAATATTACTATGCTCTTATCTGGTTCTGCTACTTGAAAGTGAAGCATCTATTCACCAGCTGCACTTATCTTTAAGTTTATGCACTGAATTTTTTAACACTTGCTCCTAGCTATATTTTGCAAATACTGACTTTGAATAAAAGTTCAGGTTTGACTTCTTTAAACATTATGTAACCCCCCCCCCAAAAAAAAAGCTTAAGATTTTTATAAATTAAAATGTAGGAAAAATATTTATGCAAGTTATTGCTTGCATCTTAATGTCACATAAAAAAATAAAATACATAGAATCATTAAGGAAACCAATGATATTTACTCACTCAGGTTCATGGACCCTTTGAACTCTCCAGGGATCCCAAGTTCAGAACCCCTGCTTTAGTGTTTTAGATGATCTTTGAAGAATCTAAAGGAGGGAAATTTTCTGGCCTGATTTGATTTTTATATATCAGCCCCCAAATATTTGTTGTTTTTCCTAAAAGGCTTATATAACCAATCAAAAAACATGGCTTGTAAACGTTACTGTGTGAGTAAGTGCCTCCTCTTAAGGGGTCATGCCCTAGTGAGGGCTTTGCCAGGATCTGAAATCAAACCTCAGGACTGAAACTGGAGTGGATCAGAGCTGGGAACCTGAAGTCATTCCATGAAGGATACAAATAACTCGTTTTTCTTCCTCCCTGCTAGGACAGTCATCTTTTGAAACAACTGTAATGTTACATAGTTCTTGAGCAAACTGACTGAAAATACTTCTTCCTCTTTCTCCGGGGAATTCTGAGGTTTTTTCCCTCTTTCACTTTTGTCCAGCAGGTAGGTAGTAATGAGAAAGCTGTTTCTGGCTTTTGTTACACACTTAGAACAGTTGGAGAGTTTGGTGTTCTGTTGTTCAAACCAAGTAAGGGCAGTTGAGGACTTTTTGTCCCCTGATAAATGGTCATAGTTTTGATTGCTTTCAGGCAGTGAGGCTCAGCAAATGTCTAGGTCTTCTGACAAGTGAGAAAAGCTGTGGGGTCAGTGATCCTGGTCAGACTATGTGAAGAATTAGTCAAGTACTTAGGTAAAAGTTATGTTAGAACTAAGTAATGGTGCAGAGATTATTTTACTTTGCCCTTAAATAAGTTGACTTACTAGTTGAAAATGGAATTGATGATAATATAACATGTAGAATGGATCAGACCAATGCTCAGTGTTACTACGTATCCTATTTTTTAATATCCTAATTTTTAATCATAACTTGCAGTAATCTAGTAATATTTCTGCTGACTGTTCTCCTTTGTAATTAATTCAATAAGTACATACCGTGTGTGTGTGCACAGCTCCAGGATACAAAGCAGTAGTCAAGTCTTCCATCCTTTAGAACCTTACTGTTCTTGGGGGTGGGGGGAGGGGGAAGGATACATGCACCCATGAGAAGTAAATACCATGTCATTTGAGGAGGCACACAACACTAACAAGGGCATCACAAAAGCACATAGAACCTAGCATCTGAGCCAAGTCTTGGAGAAAATGTGATCCAGCTGTGTTGGATGGAACAAGACAGTTTGGCTTGAATGTAGTGAGTGAAAAGAGATCAGTCTAGGGTGAAAGGAGAGCCTTTTTCTGTCTTTTTGCTTAAGGCCAATGATGACTTTTGAGGAAGGGAATGATGTGATTAGATCCTGTGATTTAGGATTACTAAGCCATTTGCAGGTTCACTTTAAAATCCATACGTACAGGGCCGCCTAGGGGCAGAATTACTAACCGGAACTTTTTTTGATCTTTTTAGTTTATAGGAACCGAACTTGTAGTATTTGGCTGTATTCCTATTTTCCAGCTGAGTGATTAAAGCACCAAACAAACAGGGAGATATTTAAGGTTGCCAGTTGATAGGGGCAAAAGAGACCAACCAAGGAACCCTGGAAGAATGATAAACCTACCTTTGATCAATATCAACAGCCCCACACCCCTTGGTCTATTTTACAGATGAGGCTCAGGGAAGCTGGTATGTCTGGAGCGGAGGACTTAAAGTATCCAGATTCCTTGTTTTCTGGGTACACCACCCCCTCCATTCAGCTGAGGATATTATAAAGAAGGTTGGCAACCTAGGCTAGGCTCCCTGTTGCTGTAAGTCAGAATGATTATGGCATCAACATGAAACATGGAAGCCCATTATGTAGAACCTTACAAGGACATCTGCAAACATGGGATACTCAAATGTTTTGTCATTTAGCATTGCTCAGTTTAAAATGGAACAAAATCCAGCATCTTTCCTTTCCTCTGAACTCCAGTGTCTTTATGGTGAGAAATCAATGTACGTGGTCCCTCCAGTCCCCAAATCAACATTTCCAGATTTTGGAGGAGCTGAGCTTAAAACTCACTTGGGAGGGAGCTTTTAGTACTGATGAGAAGGGCCTTAGTCTTTCAAAAAGAATCATAAATTGAGTGTCTTTATGAGGGAGTATTTGTGAACAGAGCCCTGCCTCACCCTTTTATCTAGTCTTCCAGAGTTGTAATACAAAGGAATCATTTCTTTAGCAACAAAACTTGAAACCTAAAACCAAGAGGAAGGCATCCAATATCTTTAAGTCACCAAGGTGGGGGGAAGAAGGCAGGTTTGGCAGGGCAGAAAGCCTGGTCTAAGACCCCACTAGTTGGTAAAGCCTTGGTTTTCCTGTGCCAGTCCTACCCTATCACACTCCCTTTTGTTGATGCTGTTTTCAGTTCATTCTCTACCTTGAGAAAGCTGCTCAGCCCAGGTGGAAAAAAACCCACTTCTAGTGCCTCACTGAACCTCTTTTAAGAACAGCAAGCTGGAGGTGACAGTGCAGCACCTGCTAGAATGACCCCGTATGGGGGTCACCACCCATGGTTTAAGAAGCACCAAAGGGATCCCAGGTGGGAAAAGTGTAAGAAACCATGTGCTAAAGTACAGAAATCCACCAGCCTTGTTTTCTTGAGGTTATAGCTGAGGAAGGAACTCCCATTTTCCTTTAGTTTGAGTCAGCCAGTTACTGATTTTTAAAAATCATTTGTATTCAAAAAGCTGGAATTAAGTTTCCTCCAATTCCCTGTCCCAACTCTCTCCTACTGTATCTTGCTCTTTGAAAGCATTACCATACATGGAAACATTCTGCCACGTTTCAGTGCTGAAGCAGCGTCAGTTTTTCCTGGACCTGGTCAGTTAAATCCCTGTCATCCCCTCCATTCCCCAAGAGTGCAGCTGTCAAATGTGTTTGCTCCTAAGATCCTGTGTGTCAGAAAAACCTGCTGCCTTAGATGCCATACATTCCTGGAACAGCATAGGGCCCAGTTATGCGAAAAGGAAGATTTACCTTAAGTACCCTATGTACTCAAAAGATACTTAAATAATAACAGCAAAAGCCTTGGAAGCCTTCTGGGATGTACTCTGCAGTGTCTCATTCAAAGCTAAAGTGAGTACTCTATAGTGTGTAAGAACGGCCACCCATCCCCGTCCCCAAACCAGACAGTTAAGGAAGCTGTTGGGAACATTACAAGACTGGTAAGTTTTTATAAAACAAAGCAAACACAGCTTTTCCTGTTTATACAATTACCCTTACGATCTGACCTACAGAAATGTTAACTAAGATTTCATGGAGCTGTCAGAATTTTCTAAACTGATTTAAATGATCTTGCTGAATGACTTACCAGAAAATTTAGTAATCTCAAGGCTGGCCCCTAGGCATTCAACAATGTAAAAAGATCAATGATTATCTAAAAATCCTTCTCAGATTATAGAAAGCATATCAGGAGCATTAACTAATCATTCTACTCTCAGGTTTATATTGAGATAGGTAAGTACGAATAAATTTGCTATGCTTTTTTTTTCTTCCTTTTTCCTTCAGAAGTCCATGAGGAATGTGTTTTCATTTTTTCTAACTTATCTCTCCTTCACCACCCAGCCTCTTGCTGCTTGCTGGAAGCTGCTGTTGCTGTTCTTGTCTAAACTGATCCTGACTGATCAGAGGCTACATCTGGTTCCAAAACCCTTTGCTGTCTTAAGGAGTTCAGCTTCTGTTCCCCATGTTCAGCTCAGCTCCTGTTTCCCTATAACACGCCTGAAAAAAGTAGAGCAAGTTATATCTAGACTAGTCTTTAGGGCACACGTGACTAATTATTAAGGGATTGTCATTTAAAAGACCTCTCATTTCAAGTGTGTTTACTCTCAAATTAGGCCTAAGTTGATAAGACACTTAGGATCACAGATTTAGAGCTGGAAGAGACCCTAAAAGATGTGGTCCAATCCTCTCCATCTCATTTACAGAAGAAAAACACAAGGCTGAGAGCAATCAACTTGCCCAAAGTTAAGTTACTTAAGTAGAGGCCAGATGTGAACCCAGGTGTTCTTAATTCCAAAGGATTGCTCTTTCTGTATATACTCTCAATTAATGCTGCCCATCATTTAGCAGGCCTCTGAAGTATTTATTGTATTGGTTTAGCTGATGTTCCTTTGGGATTTGTATTTATTTCAAGATGTTTCATAGAACAATACCTAAAAACAGCAAAAGAAAAATTTGGCAATTCTTTACACTTACAGATGGTCACTATAACAGCCCAAGATTGGAAACATGAGTTTTAAGCTCTCCCTCCTCAGTTCCCTCCCCTGCCCCCAACGTCCTGGGTTCCTTCAAGACTTAGTTGAGATCACATCTCGTGCAATATAGGAGGCCTTTCTCAATTCCTCTCTTTCCTCTTGCTCTGCAACATCTGCGTGTCTCCCCACAATACTGTGAGCACTTTACAGGCAGGCACCATGTATTCTATGCTTAGCACTGGGCTTACACAATAGGGGCTTAATAAATGCTTGATTCATGTGGAACAAAGAACAGTGACATTGGGAATGTAATTTTTCTCTGCCTTTTTATAAAAAGGAATTGTTAAAACTTTGTATGACTTTTAAAAGAACTAAAAATTTTGGGGAAAAGGTATATACACTGTTTTACCTTATAAGCAGGAAAATTAAGAAAAGATGAATAAATAAGCTCTGGGAAACTAATCAGATGTCACTAGCAAATAGTTGGATTGAAAATTCAACATGAAGGAAGACAGGTTAGAGTATATAATTAATTACTGGGATGTTACCTACCACAGCAGACTGAGATGGCATAAATCCTCCTTAAACAAAAATGTCTCTCCTCCTTTTCCTGCTTAAATCTCCAAACTGGGGGCTCTCGGCCACTCCATCTGTGTAGCTCAGCACCTGGGCGGACCTCGAGGATCTGCTGTGTCTGCTTCCATCCCACCCTAGCATTTCCTGTAGCTGTCAGATTCCAAAGGAATCCAGAACCTGGCCCTCCCAAGCTGGGTTCTTCAGACTAGGAGCCAGAAATCCCCCAGATAAACAAAGGGACCTGTGACACATCCTGGTTTTTCCCTTTCACCTTGAGGACTGTCTGGAGTCTGGTATAGAGGGGTTAAGATTCCAGTGATGCCCATTGCTGGGCTGCCAGAACCACTAAAGAACAGCAACTAGCTCTTCACATAAATTTTTAGAGCCTTGGAGAAAAATGCTAAACTGTTTAGTTCCCCATATTGTACTAAATCATAAATACAGATCATCAATCACATTTATTTCCAGGTGTCTAAAACCAGCCAAGAGTATGTACATCTTATTAATAAATTTTTATTTGGACAAGTGGAGAACAACTTGTGTCACAACAACAGTTTTAAACAACATGATTAAAGACTGTGGTGCTCCCCAGAGTGGTCACAGATATGTACAGTATGGGAAGAACAAAGCCGCACCTCAGAGCTGATCATGATCCAGTTAAAAATACCTGACATATAGTACACGTGCTAATAAATTTCCTTCAGGTCATGACCAGCATGAAAAAAATAGGACATAGATATTTATCAAAGGTTTCTGCTAATGAATACAGCAATATGCTGCATTTAAGAGTTAAAATCAGATTCTAGTTTAGTGTTAGCATCAAGCCCTTAAGAGAAATCCAAACATTTCTATTTTCCCAATTTACACACATCAAAAACTATTCACACTTACTCAGGATGGGGCCAGGCAGCAAGCCGCAGCACCCCAATCAGGTCCTTGCCTGGATAAAAATGTTTAGAGCTAATACTGGAGGCCTCTTTTACATCCTGTTACAACACATCTGCCTTTCTGGCTATGAGAATTTCATCTACTGGTTGCTAAAGTAAAACTTGCTAAGTTAACTCCCAAGGAGAAAACAATGCAGGTTTTGGGACTGTCATCCCTTCCAAAATGCTCTGCCAATTCAAGTTTCATTCATTCAGGAAGACAGAAGGATTTAAGGCTTCGGTGACAAGTATAATCCTCTGAGAAATTAGTATTTCCTAAAGTCAAGATGAGCTAGTTTACCACATTTTCTCTTGACTCTTAAGATCCCTGGCGTCAGGTGGAGGTAACTGGCACCTGTAGTTAGGTCTGGCAAGAGAGGGAGATCTTTCCTCCTTCAGAAAAGGCTGTCTCAGATCATCCATGTGAGGAGCACTTGTGGAGTTTAAGCAGAAGAGACAATGAGACTTGGGCTCTTTAATAAGTTGAAGAAGCTGTACTCATAGCATCTTCAGCAATTTTGTTACTGGAAGGGTGAATGCTTGCAAAATATTTGACATCACTGTCACTATCCATCTGAAGAGCCATAATTGTTTGTTCCACAGCTTCCTGATGAGAGTTAGCAGAACTTAAGAAATACTCTGTAAATGAAAACAAAATAAGTGCAACAATATTTAATGTTTTTCAAGTGCAAATTTTGAAAGTGTCTGCTGTGTAATTTGGAGTGATTCCAATAAAGTGACTCAAAAATAAAGAGATTTATTCTTCTGCTAGGCATTTACTCCTAGTAAAAGTCAATTTGGCAATTCTTTACACTTATAGATGGTCACTATAATAGCCCAACATGCACCAAAATATTTGGAGCAGCACTTTTTGCAAAAGCAAAGACATGGAAACAGCCAATGCCCATCGTTTGAGGAATGGTTGAACAAGTTGTAGCACATGAATGTAGTGGAATATGACTGCTGAAAGAAATGGTACATATGAATACTAAGGACAGGCAAGGGAAGAGTCACATGAACTGAGGCAAAATGAAGTATGCAGAAGCAAGGAGTGAGCACAATGATTATAGCAAAGTCAATGGAGAGAACAGCACTAGCACCTGAATTCTGAGCAATTATGACCAAGCCTAGTCCTAAAAAGAGGTAAGAAAAGGTACCTCCCTCCCTCTTCTTTTCAAAGGTGGGGGATGTGGATTTGAAACACCACAGATAATGTCAGACTCTTTTTACATACTGGTTAATTTGCTATCGGGCCCCCCCCCCCCCCCCCGCCCCTTCCTTATTATACAAGATGGCTGGGGGGAGGGAGAGATGTTGGGGGCGGGTAGAGGGTTCAAATATGCTGGGAAAAGTAGAGGAGGTAAAGGCAAAAAGAAATAAACAAAAAATCTATTTTTAAAAACCTGATGCAGTTACCATAAAAATATGGGAGCTGATTAAGATTAAAACCAGGTGTCAGTCCTTTCAATGAAAGTCTTCAAGTTTCAATAATTACTTGTTACATGTCCTGGAAAAAAGGTTCTATTCCAGATATATGGTTTGAACTGCATGGCTCCTGAGAATCCTTCCAGCTCTGAAATTCCATGATAAGGTCTCCCTGATGAATTCTAAACTGGTCTATTATGTGACTATGCCAAGCACCTATGATTTTTATGTCAATCACAACCTCTCTGTGACTTCTGTACTAAGTTCCCAGGGGTTGCCTCAAACATAAAGCTGGAGTGACTTATCCAGTAGTCATCTAGCTAGTATCACAGCTGAGTGCTGAATTTAGGTCCTTCTGCCTCCAAGCAACTCTATCCCTCTTTGCTGTACTAACTCTAAATTGGTATTAAGTGAAAATTGCCAAAATAATCTGGAAATCTGGAGACATATATTTTTTTAAACTATGATTTAAAGTGATCTATCAGCTAAATGCATACTTCCTTGCTGTTATTCAAAACCAAGTTATACTATATTAGATATATTCCAATTATTATGAAAAGACTTTTAAAGACATAATTTAGCATAGTAAATGAAATGAAGAGCCTTTTTGTTGCTTCCTTCGTAGAAAATTCAGTGAATATTCATAGTTCTTATTTTGCCCTAATATAGCCAGCCTTAGAAGAGATAAGTTTGTCCCTGCAGCTGTATGGGAAGTGCAGGCAGGAATAGTCTGTCTACCTCAACAGAAGAGAAACACTATTTTAAAGTCCCTGGAAGGATAAAATGCCTTTATTTTTTCTTTACTGTTTAATGAAAATAATTACACCTCTGAGAATGTATAAATTTCAAGCACAGAAAAACAAATACTGTTTTAATCTGCACTCTTTTTCAGATTATTTATCGAGCTCTATTCTTGTACAAGGATTGTGGTGGGTATGATGGAAGATGAAGGCATCAGTTCCTTAAAACGTCCGATGGGGGCATCTAGGTGGCTCAGTGAATAGAGCACTGGCCCTGGAGTCAGAAGGACCCGAGTTCAAATATGGCCTCAGACACTTGACATGTTTACTAGCTGTGTGACTTTGGGCAAGTCACTTTTAACCCCAATTGCCTTCCAAAAAGCAAAAAACAAACACACAAACAAAAAACCCCATCCAATGTGGGGCACAAATATCAGCATCTTGGCCAGCAAGAATAATATAAGTATATATGGTCTTGAACTGAATGAGCAAAATGGTAGTGAGTATACTAGTAAATGGCAAAACTGTATTTATTTTGGAGACCATTTTAGGACTATATATTCCCTAGGTCCTCCCCTTTCACCAAGAGACCACTTACACCAATAACCACACATCTCTCCACAGAAGACTATGGCCAATATACAATCTCTATTTCTTATTGTTGATATCCCAAAGACTATAAATCACTGAGGATAGTAAAATTAAGTAAGCCTGAAAAAAGAAGCTAACTACTATAGCTGGAGAATAAGGTCAGGAACACTTCTTTAGGATGCAGATTTTGCATTTCCCATGACTAGATTATAATTAGTGAGTGGACATGAAGCTACTGTCTACAGGTAGAAAGAAAACAGAAAATTCAGTGTTTGCTGAATTGAACTGATGCATAAAGGAAAATAGGACACACATATTAAATAGGCCTATGCCACAAGTTTTGCAGACAGAAGTATATATGAGACAAGGATAACGTTCAATACCATTCTAAGAAGAATACAACTGCCCTGGGTCACCCTCAACTCCTCGCTCTCATCCCCTCTCCTCCCATCACCAGCTGCCAAATTCCAATTCTGCTCATTGTATCTAATAGCTTTGGTGCACACCTCCTTCTCTCCTGACACTGCCACCACTCTGGGTGCAGACTCTTATAAACTGGTGCAACAGTTTGCCGGCTGATCTTCCTGTCTCAGGGCTCTTGCTATTCTAATCCATCATCTAACTCCGCTGTCAAAAATCTGACCACATCATAACTCTCTCTGCCCTCCCCTGCCCCCGCCTCAAATATAAAAGCCTTTGTCTGATCCTTAAAACCCTCCATAACCAGGCCCCTTTCTACTTTTCTTTCTTACCATCTTCTCATACCTCACTACTCCTTTTCTGCACACACTCTTGTCATCCAGTGATAGGGGTCTTCCCGTTTTCCTCAGCACACAATATTCTCTAAATTCCAGACATTTTAATTGGCTCTCCCTTATGCCTGAAAATTCTTTCCCTCCTCACCTCCACCTCCTGGCTTTTCTGGATTCCTTCAAGTCTCATCTAAGCTCCCACTTTTTGCAAGACACCTTTCCTGATTGCCCTCAATCCCAGTGCCTTCCTTTTAAAACTGTCTTCAACTTATCCTTTTATATACCTTATCTGTAAATGATATTTGCATACTGTCTCTACCATTAGACTGTAAACTCCTTGAGGGCAGGACTATTTGTCCTGTTTGTTTGGCCTGCTTTTGTATCACTAGCCCTTAGCACAGTGCCTCACATATTAGCAGACACTTGATAAATGCTTGTTGACTTGATTGCTTCTTGACAGTCTGTTACTCAAACAGTTACGCAAATTATGAAAAAAACCCACCATCATAACTACCAACCTTTTTCTAAGAGAGTCTGTCTTAATGTTTTTGCAAGTAGTACTCGAACATTTGGAACACTGTCATTTGCTAAATTTAACAAATGTGGCATCAGATGCACAGCAAACTGGTCCATAGGAAGGCAGTCATCCTCAATGACAGTCTGGTAAGAAAAAAGTACTATTTTAGATTTCTGGATAAATTTAGAGTTGAGAGCATACAAGTTGTAGTGTTGGTCCATAAACTCTTGTAGTATCTTTTAGACCTATCTTTTTAAACGTGCTGTCCATTTTACATTCAAATTACAGTATGCTTGGAGAACACTGCCTCAATGTAGAAACTTTGTTAACAACTTTAAAACAAAACAAATCCTGCAAATTTTTTCCCCTAAGAACACTTTTAGGACACCCAAATTTACCAGAATCTTATTGATATCTGCAGCAACAGACTGACTGCCAGCCCACACATCCTATGCCAATAGATTGCAAGAGGACACTGGCAACGATGACAACTGTTTCTTGGGACTACAGGGATTATTTCTGTGATTAGGTGAATCATTCAGAACCCATGGACTGAAAGCAACAGAATGTAGAAGTACTGCTTATTAAGAACAGAGAAGGTAAAGAAGAAATGTTTACCATAAAAGGACAAGCAAAAAGTAGATAAAAGAAGATCCCTCACTTACCTGGCAGACAAAGACAAATGTCTGTCTACCAGACCATTTTGGGCATCTGCCAAAATTTTCCACAAGTTCATTTATTAGATCTACCCCAAATGTTGATGGTGTAGCTGTGTGCAGCTTCTTTACCATTTCACTAACCTAGAAATGTAAAATTGGAGAAATAAAGGATAATTTCCATATTGTTACTTATTTACAGTTTCCATATCCCAAATTTAAAAGTTTAGAACATACCAACTTGTAGGAAATCCAACGAACAGAAGAAACTTTGTCTGCACATAGGTTCAGAGCAATTGGCCGTAAGTAATCATATACATCTCTGGGACTGTATAAATCTAGAAGTAAAATCAGCTGCCTAAAAAAATGAATAGTGTCAAAAAAACATAACAACTAACGAATGAATAAAAATTCTTTAACTTAAAAACTACTTTGTGTTATGGATCCTCATCATAAGCACCTGATAGTGTGGGTGCTTAATAATTTGATGAAAATTGTGACTTTTTTTAATTCATGGAATTTATGGTGACTCCGTTATCTAAATGGAAAACAACATTTCCATTTTAATAAATTCTATTCTATTATTTAATTACAGGTAGCAATGAACAATCTTTATCATTTGGCTGGGAAATCACAATATGAAATCATGATTTACTTATATAAAAGGAGTGTCTGGGATGTATTCTCTGGTAACTTGATTATACATTGTGGAATGAGTAGAATCTCCAGGGCCATTCACTTAATTGATCACCTTAGTTTTCCCCTTTTGTCCTCATGATTTGAAGGGATTATTTATTTGTTCATTCATTTTTAGGACAGAGGCAAGGCAAGTAATAGTAGCATTTTATGGAACCAGAGAGGTCCCATCAAAACTTTATGCAACTTCAGTAAGAAGTGATAAATAAAAAGAATGAAGAGAAACCTCAGAAAATTTATATGAAGTGATTAGAATAAGAATAATATGTACAACAATTAAAAATGGTGTAAATGAAAAGATCACTAAAAAGAAGGTGGACTCTTAAATAACTAAAAACCCATAAACGGTCCTGGAGAACAGATACTAAAACATGCCAGCTTACTCCTGGGCAGAGGCAGGAAGATAAAAAAAGGCTGAATGCTGTTCAAACTGTGAGATGTGGTTATTACCGTATCTTTTCAATTTCTGTTTAACTGCTTCCCTTTTTCATTGGGGGAGGAGGGAGAGAGAAGGAGTGAATGGTTCAATAAGGAAAAAGGGAGAGGAGAGGTTACATAACCAGAAATAACAATGGTATAAAACCAAAAGATATCATTATAACTTATTTTTAAAACTTTATGCTGTTCCCAAGTTCTTGATATCTTAAATGGCAGCTATGACTATGAAATATTTTTCTCCAAATGTATACTATACCCTTAACAGCCCTCTGAGATACTATAAAACACTATACTTCCATATAATATTAACCAAAAAATATCTAAATTTATTGAGGAAGTAAAGTTCAAAGAACTGTGATTCTGATATTTTCACAAGTATAAGTACAAGAAAGTTGTCAGGGATTTCTAGGTATACAATAATGCCTCTAGTCCATATGAAATAGGATGAGTAAAAGAGAGAGTATTCACAGACAGTTTTCTGAATCCTGCCTGAACCCAATTAATGTATGAGTCAGTCCTATGAATTTTCTTACTCTCTGAGGTAGAAGGTCCCTCAGAAGCTGGAGTGGGAGCCCTGAAGGCACGAATTTCCTCAGGGATCAACAGCAGCAGCAGTTTCAAATCTCTTGGCAGCAACAAGTAGCAACAACTTTAGCTCCCAGGGCAAGAGCTGTAGCAGCAGTTTTTTACAAATTCCCTATATGAAGTCAAGGTATGTAGTGGTAATGGGTACATAAGTTGTTTTTTTTTTTTGCTTTTTGGAGGGCAGTTGGGGTTAAGTGACTTGCCCAAGGTCACATGGCTAGCTTTTTGTGTCAAGTGTCTGAGGCCGGATTTGAACTCAGGTACTCCTGACTCCAGGGCCAGTGCTCTATTCACTGCGCCATCTAGCCGCCCCCTACATAAGTTTTAATGTTCATCCCCAGCAGTCAAAAGTTTTACTACAACTATAAGTTACTTAAGAGCCTACTACGACAAGAGTATTGTAGAATCCATTGAAAGCCAGGTTTAGTAGTGTTTGGAAGACTGCCGTTTCACCTTAGTGCCTTCCCTCTGAGCTCATCTCTAGTTATCCTTTATTTGTCTTGTTTGTCCATACCTGTCGTCCATGCTGGAATGTGAGCTCCTTGAGGGCAGGGATTGTTTTTGTGGCTTTTTCTGGATCTCTAGTACTTAGAAGAGCACCTGATAGTGTGGGTGCTTAATAAATGCTGACAATGGGGACTTGAAGAAAAGCTTGGATCAGAACTGAAGCCTTTTTGATTTCTAATTTTATACTAAAACTTTTCTCTGAAAGTATTTAAAGTATGAAGTGGGTTTATAACAATAATTAACTACACAGACCTAGATAATGAAGCAAGCACATACATAATCTTTCATCTCAAAAGTAAACCAAACCTCCAATATAAAATGTAGCAAAAAGCGTAACATACTCCGCCAGTTCAGCTCGAAAGCGCCAATTTCTGCTATTATCTGTTACTAAAAACTCCTGAAGCTGGTAAAGATATTCTCTTCTTTTGTCAATATGAAGAAGCTAGAATAATAGAATGGAATTTTCGTTAAGGCAGGGCACAGAGCACGTGTTAACACAATACCAAGTGGAATCTACAAAAATGTACTTAGAGCTCTTCTCCAAATACTTTAAGTTAAATCAAGAAATAAAATATATTTGTTTGCTTCTTCTAAAACAGTAACAAGACGAGAGAGTTGGATATCAAAGCAACTTGAAGGCTCAAGGTTATCATGGTCTCCTGGGAAAAGAACTTTGCTGAATTTTGCTGCAGAGGCTAATGCAAAGTTCAACTTCCTAATTTCTCATACTACAACAGAAACTGGCTATTTTGGTTACTTATTTTGTATCAAAACAACTCAATTCCCACTCACCAACTGTATATATAATTTTTACACATCCAGTTGTAGTTTCTACAACTGCTACATAAGCTGTACATTACTGTGCACAAAGTGAGAAAATGTAGTACCACAGCCTGTCATGGTTCAGCCACTATAAATATTGCAATAGTTGTCATGACAGCAAAAGATTTTGACCATTATAACAATAAAAGAGGAAACAGAAAACAGTATCATCACTAATTGTAATATACACATCAAATGAGATGTGTAAAGACCTTTACAAACAAAATGCTATGTAAATATGAGCTATTTGAATAAAGCTAAAAGAAATTTGTTATTTGAACATAAGTCTTTTTTTTTTTTTTTTTTGGATCTGGCAGAATACTAACTAGCACAAATAGCTTCATAGTATCACTTAGCACTGTGACCCAAACTGTCTATCAGAAAGACTGTTTTATACCTGGAAGGATCCACTGGAAACTCAGTTGTAAACCACTGTTTTAACATGGATAGAAAGGCTGGCTGGCTTATAACCTTAGTGGGCACCTATGGCAAAATAACTGTAAAAATTACCTTTAGAAAATCATGTAAGTGTTTAAGGACCCCTATCCTCACTTCATCAAGGTCCTTTAAAAACCCGTTGAAAATTGGAACCAGATCTGCAGCTGTCAATTGGTCTCCAAGTATTACTGCAAGCTCATGAATAGAGAATGCTAATGTCCTCCGAACTTTCCACTGCAAAAACATAAATAACTGCATTAGTAAATAAATTACTGAGCACTTAATCTTTAATGGTGTATGAAATTAAATTTAAATTAAAATGTCCATAAACCACAAAATTTGCAATCTGAATAAAACTGCCAGGATGTTACTACAATCAATTCTCCATTATCTGTGCTAGTATACTAGTACAGTCGTGAATAAAAGAAAAATCTCCTTGTCAGTGAGGTAGTTTTTGAATAATTCATTCTCCCCAGAATAAAAATAATCCAGACAGATACCCTAACCCACCTGGGAGCTCCTATTAGCACTACTACGGAAGCCAATTCTAAAGAACTAAGAAATTTTATAAAATCTGTGGACTAAAATGGGGAGAAAGGAAAGAGTTTACAAAAGTATAAATTTAAAGGGGGATAGATAGACTCTCAAGAAGGTCTGGCTTGTCTACATGGTGCCTTGATTGTCCAAAAGAATCTCGTCTATCCCCTCCAATAATTCTACTTTACTGTTTTATTAAAACTTGAGGATATCCTTCTTTCTCCTTTCTTAGTTGCAGAGACCCCTGGATGTCAGAAACCAAAATTCAGGCTAGTATCAGATATATTATTGCTCAAGTACATTACAGATAAAATAGGCTTTTGTGGGTTAGTCTGAAAACTTGAACATCATTTATATTATTAGTTTTGGGAGTTCCAAATAACCAACTTACAAATCAACTTTTTGAATAAAAATGATTCACAAAATTGAAAACTGCTTGTATGTCTTAGTTTTGGATAAGTCAAAATACTCTGAACAAAATAATGAAGTCTAACTATGTATGACTCTAGAAGGAGGCAAAAAGTTCTTTGGAGTTCAGGATCTCCAAATGTTTGGGGCATCTAAAACATCATACTTCTTGAAGCATTAGATAAAATTTCATGAGTTCTTTCATTTTAAGAAATTCCAGGAAAAGGACAAAAATGTAAAACTTTATGCTTAACTTTCACTTATATATAATTAAATATATAATATATAAAAATTATATAAAAATATAAAATAAAAATTATATAAAATAAAATATAATTAAAATCTTTTACTCACCTGCATATCTGATGCAAGAGTCTCGTAAGTCTCTCTCAGGCAGTGCCAGTTCTGCCTGCCAAGTGTAAGTGCCACACCTGGAAGGCTATATGCACAGTGTTTAGCAATCTCAGTGTCAACAGTTTGTGCACGAGAAGGATCAGTCATAGATAAGTACTGATCCAACAATGCCTGAGGCACAACATCCTAATATAAGAAAGAAAAAAGATTAATATTTTTTGGAATGGTTTCTAAAAATCTAGTCTACTATTCAGCAGATAAAATGATGTACAAATTATCTTAAAATATTATTCAAGGGACAGGAAGACTAATAACAGACTGAAAGTATTTAATAAGAAATGAACTATCTTATCAAGAGATGAGAATAACACCCAAACAAAACAGAAGCCATAATATAATAAGCTTAGAAAAGAAAAAAAAATTAAAGCACAATTAGGATTAGTGACTATCTGTACATGTATTCAAAAATGAGCTAAGAAAAATCACAATGAATATGGGTTAAGAAAAGAAACAAAAATTGATATGCCACAAATGAACACTGAAGGACATTATATTCCTTACCTGTACTTTAGATTTTCTTTCCTCTTCAGGGCTAAAACTATCGGTGCTCAAGTCTGAATCATTAGGCAAGTGGTTAACAGCTGAATCCATACTCTGTTTAGAAAAAAAAGATCTACTTAAAGAAAAGCCTGTTGTGTCTCTAGATATTTTCTTCATTTAAAGGTCTTAATGATGATATCCTTACCTTCAAGGCTGCCAAAAGATTTATTTATAATACATTCTACAGTATAATTTTTATTTGCCCCCATTCACTTCACTTCTCCCCCCTCCCTGGCAAATTCAGACAGTAAATGTCTTAAACCTCTCTGCTATTTTTTTCCCTATGTCAAACAAAACTTACTGAAAAGCCTTAAGTAAAACATGCAAGTTATTAAATATATGTAAACAAGTAATTCTAAAAAAAAGTCACATACATTTAAATTTTAGAATTGGGGACTACTTTTGAAATACAACCAATATTCTGAGTTGTATATTGTACTATATTGTAATATAGTATCTGTAAAAAAAAAAAATCTGTTTTCAATCTGTAGTTATAGAGGACATGAGATGTTACTGCTAATAGCCCTCCAGGGCTTTTTCCATGCTCCATTGACACGTTTTTAAAAAGCAAAACAACAACAAGTTTTCCTTAAATAAGAATAAGCTATCATACTGTCCCCATCTATAATGATACCAAATGCACAGGAGCTTATTTTTGTGCCATTATTTATATGATTAACTATACTTTATGTGACTTAACCAAAAGAATAGAATTTCACTCTGACTATAAGAACCTTCTCCCAAAAGTGTTGGATGCCACCCTGCCCCCACCCCCCATTCTCTTTCTAAGTGACCTAGTGATCATCCTATAAAATGACTCTTTGGCTGAGGCAGTTGGTAGAATGAAAGAAGTCTTGTGTCCCATTACACAAATAAGGTATGCCTGATACATACATGTAACATACACATACATACACATTGGTATGTTTGATAAGGAGGAGGGGTGGGACACAAGGAACTAGGCAATGATTACAAAGGTTTAGCTACAAGTACAAACCAAAGATGATGCTAGTAATTGTACCCACCCTCACACTCCAGAGTCCAGATAATGTCACTGGCCCTCCGCAACATGGCCTCAAGTCCCGATCTTCTCCTGCTCAGATACTGTGCTGCTTGCTGCAGTGAAATGGTCCGATCAGAAACAAAGCACCTCTCCAAAAAGAAAAGGAAAGAGTTAATTTTTTGTTTCTTTATAAAGGGCTTTGTTTCCAGTAAGACTATTTCACTGCAGTGAGCGACATTAACATTGAGGCTACTAAATGGTCATGTAGACAGGGCTGGGGTCTAGCTTCTGAAGCACTCAACATGAGGCTGAGGTTACAAAGACAGAATGTAGTGATGATGAACCCTACTGGGTATGGTATGGAAAGCTGAAGAATCAGCAACAAAAGGAACAGATAACCCTTCTGACTACAGATTTTATCTACAGCTATTCCCCATACAGCCTAATGTTGATTATTCAAACTATTCTAATGTAACAAATAATTTGTTACCTCAACACTATCGTTGATTAAAGGCACAGCATCGTCTTGATTAATTTTACAATTCCGTATCTCTTTTATTAGTATTTCATCTTGTAAATCATCTTCCCTGTCTAAGCTGACCAAATTCTCTTCCTGAGTGTCCATACTGGTGGCTCGGAGTGCAGCAGACAATACTTCTACTTGTGCTATCATACAAAAAAAGAAAACAATGTGAGCAAAAAAATTATCTTGCCCCAAAAGAAAATGTATAAATTTAGTCACATTTTACTTGATATCTGTACTTTTAACGTTAACAAACAGAAGCTGAACATTTTCTACTCTGATAATTCAATTATTAGTCCCTCAAGATATAAACTAATATGTTTTCATGGGACAGATTAAAAGTTTAACTACTACTAAACATTATTTTGTGTTAGTATAAACAGACAAATGCTACAAAGTTGTAGAAGGAATCTTTGGTTTATTAAAGAAGCAAATTCAGTAAAAGTTAACTGTTTTGGTAGCATATGAATCAAATGTAACCAACAAGGCTTACTTACTAAGCCATTTTAGCAGATGAGCAGTCACACAAATCCTGCCAATATAAAACAATGGTAATTACATAGATTCTCGGTGGTGGTTATAGTTAAACATTCATTCATTTAACATTTAAGCATTCCTTATCTCATCCAAGTTAACTTCTGAAATTGCTTTTCCCTTTCTCTTTTTTGTAGTAAGTAATGGGTGGTTCCATACAAAGGCGTCTTCTTGATTTGTGATGAAAGAGAAACCATTAAGTACTTCTTGTACCTAGAATAAAATGTCCCTCTTATATAGCCATTGTCTATAATTTCTGGATAAAAACTTATCTGTAAGGGGTATAAAAAATGAAGATAGTATCCCAAAAGGGATTAAATATTCAGGGAGCAATCCTTAACATTTTGGGGGGGAGGAGGAGACGGGTTGGAGGATGGGATAGAATGCCAAAAAGTGCACTGCCTAAAATACAAAAAAAACCCCAAAACACTTTAGGATAATTTTTTCATACTACAGAAGTAATTTAGAGAAAGGCAAAGTAGCTAGCTTTATATTATTTATTCACATGTTCTGGCATTTTTATTGTAGAGATATGGAGAAGTTATAATTTGTAAACAAGCACACTAGGTTTCATCTATGACACAAATACTGATATCTTTTTCTTTTTTAAACTAGCACTTGAATACCAGTTCTCGATTCTGAATTGAACATTATTTCCTGGATTTTGCCAGTTCTAAACAGAATTTGTGGGGAACAGAATGGATGGGCAACAGAGGCTCTACCAAATCCAGAGGTTAAGACCTAATTTGCCTCATCTGTATTGGCAATACAGAGATGTCAGTGGGGAGAAATGGTTGATATCTGTTAGATACAAAAATAGCACTAGCTAATTTAACTAACAAAGTCTGAAGTGACATTTAAGAATCCTACATTTTTGACAAGTGGATTGTTCTTAGAGACTTGTGGTAAGTATATATATTTGAGTCCTAGTCAACATGATTTGTGTTCACATCATGCTTTTGGAATTTGACAACTGTATAACCTTGGGCAACTCAATGAGCCTCTATATGTCTCAGGAAGTTCTTTGGGATTTGTCTATTCTTATAGATGGGTTGCCATCTGAATTGGCAAATTCATTTTTATGACAAACATCTCTATCTATACGATACATGTGCACAAAAAATTCTTAAAATTCAAGAGACTATTCAGATGTTTGAGATACTTTTTCATTAATCACTTCCTCTTTATTTTTTCCTGAATTTTAATAAAGTATTTTAATAAAAGAAGAAAATAGACAATGACAGCTGACACCGAGTACTAAAGAATTGCAAAATACATTACTGAATTTGAATCAAACAACCAATAAACTTTAGGTTACTACAGGAACTATTATTTCTATTTCAAAGATGAGAAATTCAGGGTGGATAAGTGACTTGCTCTTGGTCAAACTACCAAATCAAGGAGGCAGATTTCAAACCCAGGTCTTTCTGTCTCCAAGTCTAATGTTCTATTCCACGTAGTCCCTAATAGAGATGTTTAGTGTAAAGTTAAAAGGTCATCATATAGATGTTTTTTAAATGACAAAATTTAAAAATTCCAAATATTTTTTGGAAAGATGTTGTATTCAGCCATACTTCCTTTGGGGGAATACGTTAGTGGCAAATTTTTTTTCCCTAAGCTTATTCTATGATCTTTTCCCTTTCTCTTGGGTGAGTTTCCCCATATTGCATTATAGGACATGTAGGGGTGTTACTATTTCAAATGAAAGTGAAGTGAATATTTTACAAAGTAAGGCAACTATTTTCTCTACAGTGTTGGTCAACAACTATACACAAACTGTAGTAGTTCATCTGGAACCCTGCTTCCCTGAAGATACATAGTAAATGTCCACAAAGGACCATCATTTATGTTTCATTCAATTAATTTTCTGGAAAACTAGAACCAGTGAGACTGAGGTGACTTAAGCAAATGCCCAAAAACTTTAATTCCTGGGGAAGAAGATGAAAAGAAAGTATATACCCTGTCTTCAAATGAAAAAAATGTATGTAAAGTACCTTTTGAATTTTAGAATCTTTGTACCAATAAAAACAGCTATTATTAAGATCTTTATTGCTGAGAACTAGGTTGTCCTATCTTAGTAAATGACAGAAAAATAAATTCAGAAAAACCTGTGACAGTCTTACTTAGTACTTACACTTTTTTGTACCAAAGGTTTTAATACTCCTTATTTTTCCAAAAGGAATGGAACATAGCAGATTAATGTCAGATTAAGGGAATCTCAAGTTTCACTCAGTTATCCATCCTACAAGTATTGTGCCAAGGCACTGGGGATATAGATACAAAAATGAAAGTCACTGCCTTTAAGCAATTTATATACTATCTGACAAAAGGCAGCAAAAGCAAGGGTAAACAGATTTACAGATAAATCAATATAAAAGTAATTCCCAGGGATGAGGGCATCAGTAACTGGGAGATAAAGGTAAATTTGGGTATTCTAAGTATGGGAAGTGGGGAAAATGTGTGTAAAAGCACACATCTGGGACAATGAATGTAATATATGAACAGTAAGCATGCCAGTTTGGCTAGGACAGTCTATGGGGAAAGGGGAAAAATGCGTATAGAAAATAATGCATAATCAGCCTAGAATAATAGGCAATAGGCTAGAGCACCAGTGATGGACTTTAAAACAGAGGAATTTGTATTTTATCTTAGAGGCCCATATTAGAGAAGCCTTTGGAACTTCTTTCTTGAGTTATCCTGTGCTTTAAGACTACCAATTTAGCCGCTAGGTAGAAGATGGATCGTTAAGAGTCCAGATTACAGAGAGGTCAATTAGGAAATTGCTGCACTTGTCCACAGCTAGGGTGGTAGTACTTTTAAGCTCAAAAGGGATAGAGATGAGAACTGTTATTAAAGAGGTAGAATCAAGCCTTGGCAACTGACTAGATATGACAGGTAAAAAGAAGGGGGGGTGAGAGCCTAAGGAAATGAAATTATTTCAATAGAAATGGAAGTTAGGAAGGAAAGAGGGTTTGGGAATAAATAATAGCACAAAGGAAAGTAAACCATTTTGGAAATGTTGAAGATGCCTATAAAATATCTTACAATGCTGGGGTTTTTTTTTGTAAATGTTGAGAAAAATTAATACCTAAAGGTATTACAGGATTTGATGAGTTCTAAGGTTCCTTGCAGCTTTAAGTCCTAAATTCCCAAGATTGATCATTCTTCACTTGTTATACCATTGTGAAAGTTAAATATTTAGCAAGGAGGTACCTTGTATATTAGGGAGGTGTTCTGCATTTTTCTCCATAATTTGTTTTGTCTGGATATCTGAAAAACATTGCTGAAATGTGGAATTTCAAAACTATTCTATACACTGGGGAAAAAACTACAAATATCAACTGCTGACTCCATTTTCAATAAGGAATCACAGGTGGACCGGGGACTTGCCCTTGAAGCCTGCATTTCTTTTTCCACCTTATTTATATTCTTGCAATTGTTTTTTTAGAAGGGGGAAGGTAGGGCAATTGGGATTAAATGACTTGCCCAAGGTCACATGGCTAGTTTTTGTGTTAAGTATCTGAATCCGGATTTGAACTCAGGTACCCCTGAGTCCAGGGGTGGTGCTCTAATTTACTTTGCCATCTAGCCGCCCTGTTATTAATAGTCTTCATAAACCTCTGGGATCACCACAAATGAAGCAAAGAGGAGTCTTTTCCCATGTGAGAAATGATTATTGATAATCAATATCTTCGGGAAATTCAGAGCTCTTCCCTTTTTACAAAGTCCAGATTTTTAAAAAGTTGTGTCTTCTTCAGGATATCACTGCTAGTGAGATTGCACTAACTCTCTTTCAGTCCAGACCCCACTCACCCTTACGAGGAATTTAATCTAAAAAAGTGTTCTACCAAGCTTGGGTAGAGATAGATTCTTTTGTCTAAACAGCCCAAGGCTGGAGTGGTTAGAATAGAGACATAATTCCTGTCCAAGGGTCACTCTCAGGCCCTCACTGAACACCTAAGAGTATCTAAGCTGTGAGAAAGACAGCCAACTGACGGTTCTTTTATTAATAATCTGCTGGCCTTATTTAAGAAAAATTATTAAATTACCCAGAAACTCTGTCTCTCAAAACCTTTTAAATTAGCATACCCATCAGAAATTTTTGGATCAAATCTTACGTCCTCTTTGGCTGGTTTCCTAGTACACATACACTAGCAGGTTTTTATCTACTCTAAGGCTCACTGCACAGGCTCCAGTTACAAACTGCTATCTGCACTATATGTGAAGAAACAAATGAACCTGATTTAAGATTCATGTTATAGTGAAAAGAGGACTGGTTTTAAATACCTGATTTTATTACTCAGCTTTGATACTTTGCTATATGATTTCAATCAGGTCACAAACTCTGTGGGTTTCAGTTTTTCCTTCTATAAAATGAGAATATTAATACGTGCACTACCTGTCTAACAGTATTATTGTGAAAACATTTTAAAAAGCTATTTTCTATGGATTTTTTCTTTTGTAATTTCATTGGTGTGAGAAATTCCTGTGATTTCCTTGGTATAAGCAACTACTGATGAGGAAATTCTTCTACCAATGCAGGACAGTACCTGCTCCACATACTACTCTTTAACAGGGACCTGAGGCATTGATAGGTCAGGTAATTTGTTTATGATCCCAGTAGGAACTTCATGTCAGAAGGATTTTATAGGGGAGATGTTTGTTTTTTAAATGAAATGAAGAATGGAATTGCCTACATTTCTAATTATGCTATTTTATATAGCTGAATATTCTATACTCTTTTAATTTTTGAGACTGGTTTATGTTTTGGATAATATTTTCACTCAAAAGAGCCTTATTTTTTAATGCATTTAGAGTCTAATTAAAAAATGGGCTTCAAATCAGAAAAACTGGCTGAGTTTCACTGTCAATTCCCTTTCTCTTTGTAACCTTGGATAAATCACTGAACCTCTTTGAGTCTTAAATCTCATAATCTATAAATTGAGGGGGCTGAATGAGAGGATTTTTAAGTTCTCTTCTAGCACCTAAAGCTTTTATGATTTTGCCCTCTCTTTTGTTTTGTTTTTCTTTCTCATGGTTCCATTTGTTCTTTTTAAAAAAATTTTATTTTTTTGCTTTTTATGGAAGGGAGAGGGCAGGGCAATTGGGGTTAGGTGACTTGCCCAAGGTCACACAGCTTGTAAGTGTTAAGTGTCTGAGGCTGGATTTGAACTCAAGTCCTCCTGACTCCAGGGCTTGTGCTCTATTCACTGTGCCACCTAGACGGCCCCATTTGTTCTAATTCTTTATAACATGGCTAATGTGAAAATGTTTAATAAGAATGTATATGTAGAGCCTATATCAGACTGCCTGTTGTCTTGGGGAGGAGAGGAAGGTGGAGAAAATTTAAAACTTATGGAAGTGAATGTTAAAAACTAAAAATAAATTTATTTAAAAAAACACTTGTTTCTGATTCTCAACCCAAGATATAATTTTTAAATATCTAACTTCTTTTTACTTCTGAGCTCTTTATTTTTGGCTATTTTGGGATGAGTTTTTAAGGGGAGACAGGTTAAGTGATTCACTCAGGGTCACACAGCTCTAAATATCTGACTTCATATCTGAGCTCAGGTCTTCCTGACTCCAGGCCCAGAAGCACTCTATCCACTGTTCCACCTAGCAGCCCTATACTGGCTGTGTTACCCTGGGCATGTCACTTAATGTCATCTGCCTCAGTTTTCTCAACTGTAAAATCGGAATAATAATAATAATAATAATAATAATAACAACTCCCTGTCAGGGCTGTTGAAAGGTTAATAATTATAGTGAAAGAGATAATATTTGTAGAGCTGTTTTTTTTTTTTTTAGCACAATGCTTAGCACATAGTAGATGCTAAATAAATGCTTTCTCTCCCTTCTGCAAAGAAACACATCTATGTCTCTCATCCTTAAAAAGTCTCCTTCAATCCTGAGATCACAGCTCTCCTCCTTTTCTCAGCTAACACAGCTCCATTACACTAGGTGCTTGTGCTCTTCTCTTTTCTCAGCTTTCCAGGATCTGGCTTCCAATATCACTCAACTCAGCTGCTCTCCCTAAAGCTAGCAATGATCTCTTTTAGTTACTAAGACTAGTGACTTTATTTCATCCTTTTCCTTGAATCTTCTGCAGCACAGAACACTACAGATTATATTCCATCTTCTGGAAGCTCTCTCGGCTTTCTCCTCCTACCTTTCTAACGCTTCCTCAGTCTCTTTAGTTAGATATTATGCTCACTAATTCTAAGCTTCAACTCTTGAGAGTAGGCTCTGTCCAGGGCTGCCTTTATCTTATCTTGTCAGCTCCCATAGGGCTCACCTATCATCTCTATGGGGATGAATCCCAGATCTACTTGTCTACCCCAGTCTTTCTCCAGAGCTAGAGCCTCTTGGATATCTTGAAATGGGTGTCCTGTAGGCACCTCAAACTCAGCATGCCCACAAATCTCCAAACTTCCCTATTTGCCCTCAAAAGCACTGCCATTCTGCCCAGGCCCAGGCTTTACAAACCTGGCGTCACATTTTTTGACTTCTTACTCTTATTATCACTAGACATATCCAACCTGTTGCCAAATTTTGTTGTTTCTGCTTGCATGACATAGTTTGCATGTATCCCTTTCTTTCTACTCACACAGCCAACATCCCTAGGTTAAGTCCTCATTGCTTTTCAACCTTCATGGGGAATTGGATAACTGCAGTCCATTGGCCCACTGCCTGTATCTATATGGTCCATGAACTAAAAATGTTTGTTTACATTTCTAAATACAAAAAAGCTTCATTTAAAAATGTAAAAATCATTCTTAGCTTTCTAGTGGTACAAAAACAGGTGGCATCCAATCCCTATAGTCTGCTGACCCCTAGGCCTAATTAAGCCTAAGGCTTAATTGCCTTAAGTATCTACTCCAACCCCTCCTTTATTCTGTTGCCAGTGATTTTCCTCAATTGCAGGTTTAATGATAATCCTCCTAATACATATAGTACAATGTCTCCCCTATTATCTCTAGGATCCAAAATCAAGTTCTCTGGAATGTAAAACTTTATAATTTAGTCCATTCTTACATTTTCAGTTTTCTTACACTTAACACTGCCATCACCACCCCTCAATGACCCTGCTACACAGACCTATGTGTAGCTCCTTATTCAACACTCCTCATGTCTCAGTGTCTTTGCACTGTCGGTTTCCTTCAAGATTCAAATTAAATACTAACTTCCTTTCTGTCCCCTCTGCTGCTAGTGTCTGCCCTTCTGAGATCACTTCCCATCCACTCTCCACGTATCTTTTTTGTACTTGGTTATTTCTATGGTCTTCTCCATTAGGATGTGAATTCCTTGGAGGCAGGCTTCATGTCTCAGCATAGTTCCCAGCACAAAGTAAGCACTTAATAAATACTTAGTGCATGATGACAGCGTTAGAAGAGTGTGAAGAAATACAACATATGAGGCTTTGAGGGTTAAAATGCAGTGCTCTCCTCTAGTGATCACACGGCTTCAAACCGCCAAGTAATCAGAAGCCCCATGGGCTTGAGTATAGAGGAGGCAGGGATAGATGATCACATCTGATCACACACCTAACAGGGTTTTCTCCTGCTCATCAGCCCCAACATGCCCAAACCTTGCAGGACCTTGTTGTCAGGTACAGCTGAGGCAGAGGACGCTGTGAGTGCCTTGGAGCTCAGCTACAGAGCATTCTTTCACAGCTAAGTGAGTTAATGAAACAAGAACTGGTAAAGACTATGCACTTGTGTTTGCAAAGAAAACACATCTTATAGCTGGGTACACTCAGATGGTGGATACCCAGTTAGCCTGACTATATAGTAGGGATATCTGGAGAAATAATATTCAAGCCCAATATTAGAGCAGGCAACATGGTACAGTAGAAAGAACAATGGAACTGGAGGACAGTGGTGTGAATTCCACCTCTGCTACCCATTACCAGTGTGATCTTGGGCAAAACAATTCAGTTCCTCATCTGTAATATGATCAGTAAGAGTCATCCTAGATTGAAATCTTATAATCCCTTTTCACTTACCAAGCTATGAAGCCTCAATTATTTACTTTTTTTTTTTGGATGGGGGAAGGCAGGGCAATTGGGGTTAAGTGCCTTGCCCAAGGTCACATGGCTAGTAAGTGTTAAGTGTCTGAGGCTGTATTTGAACTCAGGTCCTCCTGACTCCAGGGCCGGTGCTCTATTCTCTGCACCCCTATCTGCGCCGAGTCTCAGTTCTTTAGATGTGTCCTTTAGGAGCTGCCTCTGTATCCCTCCTACTATATGCTCGCTGCTCTTCTCTGACTCCATAAGCTGAACAGAGTATTCCCATTGCAGTTATTTAGACATAATAATAATAATGACAATGATAAGAAGTATGAGTATAAACAAAAATAATATTTTTTCTTTAAAATATCATTCCTAAGCAGGCCCAACATTTTGTTAGTGGTACCATATACAGTGTGGGATGTGGAAGTCAGGAAGACCTGAGCTGATATGCTACTTCAGACACTGAAGTAGTTGGTGACTCTGGGGGTTAAGTCATTTAACCTCTACCTGCCTCAGCTTCCTCTTGTATAAAATGGGAATAATAGTGCCTACCTCCAGGGGCTGTTGGGGGCATAAAACAATATTTTTAAAGTGTTTGCAAACCTTAAAGCACATATAAAGACTGTTATTGTTGGTGGTGGTGTTAATAGTAATCATACATCTCCCTGGCCTCCCCTCCCGCCCCGGACTGTTGGCCCAAGGACTACCAGTGAATATATCTTTCCTCAACCATATCTTTCCACAACCTTAAAACATGCTCATATGAAAACTTATCAGCTTTTTTCCCATATACCTGTAAAGTCTTAGTTTTCCTTCACCTACACTAATCTGAATTACATCCCATAATAACAACTAGCATTTACAAATACTATTTCACTCGGTATCCATGACAGTCTCATGTGGTAGGTGCTGTTCTCATCCTTTTACACAAGAGAAAAATGAAGTTAAATGACTGGTGGTCTCCATGCCTGGGATGCTCTTCTGCTTCACCCACATGTTTCAGAATCTCTGGTTTCCTTTAAGATTCTGCTCAAACGCCACCTTTTGTGGAATACTGTTTTTTATACTACAGCCTTTCCCACATATTACCTTTTATCTACTCTTCATCATCTTCTTATTGTTACTACTATTATTATTATGTATCTTTTTTCCATGAGGTTTTCTTGGCAAGGTTTAGCCATTTCCTTCTCCAGTGTACCCCCATTTTACAGAAGAGGAACTGAAGCAAACTGGAGTTAAGTGACTTGCCTAGGGTCACACAGACAGTGTCTGATGCCAATCTGAACTGAGATCTTCCTGGTCACAAACCCAGTGCTCTAACTACTATACCACCCAGCAGCCTATGAGCATCCTATCCCATAGGTATCTCACATTCAACATCTCCAGAGCACAGCTCATTATCTTTTCCTTTTAAAACTTTCTACTTTTTTTTTCCCCCTGGTGAAGATACCACCATCTTTCCAAAGATCCAGGTCCACAACCCAAGAGTCATCCTCAATTCCTTCTTCTCTCTCATCTCTTATATCCAATCAGATGCCAAGTACTGTTGATTCTACATCTATAAATACCTTACACCATTCCCTCTTCTCTACTCAATTTCAAAGGACTCGATGAAATATGCTACCTACTTCTGGACATGGCAAATGTAGGAAACTATTTTGTTTGCTTATGTGTATTTGCTATAAGATTGTTTTTCTTTTTTTCAATACAAAAGTAAAAGGAAGATTTTTATTAACTGAAAGAAATTAAATGAAAAACTAAAGAGATTTCACTGTACACTCTCTCTTCTCAACAATTTATAAGCAATGATAAATAAAAATCAAAGTAAGATTAGTCCTAGCACTGAGAACTCCACTTTTTATACTTTCCCATCCACAGAGTGATTAGAAGTATCATACCTCAGCTGACATAGAAATTTCAGACTACCTTCAAAAGGAATAAGATAACTAGTTTTAACACTAAAATACTTCCTTATATATGAAATCAAGGAATCAAGTATTTATTAAGCACCAAAATGTTCTAGAGACTATGCTAAACAGTGCTCGAGGCAATAAAGTGGCAGCCTAGCTTCCAGATGCTATGGAAATTCTGCTTCCTCCACCAGGAACCCACAAGAAGAAAAAAATTCTCGACTCTAACTGTCTCTTCTCTGGGGTTCTTCTTACACACACACACACACACACACACACACACACACACACACACACACACACACACACACACACACACACACACACACACACACACACACACGCTTCCTGTCTCAGCCAACCCCTTCCTGTTATGTCAGAAACAGGAGACAGAGCTCACACCTTCTGTTCCTTAACTGCGTGAGATTCACTCTTAATTTCCTCTCTAGTGGGGAGTAAAATAGGGTAGGATCTACCCTTTGAGGCTATCCTCTTATCTAGTATCAACAAAATCTCCAACATTTCTTTTATGCATCTAGGGCTATGTGGTATTATTCTGTTCAAACAGAATAACTATACATTCTCCCCTCTGGGGATTACTGGTCCAAAGATTAAGAGTGAGAGTATTTTCTCCAACTATAATACATTTAAAAACTTGCTTATATGAAAACTTCTCAGCTTTTCCAATTACCTGTAAAGTCTTAAGGTCGACCCCGCCACCCCCATAAATTCAGCACTTCACCTGCAATTTCCTCCTACCCTTAAATTGTGGAGCTCAGAAGTAACTTTAACATTCAGTGTGGGATTGACCAGGGCAGAGTACAGTGGAACTAGCACCTCTCTCATGGGTGAAATTATGGCTTTCTTAATGCAGCCTATTCTGTATTCCTGTCTGGGTTTTATGAAAAGTCTTTTAAAAAAAATTTCTAAAGGGATACTGACAAATATCTGTACCACACACTAAGCAATTATAATGGTACTTAGAATGTAAATTTGAAGTCACTGTTATGAAGTAATAAAAGAGAAAATGACATTATTTAAATTATGAAATAATGGTATAGACTATTTGTCTCTCGGCTGCCATATCATCCACTGACTTTTTCTTTTTTTTTTTGGAGGGGGGAAGGCAGGGCAATTGAGTTAAGTGACTTGTCCAAGGTCACACGGCCAGCAAGTGTTCAGTGTCTGAGGTCACATTTGAACTCAGGTCCTCTGGACTCCAGGGCTGGTGCTCTATTCACTGCACCACCTAGCCACCCCAATCCACTGACTTTCAATGAGCATATTCTATACAAAAACTCTCCATATTTTTCTTCTAGCTTTGTGTCTGCAAAGGTATGTCATCTATGTCTTTTCCAAGTCATTTAAATATCTGCTAAAATAATTTCATTTAGGAGGAAAGCATCAAGAAGTAGGTAATTCACTGTGGCAAATGCAGCAAAAATTAGAGGAAGAAAAAAAACAACCCAAAATATGGAAACAAGTCATTACTGACTTTGTAAAGAGGTATTTAAGTAGAGAGGTAGAGATGGATGCCAGATTTTACAAGGAGTAAATGGAGAGACAGTAGAGCCTGATAATCCTAGTAAATGAGTGAGGTTGAAAGCTGTTGTTTTGGGGGGAAGTCAGAAAATTAATCAGGTAGGGTCTTTAATTCCCTTGACAGCATGGAGTGGAGGGTAAAGTGCTGGGTAAAAGTTAAAGGCAGCAACATCTACATATCTTAGGTTTCCTTGGCCCATGTAAAAATTCTGGTAAATGTGTATCTTTCTTGACCCCAATGACACTAATCAGAGGCCCTTGGGTGCCTATACGGAAGCAACATGGAAGCTTTCTGATTCTGCAAATTTCCCCCTGCTGGGTAGAACTCCTCCTCCTCCCCCCAACCCTCAACTGTTTCAGTTGTACCTATGTCATAAAGGTGGAATAGAATTGTGATCATAGCCCTCTTTATATAAGCTGAATTGGTACTCAGTGAAAAATATTTGGTGAATGTTTCATGTCATTTAAACGTAAAAGCCTGATAATAATTTCCTTAACAATGTAGCTTCTTGTTATGAATGATGTATTCCTGTACTTGTATATTCTAGTTTGTGTATATATCATGACTTAGCTAAATATTCTCCCTAAAGATCACCTAGTACAGTGCTTTTGAAGACAGCAGGTCCAACCAAACACAGGTTGAGTAGAAGTGAATTGCTCAGCCCTGCATCAAAGGAGGCATTTTAATGGCAGGGCTTCCTGACAACTGCCCAAAGCGTTAGTGAGGTTTCCAATTCGCTTTATAAGGTTTGAAAGAATAATCTGTATTTGCACCTATCCTCTATAACTTCATTTATAGTTTCAGTTTCTTCCTCACCTGGTTGAAACAGTTTCTAATATCAACTAAGGAAAGATATGCCGTGACAAGAACATCCTCTTCTGAACCTCATGAGACATTTCTGAAATTTTTTTCCCCCTAAAACAATCATTGCTACAAGGAAAAGGAGGATTAAATGATTAGAACTAAATTATTCTTTTACTATAGCTCTGTACCAACATTTCTTTGGAAAGCAGATACCATGACAGAAAGTATTTCCTAATTAGAATTCCAATTAGATCTGTATGGAGGGTTGGGAGGAGAGTACTGGGTAAAGAGAAATCTTGAACAAGAAACACATTTTTGATGTTTCAACAGGGTTTCCCCACCAAGTGGTCATCACCAGTTTAGTGCAGTACATGGATGACACAAAAAGCTTTCTCTGAAGCAATATTCATCAACTGCATGTCTCTGTAACTAATTTGAGGCAAAAATGACCGCATGTGTATACAAGTCTTACAAAGAGAGAGAGGAAAAAGTATCTGTGATTTAAGAGTGACTTAAAGCTCACATAAAACCAGCAGTTGCAACAAAATGATCTGCAAAGAACACAGCCTCAACTTTTGATAATTCTAATTCTGCAACTTCTACCACCCACCCGCTCCAAAATATAATACATTTTACTTGTAATGACTGGTTTTGTCAAATTTCAATCAATTCCACATTCAATATAGCTTTATTCATCCTTCCACAAAATGATATTTTTAAATTTAAAAAGGAAAGTGATAATAGGTATCAATTTAATAGAAGGTGTTTAAATTTTAAAAGCTTAAAAATGCACTAGAACTTTTCAAACAAGCTAAATGGGAAAAGAAAACACTGTTCTCACAGTAGGTTATCAGAGAAAGTGAAGGACAGCCCCTCAAAAATGACAAATTGATACTGCAGCAAGAAGAACCTGAGCAAAATACATGCAGGAACATGAAGATTATTAGAGATATTACCAAGGAAGATTGTGGAATCTCTGTTTCTTATGGAAAATCTTTCTAAAATGTATTGGTATGGGATGTTATTGGTTCAAATGATTATGTTAAACATTTTCCTAAGGTTCAACCATCCTTGTATCCTTGGTATAAATCCAACTTGATGAAATTGAATGTTTTTTGATAAATTGCTCTAGATATTTTTAAGATTTCCTTTAAATTTTTGAATCTATATAAATTAACATGATTGGTCTTTTTCTTTGTTTTTTTCCTTCCTTAGTTTATGAATTAAAGCGGTATTTCATCAAGGAAATGTGACAAAGTGTTTTATTTATCAATTTCTGAATAATTTATGTAATGAAGGCATGAACTGTTCTTTAAGAACTTGAAAAAAATCATACTGTAAATCCAAACTGGATAAGCTTCTGGGTTTGTCTGGATGGGGAGGGGTTAGTTCCTTTACAACTAGTTCTATGTCTTTGTCTGTGACTGGGTTATTTCAGGTCTTTATTTGGTATTGTTAATTTGGGCATTTTGGATTTCTGTGGAAAATTTTGACTTCTTTTCAATTTTCAGTTTTGCTTGCAGACCCTTTATAGTAGGTTCTGATCACTCTCTTCATTTCTAAGTTTAACTGTTGATTTTTAAATTCAACAGGATTTTCCTTTTTAAAATCAAGTTGGCTAATAGTTTATTAATTGTCTTATTTTTTTCAAAAACTGGTTTTTAGATTTATGAAGTTCTACACTCTTATTCTCCAATTCATCTACTTCTTAACTTTTCAGAATTTCTTCTTGTGTACTTATATTGAGCTATTTAGTTTTTAACTAATCTTCTCTCAGTTAAATCTTAGTTTTTCTCAGAGGTAATTTTCCCTCTGAATATCAATTAAGATGCATCCTAGATATTGGAAAACATATTCCAGAAACAACTGTTTGTTCCACTGCTTCCTGCTGAGAGTTAGTAGAATTTAAGAAATACTCTGTAAATGAAAACAAAACAAGTGCAACAATATTTAATGTTTTTCAAGTACAAATTTTGAAAATGTCTGCTGTGTAATTTGGAGTGATTCCAATAAAGTGACTCAATAATAAAGAGGCATTTACTAGGCATTTACTCCTAGTAAAAGTCAATGATAACAACAAAAGCCCTACATACACCAAAATATTTAGAGCAGCACTTTTTGCAATAGCAAAGATATGGAAACAAAGTCAATGCCCATTGCTTGATGAATGGCTGAACAAGACGTGGCATATGAATGTAGTGGAATATGACTGTGCTGAAAGAAATGGTACATATGAATACTAAGGGCAGGCATGGGGAGAGTCACATGAACTGAGGCAAAATGAAGTACGCAGAAGCAAGGAAAGAGTGAGCACAATGATTATAGCAAAGTAAATGGAGAGAACAGCACTAGCACCTGAATGCTGAGCAATTACTATGACCAAGCCTAGTCCTAAAAAGAAATAGGATTAAAACAACTCAGGTACCACATCTCACCTGTCAGACTGATTAACATGACAAAATAGGAAAATTATAAATGCTAGAGAAGATGTGGAAAAATTGGAACACTAATGTAATGCATTGTTGGTGGAGTTGTGAACTGATCCAACCATTCTGGAGGGCAATTTGGAACTATGCCCAAAGGGCTATAAAAATGGGCATTACCCTTTAACTCAGCAATACCACTTCTAGGGTTTATCCCAAAGAGATAATACAAATGGAATAAGGACCTGTATGTACAATATTTATAGCAGCTTTATTTTTTTTTGTGGTGGCAAAGAACTGGAAATCAAGGGGATGTCCATCAATTGGGGAATGGCTAAACAAGTTAAGGTATATGAATGTAATGGAATACTATTGTACTATAAGAAATGAGAACAAACTTCAGTAATAACCTGAAAAGACTTATATGAACTGATGCTGACTGAGAGAAGTAGAACCAGGAGAACACTATACACAATTACATTGTATCTGTGATAACTAGCTTTGATAGACTTGGCTCTTCTCAGCAACTAAAGTTCTAAGACAACTCCAAAAGACTCATGATGGAAAAGGTTATCTACATCCAGAGAAATAATTACAGAGTCTGAATGCAGATCGAAGCCAAACTATTTGGCTCTCTCTCTTTTGTTTCTTCTTTCTCATGGTTCATTCCATTGGTTATAATTCTCTTTTACAACTTTTTTTTAAATGAAATATCTTTATTTATTTTTTGCTTTTTGGAGGGCAACTGGGGTTAAGTGACTTGCCCAACGTCACACGGCTAGTTTTTGTGTCAAGTGTCTAAGGCTGGATTTGAACTCAGGTTCTCCTGACTCCAGGGCCAGTGTTCTATTCATTGCGAATCCTAGATGCCCCTCTTCTTTACAACTTGACTATTGTGAAAATATGTTTAATATGAAGGTATATGTAGAACCTATATTGGATCACATGCCATCTGGGGGGGTGGAGAGGGGAGAAGAGGAAAAGGGGAGAAAATATGGAACTCAAAAACTGAATGTTGTAAACTAAAAATAAACAAATTTAAAAGGAAAAAAAAGATAAGAAAAGGTACCTCTCTCCTCTTCTTTTCAAAGGTGGGGGATGTAGATTTGAAATACCACAGATAATGTCAGACTCTTTTTACATACTGGTTAATTTGCTATCGGCACCCCCCCCCCCCGCCCCTTTCTTATTATACAAGATGGCTGGGGGGAGGGGGAGATGTTGGGGGCGGGTAGAGGGTTCAAATATGCTGGGAAAAGTAGAGGAGGTAAAGGCAAAAAGAAATAAATTAAAAATCTATTTTTAAAAACCTGATGCAGTTACCATAAAAATATGGGAGCTGATTAAGATTAAAACCAGGTGTCAGTCCTTTCAATGAAAGTCTTCAACAAGTTTCAATAATTACTTGTTAGATGTCCTGGAAGAAAAGGTTCTATTCCAGATATATGGTTTGAACTGCATGGCTCCTGAGAACCCTTCCAGCTCTGAAATTCTATGATAAGGCCTCCCTGATGAATTCTGAACTGGTCTATTATGTGACTATGCCAAGCACCTATGATTTTTATGTCAATCGCAACCTCTCTGTGACTTCTGTACTAAGTTCCCAGGGGTTGCCTCAAACATAAAGCTGGAGTGACTTATCCAGTAGTCATCTAGCTAGTATCACAGCTGAGTGCTGAATTTAGGTCCTTCTGTCTCCAAGCCCAGAGCTCTATCCTTCTCTGTTGTACTAACTCTAAACTGGTATATCAAGTGAAGACTGACAAATAACCTGGAAATGTAGAGATGTACTTTTTTTCCTTTACTATGATTTATTAAAGTGATTTCTTCTAACTTTTACAAATTTCTAGAATCACCTATAAAATTTCAAAGGTGGAAGGGACCTCAGCAGTCATCCAGTCCAATTCAAACCCTATTATTATAACTCATAAGAACATACAACCTCTGCCTTAACATTTCCAATAAACAGAAAACCACTATACACTATGACAGCCCATTCTATTTCTTGACACTTCTCACTGTTAAGAAATTTTTCCTTTCATTAAATAAGCCTAAAATGCCTCTTTGCAATTCACATCTATTGCTTCTGGTTCTGCCTTGTAGTATCAAAAATAACAAGTCTAATCTGTCTTTCACCTTAACTGGGACTCAAATATTTGAAGACATTCATCAAGCCTCTCAAGCTGTCTTTTTTCCAAGTTAACTATGCCCAGAGTTCTTTCAATCAATCCAAACATATCACAGACTCAAGGCTCTTCCTCATCCTCAACACTTTCCAGTTTATCAATGTCCTTCACTAAATTAGGCTGCTCAGAACTAAACACAATACTGTGGATATAGTCTGACAAGAGCACTGAGGAGTTAGCATTTTCTTATTCCTGAACACTCTCTTACTGTACTCCAAAACTGCACTGGTTTTTTTTTTTAGCTGCCACATTACACTAATATTTATAACATTCCACTGATCTGCCAGTTGAGCAACCCTGTCAAAAAAAAAAGAAATAAATTTAGTATGGCATGATTTGCCCTTGATAAAGCTACATTGTTTTTTTTTGTTACTCTTGCTTCCTTTTTTAAAGATATTCACTAACTGTCTCTTGTGATTCATTAAAGATTTTGTCAAGGAACTGAAATCAAAGAAGCAAAGTCAAGAACAATGACTTTTAGAAAGCAGATTCTATTTTCATTTCTATTGTCTTTTTTAATATCAAGACTACATTTCTTCTTTTCTAGCTCAATGATATATCTTTCCCATTTTCCACAATCTTTCAAATACAGTACCAATCACACCCATCAATTAGAGGCGTGATTCATGTGGAACAAATGACCTGAATCATTCAAGGTCACTAAGGTATTACTTTAACTATTTTCTTACTTATGTTGGTTATCAAATCCTTGTTAGGCATTTTTGTTCTGCCATTTCTAGGAGAAAGGTCATTTTCCTTGGCAGAAAAAACAAGAACATAGTAAGAATTAAGCAGGTCTACCTTCTTTCGTGTCAATTATCAGTGTCCCATCCATCCCAGGCAGCAGTCCTTTCTTTGATCCTTCCTTTTCCCCCAATATAGCTAAAAAATAAATAACATTTTTGTTTTCCTTAGTTTTCCTCAAAATCCTTAGTTCTGTTCCTGATATTATTACAGAGGCAGCTAAGTGGTATAACAGATAGAGTGCTAAGAATAAGGAAAACCCATGTTCAAAATTTGAACTCAAGACACTTAGAGCTGTGTGGTCCTGATCAAATCTTTCAATTTGATTTCAGTCACCTCATCTGTAAAACAGGGATAATAATAGTACCTACCTCCCAGGACTGCTGTGAGAATCAAATGAGATAATATTTGTAAAGCACCTGGCACATTGTCTGGCACTTACTAAGTGGTATATAAATACTAGCTATTTTTATTTTTATTCCTACCACATTTGCATACATCTGTTACCTGCTCAGGCTTCCATCTTCTGAAGACATTATTTAGAAATCTAAGCTGTTTTGGTGATATTCATAAATTACTTCATAAAATTCCTATTTTTTATTTCTAGCTGCCTTTGTGTTTTTATTCATTAGAGTTTCCTATCCCTCTTAGACTACTCCGTCATGCCTTTCCTTAAGGAAAGAAGCTATTTTATCTACTCCAATTCTGGCAGAAAGTGCTACCTACTACTGCCTGAGTAACTAAAATATACCATTACTAACTATACCATTGTATCAGGTTTGTGACATTCCTGAAACTTTGAACTAATTTTCCTTCCTCTCCAGGTGGTCTGTAACACACTCTGATGACAAAATTACTTCTGTCTTGTCTTCATTCAAATACACTCCACCATGTTTTCCTCTTCTAGTTTCTGGATTTCCTTAGATTCCAGTCATGGATTTCATCTAAACAACAGGATGACTCAATGGTACTGATGAGTCAAAATTTGCCTCTTTGTATCACTAGTTCCTCTTGCTTAAACATTTGAGGTTTTTCTTTCCTGTGAACTTCTGGATTTCTTGCTAGTCTTCCTTCATGTGGTGTCTCAATGGGAACTAGCTTGATAGATATATACACATCTTTTCTTATGTTAAAGCTCTTCTGATTAGATAGGCAAGAGATCAGGCAAACACAATCTTACTATCTATACTAAATTCCTAAACTTCCTCACTTTCCATTTATTTATTAATACCTTATAATTAGGCTTTTAACCTCACCATTAAACTGAAAATACTTTCTTCACAATAATCAACAATCTTTTTTTTTTTACTACTCAAATCAATGATCCTTCCACAACCTTTGAAACTGGAGACTACCCTCATTTCCCATCCCTCCTCCTTCCTGGACACTCTTTTCCTACAATGGCATCCATGAGACTACTCTGTCAAGTTTCTTTATCTATATGCCTGATTATTCCCTAGCTGGACCATTATCTATCTACCACCCTAAAATGATGGGGTATTCCTTGTTTCAAGGTTCTGTACCTGGCTTATCTTCTCTATACTCTCTACCTTGGCAATCTTATCTACTCCCATTGGTTCAAATATGTCATCTCTCTGAATGATTCCTAAATATTTATATCTAACTCTAATCTTCCACCAGAACTCTGGCCCCATATTGCTAAGTCCCAGTTAGTTACTCCAGGTAGATGTCTAATCTCAAGCTTACCATGTCCAAAACAGAAATTATTCCTCCCCTCCCCCAATAAACCTAACCATCAAAAGTCAACCAATGAGCATTCATTGCAATATTCACTACTTGCCAGATATTATGAAAGGTACCAAGGATACAAATATAGAACTCTCTGCCCTTAAAGAGGTCAAACAGGGTTAAGTTACTTGCCCAGTACCACACAACTAGTATGTGTCTGAGGCCAGATTTGAACTCAGGAAGATTCTTCCTGACACTCCATGTTGAGTAATCAGCCTGGGAAGACTGGCTGTAAGTTGACTAAGAAATGCTTTAAACGCCAGAGAAATTTACAATTTATCATAAAGACAATGTGGAGTTAACTGAAATCTTTTGAGCAGAGGAATAACACAGTGGTGATGGAAGCCTGGAACGTGGTGGTTGTGGTGTAAAAGAGAACTGGACCATTGGGAGAGACACTGCAGAGGTGAACAGACAAGCCTTGATGGCTAATCAAATGAGGATAATACTTGAGAGACTAGAGGTTTGGGTGTGGCTAATGCTATTTTAGATATGTTGGTTTTGAGATGCTGATGGGATACTGAGATGGAAATGTCTAGCAGTCAGCTGGAAATTGGAACCAGAGGGCTGGATATGCAGATTTAGGAATTAAGTCATCTCTATATAGAGATGACAGCTAAATCCATGGGAGGTCACTTGGAGAGAGTGTTGTTGTTCAATTATGTCCAACTTTAGGTGATCCCATTTGGGATTTTCTTAGAAGAGATACTGGGAGTGGTTTGCCATTTTCTTCTCCAGCTCATTTTTACAGATGATGAAACTGAGGCAAATGGGATTAACTGACTTTCCCAGGGTCACACAGCTAGTTAAGTGTCTTAGGCCAGATTTTAACTCAGGAAGAAGTCTTTCTGACTGCCCTTCCAGAGCTCTATCCAACATTACAAAAATTCATAGAATAGAGAGTAACAAGCAATACCCATTGGAATCTGTTTGGAAGTGAGTAGGTAAGAAAGTGGGGGGTTAGTTTTTTATACATATTTACTCACGAAAGGGACAAAAGATACAGGATAATAATTTGAGGGAATGGTAGGGTCAAGAAAAGGCTTTCTTTAAAGATGGACAAGATTTGGGCATGTTTAAAGGTTGTGGAAAAGAAACCAATAAAAAATGAGAGGTTGAAAATCAGACAGCAAGAGGGGATATTTGAAAAGGAAAGTTCTTAGAAGAGATAGGATGAGATACAAATAAAGGCAAAAATGTTTAGGTATAGAGGATAGTATTGACAATGAAAAGAGTAAGCTCATCTTCTAAGTCTGAAGCAAACGGGGAAAAATTTATGGGATGATGATGAAGTAATACAATGTGTAGAAATGGGGGTGAAAGGGAACTCATGAAAGATCTCAATTTTTTCAGTGACATATGAGGCAAAAAGGCCTTTTACTGAGAGGGGGGTAGAAGTGGTGGGGTGTTTAGAAGTCTTTCTGTTTCCCTACATCTATTAAGAGCATCATGGGTGCAATCTCCAATTGTCCAGATCTATATATTGCCACTGGACCCAGATGGCACCAGAGGAGAAAATGAGGCTGGTGACTTTGCACAGTCCTCTCTCACTTAAATCCAATACACTTGCAAGTCATGGCATCAACTTCCTGATGTCATGGTACTCTACAACAACAGTAAGAGCACCATCCTCCTAGTCAGACATATTTGTAATCTCCAAGTCATCCTTGCCTCTTCCTACCCTGCCCATGTCTTATCAGTTGCTGAGGCTTGTTAGTTCTACCTTCAAATCTTCTGTCCCATTCACCTCTTACCTAGAACAATTGGTCACCTGCTTTCACAGCCTTTTCCCCCTCTTCTATCCATCCTCCACACAACTGTCAAAATAATCTTTCCTAAGCTATAGGTCTGACCATGTCAATGGCTCTATGTTAAAAAACAAACTCCTCAGGCTGGCATTTAAAGACCTTCCTTCTCTGAATAGTACCTATGTTTCTGTTGTTACTGTTGTTTTTCAGTTTTTTCAATGGTGTCTGACTCTTCATCACTTCATTTGGGGTTTTCTTGGCAAAGAGACTGGAGTGGTTTGCCATTTCCTTCTCCAGTTTGTTTTACAGATGAGGAAACTGAGGCCAACAGGGTTAAATTGACTTGTCCAGGATCACACTGCTACTCTCTGCACCAGATCTGACCTTGGTCTTCCTGACCTATGTACCTATACTTCCTATATTTGCCCTCTCTCCCCCACGTTCTCAGTGTTTTACTAGTTTAGTTCCCCTCCAGCAGAGAGTCAATCTCTTATCTGTGTTTCTTTTCACAAGTTGTCACCAATGCCTGGAATGTGTTTCTTCCTTGCCTCTACCTCTTAGAATCCTAATCTGCCTTTGAGGCTTATATGAAATACTACCTTCTACAGGAAAATACCTTTCCTGATCCTCTGTTTGTTAATGCTATCTCTATCTTCTAGCTTCATATTTACGTCTATAGATACGTTGTAACTCTACAGCAGAACTCAAACTCCTTGCAGTTGGGTATAATTTTTCATTTTAGTCTTTGAATCTACCTAGCACAGTACCTTATACAGAGCAGGAAGCTTGGTAAAGTGTAAAGATGCAGGAATCTAAATGATTCTCCTATAAAAAGAAAATTCAGTGATCCTCTTGGAACACTGTTTATGAGAATTTTCATGGATGGAGGTGATTGCAGCTTCACTGTCCCTTCTTTCATTAAAGGGAAGACTGAATCACTGTCATTTTAATTTTTAGCACAATGAAATCTACAACAAAATGGAAAACTTCATGCGAGCATGAGGATTTGGAGTTTCTTAAATACACAGCATTCTATTTACTGTGCTAGGAAAATTTCAGAGGTACTTCACATGAGTACCAAAAAATATACTATGCAGATAATGCATATAATTAACTCTCACTAAAAATATTTCCTGAAAATTTGACTTTTATAATAAATATTTAGAAAAAATGACTTTTGATTCATTAATTTGATCAAACTACTTTTCCCCCAAATGCACAGATCAACTCTTTTCAAAGGAAGATAACATATTCAGAAAACAATAGTCAAAACAAGCATTTTAAGGAAGGAGATAAAAGTGCTTAACATGGTAGACTTATCATACCTTTAACATCAGGATCATCAATGTGGGGCTCAAGATTTTCTATCATATCTTCAAGTTCCTTTCGGGTAGCCATAGTAATATTTGGAGAATCTGGTACAGTAACTTCTGGTGCTCCTTCTGGACTCTCTGGATCTAATGTTTTCTCAGTATCTTGTTCAAGCTCAAGCTCAAGATCTAGATCTATTGCAGGTAGAGGAGTCCTCCAAAAATGGAAGGAGTTGTATAATTCCTGATCTGTGAGGGATGGTTCTGGAGAACTTATGTCCATTTCTGGTAGCAATGTTGTATTTAAATTGCCAGAACTTTGCTCAAGTTCATCTACTGCTTCTTGAAGAATACTATGGAGAGATACTGAAGATAAAGTAGGATGTAAAGACCTATCCAGGTGAATATGAGATTCACTCAAGGATTTCCTACATGTCTGAGTGTGATCTTCCATGTTATTTTCAAGTCTTAACTTGGATTTACAAAGACAGACATCCAAAGGAATATCCTCTGTCCTGAACTGCATATTCTCTGAGAATTTCTCTCCATCCCTGACTGTTTCACTGCAGAAAACATGAAAACATAAAAGCAAACATTAATATCTCATGAAAGATACTAGAATCAAACAATTACTAAAATCTGGTAAATGGCATATAAGCTTTGCCTTGACACTCAGAATGATTCTGCATCGTTTTCTGTAAGATGTGTACTCAGACAATGTAAATTAATTTTAATGTTAGGTTAAGCCAAACACAATATAAAGGTATTACTGTACAGGGTGTCCCAGAAGTCTTAGTGCAGTTTTAAGCTGTTACAACTTAATTTAACCATCACAAATAATGGTACAATCTGATCCACAATGAATCAAAACTTCAGATGATAAAAAAAAAGCAATGGAAAGATGCATAGAAGTATAAGTCAGTTGCAATATTTTACCAGTGAATACTCCTTAAGAAGTGGCATAAAAGACATCATTAAGGACGGGACACATATGAATGGAAAAAGAGCTATCTGATAACAAAAGATAGATAGTCAAGTATTATTTTTATATCCAAAACATATTCAAAAAAGAAAAAAAAGTCCTTCGATATACATCGATACTATGAAACGGACAAAAATCATAGGACGAAAAAGCATAAAGGGGTTATGATCTGTATCAGTGGATGATGAACTCAAATTGATGAGTTCATGTACTGTAGTAACATTATAAGATCTGAAACACAAATATTTTCCACATTTTATAGAGGAAACTATTGAAAGAGGTTAAGTTACTTACCAGGATCAAAGATCTAGAAAGGTCTGAGTCAGGCCTCAGAAACTCATTTCTTCTAAGAAGTTTTTTCTTTTTTAAATAAAGACAGGGTCTGATGCTTGACTCTCAACTAAACAGGCACCAAAATTTCTTAGATACATATTAACTGGGCCACATAACTATAGGCAAGTTAGTTATTTATACTGAAGTTCACTTGGATTCACCACCTGCCTCACCTGATAGTTGTAAAGAAAACATTTAGGAGGCGCAGCCAAGATAGCAGTGTAGAAGCAGCAAGGTTTCACAGCTTCCACACAACCACCTCAAATACCCATAAAATATGACTCTAAACAAATTTCAGGATTCCAAAACTCACAAAAATAGAGAAAACACATCTCTTGCTGAAGGGAGCTCAGCAGGTAGGGCTGAACTCTAGAATCCTTTCTTAGTGACAAAAAGGATCAAACCATGGAATGAGAGGAAGACAACACAGTTAGAACTCCCACACCAAATGCTTCCAAGAAACATGAAGATTACCTACAAGCCATAGATCGGCTTAAAAAGGACTTTGAAAACCAAATAAGAGAAGTGGAGTTAAAACTGGGAGGAGAAATGAGAATGATGCAAGAAAGAGTCGACAACCTGACTGAAGAGAATAACACCT